>HG992180.1:19427007-20627007 GCA_905220545.2 Melitaea athalia
TAACAGCAGATGTCTAGTACGATAGTGGATACAAATATTCTAAACAAAAACGTTCGTTCTCAGATCTGCCGCTTGATGCGCGAAGCAATATCGAGACATCAAAGGACAACATCTACAAGGCACCTAAGAGCAATGTGTTTGCTGCAGGAGGTAAAAACATGGCGTTTCTCTCTCACAATTTAGCGCTTTAAAGTTTACGTACCAGTTACAGTAGCGCTACCGTTCATTTAATTAGTGCATTTTGAACATACACGCTTTTCTTAATTATTTATATCCTCCATACCAGGTTTTTTGTTTTTAGTGAATATATCGATTTCTTTTACTTTCTTTTATAACAAAAATAATAATAATCCAATTTGGTGCAGACTTTCGAAAGTCGTAGTCTGGGATCCCTAGTACATTTTTTTCACTTGATTACTATCAAGCTAATTTTTCGGGAGTAGCTTCATTTTGATGAGACGAACATAAATTTCCTCAAAAATTACTACTAACCAGCTATTCTGATTTTTTTTTTCTTTTAGTTAGTTAATATTTATATAATTTAATAGTAATATTGTACCTACAAATTGCGTGGTACGTTATCCCGGTCCTACGCTCACTGCTGCTCTTTCCCCTGCTATCTCTGTTAGATACCACAATCGAGAGTTTTCGTAGAGGAAATTTTTGTTCGTCTCATCAAAATGAAGCTACTCACGGAAAATTAGCTTAATAGTAATCAAGTGAAAAAAATGTACTAGGGATCCCGGACTATCATGCAATTACATACCTACATTTAAGGCGATTCGTTTTAATGTAACTTAAACATTGCTAATGATGCAATTTAGTTACTACTAGCTATTATCCATAACTTCTATTATTTACAATACGTTGTTAACAAAAAAATAAATCCCTAAAAAATATTTAATTTCAGACTGCCGCCGAGGCCAGTCCTTAGTAGTGTGGGCCATATCGGAGGGCAGGCAGGCCGCGCGCGCCGTCGACAAGTATCTCTCTGGCAGGTCTTACCTTCCCGGCCCCGGGGGAATCATCTCTAGCGACTAACTCATATTATTAGCTAATCGTGTCTATTCTGATCTGCCACTGTCTTAATTCAACTTAAATTACCCAATTGTTAAGTTATTTAAAGATTTTATTTACAGAGTACATACAAGAAATCTGCTAGATTCGATTTTGTTTGAAATGTGTGAATTTTCTTACCATCAATACACAAAATTTTAATTTAGTTTGATCTGTGACATCAGAATTAGCACCGTTTTCTAGAAATTGTATTTTCTAAAATAATATATATTCGGCTTTATTCTCGGCCTTCATGTATAAATACTAGACGTCATAGTTGTGTAATTTAATCTTTGAACTTATCAAAAATATAAAAAAAATAAATTTGCTTTACAATATTATGAACATATTAAATATTTAAAATATATAATTATAAATGTAGTACGGCTTTAGTTCCAAAGTCTGGAATCCTCCGCTGCGGGGATTTTAAATTAGTTATTAAATAGAGCATAGCGTAAGTTTTGATTATTATTTTAAGATAATTATGTATATTAGTGCGAATGGTTTGACAATTATGTAATTTATTCAACTATGAGATTTTTAGATCATCAACTTTATAAAGATTTTTAGCTTCACTCTAATGAGTAAAACAAATCTAGTGTAGAAGTGCGAGTAGTCGCCTAAAACACCGACGGTTAGCGGGTTCGATTCCAAAATCAATTCGTTAATGAGTAATAATTACATATTGAAATTTTATACATTTTGTAGCATTGAAAAAAAGGTTGTCTTTTTTTTTGGTAGTTTTTATTAATTATTTTACTTGAAATTACGTGAAACATGCTACTAATACAAAACCTCATAGTAAATAATATTAATACAAACGTTTATCGAATTTTCTCGAAATATTTTCTAATATAAAAACAATGTATGTAATCCTATTGATGTTATGTTACAAATGTCATGTCATTTAATAATAAAACACATAATTTATAAACACATAACGACATAATCGTTATTTATAAATATTCTGTTACTACCAATTGTTAGTAATATTTTATAGAATTACAGTAATTCTATATATTATTGTACACTGTTGAGGATTTTCTCTTGTTATAAATTGTAGGAATTATTATTAAACATTCCGTTTTAGGACGTTTCGAAATTAGATAAACATTGTTCATCAATAATCAGTAATATCTTCAAGTAATGATCTCCATACATTGTTATTAATTCAAAAATTTTATTATTGGAGAATTATAAGTTCCGTTTTAATGAAACAGAGACATTAAAAATACTTTATTTTGTACCTTTTGATTGTTAAATCAATCTTTTGACTATAATTCATTGCATATATATCGTAAGTTTGATAACGATATTGTGCCATGTAATAACATAATGGCTTATTTATTTGTATATTTATCATCTTATGCTCTACGTCATTTGCAAATATTAATTACATGTTACAGAAAAAATCTTATTTTCTTACTTGATTTTAATGTTCAATCTGAAATGTCCTACTTAGTTTTTTTTTATTGCACAAAAAATTATCCTTACTGACATACATCGAAAAACGTGGTTTTAGATTTAATTTTGTAGCTGTGATTATGTTTTGTTTTTAAATTATAGTTCACGATTTGTAATGTTTATCGTTGCGTTTGAAAGTTCCTAAGTGATTTTTTGTTTATAAATATCAATTATTAGTTAGAATTACGTTATTTACATTTTAGTTCCAGACTGTTAATATTCAAAATTTAAAAAGCACTTGATAGAAAACGATCTTTGGTAGATGTAAATTAATTTGTTATTAACATAACGTACGTACAGTGGAAATTTGTTTCCAGTTTAACGAGTTAATCATAATTAATGTTTTATTCAGCTTATTCGTAATGCTATCAATATATTGTAACTTATAAATATCTATATTATTTAAAATCTATAATACAAATAAATATGTTAACATTAAATTAAATTGAAGTAATAACTATATGCGTCTGTTTGAGATTATTTATATAATATGTAATGCCATTACATACAGCTATAAAAAGTAATAAAAATACAAAAGATTTTTAACCTAACCAGTATTCAGTAATTAATTTTTCAATAGATTTTTTTTAATTATTAAATTATATTAAATTGGTTCTGTAATATTATGTTTCTTTATAATGTTAATTTTATTTATTTACAATAAAGAAGTGAATTTCTTTTATTATTTTTTTATTTTATTTTTCTGTCTTTTAACCTTTAACAATAAAATACAGTAGTGTTATTTAGTCCATACTTTGAATGTTACAATTATACCAATGACAATAACACGTGTCTATTCTATGTAGCCGAATACTATATAGTATGTTGTATTGAAACAATATAGTCTATTGCAGCGAAACATTTGAGTATTATTTGTTTTTTTTTTTCTACCATGTTTGAATCCTAAAATAATTTTGATCGTTGATCCAAAAATCTCGCACAGCTTCACTTTTGTTTGTCAAAATTCAAAACGTTAGTTTAGAGTAGGTTAAGTTAAAAAAATCAATACTGTGCGCTATATTTCATTATAAAAATAAACAATCAAATAACTTATATAAAACCGACTTATGTCTCTTGACACTAACGCTTAAGCCCTTCCATCGAATCCCAGTTGCTATTTTTACTGTGTTTCTATTTTCCTAAGTAAGTCACTTGAGGCGAGTGGCGCGTCTAGTAGAATAATTGGTTCGTCGGTCAGTCCCTAGACTAGACTGTACGTTTTAAATACATAATACTATCGAAATAGGTAAAATGTATTTTATGTATTAAACGTGCACTAGCAACTAGCAACGTCATTCAGCTGTCTTACTTTTCTAACTGCGAATGCTGCGGAGCTGAGTCAGGCATTCAATGATGACAAATGGCAATTCCACAAGTCTTGAGTCAAAATTTATCCCTAAGAAAACTGTAGTATCATTGACAATAAGCCTCTCGTTATTTATTTCAAAATTATAATTCGGATGCTTAACATTTATCAACGCAAACACAGCGCACTTTGTTTTCTTAGCGTCCAAAACCAAGTTGTTTGTTCTTGAATTTGCGATAAAGAACTGTTCGCGTCAACATAATTTATTTTTATCCTTTCTACTTTAAAAATAAGCGATGTATCTGCAAATAGCACACTATACCACAAATATCCTTAACATAAAATAGCAGTTCATTTATACACATTGAAAAAAGAAAAGGACCTAGAATTGATCCCTGTAGAACGACCATTTTTAGTACAGATCTAGAAGACTTCGTTATTTATTTATACATGTTAAATTCTATTACATGAAGCAATGAGATTAAGAGCTTTACCATTAACACCGCAATAATCAAGTTCACATAATAGAATTGCCTATAATAAGTGAATAAATACACCAATAGCATTTTGTGACCTTTTGAAGCTTCGTTTGAGAAGTACCATAATATTGTTCACTGGGAAAAATGCAGTTAACTTTAAAATGGAAAAGAAGTTGATTTGGTATAATTTTTTCAAAAGTTTTAGTTAAGGACGACAGGATTTAAATGGGACTATAATTACGGCAATCACTTCGATGACCCCATTTTAAAAATTGGTAAAACTTAAATTGCGTGGTACGTTATCCCGGTCCTACGCTCACTGCTGCTCTATCCCCTGCTACCTCTGTTAGCTACCACAATCGAGAGTTTTCGTAGAGGAAATTTTTGTTCGTCGCATCAAAATGGAGCTACTCCCGGAAAATTAGTTAGATAGTACTCAAGTGAAAAAAATGTACTAGGGAGCCCGGACTATTTGACAGATGATTAGTTAATTTTTGCGTTGATCAGCCTTTGGGAAACCGGGCGATAATGTATTACTCTATATGTAATCTATATATTAATACGTGAATAAGCCTAAAATTTTTATACCCAAAAACTTTTTGTACCCCTTTTTACAAAATTGCGCGGACGGAGGAGTGGAAAATTTCCTACACTTATAGTTTATAAAATGTATAAAGGAGTGCAGAATGCTAATATATTTTTTTAATTATGCATAAAAATATATTAAATCAATAAAAAAAAACATTACACACACTACCATGTATTTGACACACACACGCATATTGTACTGTTTTGTTGATTGTCAGTCTGTAGGCAAATTGATTTTTTTTTTAAAGGTTCTTTATTTTCATTATTTTTAGTTTTTTTTTTATTAAAATTACTCTGCACTGGGCGACCACTAGTAAAATTTAATTTCGTAAACCTTAGTTACTTAGTTAATCTTAATCATATTTAATTTTAGTTAATTCTAGTTAATTTTAATTTAGGTAAGTTAGCCTTAGGTACCTAGATTTGTAAGTTCATTTTGTTTTTGTTTTCGTACTTTATAGTTTTTTGTCTACTAACACCATTTTAGGATTTTGATTTTTGTTTTCTGATTTATTTTTAATTTATTTTCCTTTTATTGATTGTTTCATTTTGTTTTGTTTTTTTTACTAACCCAATATGGACCCCTGGTCAGAAATAAAGAGTTATTGTTATTATTATTAAATCTATCTAAAGAAATTTAAACGCAAATAATGTTGTCACATACCTACCTATATATTATTTTAGAAGCAGTTACAAAATTATTGTGACGATGTAGGAGAAAAATGAAACATTTCTTTTTAGATACTTGACTTTTATCCTTAAAGAACACCTTTATTTATAAGATTTATAAAAGTATTAAGAAATAACTATTTTCCAGCGATACCCATATAGTACCTACCTACTTTATATATTTAGTAGTCTCCCTCTGCATATAAAACATCGTTAATATAATAAGCAACGCAAACAAAGTCGCGTGTAAAAACTGTATAAGTTGATGTTTATTCATAATTCCATACATATGTTCAACAGTATACGCATTAGACACAATAATGTACATATTTATTTACGCATAAATTTGTATAATCTAAACCAACACAAATTTACCTTGACGCACGATTATGCAACCAATGACATGGAAGCTCATATTTGCTCAACTTTGTGCTCATACATAATTGCTTCGACAGATTGTTTCATAACTTAATATTTTAAATTAAATAACGTAGCCCATCAACCCCTTTTCACCACAGTCTTCGTTTTGTATTCAGTGTGTACAAACCATGACCAGAGCCATACTCCTACTATGTAAGTAGAAAACCATATACCTAATTACCTATACATATATGTACAATACAAAATGTATGTACATCCCTGAGATTGATTTGATTTTATAATCGTAGGCAAGAAAATAAGAACATGGGTCGAATGCTTGTATACGAACACCGATGGAAAATTTCAAGAACAATTCGGTTTTCATATGAAAGAACTTACTTTAGCCAAACTTATCAACTATTTATACAGACCCAAGGATTCCTCGAGTTTAGCGATCACGAGGATTTTATTCGGTAAATTCATGTATTTACTTAAGGTACACTTTGCTTTATCACAATTACCCAATCTTTATCAAAATTACCTAATAGATTCAGCCTGTAATATCCCATTGCTGAGCATAGGCCTCTTTCCCCATGTAGGAAGGAATAGGCAGTAGGACAAGGATCAGAGCTTACTCTATCATGCTGCTCCAATGCAGGTTGGCAGATATAATCTCTACTATATGTAACGATCGCTATCAGATGTACATGATAACAACCGGGACCGAACGGTTTAACGTGATCTTCGAGGCACGGTGGGGAGACCCACAAGGACTGCATATAAACACCCAGACCACGACATGCATTTGTATGGCCTCATATATTTTTAACCTTATATATTTTTAATTCAAATCAGTAATGCTTTAATGAAATATAGAATAATTTTTATAACAGCTAATATTAGATAATGAATAAAAAATTGCGTGCGTACAAAGTACATACACAATAATTACACATGCCAGAAATGAAACTTCTTTGGCAATACAATTGAAAAAGTAGGCGGTATCATAATTAAAAAACTAGTTGAAAAAAAAAGGTTCCCAGGCGGTCACCAATCCAAGTACCGACGCGTGACGCGTTGCCGCGTTGCCTTTCTCTCAAATTTCACCCTCATGCGCCTAAGGAAAATTCACTTGAAAAAGTCTAAGTTCTTAAAAGATATTGTACAACGAAAATTTTACGCTTTATGTTATAATCTATATCGTATTTTTTGTTAATAATTCTCTTGACTTACAGGGCTGGCCATGTTGTTCGATATACCAGATGAGCGCGGAGGTTCTATTATGGACAAACGATGGGGTGACCCTATGATCTGTCACTTTCCTCTTATATCATTCATTACCGCTATCCCTATGCCCTATATGGCTTTAGTGTATGCGGCACTGTGGCTCGGTACGTTCTTCTATCTTCTATAACTTAAGTTATAAGGAGTCACATGAGACGTATTCCTAGGGTCTACATAACAACGATTAATAAATAAACACTTCACACTCAACTGCCTTCAGTAGGATTTTCTCCTGTGTCGGGGGTTCGGAAACACACACACACAAAAGCACAAACGCCCAGACCCCTACAAATATCTATATGGCTAGTAAAAATGTTTGAGATGTGCGGGAATGGAACCCGTGTGATCGCTAGCGCAACAGCCAATACTTAGAACGCTGCGCCAACGCGTAAGAACATTAAATACGAGTAAATGTAATCAAAAAGAAAAAAAAACAAATATTACTTAGTAGTACTTGTATGAATTAGTCACATTGGTTGAGACGAGTACAGGATTAGAAAATTAGTCCGCCGATTAGTCGCCCAATCCTAAACTTTATAGCCTTTATAGACTATTTAACTGAGGTAAGGCACAGCAGGAAATTTCCTGCTCAAAACCTAGATCAGTCCGACTGGTGTAGTACCTCAACCTTACAGAAGACCACAGCTAAATAATACTGTTTTCGCGTAGTGCTGTGTTCCTATTGGCGAGTAAGGTGACCAGAGCTCCTGGGGGTAATTAGGGATAGAGTCGGCAACGGGCTTGCGATGCTTCTGCTGTTGCAGACGTCTTAATCTTACGCTTGTTTGCCGACCTAGCTGTAAAAAAAATACTGTTATTGTTATTAATATTTGCGATTGTATTTAAAACAGATGCGCAAAAGATGAACGATACCGTTTGACATCCACAAAATACATTGTTTTTTATTATATCTTTTTAATAATATTAGGTAAAACTCATAATTAGACATTATATACATTGTCTATGATTTATGTGTTCTAAGCACATACAGCACGGTGCTGAGGATACAGGGTTCTCATCGTACTGGGGGCCATTGAATGGGCATGACGACAGTATCAAAAAAATCGTCAATTTAATGATTTTAGGGGAACACTCATATTAAAAAATTCAAAATACTGGTTTAGTTTTACGTAAAATAATAAGATTATTGTGATTTTCGATAAAATAAAACATTAAAATACTGCAATCGGCCATTTTGATTGAAACACAAATTACAGCGCATGGCGTCACAACATAACATAATACGTCAGGCGCGCTTCAAAGAGTAAATTAAAAAGTAAGGCCCACTTTATATTGTGACGTCAAAGCCGACGCCATGACACCTGCAGCCGTTTTGCCGCTCTCATTGAAAACATATTAGAAAAATAGTTTTAAACATCCTTAAACTTAAGTTTATTACCGAAATATAGGTATTTTCGTAAATAGTAAATGTGTACCCACATTATGAAAGAGGTTTTCAAAATCTTTCGTCATGCCCATTTAAAGCCTTTATTTTTATAGTTATGATATATGTTCATGTAATCAGGGAATTGCAATTTCGTACTGGTGATAACATATTTTTTTTCAATTTTCCAAAAAAAAGATTAACAAGAGAGGATAATTTAACAAGTTATGACATGTTTATAATAATAAGTATTAAACGACATTTTTAGGAGCTTTAGGCATAACACTGGGCTACAAGTATCGCTTGAGTGCGTCAGTATTCACGTTATCTTACTGGTATCTATTCCTGATTGAAAAGAGCTACTGGAACAATCACAGCTACTTATTCGGCGTGGTCGCCTTACTTCTTGCTACGACTGAGGCAAACTGCTACTGGTAACGTATTCTAGGTAGGGATCCCTAGTACATTTTTTTCACCTGATTAGTATCAAGCTAATTTTCCGGGAGTAGCTTCATTTTGATGAGACGAACAAAAAATTCCTCTACGTAAACTCAATTGTGGTAGCTAACAGAGATAGTAGGGGGTAGAGCAGCAGTGAGCGTAGGACGGGGATAACGTACCACGCAATTTGTAGGACAATATTACTATTAAATTATATAGATATTACCTAACTAAAAGAAAAAAAACAGCTGGTCAGTAATAATTTTCGATGATGATGATCAATTTGATGACCTCGTAAGGTCATTATTGTTTTTTTTCTGTTTTTTTTATTCTATTAGTTAGTTAATATCTATATAATTTAAAAGTAATATTGTCCTACAAATTGCGTGGTACGTTATCCCGGTCCTACGCTCACTGCTGCTCTATCTCCTGCTATCTCTGTTAGCTACCACAATCGAGAGTTTTCGTAGAGGAATTTTTTGTTCGTCTCATCAAAATGAAGCTACTCTCGGAAAATTAGCTTGATGCTAATCAGGTGAAAAAAAATGTACTAGGGATCCCTACCTATTCTTTCTTTCTCTCATCTTCATCCTTCATCATTGGTTTGTGCACAGCGTATCGCTTCTTTGCATCCTAATAGAATTTGACTAGCCCATTGGCGCAGTTTGTAGTGGTCCTGTTTTCTGCTCTGCGGGTTATGGGTTCGATTCCCGCCTGACTCTGGGTGTAATCATATTTATTTATATAATATGTATTATTTCTATGTATATTAATTTAAAAAAAAACTATTTAGCTATAACAGTTGGCTATTACTTATAACACAAGCATTAAGTTGCTTACTTTACTTTCTTAAATTTTTTTATTTTATTTTTTAAATTCGTTTATTTATTTATTATATTTACATATATTCCAATTGTTTAAATAATTAGGTAAGAAATTATTTTATTCTTAAAAATCATCATTGACCAAAATTATTTTAATATCTTTATTTTAGAATTTATTAACGAAAAACTAAACATCTTTTTTAATCTTATTTTGATAACAACAATTGCAATTTTTTATGTGCTAACTAGCTGCTGCCCGCGACGTCGTCTGCTTGCGTTCACTGCTCGTTCCCCGTAGGTGATAGCGTGATAATATGTAGCCTATGCTCTGACCCGACTTCTTAATAATATTCGTGCCAAATTTGAAGTAAATCCATGCAGTACTTTTTGAGTTTATCCCGGACATACATTTGAAGAAATAAAGGTTCACTGCTCGTTCCCCGTAGGTGATAGTGTGATAATATATAGCCTATGTTCTGACCCGACTTCTTAACAATATTCGTGCCAAATTTGAAGTAAATCCATGCAGTACTTTTTGAGTTTATCCCGGACATACATACAGACAAACAGACAAACAGACAAAAATTCTACAAACTATATTTTTGGCTTCGGTATCGATTTTAGATCACACCCCAAGTATTCTTTTAAAAAAATATTCAATGTACAGTTTTGACTTTTCTACCATTTTATTATATGTACTAGCTGCTGCCCGCGACGTCGTCTGCGTGCGTTCACTGCTCGTTCCCCGTAGGTGATAGCGTGACAATATGTAGCCTATGTTCTGACCCGACTTCTTAATAATATTCATGCCAAATTTAAAGTAAATCCATGCAGTACTTTTTGAATTTATCCCGGACATACATTGACTTTCCTATCATTTTATTATATGTATAGATAGATAATCCCTTAAAAACATTTTTCTAAACGTCATTCCCAATCGAATGAGCTATCGCACGTGTTTTAGGAGCTTTATTTATATTTAACACCTTTTTGAACTTGTTGACTAGACTACTATTTGTATGTCCTCGTTGGTCACTTTACTGAACTTCGGAAAACACGTATGGTTGGAAAATCCACCTTAACCTTCGTTTCTTAGCTCCGTCGTTTACTGCCTGTAAATGTTCATTATATTATGCACAGAGGTAAAATATTTAAAACTTTTGTAAAGTATGTGTAAGTAGTGTTTGTAAGTAGTAATGCCAAGGACGAAGTTCCAAATGTAATCGCGATAATACAACAAGTTTGTTTAAATTATATTCCACGATAAATGTACAACAGTCGATGGTAAGTAGGTATGTACATATGGTCTAAGAGACGTGGAAAAGCGACCTTCACCGATCTGATAACTTGATGAGACATATTTTTTTATCAAATATTATTTATAAATAAATATGCCTATGATAACTTGTCTATCGAAAACTGGTCTAAAGTTATAAGATTAGAAGTAGTACTACTTCTTTATTTGAAAACCTTTGCATAAATATTAGATACTAGCCGACCCGTGCCCACTTCGTTGGGCGTTAATTATTTTTGTGATGCAAATAACATATAAGATTAAGATATTATGTACTTACTTAAGTTTTCATCTCGCTCACATATAACTACCACCCCCTGTTTCAACCCCAAAAGGGGTTAATTTCTAAAAATACATTATTAGTACACCTCCACATCATTTATAGAGCATATATTTTGAATTTCAAGTCTCTTACTTCAAAAACATAGGACTTTAATACAAACTTCCAACCCCCGTTTTACCCTCTTAGGGGTGGAATTTCGTAAAACCCGTTCTTAGCGGATGTCTACTCCCTAAAAGGAACCTACCTGCCAAATTTCAAGTTTGTAGGTGTTATAGTTTCTGAGATTTCGTGATGAGTCAGTGACCTTTCGCTTTAATATTAAAATAATAGATTAAGTTTTTGTTAAAATGCGATCAGTGTGCTAAGTGGTCGGGGGTGGTGCGAGACTGATGAAACAGGTATTTCGATACCTAGCATAGGCATCAGACTCACATCAACATTGACGAGGTTCGATATTAGGTAAACGATAGTTATTCTTGACGAACGTATTGAGTGTCTAATTACTTTAATTTTATTAATGTAAATGAATAAAGAACCTGTAGGTACAATAAAACTGTAAACCTGTGATTTGCTATAACTATAAAATTGTTATTTACTGTGTAATGCTTTGTACATCCACCACCACCACAACAGTCTATCACAGTCCACTGTTGGACATAGGCCTCCACAAGTTCGCGCCCGACATTATGACGCGAACTGATGTGTTTAGCCCATAGTCACCACGCTGGGCAGGCGGGTTGGTGACCGCAGGGCTGGCTTTGTCGCACCGAAGACGCTGCTGCCCGTCTTTGGCCTATGTATTTCAAAGCCAGCATGGATGGTTATCCCGCCATCCGTCGGCTTTTTAAGTTCCAAGGTGGTAGTGGAACTGTGTTATCCCTTAGTCGCCTCTTACGACACCCACGGGAAGAGAGGGGGTGGCCACATTCTTTAGTGTTGTAACCACACAGCACACACAGCGTTTATAATAGACTATAATAAAATATTTACGATTAATTAATATGGCTATAATAATTTTGATTTCTTCTTAAATACACCAGGAACAATATTATTATGGATATGAATATTATAAAAGAAATTTATTTCTTTTAACAAACAATTGTACTCGTAGGTATATAGTTTACTGGGCCCATAACCTGTTAGGGCGTAAATGAAACCGCAGGTTTTAATTACTATAATCAAGTGACAACTCTAATATTATTTTTCAATAATTCTCATCATCATCATCATCCTAGCAGCCCATCGCAGCCTGCAGCCTATCGCAGTCCACTGCTGGACATAGGCCTCCACAAGTTCGCGCCAATAATGGCGTGACCCACCACCACCAACCCAGTAAAAATTTATGCGGTATAATACAACGTAGGTCGACGAAAAAATTGTCTAGTAAAAACGCATTATTTGATATAACTCGAAAAGTACTTATTAGATCTCAAATAAATTTAAATGGGATTATGGGACCAAATAACATGCACTACCTTTCGATTAAAACAAAAATCATCGAAATCGGTCCACCCATTCAAAAGTTTTGAGTTAACATACATTAAAAAAAATACAGTCGAATTGAGAACCTCCTCCTTTTTTGGAAGTCGGTCAAAAAACCCACATTACATTACTCTCTCAATAAATAACCAACGTTTACATATAAAACCTAGCTCACGGAACTTCGGAGGTACCTACATCTTAACATAAATTGTTATTTTCTATTTACTATGTTGTTCATTATATTTTATTATTAGAAAATTTGTAGACAATTGTAAATAAAGTAACTATGTATATAACGTAATCAAGTAAATCAATATACAATAATACATTGACGCATCACTACATAGTATAAAACAAAGTCGCTTCCCGCTGTCTGTCTGTCCCTATATAATATGCTTAGATCCTCAAAACTACGCAACGGATTTTGATGCGGTTTTCTTTAGTAAATAGAGTGATTCCAGAGGAAGGTTTATATAATCCTTCTTCTGGAATCACTCTATAATACGTGTATAATATAGTAGAGGAACACTGATAGTTTTTGCAACCGTGCGAAGCCGGAGCGGGTCGCTACCGCTAGTATGTATTAAACTGCATAAGAAAGAGTAGTTCTAGAAGCTTAAATCCCAATAAAAAAGCAAACAAGTATACCTACAACATGCATTATACTAGTTGTAGCCTTCCTCGGTTAATGGGCTATCGAACACAAAAAAAAATCAAATCAGAAGTTGCCACGATTACCGCTTTTAAACAAACAAGCAAACAAACTTTTCATCTTTATAATATCAGTATAGATTATATAAAATCATTAATCACCATTAACTGATGTCATAACATATTTTTTATGATTATTTTTATATAAACGTAGTTACAATCTAGTAAATGTGTAATATCCATCAGAATTATGATAAATTGTAACTGATCAAAGTCTCTACTTGAAAGGTATTCATAAATTATCTCAGATATCGCGTTGGTTTACTGTTAATAATTTGCTCTTGAACGCAAAAAAAAGTAACTGTTTAGAGTTCATTGTACCAAATGTAAATAAAATTGACAAAACAATAAAAATAAACGGGGAAAAACTTATAATTGAAAACTCCACAGTTTTTCTGGGGGTGACCTTGGATAGTAAGCTTCAGTGGGACGCTCACATTGAGACATTGGCAGGAAAACTCAGCTCATCTGCCTATGCTGTCAGAAAAATTAGACAGTTTACGGATGTGGAAACGGCTAGGCTTGTCTACTTCGCCTACTTCCATTGTGTAATGTCATACGGAATCTTATTGTGGGGCGGAGCAGCTAATATTGAAACTATTTTTAAATTGCAGAAAAGAGCCATCAGATCTATCTATAATCTAGGTCCACGCGTATCTCTTCGTGAAAAGTTTAAAGACATTGGTATACTTACTGTAGCTTCACAGTACATTTATAATAATATAGTCTTTGTGAGAAAAAATATTCATTTATATAAACAAAGTTTTTATCAACTGAGGTAGGGCACAGCAGGAAATTTCCTGCTCAAAATATGGAGCAGCCCGACTGGGGTAGTACCTCGACCTTACAGAAGCCCACAGCTACTGTTTTCCCCTTTGCGTCCCTTTGCGGTGGTAGATGAGGGACTCAACACTCTGTTCCTCGCACCTCCCAAACTGGTGACCCCGACGTGATCATCAGCGCATGTCGCCTGCGCAGAGTGCAAAAATCCTTTGTGGGGACGTTGAGTGTACGCTTATATAATATGATTCCGAAGGGGTTCTTAGATTTGCCACTGCACAAATTTAAACAATGCGTAAAAACTCACTTACTGAGTCGCGGTTATTACAAAGTTAATGACTTTCTTAATGACAAATTTTAGTATACTTAACATGCATTATAAAATTTTATTTAGAATATATTCTTCTCTAACAAAGTTTAATTGGATAAATTGGCTAGGCATCCGGCTAATTAACACAATAAGTTAGTTTAGAAAACTTATAACAATGTAATAGTAAGTAAAACACAAGTTAGTATAGAAAACTTATAACAATGTAATAATAGTAACATAAATAATATTGTAAAATGAATATTTTGTGACGTGTCATAAGAGCCGCAGGTTGGCCTACATGAAATAAATAAATTTGAATTTGAATTTAAAAGTTTATTAGTAGTCCATTGAAATGTTACATTTTTTTGGGCTTACCTTGCGTTTGTCAGAGGACGCAATTTTATTTTTTAGATATGAAGGGGGGGTTAGTCTAATGTTAAATCCAAGTTTGTGGGTTTGTAGTCCTTGTGCAACGGCCACCATCTTGGAAAAAGAGGTTCAAATGGTTTTTATGGTTTATCTGCCAAACTATAAGTCTCACAAAAAAAATTACTGAACATTTTTTGTTGCAAATAAAATTATCTACAACTTATGTTCAGTAACTTTTAGTCGTAGAATCATAAATAAAAAAGTTATAAGCTAAAATCCATAAAAATTTGAGAGAAAAAAATCTATTTGTTGATAAAACTTTTTTTCTAATCATTTTACATAAAAATAATATCAGACCATTTTTATAGACGGTGTTTTAAGGAACAATTTTTATCAGAAACATTTTTAAATTTATTTATTATTTAAGGTTTAACAGCGCTGCGAAACGAATACTATTCTTCAGTATTCATAACAATACGTGAATATAAATAGGTATATATTCATGATTTGCCCTAATTTTTAATCACCTTGTTATTTTTTTATGATGATCTTTTTAATTATTGATAGTAAAATATTGTTAATATATAAATAATTCTTGATTTGACACTCTACCTACGAGGTGGAGTCTGGAGGCGCGTTTTTTTTACGTGGTATCCGCAGTAGGCATAATCCACAGTGATTTTCTAAATCACAACTACTGTCCTCGATCTTACGGCTAGTGGCTGGTTGGCTTTCTATGTTAAATACTTGAGGGAGAGCCGAAGAAGAAAGTGGCGTAAATTACAAAATGTGTGTAAATCATTTTCTTCAATTAATTTCGAGAGCTCCATTATTTTGCTGCAAGTCTCCCCATAAATAATGATAATACGTTCACCAATGATAGTGAGCAGTGCAAGGTCAACTCTCTTGTTGAGGAACAACGCCGTTCCACTTGCTGACTCTAGATGTTTCTCCAGAGTTTTCAGAAATTTGAGTTTACCCATATTGTACGCACCTGAAATTGTGTCACATCCTGAAAAAGCATGGAGAAACAGCAAGTTATTCGCAATAAGGTCTCCGTACATAAAACCACTTCACACTTCTTGCTAACTTCCTTCTCCGGTTCCCCCTCAAGTACCTATTTAATATAGTAAGCTAACCAGCCGCTGAGCCGCAGCTTGGTCCATCAAAAAGACCGAGGACAGAGTATTTGTGATTTAGAAAATCACGCGCGTAAAAAAAAACGCGCCTCCAGACTCCACCTCGTAGGTAAAGTATCAAATCAAGAATTATTTATATATGAATAATATTTTACTATCAATAATTAAAAAGATCATCATAAAAAAATAACAAGGTGATTAAAAATTATTGCAAAATATACGACCTATTCATGTATAGTTACAAATACTAAAGAATAGTATTCGTTTCGCAGCGTTGTAAAACCTTAAATAATAAATAAATTTAAAAATGTTTCTGATAAAAATTGTTCCTTAAAATATTATCTATAAAAATGGTCTGATATTATTTTTTTGTAAAATAATTAGAAAAAAAGTTTTATCGACAAATAGATTATTTTCTCTTAAATTGTTATGGTTTTTCACTTAAAACTTTTTTATTTATGATTCTACGACTAAAAGTTACTGAACATAAGTTGTAGATAATTTTATTTTCAACAAAAAATGTAACATAGTTTTTTTTGTGAGACTTATAGTTTGGCAGATAAACCATAAAAACCATTTGAACCTCTTTTTCCAAGATGGCGGCCGTTGCACAAGGACTACAAACCCACAAACTTGGATTTAACATTAGACTAGCCACCCCTTCATATCTAAAAAATAAAATTGCGTCCTCTGACAAACGCAACCCCAAATGTAACTTTTCAATGGACTATAGGTATAGGGATCATTTTGAGAGCAAACGAATCCAAAATATTTATTTTTAGAATTATAGTTATATCCACCTGTATTTTTACCCGTATCACGCAAAATCCGCAGCAGGAAAATAAGAATAAATAATTGTGTTTAGCCGCAATCGAAAAAAAAACTTCAGTTTAAATTTACAAGTAATAAAACGTAGGTAGACGAAAATAAGTAAATTAAATACACATTATTAGCAATAACTCAAAATACTCGTTAGATCTCGATTAAATTTTAATGGGACCACTTAAGCACTTGACAAGCAATAGCTTTCAATTAAAAAAAGAATTATCAAAATCGATAGAGCTAGTAAAGAGTTCTTCACACACAAAAAATTACGGACGAATTAAGATCTTATATATTATGTAACTATCTGTTTGTAATGTACCTATTAGTTGACGTTTTCAGCTATATAACTTTAGACCACAGCTAAATAATACTGTTTCCAAGCAGTATTGTGTTCCTGTTGGTGAGTAAGGTCACCAGAGCTCCTGGGGGACGGGGGATAGGGTCAGTCTGGAAGCTACGGTAGGTAATCGCTTACCATCAGGTGAGCCGTACGTTTGTTTGCCGACCTAGTTCTATTTAAAAAAGGCAAAAAGATTTTATATTTATGAATTCCTCACACAATATACAACCATCTTTAAGTATCTGATTTAGACTCTACAGTCAATTTAAATTGGGGATCACGACAGAATTTGATGATTTTGATTGATTTCCTATTATATTCTTATTTTCCTTTTTATTCTTCACTAGCTTCTGCGCGCGACTTCGTCGGCGTGGACTCCGCTCCTATTGGTCTTAGCGCGATGATATATAGCCTATAGCCTTCCTCGATAAATAGGCTATCTAACACTGAAAGAATTTTTCAAATCGGACCAGTAGATCCTGAGATTAGCGCGTTCAAACAAACAAACAAACAAACAAACAAACAAACAAACAATCAAACAAACTCTTCAGCTTTATATATTAGTATAGATAACATTGGCTAGTTAACGCTACTAATTATAATTAACTAGCTGACCCGGCGAACTTCGTACCGCCTAACAGTCGACTGGTATTAAAGTTCAAATTGACTTTTTAGTATTATTAGATACGAATCTTTTGTATGGGAATATAGAAAAGTGTTGGTTTTAGACTTTTTCAGGCAATTTTTTAAATTTTTCTTTCCGTAAGAACCATCCTCGTACTTCAAGGAATATTATAAAAAAAAGAATTAGCAAAATCTGTTCAGCTACTCTCGAGATTTGCGCTTGGCAACACATTCAGCGATTCATTTTTATATATAAAAGAGATAATAACAATTTTCCTTTCTAATCAAATGTTGCTCTTTGCACTCTATTGTTTTTCTTTTTTAAATCGTAGCTCAGCATAATTTAATGCGAATGTTAAAACTTCTATGAAAAGTGCTTTTCTAAAGTATTTTTAACATTTTCGACAAGTGTTTCCAGTTGTCACAGCTAAAAAAACTCTGCTCTTAAGCTGTGTTGTGACCAGAGTTCCTGGGGAGAGTTAGGGGTAGGGTCAGGAACGTGCTTGTGATGCTGTGTTGCAGGCGTCTATAATGTAACCGTTCAACATCAGGTGGGCCGTACGTAAGTTAGTTTGCCACCCTAGTGGTATCAAAAAATTTAACTATCGTACTAAAATTATCGCATAACTTCTACAGCACTATGTTGAAAATTATTTGTTATGCGACTCCCGTTGTCATCTTCAACCTTTGGTCATCCACAGTTAGGCCTATCCTATCATCCTAGCATCCTATATAGATTTTAAATACTTACCCATTCTGATCAAATAATGAGATATGGGCTGATACTGCGCTTACTTCTACTGTTGCACCATACATAATATTAATAAGCATAGTCACCGACTCACCGGGATAGAGTAATTTTGGAATATGGGTTATTTGAAATTCCCAATGGTTACCTACTTATCTCGTAGCTGCTCAACATGTTAAGCAATGTCGAGAACTTAAAGTCAAGTTCTTTCACGAATGCCCTCACTTCTGATAGAGATATACCTAACATAGTTCTCTCTATAAAAAAGTTTGTGAACATTTTAAGGAAATTTTTTTACAACAAGAGCTCAAACCGCTACAATTCATCTCATCTTCACTATAGTTATTTATCACTTACCAAGCTATCTAACGAAATGAATGATATATTTATAACAATTATCATTTATCACATAACACATGTTTATTAATTATTATTTTTAGGTCATTAGATTCCTATCTGGATCCCTCTTTGTCGAAGAAAACGGTACCATATTGGAATTATTTTATTCTGAAGTATCAATTTTTCATTCTATACTTCATGGCGGGCATGAAGAAGGGAACAGCTGAATGGTTGACAGGATACTCCGTTCAGAATCTCAGCGAGCACTGGGTATTTACCCCTTTCAAGTAAGTACAAGCGTACTATGCTTAGCGTATGCGTAGCGGGGTCTGTAAAGAACTCGATATAGACGGCGCCAAGGTTTGCTTAAGAACCACAATCATCATATTAACACGTTCACTGCGTAAGGATTTTTAGTGTACTTTTTGCTGGTGCGTCAAGAGGGTATATTGACCCATAGAGGACTTTTTTACAGCGCGTCGTGTGGTCAAATAAGCCCTCATTCACTTCTGTCTTGATATAGGTTTTTCTCAATGGTGATAGTAATTATTGAATATATTTCATATTGAGATCAAAGACCAATAACCAAGCAATATATACCTAGCTGCGTTTTTAGCTCGCTTGTTTCGTTTAGCGTCTAAAAGAGAAACAATTTGTGGGGTCCGTTTGACCACACAACGCACTGAAGTTATCAAAACACTAGTGATGGGAAACACGTCTGTTGTACATCACTCGATAAATTTTCCCAAAATTTTATTGAGCCTACTGTATTTGTTTGTATGAACTAACTTTATGAGGCTTTAAAAATAAAATACAATATTAATAGTGCATGTATTTGTAAAGTGTTTTATGAAGTGTTATAAAATAATCATTATTAATCATAATTTTAGGTTTCTTGAATCAATCAGCGCGTTTCAATCGTTTGGTTAGTAGGTAGGTACGTAATATAACGTAATTTATGATTCTTGACATTGAAAACTTTCCCTGTGTTCTTCGTTGAAGCATGGCAAACAAAAATACTTCTGGCATTGTGTGCAGGTAGTAGGAACTTTTTTTTACTTTTTTGCCTGCCTGGACACTAGAAAGCGCTTTTCTTAACTTATTGTAACAAACCATATAAATTAGTAAGTGAGACACCACCGGGAGAGTTTCTGCGAGAGAGTCTGCAGGTTTGCAAATGTAATCGTCTAATATAGTAATCTTCTTGTTTGGGTTTTGGATATTTGAAACACTACACACGTCTTGCTGTTCATTTTTAACAAACATTTTTTGATATCGGCTCTTCGTGTTCTCTTTGCTTTCGATCTGTTCATGAGAAAAACCAGCATAAACTAGTTTTTTCTACTTCGTTTTGGCATATCTAATATGTGACGATAACACTACACTACTTTACTAACAAATCTATACTAATATGTCGGTACCTAAGATATTGTTGATGTTCACCTACCCTCACTTATTCTATTATTTGAGTCTTTCCTTTGTGCATAAAAGACCGATGCAACCGCAGCTAAGGCAGTCTTGGCTCTGGCGTGGCGCGGTGCACTTGTGTATCCCGCTAGTAGCTTAACCTCGACTCTTCTAATAGTTAGTTTGTGTACACGAATTAGTTGTTACTGATTGGGCAACTCGACCGGTGGTGGTGAGTGCCAATGCGCATTATAAGGCGGCGCTGCCGTAAACCAACACTCGGGTCACAAGTCCCGGGCACTGCGTCGAGTTGTATCTCTGCCACGCGATAGACGGTACCCGCTCGGTGAGTCCATTGAATACTAAGTAGTGTAACTATCTTGTTTTAAATTACATTGTGAATTAACCAGGCCATCCGTCATCCTCTCCTCACTTCTGATTCCTACATCAGAAGTGGGATGCAACCTTAACGACCCACATCGCGAAAGTCGTGCGCCGATAGTAAGTTGCAATATTTCATGGTGATTAGTGGGTACATCGATATTTTATATTTTAGTTCTTTTCGGTCGTTCTGTTTTATTCTTATCGGTGTACAAGTGGTTTTTGTTCAGTGTTCGGTTACGTAATTCGATTTACAGGTTATTTGTTGAATTTAGTTTTATTGTGATACGTAGGTAGTTGTGTAGTGATTAATTTTGCTAATAGATTTTGCGATTCAGTTTTTGTATCGATTCAGTCACAATGTCAGATCATGAGCGTAATCGTAGTGTGAGCCGTCGCGGTAGTCGTAGCGACAGTCGTTTAAGGAAGATGCCAGAAGTTCATGTACCAATTGAGTTTAATGTAGATGGCGATCATAATGGTGAACATCTTAGTGATGTGATAGAACTGATGTAAGCACTCTAAAGACTGTAGTGTGTAGTCATCAAGAGGATGATACACTGTGATGAATGTGTGATCCAAGAGGGATACACTGTGACGTGATCCAAGAAGGATACACGTAGATTGTGGAGCAATTGTAATTGCTGGTTGGCTTGTGAAGCCTTGGAAGGGTGGCTTACATAGTTGTTAGTGTCGTGGTAGAAAATAAGTTTGGTTATTAAAAGTTTTGATTGACGTTGGTACATGACTCTGGATAGTTATATTTGCTTTAAGTTTTTGTGGTGGGATGCTGTTCTCGTGCCCACTAAGAGTCTTACTACAGTGAGTAAAAGTAATCTATTTCACGATGCCACGAGAATCGCGTTCGCGTAGTCCCGTAGTTGAATTATCGTGCGATCGAAGCGCAAGTCGAGTCGTCATCATTTAAACCGATTTAATAGTAGTAGTAGTAACCTGTCTCTTCATAAACTTTTACTTGGTATGACTGAGGAATAAACTAAGTTCAAAGTTACAATATTCAATGTTGCGAGCGAAGTCGTGGTACTTGGGTTGTTTGTTAAGATTTTGTGGTTACCCACTTGTTTGTGATAAAGCGATAATATCTTTTTAGCTTGAGTATTTCCGATTACCCTCTGTAACGGATATTTTTGAGTTTGTTTCTACTATCTTACACGATATATAACTAATATTATTTGTCGAAGTACCGAAAGAGCGTAAAATTAAAGACGCAATCTTCCGAATAGTTAATACTAATTTTCTGATTACTCAGTCGCCATTTTTATCATCTATTGGTGGGATTGTTGTAATTTGCAAGTGAATAAGCAGTTATTGTTTAATTACTTAGTTTCAATTACGTGGCGTATAAGTGATTACTGTAATAATAATTAATTCGATATAGTTAAAAGTGTGTATCGTGAACTATAGATTAGAAGTGAGAAATGATTGTTTCATTGAGGGTTTTAGTCTTTTTCTACCTTTGATTGATTTATTTAAACTGTTTAAAAGTTGTTTTAGTTGTTCTGTTTAAGAACGTTTAAATTATAGAGTTAATTGATAACACCTAATTGGTACAATCGTAAACCTATTACAACTGCAATAGTTGTAGGTAGGTAACCTCAGATTAATAATTTTGTTTATGAGTAGGTATGTAACTATTAAAAATTCTTACTATACCTTGTAATTACGTAGCTAGTTTATTAAATAAGTAGGCAGGTATGTGATTTTCTAAGTTGATTTAGACTTTATTAACAAAGCGTTTTAAAGTTAAATGTCACTAACGCGTGAGTAGTAACATTTTTAGGCAGTCGTTGTAGGTAACTGTTAAAATTCTTATGTTTCCACCTGTGCTAAAAATTATTGAGTAACTTTGGGAAGCAAGGGTTGTAAATAGAACTATATGATTTCGATAATTCCTTCATAGAGACAGCTAGGCTTTTTAATATCCTATCGGTGATTTTGTTTTGTTACAAAAAGAGGAGCGTAATCAAACGAAACTTGATCCGAAATATCGAGGCCCTGTTCGCGCAACAGAAATTCTCGAAGGTAATCGGTATACCCTTAAAGCTTAAATTGTCAACGTACCTAAAAATTTGCTCACGAAAGGTTAAGAGAAATGCCAGCACGTCATGTACCAGACGATATTGATGTAATTTATGATCTTGTTGATAATGATGATGTTCAAGTTTAAGTAGAGGGAGAGACTCGAGTGAACGACTCTATCGACCGTAATGTGTTCAAACGTACCAGTGTAGTTATTTAGTAGTCGTAGCCCTGTAGAAGGTGTCTCTTGGGGCAACCCAAGAGTTCATGGGTGCGCGGTGTGCGTTTAACTCTGGCAGAGGTCGTGGTGTTTGATACCGTAGCGTGTTTCAAACAAGAGGTGACTGACACGGGTGATCCATTCGATGGATATGCGTACTGAGATGTATGTGACTGACACATGTACTGTGATTACTCTTCGCCTAGAGAGCCGTGGTGTTAGAAGTCTTTACTCGAGGTTTTTGCAAGCTTGGTTGTAACTTGTTGTAGAAGTAGACATACGTCTAAAGTTTTGGTTGTAATGACGTCGATGGTACATGGCTGTGGTATTTGTGTGAAGTAATTAGTTATAATTGGTTTGATGATAATTATGATTCAAATACTATGACTGCCAACTGATACAATGACTGCTAACTGGTACTGTCTGCCAACTCTAATACTGACTTTGTACAATCTGAATCATTCAACATTATGATGCGGGCTGGTGTTCACAGAACTGACGACAGTACTTTACAGATGAATGGTTAAAAAAAAAGAGATATATGGTAAAAAAGAGATGTGGTAAAAAGAGAAATGTGAAAAAAATGAAAAAAAAGCATTAAAAAAAGTGATGAAATGTAAAAAAAAGCGTTAAAAAGAGATGAAAAAAAGCATTAAAAAAAGCGATAAAAAAAGAGATGAAAAAAAGCATTAAAAAAAAGCGTTAAAAAAAGCATTAAAAAAAGCATTAAAAAGCATTAAAAAAAAAGAAAGTAAAAAGGTATACGATGTTTATGATGATCATAAGTGATGATGACGATAAGTCATGATGATGACGATAAGTGATAATGATAACCATATTTTAAAAAAAATGACTGCTGTGACTGTGACTTACTGGCGAATCAAAACCAATTGTTTCTGGTCGGAAGGTTCAGTGTGGACCGGACCAGATGTTAAGATGTTGGATAGATTTTTGTCAGGATAGTCGAGCGATATTGTGTTGTTTGATACCTAAGATTTTAATAGATAGCGCGCGAGGACGCACGCGCGTCAGAATGGCCGTGTCGGTACCTAAGATATTGTTGATGTTCACCTACCCTCACTTATTCTATTATTTGAGTCTTTCCTTTGTGCATAAAAGACCGATGCAACCGCAGCTAAGGCAGTCTTGGCTCTGGCGTGGCGCGGTGCACTTGTGTATCCCGCTAGTAGCTTAACCTCGACTCTTCTAATAGTTAGTTTGTGTACACGAATTAGTTGTTACTGATTGGGCAACTCGACCGGTGGTGGTGAGTGCCAATGCGCATTATAAGGCGGCGCCGCCGTAAACCAACACTCGGGTCACAAGTCCCGGGCACTGCGTCGAGTTGTATCTCTGCCACGCGATAGACGGTACCCGCTCGGTGAGTCCATTGAATACTAAGTAGTGTAACTATCTTGTTTTAAATTACATTGTGAATTAACCAGGCCATCCGTCATCCTCTCCTCACTTCTGATTCCTACAAATATATATAAAGCTGAAGAGTTTGTTTGTTTGGTTGTTTGTTTGTTTGTTTGTTTGTTTGAACGCGGTAATCTCTGGCACTACTGGGCCGATTTGAAAAATTCTTTCAGTGTTAGATAGCCCATTTATCGAGGAAGGCTATAGGCTATGTATCATCACGCTAAGACCAATAAGAGCGGAGTACACGCCGACGAAGTCGCGCGCAGAAGCTAGTAAATAATATTATACTTAAATAAAAAGTTAAAAACGACGCGAAAAATGGCTTCAAGCGACGCGACGTCTTAACTGTCGATAGCATGGTACAACACTGAGTGCACGAAATGGCGCGAGTGCATCGTTCAGTGCGGGTGTGAGGTGCGCGGAGCGGTAGCTCATATTGACCTCACACCGCACCAGGGTGAAACTTTTTTCTTTAGGTGCGGGTGAGGTCAAATTGACTCACGAGTATTTCAAAATACTGGATTGTTCACGTTAAAGTGGCAATAACAATGGTATTTAAAAAAAAATCCTACGACAGAAATACACAAAGTTATGCCTTCCGCACTAGGGGAAAGAACGCTATTTTGCGCGCCGCACCACATGAAAGTTCACTATGAGCCAATATGACCTCACAACGCAGCGAACGTGTTAAGAATTTCGACCCAGCTCGATGTGGATCCATAGCTCAGTTGGCAGAGCGCTGACACGGCACGTCAGAAGGCGCGGGTTCAAATCCCGCTGGATCGAAAAATTTCGATATGATTTTAAAAATGTTTATAACATGCCATTCTATATATTTTTTTAAATATATTTTTTAAGACAAATCGTAACGTGTTCTCATATTGTTTTTGTTAACCGACTTCCAAAAAAGAATGAGGTTCTCAATGGGATTGTATTTTTTATGTACCTATGTTAGATCAGAACTTTTGACTGGGTGGACCGATTTCGATGAATTTTGTTTTAATTGAAAGGTGTTACGTGTCATGGGGTCCCATTTAAATTTTATTAAGATCTGACAAGAACTTTTAGAGTTACGAGTACCTATATCTAATATTTAACGCGTATTAACTTGACTATATATTTTTTCGTCTACCTAACGAGGAGCAAATATCAAAACTGTCTATAAGTGTATAATACATTTATAAACCTAATTATATAATTAAAAAAAAGAAATAGGGTAAACCACCCAATTGTTGGCACTTTAAGATTGAGCTTCGTGTTAGTCTGAAATTAAATTACCATAAAATCTCATTTGCAAAAGCTAGTAGACAAAACATGTGATAGAATCAAAGAAAATACTTTAATCTTTGTTTTTATAATCATTTTTATGTGATTGAATAGTATTAAATAAATGTTTTACACTTAAATCCGAAAGACTGCAGAAAATGCTATTATTGGCATTGGTAAATAAATATATATCTCAACCATTAAGTAAGTATATAAAATTATTTCGAAAGCATCATTAACTCGAATAGCTGTGATATACTATGATTAATAAAGCTCTCTCCTTAAGAAAAAAACAAAAAAATGACTCCAAATCATGATCACAAAATGTCAGTTGTTGTTTTTAAATCGCCATATTGGTTATTAGAACAGTGTTGCCAATTTGTAATAGAAAAATAATACTATTTTACTTTTTAATGCATACTGAATTACTGAACTTTAATAGTCTATAGTTTCCTTGTATTTTTTTAACTAAACTCTAAAGTGCCAATAATTGGAGGAGTGCCAACGATTGGGTGGTGTACCTATTAGTATAATAGTGGCATGATGCGTCTTATCATAACCAAATACGTTAAACAACACGCTATGTCTACCAAAACAAAAGAAATATTTTGTTACTTTTACAACATAAAGTAATAAATACATCATCTCAGGCGATCTTATTAAACATCATCTTAATTATAAGGAATTCTTATAAAACCCCTATTCATTATCTATACTTAATATATAAAGCTGAAGAGTAAAGCAAATAAATAAGAGTTTGTTTGTTTGTTTGTTTGGTTGTTTGTTTGTTTGTTTGTTTGAACGCGGTAATCTCTGGAACTACTGGGCCGATTTGAAAAATTCTTTCAGTGTTAGATAGCCCATTTATCGAGGAAGGCTATAGGCTATGTATCATCACGCTAAGACCAATAGGAGCGGAGTCCACGCCGACGAAGTCGCGCGCAGAAGCTAGTATAGGTATTATATACCTAGTTGTGTTCACAAGCCAGATAATCCATTATTTGCAGTGAATTTAATATATTTTTTTCTTCTATCAGATATTATCTAAATAATAACACACTCAAACACGACATCGATAAAATTATTTAATATTTATGCACAAGACAATTTAAAAGTAGGTATAGGTAGGTACCTAATGATCAATTAGGTATAATAAGAATATTTTTAATTGATTTGATTGATATCTTTTTAAATTCAGTTAAAAATAGCAGTGATTTTTAGAAGTTTAAAGCATTTTTGTCTTTTCAGATTATTCTTAACGGTTCCACAAATAGATTATATCATAGTTCACTGGTTCGTGTTCACATTCGACCTCACCGTGGCAATATGGATGATGTGGTCTCGCACTCGGCACGTCGCTATGATCTTCTGCGCTCTCTTCCATCTAATGAACAGCAGGCTTTTTAGAATCGGTTTGTGTTGTTCAACCTTTTTAAAATAGAGTATACTTAGATACTTTTACATTAAAACCGAATTTACCGTTTCACGATGAAAATATCTGTGGTAAATTAAAAGTTCAATTGTGAATGTTGAAATTTGAAAGTCGATACTGTTTTTTTTTTTTGCGGTAGTGAATTACAATACATTCATAACCCGAATCTTAGAATTTATAGGTAATATATTTTGTTCTTATTATGCTTTTGTCATATTCGTTTGAAAAATAATACCATCGTTTTGAAGTTTTATTTTCGGTTTATATATATTTACACTACTATATAAAATAAATAAATTTTTAAAATAAAAATAGCCTAAGTCACTTCTTATTACATCAGCTATCTGCCAGTGAAAGTCCCGTCAAAATCGGTCCAACCGTTTCAGAAATTAGCCGGAACAAACAGACAGACAAACAAAAATTGTAAAAAATATTATTTTGGTATTTGTACCGTGTATACATTTTAGTAAAAAGCGGTTATTTTAATATTACAAACAGACACTCCAATATTATGGAATCGAATCCGCGATCGCTGGCGTAGTCTCATAACTTTACTGACTGTCCCCAGTTTTAGGGCTTGCGACAATCGAATTGTAAATTATGTATTCAATACATTACGGGTGATTTGTGCACTAAAATTAATTATACTTAATTTATGTATATTAAGTCACATTTTCGAAAACATAATTTTACCTTTTTTTTTAAATTACAATATTAATTAATTTATTTATTTAGATAGATTAATTCTTTATATTACGAGTAATTTTATTTCAGGAATGTTTCCATGGGTCTGCTTAGCAACAATGCCCTTGTTTTATCCTTTTGACTGGCCAAAAAGAGCAAAATTTTTTGCACAAAAAGCTATGTCGAAATTAAAAGGAGAATTTTTCAAATATACGAACAAGTTTAATATTAACACAATCTACCATAAAAATCATTCTGTTGAATGTGTTGAAGAAGTAGAAAAACATGTAGACAGTGTACACAATAAAGAAAAATCAGAAAGTTCATCGGATGTTGATAGAATTAAAGAACAAAATACTAATGTAAATAATCCGATTGAAAAAAAAATTGATGGTGAACAAATATGTAAACAAGAAGAAAATTCAATTGATACAAAAAATAAAGAATTGGATACGAAAAACAACATTACTGCAACACCAGGAGAACATACCCAACGTCGGAAGCTAACCACGTTTATTTTTATCGTCCTACACGTGTTATCTCAAGCATTCTTGCCCTATTCACACTTTATAACGAAGGTCAGAACTCTTTAGAAAAAATAAATAAATAGATTAATAAGTTTTTTTAACAGCTCATTCGAGGGGTGACCACCTTGAATTTTCTTATACATTCCTGAAGTATTTAAGAAGTGGTATGATGTTGTGTTCTGTGTCAATTAATAAACGAACGATTTACGCGGACGATAATACACTCGATACCTACACAATTAGAGCACAAACGTCCATGCAGACCGCGAAACTTCTTTATCTATGAGCTATGCAAAAGCGCATCAGCCAATTGCTAAAATCAACGAGCCAACCAAATTCTAGCACTTGTAATTAAAACATAGCGTAGCTTCAATTACGAACGATATGTAAAACAGTCTAAAAAAACATCATCAATTGTTATTGTTTTATTTAAAATGTATAAGACCTTTTTACATTGGGTTAATGAATTCTGAAAAAAATTTAATATGTATATAGTAAGTTCAACTCATCTTTGCGCGCGGCTCTATGTGTAGGTAAACCTTGTATATATACAGTGACTTTGTTGCGTGACAAGAGGTACAGTGAAGTGAAAAATATAAATAAAGTTATTTAAAAAAATTTAAAATAAAAAATTATATCTCGGTGACAAATAGTATACATACATACATAAACTCACGCCTGTATCCCGGAGGGGTAGGCAGAGAAAAGAAAATGACACTTGCCACGATCCTGACAAACCTTAAAGCGAAAACGCTTCATCAACATTCATTAGTCGTTGCATATCATCGTATTCTTTAATACTAAACTTGGAATAGTAACTATATGGATTTAAAAAATAATAATAATAGTTTGTTAATACATGTTTATTGAACATATTAATCTGTATCGCTACTAGAAGAATAAAATGCTGAATTTTCGGATTCGCTGCTTTCACCAAGTTTAATTATTATTTCAGATTCCATATCAAAAGTTCTTCTTCTTTTTTTAAGTGTTGACAAGTATTACGCCACATCTCTTCATTAATTTGACTAAAACGATCATTTATTAATTTCGTTATTCCAGTCAAACTTTGTTCGATATTATGCGGAGCAATATAATTTTTTAAAATTCCCCATACATCTTCATCTTCATCTTCATCATCTTCTATCGGGTTAAGTTCAGGATAAGTCACGAAGAACTTTTATGTCATATGGCTGAAGTATGTTACTAAGCTTATGACAAATATGGTCTTCTTTTTTTTATCAAGTCATACAGTTTAATTTTTTTTATATGTGCATTATAAGTAATGTTTTTTTCTGTCA
The DNA here is from genome assembly GCA_905220545.2 of Melitaea athalia. Taxonomy (NCBI): domain Eukaryota; kingdom Metazoa; phylum Arthropoda; class Insecta; order Lepidoptera; family Nymphalidae; genus Melitaea; species Melitaea athalia. The sequence continues at coordinate 19,456,787 of HG992180.1, forward strand.
ACCATCTATGCATTTCTGTTTTGCGGTCTTTATACGGAGATTTAAATTTGAAGTCAGTTTTTTTTCCTTCAGCCAATATAATTATTTGTTATTGTTCTCTCTGATACCCCCACTGCCATTGCTGTTCTCTTTCGCACACTGTTTAAATATTCATTTAATTTTGATATTAATTTGGACCTGCACTGCAAATTGGATCACTTATACTAGCTGCAATATAACTATGTTTTCCTTTTTTAGACATTCGAACACCTTGGCAGTAGTTTTACGAGTCTAAAACAATCATAATACGTTCACTTTAAAAATAATATAGTTTTAAAGTAAGTTAGTAATGTAGGTATACATTATTTAATCATAATAAATATAAATAATATCGAAATTAGCACATTGAAAATATTTACCTGACTCCTTAAAAAAAATCCGTGAAGAACTAGACATTTTCTTTAACGACTGTACCGGTGGAAAAATGACCAATAAGCAGACGTGTTTTTTGAAATTTCGAATGACGGCGGTCGCGTCACTGCTACACAAATTAAGGCTAAGCGCGCACTAGTGACTTTTGTCACCGTGACAATAAATTCTTTAAACAAAAGTCACTAGTGTGCGCAAAGTGTTATAATTACAAGCGCACGCACACATAGAGCCCCGCGCAAAGATGACTTGAACTAACTATACCTAATTATGTTTGTTACGTAAGAAATAATGTATTTGAAAGTAAAATACGATGACATACTTTTTATGATTTGTTTACGGTAAATAATAGTTATTAACGTTATTTATGACAATTTGCTAAAATTATTATAGTTTACACAGTTAACTTAACTACTTGAATAAAGCAGTTTTCATTTTCTACTGTCGTGTAGTCCACCGTAGGCTAAGTTGGGGAAAATGATTGATATTACTGTACACTTTTCTTTTTACGCAACTTTTAAAAGTTTTCGATCGGAGTGCCGCCATTATAATTTGTTTTTACATTCAATGTAATCTGATGACTTAAATTAACTTTTCAGGGGTATAATAATTGGACAAACGGCCTTTACGGTTATTCTTGGGACATGATGGTCCATACTTGGGAAATCGAGTCAGTCATCGTCAAAGTTGTTGACAATAAAAGCAAAAAAGAATTTTACGTTGATCCGTATATTTATTCACATAACGATCGGTGGACGAGACATGGTGATATGGTCTACCAGTATGCAGGATGTTTAAAAGACAATATAATAAAGAAAATTAAAGAGAAAGATTCGAAAAGTGGAAAGGGTATTTCTGAAGATATTTCAATTTACATCGACGTTTGGTGTTCAATGAACGGCAGATTTACACAACGTATGTTTGACCCTAAGACTGACTTGTTGAATACGTCTTGGTCTCCCTTTAAACCTATACCATATCTTATGCCTTTGCTTGATGAAGCGTTGGATTGGAGAAATATTTTGCAGGATATTAAGGACGAAGTACATACTTGGAATAATTATAGTGATGTCACTTTCATTGCCGATTTTCCAGGTAAACAAATTTTTTAGCATATATATATATCACTATTTTTGCACTTATACTCTTGGAAATAAAGACAAATAATCGTAAGTTTAGTATAATAAAAGTATTTTTTCAGGATATTATTTAGAAAAATTTATTCCAATTGAATTATCAAATATAACGATGACCGTATTAGATGGGTTGGTTGCCTACGAACCCGATGTTACAAAGTTTATGCAAAGACAGTCTTTTAAACTGAGCAAAGGAAACCAAGTTATAATGAATTCGGGAACTTTCCATAGGATTATCAATATTGGAACGAAACCAGCATTTTATGCGTATACGTTTACTAATAGTTCAGAAGCAGGAAGCGCTGATGTACTTACAGCAAATCCGAAATTACCAGTGGGTCAAGAATTATTCAGACGTTTTCAAAATATGATTAAATTTTTTAACAATATTATTTCAAACGTATTTAAAGTATTTTTCCAGTGTTGTTAATAAATTTTAAATAAAATTGTGCATATTATAAATGTCCATATATCTTTTTAGCATAAAGTACGTATTTGTAGCGTTATTCGTTTATGTAAACAAAGTGAATTCTTTATATATATTGTTTGACTCTAATATTCTTTGTGATAATTAGGTACTCATTATTATACATTATGTAACTACGTTAAAATATGTTGTTTTATTAGAAAACCTTATTAAATTGTTTAAAATGTTTCCCTTATTTTAATATATAATAAGTTTTATAAAAACAGATACTCGAATACTCGATATGATTCTAACAAATAGAATAAAGAATAGGTACCTATTTATATACTCTTAGAAGATTTATTTATATTTTATTGTACACCAAAACTACACCAAATACATTAAACATAGTTTAAAGATATTTACAGATTGTATAGCACAATGGGCGTACTATAAAGTATTTAGGCAACTATTCCGACAACCCAAGTAAAGAAAGCTTAAAATTAATCTCGAGACCGGGTAGGTAGTGCAGTTTTATAATAAACTTACATACAAATATCAAATATCTAAATCCTAATACTTATAGATACATACAAGTATAAATGCATGCCTAATACTAGGACGGGAAAAAATCTTTTCATATTTTCTAATAAAAAGTTACAATAATCTTTTTGGTTGTATTGTTTCTAACTGGCTGGTTTTGATGTCACGAATAGATGCCCTTTTAAAAATGAAATGAAGTGTATCAAACTATCCAACAAAATTATATTAACACTAGGCACTAGCTGACCCCGCAAAAGTTTTTTTGCCATATATGTTATTATACTTATTAACCCCCGCAACCCCGCTTTTTGGTGGAATTTCGTAAAATCCGTTCTTAGCTGACCTCTACTCGGCGAAAAGAATATTCCTACCAAATTTCAAGTCTCTACTCCTTATGGTTCCAGAGATATCGTGATGAGTCAATATATGGGTGGAAATCTCTTTTCTAAATATAGATTACGTGAACCTTCATGGACAATGGACATGGTATAGAGTAGATATTCAAATAGTTAGTTTCGCAGTTAACAATAAGAATAACATATTTCTATACGAATCAAAATCAAAAACAACTTTATTCAAATAGGCCCCATGAGGCATGAGCACTTTCGGATCGTCATTATTAACCGACTTCCTTTTTCCTTTTTGAGTAATCTTTGATAGCGCGTATTTACTTGACAGTAACCAATAACTACATTTAACTTAATAAATTTTTTTTAATTTGAAAAGTTGACTATGTTTCAATTTTTTATTTATTTGATTTTTTAAAGCTTTTAGCGTAGAAAATATTATGTATCTAATGCAAATGAAATGAACACATCAAGAGCTTTAAAATATACTCTTAATTAATATGTTATATAAATAAACAATATAAGACAATTTGTATAAAGTATTCAATTAAATTAAATGTAAAGGGCCCCATAGACGATCAAATATTTGATCAAACTTCATATAAATTTCTCTTTGACAAACGTGTTTGTCAAATTATTTGATCGTGTGCTGGCTTGTTTGATGAGTTTGTTGTATGAATTATGAAATCATGAAGTTTGACAAACAAGTTTGATCGTTTACGGCTTTACGGGGCCCATAACGGTTACGTATTTATCATTCTACTCTGTGGTCCGTTCAGAAACGTGTGAGCACGTGTGAGAAACTGTCAAAAGTTTAAAAGATTGGTACCTACCATGTACCTACTCTAGTTTGACGTGTTTGGTTGGCAGACATTCTTGACAGATTAAATATTTAAAACATTGTAACGTTGTCAAGGCTTAGAATACCGATTAAAATTCGGTAATGCTAATTTGTCTAGGCCATGGACATAATTTAGTATATTACGTCCATGGTCTCGGCATACATAACGCTCATATTTATGGAATATCGCCAGTATATTTTTACCGGTATTAACTTGGTATTAACTCATTTAACATTATATTTAACCATAGATTGAAGCTTTCTTAAATTATGCATTTAACTTTACTTACCTATCTAGTACCTTTACCTTTACATTTTTTTTAATTATTACTTACGGTGGTACAATGTATGAGAGAGACATACTATATTTGTATTTTGGAACCGTCTTTATTGGTTTTTAAATATTATTAAATGCGGCACGGCTAAAGAAGTATCTTTAGTATACACATTTGTGTTTTTTGTTAAACAATTATCGAATATGAAATTAGTTACATTCATTGCTTGTTATAATATTTTTACTGTTTATTAATATTTATTTATTTTATTAGAAGAATCTCTGATTTTTTTTTATTACTAACCGAATTCAAGTACTTTTAATCAATTGATGGAAAAATTATATGTGCATAAATGTATATTTTCGTAAAGAAACGGAGTGGGGTCTCACCATTAGTCTAGTTACCTATAATATTGATGTTTAAATTAAGGGTACGTAAACAAATTAAGCAAACATTGCAGTTTGTACCAATTTTTATTTATTTTTATTCGACCGCATAACTTTATATTTCAATGCTACGCGCTGTTGCCGCTCTTGTCAATCCTCCGCACAACTTATGAGTGCAGTGGGATTCCCGTGCATCTAATTGGACAATTTTTGCTCGGAACGACAACGTCGAAGAGGTATTGGTACAAAACTGGTTATATTCTATACTTCTTGGGTAAAACTATCGTCATTTAGCGACGTCAGATATAATAAACGCTATCGGTATTGTGAAATCACGATTAAAGTGAAACCTTAGTGAATAAAAACATGTACACATCAAATCATACACAGACTAAAACACATAAATACCGTGGAACACTTGCGAGATGCGATAGATAAATGAAAAATTTTAAGGCCATAGAATAAAAGTTTCAATTTAAAAACGTTTTCGTTAACCTCGTGTGTAAAAGGTATCGGAAACAATTAACGCTATTTACCGGTATTTTTTATCGTAATTGGTAACGTACCAAGCCCTAGTAATAGTGTCATGTTGGTGTCATGTGTGGGCTGTGTGGCGTGACTATGGCGTGAAGTAAATGCTGACTTCATTTCATTCATCATTTCGTCTTGACGCTGTGACGAGTGAACTAAGTTCGGGCTCGGGCCGACGCCTCGTCACTGCGAATATATATTCATCGTTTCAACATTCCGCAACCATAACAAGAGTTAGTGTCTCGTCGGTAATACGCCTTACCGCCCCCTGAAAATATTGACATTTTAGCCATCTGTGATATAATAACACAAGTATCTTGTTAAAAGTTTTGAGGTTAATCCTTCGCCGGTGATATTAGTGAAAGGTTTTTACTCATTTGTGACTTTCTTATTTTAATTCGTAATTATTTGTTACGGACAATAATACCAAAATGGAAACGTCGATGAGTTACAATCTAGACGTAACGCCGAATTATTCGTACATTTTTGAATTTGAAAATGAGTTCATACACCAGAATTCAAGGAAATGGATGAAGGAAAATTGGACTGTGGCTTTTTACTATGTCGGAATTTACATGGCTTTTATTTTTGGAGGTCAATATTATATGCAGAATCGTCCCAGGTAAGTGATTTCAAAAAGTTATTTAAACTTCATATTGGTTCCATTTTTGTGTATTTTACATCTTAAATAAGTATATACATATTATATACAACATTTAAAACGGTATAATTTAAAATGAAATCATCCATTGAAAAAAAAGTGGTAAAGGTATTTTAAAAATCTATATCTATATGTTATAATTATATAAATAAAAATAAATGTTGCTAAGCGCATAACTCAAGAATGACTCGACCAATTTGGCTAATTAATTTTTTTGTATGTTCCTTCAGGCCTACAGAAGGTTCTAATACTAAAAAAATGAAATAGTTAAAAAAAAATAAAAATAAAGTGATCACTGAAAACGTTACATTTATTTAATTTTTACTATTAACTATTGACAGAACGAAGTCTGTCCGGGCAGCTAGTATACAATACAAATTAACACATGAGTAAGAAACTTAATTGTCAAAAAATAACATGAGTAAAAATTATTAAATTTGTCTACAACACTTCGCCATTAAAACATTTTTTTTAAATTTTATTCCATTTAATGAATAATTCAATCCAGCTTAAAAAGAGTGCAACATTTTATGAATTAAAATTTACACTAGTATCAACAATAGGCAGCATTTACATATAATATGTTGTTTTTTCTCACGAGTGTTAAACATGAACTAGATTGTTCAAAAAAGCATTTCTAATTTGTTAATAAGTTTTGTTGCAAATAAAACTATGTACATAAATTATTTAATACTTTAATTTAATTGAAAGATTTACAAAAATGAAGATAATTTAATAGTTTTTAATAACAGTAAAATTTTGGTAACAATAAAATACCATGCTATATATTTAACTAAACAATTACGTGTATTTATTTAATTTTATTAAAGTTTATTTATTAATCACAAAAGTACAGCAATTAAAGCTACAAACTGCTAATCATATTTTTATATGATTTAGCTAAGTATATTTTTATATGATATAATTTGAATTATATATAAAAGCAGGTATTACCAGAATTAACTAATTTTAATTTAAGTGCTATAGCCTTCCTACAATTTTATTTTTTTTCCTCAAAACAATAACATAATATTATAATTTCACAGCAAAAATTCTTATACAATATTGAGATTAATAATTTCGATTTTATATACTTTAAAAGTTTAAAAAATTAATAACATCAAAGTATATTTTTGTAGCCCAATTTAATTTAAACGGTATTGTTATGTGTCAACTTCAATATAGATACTAAAATTTGTTTTATTCTTAATATTTCTTATTCTAGACGATGTTGGCCAAATCATGTGTTGCCCTTTTTTTGAACAATTGACACTATAAAATAGAGTTATAAACAATTGGTTTATGTCAACCCCTGACGCAAAAAGAAAAGTTACAAGATGTTTTCAATTTTTAATTTAATAGTTATAAACCTCTTAATTTTAATCTTGCACAACTTAATTTACAGGTTCTTATATATAAAAATAAATATAGGTCAATATTGAAATATTTTTTTAAAAAATATCTTTAATTTATTAGTAAAAGAGACACCATAAAGAATTAAACTTCTTATCATTTGTTTTATTTAGAAAATCTGTTTACGATAAGGAATCCAAACTAATTACAATATTTTACACTTCCTATTAAAATTGGATATCACTATTGCTTCAAATATATGGCTTCTAATCTATACTAATATTATAAAGAGGTAAAGTTTTTAACTTTGTTTGTTTGTACGGAGTAATCTTCGCAAATACTTAACCGATCATGAAAATTCTTTCACTAACAGAAAGCTACACTATTCAGGAGTGACATAGGCTATATTTAATTGTTATTGAACAAAAAATTCAGTGACAAATATTAGTATATGTAAATCAAGTCGGAGAAATGCGAGTGAGACGAAAACTTTACTATATATTGCATCACAAAAATAATTAACACCCCACGAAGTGGGCACAGGTCAGCTAGTATGTGATAAAGACAATGTGTCAAAGTACAAATTCAAATTCTTTATAAAATAATTAAATATAGATAAAATAACAATAATTATAGTACAATATCATTTCACTGTCAGTTATACTGTTGACGAGTGTTCCATTTACATACAAAGAGTTGTAACACCATTAATATTCATACGATTCGTAGTTTTAATTAAATGCTAGTAAATTATGTAAACAACTAAATAAGTACTTAAAAAAATAACTAGTACTTTATAAAAAACTTAGTACTTTATAAAAAACTTATTTTTAATACAAGGTGTAATCAAAACATCTTAACCTAACATCTTAACTTAACGTTACTTTTAAACAAAAAATTGAACTTTAAATAAAGTGAAAACTCATTAATTCTATGCTTTTTTTTCAATAAATATGTATGAAAATCAGAATGAAACACAAAAATTGTTTAAATCAAGGAGGTAGCAAGCCTAAGGACTTTTAAATAGACATTTTACAAATTAAAATTATATTAGCTTGCATTAATTAAAGTTAAAAGTAAAGGTACAACCGATTCGTAATGAAGATTCTGCAAGAAACTCTGCAGTTACTCAGGTGTTATTAGATAATATATTACTCTATTTATATGCTAATTTTATTTCTGCAAAATAAAAATTCTAGTATCAAGACTTTTCTAAGCTGGTAGTATATAATTTTATGGCTGCTATAATCACAAAAAAAATAAAATGGAAATATGTTTACCTACCATACAAGAATCATTTTTGTCATTAATAATAGTAAAAAAATACATAATAGTATTTAAATTTTACAGTGGTGAGGAAGGTTTGGCTTGCTTGATTATTTTTAATGACCTATTTTATTTAAGAGTGTCCATAGAATAAACTCGACATAATATGTACTGATAAAAAAGCGTGCTTTTAATGCCGTATTTTGTTCAACCTTAGAATTTTGAATAGATAATGTAAATTTATCAGTAATTGTATATCCTTTTAAAATAATTAGTGTGAAGTAATTTCTAATAGGTACTTAGTTTAATTTGCACAAAAAATAGGCCCTACTAGACGTACTATCTCAATGTCTGTTAAGCGGGCTTTACACGCTACGATAAATTGTAACAATTTATCGTAACGATCCAGATTGTAGCGATTTATTGGGATTGGAGTTGGAGTGAACAGTGTTCTACTCTTTCGATTTGTTGGAGCGATAAATCGTTCAATAAATTGTTACAATTTATCGTAGCATGTAAAGCCAGCATTATATACGTGATAGAATGTGAGAATGTGGATAACGATAGTGACACTATAATTCAATATTGTTTTAGGAAAATCTTTAATACCTTATACGATTAATAATAATAATAATCTTTTATTTTTTCCAAAGAAAAAGGTTTACATTTGTACTTAAAAGTACTTACAAAGAAAGTTATTGTGTTCTTCAAGTAAGCTATACCAAAGAGCAACACGGAGGGGAGTAGCCATAGCGTATTTTACCGATACAAAATAGTCTGTCATTTTTTGCGGGGGGAAATCTGTGCTACGCACACTTTCTCAAATTCACACACAAAAATAATCGTCTGTCACTACGAAACTCACACTATACTAAATTAAAAAACACACTCACATTTTCACACACACATAGATACATTCTGTGTCATAACAGTATAATGATATGCCGCAACTACACTGACAAGTTTCGTACAGCCATTGTTGTAACAACTGTCGATACGCGTTATCGATAAACTCAAGTACTCGTTTAGGGAAATTATTTTTTAAAGTGATACAAAAGTAAGACATTAATATAAAAATGGACTTTATTTATTGAAGTAAAACTTCTCTAGGCGCATGAGGGGTAAAATTTGAGCGACAGGTAACGCGGCAGCGTCATGACATTTAGTACTTGGATGGGTGACCGCCTGGGAACACCGCGTGACGTTAGCTTTCTGTTTTTTTTTTCAACTAGTTTTTTTTTTAATATTTTAAATTCATTTTTTTAATTAGTTTTTTTAAATTAGTGTTAATTTCCAAAACTTTGTCCAACACAACCAGGAGCAAAAATAAAACCAACAAAAAAACTTTAATAATTGTAAGTTGCAGCGTTAAGTTTTTTTTTAAATTAGTTTGCCAAAGAAGTTTCACTTCTGACATATTGTGTAGTTTGTACGCATGCAATTATTTTATGTACTACAATAGTCATCATTTCAAAAATACAGTGTGACGTAAGAGTTGGTTTGGTGCCCTCGACTAATTTCCTTCTATTGTTCGCCAACACTTGAAAGTCAGAGGTATTGAAATTAATGATTGGAGCAAATGACACTATTTATTGTGGGCGTCTAGTTTAGTCTGTTATTAAAAAAAAAAAACATGTATCCCTTAAATTTGGATTTTTAGGAAACCTGCCAAAAATTAATATAAAACATTATGGTCGAAGTTCACACTAAGTAATTCTAGTAAAATGTGTTAAGTATTGTTTTATATTTAACTAGCTTCTGCGCGCGACTTCGTCGGCGTGGACTCCGCTCCTATTGGTTTTAGCGTGATGATATATAGCCTATAGCCTTCCTCGATAAATGGGCTATCTAACACTGAAAGAATTTTTTAAATCGGCCCAGTAGTTCCAGAGATTACCGCGTTCAAACAAACAAACAAACAAACAAACAAACAAACAAACAACCAAACAAACAAACTCTTCAGCTTTATATATTAGTATAGATTTAATGCAATTTTATTATAAAACTATTTATATTAATAAAGTTCGCAATATAATATTTTAAATAAATCAAAATCTCAAAAATGTCTGTCTCCTTCTTTGCCTTTGCCATTTTTATCGATAACTATCTACAAACAAACCGGTTACAACACTAACCTCTACTTTTCGGTAAGAGACTCGGATCAGTCGCTCGACCGATCCGCATATTGTATGAGGCAAGCGGCCGGTGTTGATAAACAAATCCGAAACAAGACGACCGATAATATTTTTAATTTTTAAGTTTAAAAAAGGTTAAAAAAAAGTATAAAGTAATAATGTGATTAAAAAATGCTTTCATATGAAAGGTAATGGCATATTTTTGTTAATTTGACGCGGCAGATCACTTTTTGCAGCAAAAAACAGAACAATTCGGCATTTTTTGAAGGACGTTGTTTCCATAGCGCAACTAGATTCAGTCTAGTGAGCAGTACGGTTACAACTAGTTTTATTGTACGCATAGGACCGCGTGGACTTGTACTTTGACAGAGGGGAACGCCTGTGTATGGCTACTCCCCTCCGTGTTGCTCTTTGAAGCTATACCTACTCATTGTCGTTATCTGGGGATTGACGCTGCATGCCGAACACAGGTTTTCCTAGTATGGCAGCAGAGGCACCCAAAATATAATTACTGTGAAATTGCTTTGTAACTACTTTTTAAGTACTTAATACGATTTTATCGAAGTTGCGAAAAATGTATTGTGTATTTATTTTTTGGAGTCTTAAAAATTCTTCATTATCAATCAATTTCCGTCACTTAATTAGCAATTATACAATTTTAATACGTAGGTCATAATGTATTATAGATTGTATTTTGTGGCTATGTATGTTTCATAAATCGTAATGTGACTTTACATTGTTAAAATCACTACATATTATAAAACAAAGTCGCTTCTGTCACCACTGTCTGTCTGTCCCTATGTATGCTTAGATCTTAAAAACCACGCAACGGATTTTGATGCAGTTTTTTTTAATAGATAGAGTGATTCCAGAAGAAGGTTTATATGTATAATATATGCATAATATAGTAGAGGAACACTGATCATTTTCGCAACCGTGCGAAGCCGGGGCGGGTCGCTAGTAAAGTATATAATCACAAAAATTTAAGTTTCAAATTAAACATCGTTTATTTTGTAATGTACCTATAGTGTGCGTCCACACTGAATGCGCGGTGGCGGGCGCGGAGGCGGTTGCGGCGGCGGAGGCGTATGGTGGCCACAGTGACGCGCGAGCTTATGTAGCGATTTGACGTATATCAGGGGTTGCAAACTATGGACGAGGATTTATTATTTTTACTAGACAGTCCAATCTTGAGATAGAAAGTGTAAGAATTAAATAAAAACAGATATAAGTGGTGATTTTTTTAAATTTATATGAAGAATTGAGATTATACCCTACAAAATTCAAAATTTGAAATTAGTGACCACGAACTATAGATACAAAGAGTCCGGACGTAATGTTAAACGAATTGTCTCAATTTAGGGGACTAAATTTTAATTATAATTTTAATTTCCCACCTAAAAAAAGGTATAAACTACAGAAAGCGAATACATATATAGCGACAAGACCGAAATAGTTTGATACCCCTGCCTCCCGCGCATGAGATCGCTTGCTGACTAGGCCCGTAGTGTGGACAGAACGCGCGGATAGGAATGTTTGAAAACTACGCTCGTTGTATCGCTCAGTCCCGTCGCGTAGGTTTCCGCCTTAGCCACTGCAGTGTGGACGCAAAGGAGCGTTTCATATGTTTGATATTTCGCGCCCGCCGCCGCCACCGCGTTAGGCTCGCAGTGTGGTCCTAACCATATGAAAATTCTTTAAAATTCACTTTATAAATAGGTACTTGTAGGAACCAAGTAACTTGATCACCCTTAATCAGTTATTCGTATGGTCTCATCATACAACTTGCGGAAGACGTACCCGACTGACACTGATTGTGTAGTAGTGAAGCCATACAAGAAGATGAATGTATCAATTGGTCGTCAATTTAAAGTCACAAACCGTGAATTATTTAGCGCCGATCCGTAATACAGTGCCGATCGTAGTTCGTTTTTGAGCTAGTGTTGTTAATAATATTGTGTTTGCTCACAAACGAAAAAAAAAACAGACTTCACATATAATTACATCGACAAGTAATGCAACACAGGTAGACGAAAAATTAGTCAAATAAATACGCGCTATCAAAGATTACAAAAAAGTAGTCATCAGATTTCGATTAAATTTAATGGGACAACATAACAGACATCGCCTTTCAAAAAAAAAAAAAATTGTGTGCGTACAAAGTAAAAAAACGAAAAAAAAACTATGTATCTGAAAAAAAAAACCAACGTCACGCTGTGTTCCCAGGTGGTTACCCATCCAAGTACTGACCGCGTGACGCGTTGCCGCCTTAGCTGTCGCTCAAATGTTACCCCTCATGCGCCTAAAGAAGTTTCACTTTAAAAAAGAATCATCGAAATTGGTCCTTCCAGCAAAAAGGTCGGAGGTAAAACACCCCTCCTTTTTTGCACGGTTAAAAAATGATTTCAGCAATGAAGTCAAAGTTTTACTCCTCGAGTTTTAAGCTCAGATTTTTAACCATTTCACGGTGAAATTTTGTAAGCTAAAAATTTTAATGACAGAAGCCAAGTAATAAGAACTGAGCGGGAAATATAAAATTAAAAAATACTCGTTGACTTTCATTGAAAATGTAAGAAAAAAAGAGACGCCATTTATTGTTTGCGCGTGGCCGTGATCATATTTTGTGTTGCGATGTGTTTTTTGTTTTGATTGCAAAGAAATATACTATGGTAAACGTCTGCAATATTTTGGTTAAATCAAGACCTTAGAAAGAGAGTACTACAGTTGATGCAATAAACCGTTCGAAACTAGATGATGAGACTTTGACTATAGGAGTTTATACTTACTCATTTGATCCAACCCGCTCGCCACTTTCTCGTTAGAAGCGTTACTATGTAAATTTGATTTTGACAGTTCAAGTCCAAAGTCCATTTTAAAGTTCGTTTAATGATTACGTTCCGTTTCTTCTGCTCGCTAATCCTTTTCATTGGGTTCGATTGTAGGCGGGATGGCTTGTTGCAAGACTGTGACTTGTTGACTGCAAGTTGCAATCCATACAGACCTCACTCTCGGAAACCCTTTGAACACCATGAGTTAAATCGGTCCAAGCTCCAAGACCTAAACTTGATCTGCATTGTAATGTTTTTATAATGTTAGCATTAGCTTTTTAAAGGATAATTCCAAGTGACAAAAATATATTTGTCATAATATTTTCTTTACAGACTTAAGATCGTAATTCGTAACTTAAAATAAAATGAATAATCGTTATATTATTAATTAATTTCCTTTGCATATTAGGTACTTTCTTTTACTGATTTAAATTAATTCGTAATTATATGTTAAAAATTGATTGTCTATTCATAATGGTTAAAAAATTAATTGAAGCAATTTATGTCAATACAATTTTACATTTAATAATTTATCGTCTGCATTGTGTGCTTTTTTATAATCGATAAAAAATCACAAGTGACGAATGTGTATTGCCTTTTGTTTAGTGTAAAAATTACATCTAAAAACATATAAATATTGTTTCATCACTTCAGCCTATCGCAGTCCACAGCTGGACATAGGCCTCCCCAAATTCGCGCCAAACATTATGGCTCCGATGTGAACTCCATGTGTTTTCAAAAGGACAAGGGACTGGTCCACAAGTTCAAAGTCGCTCAACGCGCAATGAAACGGGCTATGCTTGGGGTTTCTCTCAAAGATAGAGTTAGAAACGAGACTATCCGCAAGAGAACGAAAGTAACCGACATAGCCCACAGAATTAGCAAGTTGAAGTGGCAGTGGGCTGGTCATCTAGATGTGTCGCAGGACCGATGGCCGTTGGAGCAGACGTGTCCTGGAGTGGAGACCGCGTCTTGGCAAACGCAGTGTGGGACGTCCTCCGGCCCGTTGGACTGACGATCTTCGTAAGATTGCCGGTGTAGGCTGGATGAGGATTGCGGAAAACCGGGATGTCTGGCGCGAACTTGGGGAGGCCTATGTCCAGCAGTGGACTGCAATAGGCTGAACTGACTGACTGACTGACTGACCACATTCATCAGAATACGATATATCGATTCGCTGATTTATATTATTATGTTCGTTGCTGTTTTTCAACCGACTTAAAAAAAGGAGGAGGTTTCTCAATTCGACCGTATTTATAGGTATAGTATATTTTTTATTCATGTTCGGGGATAACTTCGTCGTTTATGAACCTATTTTGATAATTCTTTATTTTTGTTGGAAAGGAGATATCCCAAGGGTGGTACGATGATAAGGAAACCAGGATCTGATAATGTAATCATCATCGTATGGGCAGCATAATCTTATGGGCAGCTCATGATGTCATAGACTTGGTTGATGACCCAATGACAAGTTACGAAAGCAGTTCAAGTTCTGTTATAGAAATAGCGCTTGACAGCTTTCTTAGAGAGCCAAGACTCCAAAGAAACGCAAATATTTTTGAATATTGGTATTCGTCACCATATGAAGTACTTAGGCCTGCAGCAAAAAAGTTTCTATCAGCACCGCCTACTAGTGTAGCAAGTGAACAGCTCTTTAGTAGAGCTGGTCAGTTAAACGATGAGAGGCGACACTCTTTGAAGGGTGAAAATGTAGAAAAATTGCTTTTTCTGTGCTACAACATCATGTTGTTTTATTTTTAGTATTAAAACTATAAAAAAAAATATTATGACATTCTTAAATATAGTATATTTTGCAAAAATAGCGCATTTTCTTTTTTTTTATTTTTTATTTATCTATTCTCGGTCTCGGTCTCGGTCTCGGCCGAGATTTTAATTTATTCTCGGTCTCGGTCTCGGTCTCGGCCGAGAACGAAAAACCTGTCTCGGTCGACCCTTAGTGTTTTGCCCATAGTCACCACGCTGGGCATTCGGATTGGTGGCCGCAGGCAATATTGTTTATTTTGTTCATATATATGTTTAAAAAAAATATATTTTGTTTTCCAGTTCAATTATATAATTATTGTATAAATTGTTAAAATTATTGAAATTTATTTCATTTACATTCACAAGAAATTATTAACACATTGCTTACGTCAATTAAAAACTACGGAACGACCTTATTACATGCATTACTTACACTTTTTCTTCCAAAATGCATGTACAATGTTAAAATATAGTATCAATTGCCTTTAGAACGGCGGTCTTATCACTAATACGTTGTCATGACAAACGTCTTATATTTCAAGTGCTCTAATACCTGTGGTTTCAGGGAAATGTACTATTATTATTTCAATAAACTTTCGATTCAGCCTGTAATATCCCACTGTTGGGCATAGGCCTCTTCCCCATGTAGGAGAAGGATCGGAGCTTAATCCACCACGCTGCTCTAATGCGTGTTGGCGGATATATAGTATATACTATGAGTAACGATCGCTATCAGGTGTACATGATCACAACTGGGACCGACGCGACGGCTTAACGTGCTCTCCGAGGCACGGTGGGGAGACCCACAAGGACTACACAAACACCCAGACCACGACAAACATCTGTATGGCCAATACAAATGTTGTCGTGTGCGGGAATCGAACCCGCAACCGCCCGCGCAACAGCCAATCGCAATCCAGCGCTGTGTTCACTGCGCCAACGCGGCGTCAATAAATTTTATTCATGTCTAATTTTGTGTGTGGTTAAATATGGATATGTTTGTTTCTTTATTATAACGCGAAGAGGAAACTGCCATTTTTCCTCTTTCTGGATTGCGAGTTCTTTAAGGAATTATTTTATTTTGTTACAATTCAGAAGCTGTTGAATGATAACGTTTATTCATAATTGTATACCTACGTAATTACTCCGTTTTTAACCGATTAAAAAAAGGAGTAAGTATATAGGTCCTCTATTTTATTGTAATTTTTAAATGTCATGACAATTTAATGTCAGAACATTTTACTGGGTGGATCGATTTCGATTATTCTTTTTTTAATCGAAAGTTTGTGTTTGTCATGTGGTCCCATTTAAATTTTATCGAGATTTTCGAGTTTTATCTAATAATGCGTATTTAGCTATTTACTTGACTATTTTTTCGTCGACCTACTCTGTATTACTGGTTGATGTAATACAATTCGTTTTTTTTCGTTTGTGAGCAAACAGTTATATTGAAGTAAGAAAGTTTGTTTTTGTTGACAATGATTACATATTATATAATCCTAGCGGACCCGGCAGACGTTGTCCTGCTCGGAAAACTACTACCAAATTTGATTGCTTACATACCGGTAGCAGCGCCACCTACTGGGTCCAATTGAGATAAAAACTACCCTATCTCTCAAGTTGGACTAAATTACAGATGCTCACAAAATTTGATAAAAATTGGTTCAGTAGTTTCGGAGTTTATCGCGAACATACCTACATCGTGACACGAATTTTTTATATATATATAGATTATTATAAAGCTGAATATTATATTTATGTTTTGTTTAACGTGATCGAGTGAATCTAGTTGAAGGTCTACTAGTACCATTTTAAAGTAAATTTTTGCCTTTTGAAAGCTTGTATCTATAAATAGGAAGGTTACTTTGCTGCTATAACGAGACAAACTGCAAATTAAGATGGCAACAATCACTTAAATTCAACACAAATTAAATCACAAAGATTGCTTTAAGAATCGGTCTTTAACATCCCACTGCTGGGCATAGGCCTCTTTCTTCATGTAGGAGAACGATCGGAGCTCCACCACGCTGCTCCACTGCGGATTGACGACTATATTACCTACTATGAGTAACGATCGCTATCAGGTGTATGATAACATGTATGTGTAGTCAAACAGGAAATACTCTTCCATACAAATATGTACAAGAAAAGAATTAAACACCATCCGAACAGCCTGGCCAATACCTTGATGAAGGAAACCATTACAACACGTAGATTGAAACGGAAGATGCCCCAAGACACACTTAAGTTGTAAAAGTAAAGTAGGATGTGACACAGGTCGCATACCGAGCACGCCAAAATGAATTCCAACCTACCCACTGATAAATGTCCCTGTGGCGACAGATTGCAGTGTAATGGGAGATAAAAAAAAAGTTATATGATAACAACCGGAACCGACAGCTTAACGTGCGCTCTCTGAGGCACGGTGATGAGACCCCACAAGGACAGAAATCCCAAACAAATACAAGTATCCAACCCGTGCGGGAATCGAAGCCGTAAACTGCCGGTGTTTTACACCAAAGCGGTTGTCAGACTGAAGATTGCTTGGTAAAATATAAATTTGACAATTTTTTTTATATTTTTACTAGCCGTCCCGTGCCCACTTCGTTGAGCGTTAATTATTTTTGTGATGTACTATATCCCTGGGTTTTTTGTCTTCATCATTAATTTGCTTTAATCGAAGCACGTCCAAAATGAAATGACAGAAACGATTACCATAACAATATGCTTGTACTGTCAACACTGAAAAAGTTTCAATTTGACAGCAAAATCCCCATAAACAAAATGATCCTCCTTTGTTACAAAGAATGTGATAAATGAAGAACCGCTGGACCGATTCTGTGCAAACTTCACATAAACCATCTACTAAATAGTCCAAACAAAGCCTAAATATTTATGTGATCCCGCTCTTGAGTTATAAAATTACAACGAAAAGTGGCATTGATTTTTATTTATTTATAGAGAAGAGATATATTGTGTATTATTATCGTATAATAATTTTTTGATTAGTTTTATTGCTCGTTCAGCGTTCTATTCGAGGAAAACTTTTCGTACAAGTAACATTTTGTAAATGTGTTTTTTTTTGGTATGACCGTGTGGGTATCTATGTGTCGCGCATAGACACGTGGGTTTTAGATTATATCATTATACAATTTGAATAAAGAAGTTAAATTTATGTATAAAAGATAAAATTCTATGTTCGATTTTGCGTCAATTGTCTGTTTTTGTAATCTCATTTGTAATCTCATTTGTAATCTTATTTTAAGATATAATCAGACAATGAATCACTACGGCAATAAAATTTCGCTTTAGTGCTCTATAAACCAACTTAGATTATTTAGGTACTTATTTTTTGCCGAAATATTATAAAATATTTCGTAGTTCATCATTCGACCGTTCCAAGTTTTGGTACCGGTCAAACCAAAAGTCTAAAAGGATTATTTATTTTACCAAATTTAGTATGCGAGATATTCCACTCGGTAGATAACTAAAAATGACATTATGATTTTGGATTTAAAAAAAAATCAAATTATTAAGTATGAGTTAAAAATTTGTTTTAACAAATCCTTGAAACATACTACCTTACACTAAAACACAGTTACTGTGGCAAAATTTAAGTTACAATGAGAGAGTTACCACGATTTCTCTACCACATAACATCACTAGGCTATTCTTTAGAATTTAGATCAACGCAAATCGATTTATGGGGTTTTGGGGTTTTTTTGGCTTTAGGGTTATAGGTAGGGATCCCTAGTACATTTTTTTCACCTGATTAGTATCAAGCTAAATTTCCGTGAGTAGCTTCATTTTGATAAGACGAACAAAAAATTCCTCTACGAAAACTCTCGATTGTGGTAGCTAACAGAGATGGCAGGGGATATTTTATTTTCAAAAACGTTTTTCTATTCCTTTAAGAATTAGGACGCGCTCCCACTATGTCGTGACGACAGACTGATAATCATGTAGTTTTAGGTGTCGTGGCTCATATGTTTAAATGGTGGTGTTCACATATAAAACGACACGACTAACTGTTGTCTACGACACTTTTGCAGTGACGACAGATTGTCGTGACAGTGGGAACGGCTAACACGACAGTCGTAAAACGACAAAAAATCGTTACGACTAAAACGTGACGGCAAATCTATCGTAGCCACGTAGATCGTAGAGGCGACTGTAGATTTGTAGCTTGCTAATGATGTGTAAACGACAAAGCGACTGCCGTGAAACGATAAAATGTCATCGCGATCTAATGGGAACAGCTAGATACGATAGTCGCTAAACGACAAAAAATTTTGACGACAAACAATCGTTATAATGGGAACAGCTAGAGACGACAGTCGTAAAACGATAAATAAATTAAGCGTTACGACATGGAGGTTACGCGCCCTTAGATTATCTGTACCTATATCCTGTATTGTACGGAATCTTTATTTTTTCTCACAAATTTTTCATACCGTACCAAACAATTAAAATATCTATTATAATTATGCTAGACACCGAAGCGTAAAAATTGTTGTAACTTGAGTATAATGATAATTTAATTTTTCTATCCGTCACCCATTCTTACACTTTTTATTTGAGAAATAGCGAAGACTTTTTTTAACGAGGATAAGTATGTTTGTGTTCAAAATAAGTAACAGATAATAAATTTGGTTATGGTTTACTATTAGTACAATTTGATTATTATTATCAAATTGTTTTAAAAGTGGCGAACAAATATAATTAGATCAAGGGCTAAGGTCTGACTATCAAACCTTAAGGGCCTCTGAATAATGGATGTCAAAATAGAGTTAGAACAACAAATAAAACAACTTTTTACTATTTTTTTAAACATTGCTCTTCCCTTATTGATGACGAAGACTATTTTTTTTAAACTTAAAATTTTATATTCAAATGAAGGCAGACAATTATCTAACATTTACAAAGTTACCGTTCTTAAGATCTTAATTATGATAATTTCTACCAGACGGCACTTCTCATAATTAAATTACTCCTCAGTACTAAATAGAAGAAATATATTTTTTTAAATTTCCTGAGACAACACGACATGAGACAACAAGACACGATAAATTTAATTAAATTATGGTTTGTACAGTGATACGGTAATTGGACTTCATTATCTAACCTACACCTACTAATGTTGTCGGTTTTCAAAATGTACCACGTGACACTTGTCAGTGGAACTAGCGAAATTAATGCCAAAATTGTTAGGTACTATTCGGAAACTTAGGTATTTTATATTAATGATTTTTCTGCTTTTTCTTTAATGAGAGTGAAACTTTGTTAGCTTATATAAAACCTACTTTGTTTTTCTCTAATATCAAAACAAAAAAAAAAACAGTTTAACGATGCATTAAATAAAAAATTGTAATTTTTTAAAAATTAGCACTTACTATAACCGTAAAAACAAATTTCGAATCAATTTTTTTTAAAACTCATTATTACTGCTAATAGTGGAAAGTATTGTTTTGCGCTTTTATAAATTTGACGTAGATTTAATTTTTTGTTGTTGCTGTTTTGATCGTTCGTTGAAACTGGTAACGTTTAATTACGTAACAAGACTATTAAAATCACTTGATGACGCAAGTGGGTTATTTACTATTTTAAAATTTTACATTTAAAAAAGTAAATCCGCTTAAAATAATTACTTAACCATTAACAAGTTAGTGCGTATTTACAAACAAGAGTTTGCTTGAAGTTTGATTTATGATGATTAGGTATACAAATAAAATCATTGGATTGCTTGTCTTAAATATTTCCACGTATTTTAATAAAATAACAACGCTATTTGACGGATGACGATGTCGAACAGATAAAATCGCTTCAGCCTGTAATATCCCACTGTTGGGCATAGGCCTCTTTCCCCATGTAGAAGAAGGATCAGAGAATCTCGCAGAGAAGATCGCTATCAGGTGTACATGATAACAACCGGGACCGACGGCTTAACGTGCTCTCCGAGGCACGGTGGGGAGACCCACAAGGACTGCACAAACATCCAGACCACGGCAAACATCTGTATGGCCAAAATGCTTGTCATGTGCAGGGATCGAACCCGCAATGGCCAGCGCAACAAGCTACAAACCAGTGCTGTAACCGTGCGCCAACGCGGCGTCAAGAACAGATAAAAGTTTTTGATATATTATTTTTTTTTATCGTTGAATTCCATTGTGTTTATGTGATATTTCTATTCGCAAATATAAGTCTAAAAGTTCTAGTTTCATAATTGAGGAGCAACAGTTCCTATTGGCCTATTACATCTCCTGATATCCAAGTCTATTTCTAACTTATTTGCAGGCATAAACTTTAATCCGTATTATTTTTTATTTTTGTGTTACCCACACATGAGGAAATTCGAAAATGTTTTTTAAATGTTTTTTGAAAATGTTTTTTAAAAAAAAAGGCATAAACTTTGTCTACAATCCGTGAAACCCGCTCTAAATATACAATTCTTACTTAACATTGGAATGATATGTTACAAAAATTTAACTTGTGTTCCAATCCATATCGAATATCTTCCTCGGAAACATTCGAATGACAAAATTATAAAATCAATGTAACATTTTGTTATAGTTTACGTAAGCAACGCGTGCGTTACGCGGTATCCATTATAGAGTAATGCAATTAAGTACATGTCGAGTTGTCGACGCATTAATCGATTTCAATTTGATATACATAGCAAAGATTAAGGGCCTATGCAAACCACGTTTTTTAAACGCGCCGTCGACGCGCGTTTCTAAAACGCGCGTCGACAGCGCGTTTGTATCGCGATATACGCGCGTTTGCATCGCGTCTGTATCGCGTGACACGCGCGTCGACGGCGCGTTTTTATCCTACAGAGCAGTTTGTTGGCGTTTGAATCGATTCAAACGCGCGTCGACGGCGCGTTTGTATCGCGTAATACGCGCGTTTGCATCGCGTTTGTATCGCGTCACACGCGCGTTTGCATCGCGTCTGTATCGCGTTTAAAAAACGCGGTTTGCATAGGCCCTTAATCGTACAGGTCAACTTCAACGGGTCTATGATTTATTTTATTATCTATTATATAAGGAAATTTATAGCTTATATTTGTTGTTGAAAACATGTTTTCGTGTGATTTTCTTAAAAATCTAGCCATATTATCTCAGTAGGTATTACTTACCTATAAAAACAGCTCGTCTAGTTACTTGTCAAAATAATCTTTATCTATCTACCTATCTATCTTCTATCCTAACAAAATATCACGATTATTATATGGAATAAATAGACTTAGAAAAAATACTGAAATCTTTGCTAATCAGTATCAAGGTAATATTTTGATTACGTGCGTCGATAACGCCTATCTTGACCTAATCAATAATTAATTTGTTAGGAATAATTGTCCTTGTTAGGTACTTAGTATATTTTTGAGTGATTACTGTAATACCGTAGTTCAACGACCGGCCGTTCCGACTGGCCCTGGGGTAACCTTAGTACTTTCTCAATGCTAGAGCTAGTACGAGGTATTTTATTGTAAACTTTTTATCTAAGTAATTACAGTACTTACTATTTTTTGTTTTAATTACATCTTACGGATTTAATTTCTATTAGCTATACGTACAACGATATTTTCGTACAAGGAATTCGTTTGAATAAAATTATATAAATGGTTGTTGACCTAAAATGTTATATAAGAGGAAAATTCTTATATATATTTAATTATGTTGTATTATATTTAGCCGTGATCTTTGTCGTTTCATTCAATGCTAACAACCCTATTATAATGTTACTTGTGTTGATTTGATAACTAATTCAACCAGGGGCGTAGCTACCGCCGTATCAGCCGTATCAATGATACGGGGCCCCCGGGCTACAGGGGCCCCCAAAGTGTAAAAACAAAAATAAATAAATAGTAAAATGTTATCCACGATGTTAATTAATTTCGTGCTTTCCGGGAAAAAAACATATAAAATAACTGTCATACGTGCCTATAGAGTTTTCACTTCAGAAATGACAAAAATCAAAAATAAAAGATTGTTTAATCACAGAGATCGACGACACGTTGGCGCAGCGATTACAGCACTGGCTGTTGCGCTGTCAGTCACGGGTTCGATTCTCGCTCACGACAGACATTTGTATTGGCCATATAGATGTTTGTCGTGGTATGGGCGTTTGTGCTTCTGTATTGTGTGTCTTTCCGGACCTCCGACACAGGAGAAAATACTGGGGGCTGTTAGTGTGAAGCGTTGAGTGTGAATCTTAATTTCTTTTTTTAACCGACTTCCAAAAAATGAGGAGGTTCTCAATTCGACTGTATTTTTTTTTATGTATATTAACTCAGAACTTTTGACTGGGTGGACCGATTAGGATCAATTTTGTTTTAATTGAAAGGTGTTGCGTGTCATGTGGTCCCATTAAAATTTAATTGAGATCTGACAAGTACTTTTAGAGTTATATCTAATAATGCGTATTTACTTGACTACTTTTTCGCCAACCTACGTTGTATTATACCGCATAACTTTTTACTCGGTGTACCGATTTTGATGATTCTTTAATCGAAAGTTAATACTTGTCATGTAGTCTTCCTTGTTTAAATTAGATCGAGATCTGATTACAACTTTTTGAGTAATCTTTAATAGTGCGTATTTACTTGACTATTTTTTCGTCTTATTACGTTGTATTACTTGTCGATGTCATTGAAGTTGGTTTATTTTCGTTTGCGAGCAAACACAATTATTTGAGTTGTGTTCGTCCAAAACCTGAGTTATATGTTCGAAGTATTACAACCTGAGAAACTCCTATCTTCTTCAAATGAAGTGATAAAAAACACTTCCGCAAAACTATCGGCTAAATACAGTAAAGACATCTCAATCAACCTATATGAACAATTAATTGGTCTGAAAACATTTTTAAAGTCCGAAATTGAAAAAAATCATTCCATTGTACGGTTATCAGACTTGTCACTATTGTCTATAGAGACAGAAATTTTAGAAAAACTGAAATCATCTGTAAATATAGATGATTTAATAAATCAATTTGCCGAAAAAAAGGCTATAAAAGTGCATTATATTTAATTTTAATTGTTTTAAAGCTTTATTATTATTATAATTATCTCATCAGCATGTAATACCCCACTGCTGGGCATAGGCTTCTGTCCCCATGGGGAACAGGAACACATTCTACATGTAGGAGACGGATCAGAGCTTAATCCACCACGCTGCTCCAATGCGGGTTGGCCGATATATTCCCTACTATAAGTAACTACGATCGTTATCAGGTGTACATGATAACAACCGGGACCGACGGCTTAACGTGTTCTCCGAGGCACGGTGGGGAGACCCAAAAACCCAGACCACGGCAAACATTTGTATGGCCAATACAAATGTTTATCATGTGCGGGGATCGAACCCGCAACCGCCAACGCAACGGCCATAAGCCAGTGCTGCGACCATTGCGCCAACGCATCAATAAATATTTATTTTCATTTAATTCAAGCATTTTTGTTTCTTTAGTGAGAAATCTTTACCCTTCGTTAGGGCCCCCTAACTAAATTTGATACAGGGCCCCTCAAAAGCACGCTACGCCACTGAATTCAACATATATGTACATAATTATTTAAGTTACAAAAATTATTAAGTTTAACATTTTTTGCTATCATTTGTTTAAAAAAAAGTCCTTAAAAAGATTCTAGTAGGTTTTGAAAGGGTGACAGATCAGATCATAGATAATATTCATTATCAGAGACAGATTGTAAAATTGATTTTTTTTTATCTGATAACTCATATTATATTCACACACGGTCGTCTGTCCCTAAGCTAAGCAACTTAATGCTTGTCTTATAAGTAACAGCAGGCTGCTATAGTTATTTTTTTTAATGATAAATATACATGGATATAATACATAATATATAAACACAAATATTACACCCAGACTCAAGCGAGAATCCACAACCCGCGGTGTAGAAAGCAGGGCCACTCCAAACTGCGCAATCGGGCTAGTCAAACTATACATTACAATATTATTGTTTAATTTATCCGTCTTTTTTGACAACAAAGACTTTTAACTTGACTGACATATAGTTACATCTAATTGACTACATTTTATTGCAGCTGGTTGTTACGTTGTATTTACGATTTAACCTCTGCCAATGTTAGATAACACTATATTGATAAGGCCTGTGGTTTTCCTGATAATTTAGATTCCTTGCTATGACGTACATAGAAAAATCTATACTCATGTATACATATATATATGTATATACTTGAATGGTACGTTGTATTTGAAATCGATATGACTTTAATGGTAAAAATATAATTGTACCTTTGATAACTTAAATATTAACGGAAGCTTCTCGTGTAAGTTTTAATTTGTTTACGGAAATTAAATGTTTTAAATTTTTGGAAAATATATGTACTTCGGACTTATGTCACTGACATTAAAGTTACCTGAACATTAAGAGCATTAAAGACATTATGTGACATTCATTGATACTGTCAATAACATGTACACAACGCCCGCGCCGTAACTTTGTTAGTAGTTTGATTAGTTAAATCATTTTAAAATGAAGATGACGTATTTAATTTTTTATTAAATTAAAAAGAAATTGAAAATTTCAGAGTTACGTCTTTGTTGTACTAATTATGCGTTGCTGTACTTATTAGTTTTGGCAGGTCAAGTACCAGGGTCACGTGAAATCAAAGCATTTAAATTAATACTGTATAAAATTACGTTAAAAAATCTAATACATTGTTTGGTAATTACCTGTGGTAATTACTAATTGATTAAATAATAATTATTTTAAATATGAACCAAATTGTAAATTTGATTCTATTTGTATGATTATGATAAGAAGTTAAGGTTAGTTTCTTAGAAAAAGAACTTATTAAGGGTCATTGACGGAAAACTATTTCTCGCGACCTTTAACCCCGCGTTACAAGTTTAGCGGTACCAAGGTCGACAAGACTTTTAAACTTTTGTTTGTGTTAAGATGAGGGAAAAGATAATTTTTTTAAGTGTTATTATTTGCAGCAGGCTTATGGTGGCAGAGGTTGTTTTTATAAACTCACAATATTGAAATCAGCCTATAAAAAATTGTTTCACCTAATTAACAGATGAGGGAATATTTTGCTATATCCCGTAGACCATATCATTATTCTTCCAACAATAAGACTGGAGAAAAAGAAAAGACTGCTGAATTTGCGGCAAATACATAGTTTGTTTATTATTATTATAAATGTTGACAATGGTAACGTTTATGGGAATTGGGAGTGATGACAACTTGTAACCTCATGGCTTACTTGCCTGGTTCGAAATAGGTACGGATGTAACTTACTTTGATTAGTTTATTTACTTTTTTCTTATTATGTTTTTGTGTTACAATTTTGTATTTGGAGTTTGTACTTCGAAGATTCAAGTATGCCAGTAGGTACTTAGTAGGTAGGTATATGACTTTTTTTTCAGTCATAATTGCAATTTTTGTGTACGATTTTGAATTAAGCCTCTATTTAGGTTTAATTCAGATGTATTAGAAGAAGAATTAGATTATTCTTTATATTATTTTTTTAAATCTTAACACTTCTCTAATATATGACAACACTAGTAGTGTCGTGATTAGTACATAAGCAATGCAACATAAAAATACTTTAGTTTCTGTGACATACGAGAATAGTATTATATTATTGTTCAAGTTCAATCTTCTTTACATACATATGTATTTACGTGCAGTTTCACTACAAAATGATTATCATAAGTGAGTTCAGTTTTTAGGTGTTTTTATGACAGTACGTCCTTTATATATTAAAATATTCATGAATTATGCAATACCAATATTTTCATAAAGGTATCTTAAAGTGCAATGAAGCTCGGGATAAGCTTTATTGAACATATCCTATGTTGTTTGTGGATTATCGTCTTTGAATCAGTGCCAAGTTCGCTCCAACAATATGTTTACTTTTCTAAGGTTATACATAGGTTACTATTTTGTAATCAGTCATTTTTAATATGTAATAAAGTCGTTTCTGGACCGATTATATACATTGAATATTTATCTAAACCAATCAATGTGTGTCATTATAACATTGGCAACTCTTTTTTTGTGATTTCTATTTGTATGACTGCGTATTCCTCAAATTTAAACCGGTTTGATAAAACTTACTGTAATAATAACTTATTAATGTTAGGCTGTAAAATATAATGACGTAACTCATGAGCAGAGCAGTAAATATTTGCTAACAATAGCAAAACAGATTGGCAAGCAGTATGGCAATCAACATACATAATTATCCATAAGATTTATTTTTCACTAATAATAATGAAAACCTAAGTTTATTCTATATTCTTTGTTACTCTATGTTTATTGCAAACTTTACTTTTCGTGATTGCTCCGCAACTATTAAATATTAATTTTGTACGTTAAATACAATACACATTCTTTTACCACTATAAGAATGCAGATGTAACCAGGTCTAACCAGAAATGTCTGCATTTTTTCATTCTTCATTACATCTCAAAACAAAAGTAACACTTTCATGTAATAATAATTTTGTTTGTCAATGGAAAAATTTTAATCCTTGTGTATTGAAATGTACATCAGTTTTGTTATACTGTATCGAATTTGCCTCGATCATACTGGCAATGACCTTGCTTTTTTACCATTACCACTGAACTTTTTGCGAAACAAAATTGTTGCTTACGTTTCGCTCGTAAAACCAGGAACTAATAATCATGAACGTAATAATACTTTAAGATTAAACCGAGTAGGTATTAAATATTAAAGGGTAATATTAAAGGTATAATTAATATATGAATCGTTATTTCCAAAGCATTCATAAAAACGTATAGGAACATACCGGTACTATTATTTTATAATGTAGATTACCCAAAAGTTCAATGGGTCGAGAACGAGTCCTTAATTAATTCTCAAGTGAATACCGATTCAATGATTGCTTTAGATAATTAAAGGAATCGAGTATGTCGATACTCTGAAAATGTCATAGGCTAAGGAATCAAACGCTATTTGACCTATCCTCTTGGATCGATTACTGAAGTAGAATCACTTCACATGGATTGCATACATTTATAATGAATACTGGATGTGTCTATTTAGTTAATGCTAATAATACAGGATAATTATAACTATAAGCCACAGAAGTAACTTGATGTTTTAAAGCATATAGTATAACATGCAGATATATTCCAGCGTTTATGCTGAGAAAGTATTATAATTGGCTTTATAGATCAATATTAAATTCTATATTCCTCTGACAGTTGAAACATATTTAATAATGTATCATAATATTATTAAGATGATTGTGGTACGGAACTTGCCATAATAGATATTTAATATTTATAAACTCACGCTTAGAGTAATTACAATATTTCCTGATGATGAGAGATGGGGTTATTTTTGGTTCGAACTATCGTATAACGTTGTGAGCTATATACCTGTATAATCCACTAGAAGGCAGTGGCACTTCAAAATAAACAAAAACTTAATTAAAAATTTTCATTATTTAATGTTGTGTCCATTGGTTATAAGTATTTTTAACGGTTCTCAGGAATTTGGACATAAGGTGCCAATCAAACCACCAATTGTAAATTCATGCAACGTTTCAATCCTTACTGGAAAAGCCAGCAGTTGGATGGTTATCCCGCCATTGGTCGGCTTTTTAGGTTCCAAGGTGGTAGTGGAACTAGGTTATCCCTTAGTCGCCTCTTATTACGACACCCACGGGAAGAGAGGGGGGTGGCTATATTCTTTACTGCCCTAACCAGCGTATATGATATCTGGCACATAAATAATTAACGTTTCTTAAAACAAATACCTACTTTTTTTTCTTCTAATATTTAAACATGTTGAGTCTTATTAACCCGATTCCTGAAGGTCACAACTTGCTTATAAGTTTATAAGACTTTTCAGTATGTACATACGTTTT
This sequence comes from Melitaea athalia, assembly GCA_905220545.2. Taxonomy (NCBI): domain Eukaryota; kingdom Metazoa; phylum Arthropoda; class Insecta; order Lepidoptera; family Nymphalidae; genus Melitaea; species Melitaea athalia. The sequence goes on from HG992180.1 coordinate 19,485,556, forward strand.
CATCTGTTTATTCACATTTCCATAATCTATTTGCTATTCCGATCTAGATTTGACGTCCTCGGCGCAGTGATCGCTATCTGACATTCCTCTTATGAATAAACCCATAACGTTTACTCGTAGAATAATTTAACTTTCAAAGTCAGTCAGTATCCATATGTCAGTCAACAATGTTGTAACGATTTCTTGATACAGAGAAAACACCTACAAAAATTTATATATGGAAAGGGAAACTAAAGAATAAAGCAATCACCATATATAAGAGATCTATACCATATACGAGATCTAGTTATGTAAGGATTGCTTACGGGGGCATTAGGCATTACACATTACGATAAATTGTAACAATTTATTAAACGATTTATCGCTCCAACAAATCGAAAGAGTAGAGCACTGTTCACTCCAATCCCAATAAATCGCTACAATCTCCCGTTTACACGCAACGATAAATTGTAACAATCTGGATCGTACAATTTATCGTAGCGTGTAAAGTCCGCTTTAGATCTATTTAGTTACGAACGATAAAATACGTTACGATAAGGACTATGATTCGATTGAAATCATCTGATAAGGAATTCATGTTTTCTAAGGATATTGTGTCACAATGATTAGCAGTTTTTAGTTGTAATCATCTCGATTAGTCTAAAACGTTGGGCAGCTCTAAACATGTTGCTAAATTAAAATTGAGTTTCGGTTGGAAATTCAATCGTAAATCTTTTAAACTTCTTCTAAAAATCTGAAATAACAATTAGGTTTTCTATATATCGAAGTCTTACGAATATTTTTAAGCCGAGTTTGTTGTATAAAGTAATAATTTAAACAAATTCAGACATTGGTTAAATAAACAGTTCAAGACTGCTCCAAACATTTTAATCTTGTTTTATAAAAACATTTATATACTAGAGAAAGAATTACAATTAATACCAATTGCTAGTTGTAAATAATTACCTAAAAACGTATTCATTTTATTAGTTAGAATTAACTTAACTCCAACATTTTATTACAGAATGGTATTTATTAGAGATGAAACGGATATCCGGCAACTATCCGGTATCCGGCCTATCCGGCCTTGTTTTCACTATCCGGCCGGATACCGGATAGTAATTCAGTATCCGGCCGGATACCGGATAGTAATTCAGTTTTTTTTTCAGCCTGTAATATCCCACTGTTGGGCATAGGCCTCTTCCCCTATGTAGGAGAAGGATCAGAGCTTAATCTACCACGCTGCTCCAATGCGGGTTGGCGGATATATTCCATACGATCCTAGTAACGATCGCTATCAGGTGTACATGATAACAACCGGGACCGCCGGCTTAACGTGCTCTCCGAGGCACGGTGGGGACAACACAAGGATTGCACAAACACCCAGACCACGGCAAGCATCTTCATGGCCAATACAAATGTTTGTCATGTGTGGGGATTGAATCCGCAACCGCCAGCGCAACAAGCACAATCCAGTGCTGTGTCCGTTGCGCCAACGCGGCGTCGTTCAGTATATGTCACATATATTTTAAGTAAAGATGAAACGGATATCCGATACCTGTAACCTGGATAAAATATATATATATATATATATATATATATTATATGTCGCAGATCAGAAGTAGGTAGGAGAAGAACGGACGGATGACCGAACTACTAAGTATTAAATGGACTCACCGAGCGGGTACCGTGTTTATCGCGTGGCAGAGAGACAACTCAGTGCAGTGCCCGGGAGTTGCGACCCGAGTCTAGGTTTAAGACGGCCGCCTTTAAAATGCGCATTAACGCTCGCCTCCACTGCCCGAGTTGCCCACAATATAATGTAACAATTAATTCGTGTACACAAACTAACCCTTACAAGAGTCGAGGTTAAGCTACTAGCAGGATACACGAGTGCACCGCGCCACGCCAGAGCCATGACTGCCCTAGCTGCGGCCGCATCGGTCTTTTATGCACGAAGGAATGACTCGAATAATAGAATGAGGGTATTTGAATATCGACAATAGCGCAGGTACCGACATACACGTCGGAATAACTCAAATAATAGAATGAGTGAGGGTAGACGAATATTAATAATAATGCAGGTACCGACATTAACAGCTATCTGCATTGACTCTCCGACATATATATATTTAAGTAATCATTTGCTTTATTTAATTAGTCTGTATCACTTAAGAAATATAATGAGTTTTATTTGTAAATTTTTAATCCACTCCACTACAGCCTATCACAGTCCACTGTTGGACATAGGCCTCCCCACAAGTTCGCGCCCGACATTATGACGCGAACTCATGTGTTTTGCCCATAGTCACCACGCTGGGCAGGCGGGTTGGTGACCGCAGGGCTGGCTTTGTCGCACCGAAGACGCTGCTGCCCGTCTGGCCTGTATATTTCAAAGCCAGTATGGATGGTTATCCCGCCATCCGTCGGCTTTTTAAGTTCCAAGGTGGTAGTGGAACTGTGTTATCCCTTAGTCGCCTCTTACGACACCCACGGGAAGAGAGAGAAATTTTTAATCACACAATAGTAAATGAATTTAATAGAAAGAAAATGAATTAATTAGGCAGTACTCATACAGCTTCAAATTATGTTGAATAAATACTAATTTCTCTGCATTGAGAGGTAGCAAGCGGTTTCGCTTCTCTTCATAAATAAGGCCCAACTTCAGAAAAAAGTCTTTCGCTGTACACACTGCTGAAAGATAGATTTTGACAAACTTTGTTAAATTTCACCAAACAGCTAAGTTCCGCCGGATATCCGGCTATCCGGCCACGTGGTTGGCCAGATATCCGGCTATCCGGTATCCGGCCAAACTGCTATCCGTTTCATCACTGGTATTTATAGTAAACTATTATATAAACAAAAAGTCTGTTAAAAATATTAACAAAAATATTTAAACCTTATATTGGAATAAGATTAGTTAGGTCTGTTGTTGTGCGCGCATCATGGAAAAAGTCACGGTAAATTAAGTTTTAAGTTTTTGACCGACTCAAAAAGGACGAGGTTGGCTCAGTAGTTTTTATTTTTGTTAACCTGTACGATGTAATTTTTATTTGTTTTACATCATTTACTGGGTTTACCGATTTTGATCTTTCTTTTTAATCAAAAGCTTGTTATGCTTGTCATGACGTAGTCTCATTTAAATTTAAATCGAGATCTGCTGAGTCCTTTTTGAGTTATCTCTAATAATGCGTTTAAATGACTATTTTTTCGTCTACCTACGTTGTATTTTACCTACCTGTCGATGAAAAAAAAAAAATCTTTTTATACGAAGACGAAGTCGCTGGTATAAGCTTGCTTATACAATGTTTCTAAGAAAATAAGTTATTAAGTTGTCACTTATAAATAACTTCATAAATCTTAGAAACAAATGACACGTCGTCAGCTCATCAACTGGTTAGGAGAGGGGTTCGACCGGGTCAATTACATGACGTCTGTAACTCTGTATAATATTCTGCGTGTTTGTCATAATCAAATGTTTATATAACTTGCGTATTTTGTATTCGTATAACGATCCCTTCAAGTTTGTTATGGACGCTAACGTTTGTCTACTTACGTATAATGTTAACAAATAACAGTTTTAGACAAACATACTCTCCTACCGCTAATTTTATTTTGAATATGAAGTACGCCCATCTACTGAGGGCTTGGGTTTTACAAAAAATTTTCTTTCTATTTTTTTTTTATTTTTTTATTTTCTAAAGTATGTTGCGAACTTGCGACAGTAATGACTTCACTTAACTTCTGTTAAAAAGTTAATTTTATGCTTTGATTACACGTGTCACAGTAATAAATCAGTGACAGAGACGAAGCTTTAAAATGGTTGTCTACGATAGGTTCGGTAGAAAAGTAATTTAATCGTCTCAAACCTAGCGACAGCACAGACACGCTGCCGCCGCGCGGCACTTTGCTGCAGGCGCCCTTAATTTTAAGGTTGTAGTTTATTCATTGAGGAGAAACAGGTCTTACTGGCCAATTCTACCTCCCGCTGTCAAAGTCTATTTGTATCGTCATCCGTCAAATAGTGTTATCCACAGCTAGTGAAACAGGGCCTTAGAGTTCACTGTGTGTGTTTGTTACGATATATCTATATATTCTGATTTTACATACAGACTCAAAAATTCGAAAATTTAAAAATGTTTTATTCTCTAAATTGTCAGCAGAATCGTAACTCGTTTGTTCCCATTACCATCGTCGCATCTGCTGTTTCCACTTTCAAGTGATTCATCGTTACGTAACAACACGCTGCAGTTATCTCCGCTAAGGTCAATGTTGGCCTCGTAATTTAATCACGTGGACGACGGACAGTATCGCTTTAAATGTAGTTTTTTTTATGTATTTCAGATACGTTTTTGCTTATCAATTTTAAATTTCATTCCTTCTAGTTACAGTAATAAAAATTATATATTGTCGGAATCCACATATAAGCTTAAATAATACATATCCGATAGTATTATTGTATCATAAATCTGTTGGATTGGCAAAAAATATAGGAAAATGTATATAATATAACAAATAAATTTTCAGTCACTTTTAACTCAGTTTTATCGCACTTGTTTACCTATCGTGTTCATGTGTGAGTTTTAGATATAAGGTGCGTAATTTTTACGTAATAATAAAAATAAACGCTTGCCACTCAACGGCCCAGGATTTTCTCCTGTGTCGGGGGTCCGGAAACACACACAATACACGAGCACAAACGCCAAGACCACGACAAACATCTATATTATGACCAATACAAGTGTCTGTCGTGAGCGGGGATCGAACCCGCAACGGCCAGCGTAACAGCCAGTGCTGTGACCGTTGCGCCAACGCGTCGTATATGTAGTAAAAAAAACCTAATCGTTTGAGAGTAAACTCGCGAAGTATTGTACCGAATTAAAAATTAGATTATAATTATTATTCTTCTGTTTATCACTCATCATAATTGTAATTAAATCGGTCGACGTAAGAATAACGCGAAAAATCGAGAAACTAATCTCATATTACATTTACCTTGACAATAGCGTATAATACTGAATTATTTTCGGAAAGATTTAAAAAATTAAATACAAAATTATGGATCCGGTATTGTTACAGTGTAGCAAATTGTGTAGACGGCGCGGCGGATCTTTTATCGGAAACCTCACGGAAAGAACAATACTTTTAAAAAGAAACGAAATCATTCGCTTTAAAGTCCTTTGGGAACCTACCTCGGTGAAAAAAATCCTTAGCATATTTTTTAGAGTCTAAATTCTAGATCAACTTGTAGATAGTTAAGGTTTTTAGTTTTAAAATGATCATCGTGCTGAAGTATAATTTTTCCTTTACTCGGTAGGCATGTCATAGATCAATTACAAAGTAAAATTTATATAATATTTGTTGATTAGATAAACTCGTATGATCTTTGACGTAAAGGTCGGCAGTGAAATTAAGATAATAATTTAATGGTCTAAGATCCGGAATATAACAAAATCTTCCCTCATCTGTTAATAAGATGAAACAATTTTTTATAGGCTGATTTCAATATTGTGAATTTATAAAAACAACCTCTGCCACCATAAGCCTGCTGCAAATAATAACACTTAAAAAAATTTTTTTTTTCTTCTAAAAAATCTTTTCCCTCTCATGTTAATTACACGTAGTAAGCTAAAACCGTCAATATTTTACATTATATACCTGACTATAGTAGGCACCCATCTCTATGATTGCTATACTTACCTGCAGCCAGGTTACTCTGACTGAGGTTACTGACCTGGCTGCAGATAAGTGTAGCAATCATAGAGATGGCTGCCTACTACAGTCAGGTATATAATGTAAAATATTAACGGTTTTAGCTTACTACATGTAATTAACATGAGAGGGAAAAGCTAAAAAAAAAAAAAAAAAAATTGCAGCAGGCTTATGGTGGCAGAGGTTGTTTTTATAAACTCACAATATTTAAATAAGCCTATAAAAAATTGTTTCATCTAATTAACAGATGAGGGAAGATTTACCTTCTCGGATCTTAGACCATAATGAGTAATTTATGTGATTAATAATAATTATTACCTACTTATTTAATTTTTAGTGCTATGTTCATTTTTATATTGATTGGAAATCTATGCGCTATTAGATAGGACGATTTAGTGTTAATAAATTATCTTGATGATAATAATTATTTATAAATATAATTAACAATATCAGTATTGTGTATATTGATTATAACATTTTAAGAAAATGCTATAAAATTGTCATTGTCCGGAACTTTTTCTAGTCAGTATATTTCAGAAGAAAATTCATATATATACTTGAAAGCCAAATTAAGATACCTGAAAGCCTGAAACCTAGTGATGTCAGTCCGGATTTGGACTTACGATTATTGGATGTCGATTTATGTCTTTTACTCACTGGATCATCTCTGCTTTATGGGAAACATAAAAGTGTTGGTCACCTTCGATTCTTGTTTTCTGTGTTCCGGTAATGCCGTTTTTTATGATGTTATTTAATAAGCGTGTCTGAGTAATGGAACTTTCGGGAAAAACGTATAAGGGACCGCGTGTCGCAAACACGACAGGTTTTGTACGGTAGCGTTCAAGGGCGGATCCAGTGATAATTTACGTTGTCGCATATAACTCAAGTTGAATATTTATTTTAGGGTACATCTTTTAACGTGTTGTATTCTGGACAGGACAGGGATTTTGGTCAAAACTTATATGTTGCTAAGATGTAATAATAATAAAACAGGCTGACCAATATAAGCCTAATATAGATGCCTAATATAACCTAACTATAGATGTACATATTAAAATAACTATGGTTTATTAAAAAAATAATGTTCTTTTTTAGGATTAGGAACAAAGATTTCCCAGTTTCTTCTTTCGCCCATAATTATGTCGATCATTAGATTTGAAATTCTAAAATAATCAAATACAATAAATTTAAATAAAAAATCTTCAATCTGTAGGTACTATGTGATATCTATTTATATATATTACCTACGTGTAATTTATGTATTTAATCCGTTATCGATTGTTCAAACTTCAAAGCTATCGCTATCGCTTAAAGATTGCGTTGCTTTTGCAAATGTAATTTTATTATTTGTTGACTGTACGTATAGTTATAGTGGATTAATGAATGTTATCTATGAGTAAAAATCGTTAATGCCATTACGATTTATCAGTATTGTTAACAAAGATTAAATATATTTCAAAATCGTTCTTATTGTATATTATGTATGTATGTTATTGTTTGATAAGTTTGGATAGCAACAGATTTTATTTGCGACGAACAATATTTCGCAGTTCATTATGTAATTCCAAGTATTTTTGACTGTAGCCATGATTAATTATGTATGTTTTATTTTATTTTGAAATATAGTCCGAATTAATTTATTTTGTCAGTTGCCCCTATTTATATTGTCTTGTGATTCTATTACTTTTTTTAAATTCTATTACTTAATTTTAACGGTACCTATGTATTTATCATTATGGCCTTTTGTTCAAATTGCTCTATTTTAGTTTGGAATAAAATGGTGACAATATATGATTTATTTTGTCACATTGAAACAATGATTTATGTTTTTAGCGTCATTATATTATGTGTTTTTAAAAGAACAGACGTGGCGTCCAATTTTTTCTTTCTCTTATAAATAAAAAAAAATAGTTTTGAAATAGGTAACATTTTACAAAAAAGATGTCTTACGGACGCTAGCAAAAGTACGATGCGTACGAAAATTTATAAATATTTTTGTATATACATATAAGCTACACTTACATAAAGAATTAGGTAATTTGAAAGTTTTGCTAGATTTTTCTATAATATATTATAAATCTGTGCGTTTATATAAAAATAATATTGTAAATGTAGTTATTTTATAAGGTTGTGAGGAAGTCATAGTTTTGTGTATGGTCTTCTATAAAAAAATAAAAGTTAAATTTTCCGTATTAGTGTAGACTGTTACAAAAACAGTCACAGTCAACTCGACACTATTACAGACCTATATTTTTGAAACGGTCAAAATTAGAGTTAAAAGCCTTAAAGAATGTGTGAAGAAGTCTTGGCCGCTTAAAAGTTAAAACTTAAATAAGAGACGACTGTAAAAAAACACAATTCGTTTTTAGTGATTTTAGCTCTATAAAAATATACCTACATTTTTAAATATTAACGTATATGGAACACTATAATATTAGGATTATCGTTGACTTGTACTTGACCATCAGTTGGTATAAAAATCTTGACCATAAATTTCATTTAAGATTTAAATTTCTTTTAGGATTGAAATTTTGATCTATGCTTCAATATTAAAGATTATATTAGTCCCTTGAAAAATGGCCAATTCAATCTTTTATTCCTTCCCTAAAAATTAATTTTAGAAATCCTTTCTTTTGGTTTACACAATGAGCATACAAGCAAAATTTAATATTTTACAGACATGTAAATTCTCGTTTGTTCAGTTACTTACTTGTGCATTTTTTTGCAGGTTCGAGTTGCGCCGTACTTTAATAGTTTGGAACTGCGCTCTCGCCGCCTTCAGCATCATGGGCGCATGTCGGACGTTGCCTGAATTCATCCATGTGCTACGGAACTATGGGCTATATCACTCGATTTGTGTGCCTAGGTAAGTGAGACTTTTGTTTCTGTCACTAGAGTGGCACCCGCACTTCCTGATGACAAGCAGTCATCGTAGACTGAAAGTTTATAATACCAGGAGGAGGAATACCATATCAATCTAGTTGCCGCCCACCTTACACTCGTTAACCCCAGAAGTTTTTGAAGTGAATCTTCTTTAGGCGCATGATGGTGGTAAAATTTGAAAAAAAAAATTAAATTAAAATAATAATATATATAATAAAAATAAAATTTTTAGCAACGCGTCACGCGGTCAGTACTTGGATGAGTGACCGCCTGGGAACTCTGCGTGACGTTGGCTTTTTGTTTTTTTTTTAATTTTCTTTTCAATTTTTTTTTTTTTGTATTTTCAATTAGTATGCCAAAGAAGTTTCACTTCTGACATTTGTACTTTGTACGCACGCAATTTTTTTTTAGATAAGTTGTAAATCAATAGCCTCGTAATGAAATGTTAAGCAAAAAGTAACAGTTCAAAACTACATTACACTGATAATTATATTTCTCGGTTAGCACCTAAAAGAAAATCATATTGGAAGAATATTTTAGACTAGCTTCTGCGCGCGACTTCGTCGGCGTGGACTCCGCTCCTATTGGTCTTAGCGTCATGATACATAGCCTATAGCCTTCCTCGATAAATGGGCTATCTAACACTGACAGAATTTTTCAAATCGGCCCAGTAGTTCCAGAGATTACCGCGTTCAAACAAACAAACAAACAAACAATCAAACTCTTCAGCTTTATATATTAGTATAGATAATGAAATATCGAATAAATTCGATTTATCGAAAATCTGCTTTTTATCAAATCCAGCCGGGCTAGCATGCGTACAACGAGATAATCTCTTGACGAGAGAGATAGATAATGTCTACATCGAGTATTTTCTCGATTACCCTAACATGCGCAATACGAGAGACATAATTCTCTTCCGAAGACAAAACGGAACGGAAACGCCATGGTATACAAAAGATATTATAATAATATTTATAATTTTAATATATTTCGTTTATCGTAGTCTTTCTCGTCGATAATATTGACAACGAGTAGTTTATCTTCTTAAAACGTCAAAATCACGTCAAAATTCGACAAAACTACGATAACTAAAATTTCTTGTTATCTCTTCAATTGTCGTGACGAGAAGAGTATCACGTGCACGCATGCTAGCTACTGTAGACATAAAGAGATAATACGAGAAAAGGGGTAGACAAACTTTTGTCGTGGCGCGCATGCTAGCCCGGCTGGACAATGTAATAATCGTTATTACACTATCGTGTAGGGTAATACATATTCATGTTATTGTAACAATGGCAAATCTATTATCAACTTTACCATTTAAAAAAAAAATTTTTTTTGTCTATTATAAGCATTTGCGTTAAAACTAAGTATAGATACGTAGTCTTACGTCAGGGGTCGTCAACTGGCGGACCGCGGTCTGCATCCGGACCGCCGACACATTTTGTACGGACCGCGAGGACATAGGAACTTACACTACAGAGTACATAACTTTATTTGAACATTATACATATTTACAAGTCAAAACTTAAGAAATAAATATTTACAGATAGTTTTGATACAAATCATGTCCGCGTGGAATTGTGCCAAGAATGCTGGCAGCATTTCCCCGTTGAATCGCTATGCCGATTCTCTGGGCAAAAAATGCACCAGCCCTCTTGTCACCAGTGGAGGCAATAAGGCGAGGAGTTATCTCAATTAAAAAATTTTTAGCACTGCTACTCCAAGGTCCAAGTGTTTCGACTGCAAACGGCACAAAGATGTAATTTGGAATTAGTGACGAATACTTGTGCCGTTTAGTCGATTCAGCTTTCTCCGCCGCGGCTCCCGCTTTTATGGCTGTTTCCCTGACATGAGACGGAGCAAGTGTGTCAACGCAGGTTGCGTCCCACAAAAGCGCCCGTCCCCTTTCCCAGGGAACCAACGTCAATCCATCAGGTCTCTTGCCATCATCGCGACTAATTCCAGTAGGCTCGATAAGAGCAGGAACGTCGATGGTGGCAAGAGCTCTTTTTATGGTATCATTTAGGGAACCGTGGCGGGAAAACCTACCTGAACTCTTGTTGCAGGAAAGGCCGTGTAGTCCGAAAGAATCAACCTCCTTTCCGCACGGACATCTGTGTTCAAAGCACAGTGGAGTTCCCAACCGGAGACCGACAGCAATTCTAAAACTTTCATTGTCTAAAAGTGTCCCAAGGTTTTTTGACGGCATTGCGTGTAACCAGTGACCTGACTCTTTATTTGATAAAGCTAGAAGTCTGGCACGGTTTTTGTCACTTGTAAGATTTAGCGTCAAATTTATATGAGTATTGTGAACTATTGGCATATCCCAAAGTTTTTGCTTTGTAACATCCTTCGGGATATCGCCATTAGGACACCTTAACTTCCAATTTTCTATTGCATCAAAAAAAGTAATTTTTCTCATTAATGTTTAAAATGATTGTGTTTCCTAGCGAACGAAAAAAACCGTCTTCAATTACATCGACAAGTAATACAACTTAAGTGGACGAAAAAAATTAACAAACGCACTATGATTTTCGAAGATTCCCCTCGATTTCTCTAGGATGCCACCATCAGATCCTGGTATCCTTATCATGGTACCACCCTTCGGATATCCCCTTTATAACAAAAAAAGAAACAGCAAAATCGGTTCATAAACGACGAAGTTATCCGCGAACACACATTAAAAAAAGATATACAGGGTGTCCCAGAAATTGCACGCCAGGCTGACACGGGAGGTAGATCGGCTTTAGATCTATCAAATAAAAGCAACATGATCTCAGTAAAAGTTTTTTAGTTTTCAAGATATTGACACTTTTAGGTTTTTTCAGAAAATCTCCACTTTTTGCCCTATTTTTGCCTGTTATGGGAATAAAAATACCTCTAACTTATATTTTTTTTTTCCTGGGCTACCACTAATAGTTGGTTGAGACAACCCAGTATTCATTTTATTAAAAAGTAGCACGATATTAAAAAAAAAAACAACTAAATCTTACTTTTTGTTTCAAAGCGAAAACCTTAACTAAAGTTTGGCTAGCGACTGTGAAAAAAAAATGTACCAGATTGAGTCAGCAAATGTTCTCAAAAACTAACCTACTTAATGCTCTTTCAAAAATGGTATAACATTCCTAGTTTTTTTTTACTAAAAATTGAATAATACCACGTTTTGTCATTGTAGTCGTACTACTTACGCAATACTTCAAATAAAAAATAATGCTTAATACAAAGTTAAGCCGACTTTTGTCTTCAACTTACAACTTTTTAGTTACTGTAATCGCTTTTTAGTTTTGCAATGTCTAACAGAGTTATCCATTATCCTTTTTTAATTGTTGTTGTAGGCTGGCATCAAAATAATTTAGGTACAGAACTTAAGGTTATATTTTTTTTTTATTTTCGTTAAGTTTTACAATTACAACATTCAAATAAACATTTCAAATACACATTATAGCAGATTTTCAAAATTTCTGCCACCTACTCTTATGCATAACCTGCATCTTCTTAAAAACTGTGTCTTTAAACGTGTTAAACTTAAATCAGTAATTTCGCGAGCTGCTTCATTGATTCGTTGCCGCAAATCATCGACCGATTGAATTGGTTTACTGTACACTTTATCTTTCAAACATCCCCAGTAGAAAAAGTCCAGTGGGTTTAGGTCTGGGGAGCGTGGGGGCCACAAAATTGGCCCTAGCCGGCCAATCCATCTTCTTGGGTATGTGTCATCTAGATAAGCTCTAACTGCGCGAGCATAGTGAGAAGGGCACCCATCATTCTGCAGCCACATTCTTCTTCTTGTCTCAAGAGACACATCTTCCAAAAGAATGGGTAGATCATTTTGTAAAAATTCTAAATACATTGCTGCATTGAGGGTAGCAGGGAGTTCGAATGGGCCAATTATGTGCCCATTGAGGATCCCGGTCCATAGATTTATTTTAAATTGGTGCTGCGAACGGTTTTGTCTTACTTCATGCGGATTTTCTAATTGCCAACTGTGAATATTATGTAGATTAAGATACCCATCTCTTTTACAGGCCGACTCGTCGCTCCATAAGACGTTGTTGAAAAAATTTGGGTCTTCCTCATGCTTCTCCAGCATTGTGCGACAAAACGATACACGCTTTGCATAATCACTGCTTAACAGCGTTTGAACCCTTTGAATATGGTACGGGTGGTATTCATACCTCTTCAAAATTCGTTGCGCTTGCGATTTAGAAACGCCAGTACGTCGTTCGATTACCCTTAATGAAGTAGATGGGTCTTCCGATACTTGTTCTAGTACAACCTCATCCTCTTGAGTACTACGGGGTCTTCCTTGAGAACTTCTTCGGCCAGGGATTCTGCCTTCTCGGCAGGCATTGACAGTGCGAAGAATAATCTCATGGGTTGCTCGCCTGCGGTTAGGGTATCTTTCCGAGTACAATCTCGCTGCCAATCTTGCGTTATAACTGACGCTACCACGTGAAGAAACGCTTCTTGTCTCGCCATAAATTAACAACATGTCTGTGTACTCACTAGAGGTGAAAAGCACAGGTTGTTCATTTGCCATCTTAAAAGCAGTCCAAATCACAAAGTAAATCGAGTCCACTAAGAGCGCCAAGTCGTCGTTATGAAACTATATCGAATAAACTAATTTCAAACACAAGCAAAACGGAATCCAAGTTAATGCGAAGTTGTCGTAAAAATGCAAACCGAAGCTTCAAGACTAAGGAATTAAAGAACACGTGTGTAGCACTAAACACAAGGAGAAATACTAAATTTACCCTGCGCCCCCGCACGTGCGGTGTGCAGGTGTCACCTCTGATCCTAATGTTACCGACCGAACAATGAGTGTGAGCGAGATAGTCAATAAATGTTTAGGTCATTTAATTTCTCAGTGATATGGAGACAAAAGACGTCTTCACATTGAATTAAAACTATTATTTTTTAGTTGCATACTTTCGAAGAATTACGACTACAATGACAAAACGTGGTATTATTCAATTTTTAGTAAAAAAAACTAGGAATGTTATACCATTTTTGAAAGAGCATCAAGTAGGTTAGTTTTTAAGAACATTTGCTGACTCAATCTGGTACATTTTTTTATCACAGTCGCTAGCCAAACTTTAGTTAAGGTTTTCGCTTTGAAACAAAAAGTAAGATTTAGTTGTTTTTTTTTTAAATATCGTGCTACTTTTTAATAAAATGAATACTGGGTTGTCTCAACTAACTATTAGTGGTAGCCCAGGAAAAAAAAATTATAAGTTAGAGGTATTTTTGTTCCCATAACAGGCAAAAATAGGGCAAAAAGTGGAGATTTTCTGAAAAAACCTAAAAGTGTCAATATCTCGAAAACTAAAAAACTTTTACTGAGATCATGTTGCTTTTATTTGATAGATCTAAAGCCGATCTACCTCCCGTGTCAGCCTGGCGTGCAATTTCTGGGACACCCTGTATATGGTCGAATTGAGAAACTTTCTCCTTTTTAACCGACTTCCAAAAAAGGAGGAGGTTCTCAATTCGATTGTTTTTTTTTATGTAATTTCAGAACTTTTGACTGGGTGGACCGATTTCGATAATTTTTTCTTTAATTGAAAGGCGGTGTGTGTCATTTGGTCCCATTTAAATTTGTTTAAGATCTAACAAGTACTTTTCGAGTTATATCTAATAATGCGTTTTCACTTGACTATTTTTTACTCGACCTACGTTGTATTATACCGCATAACTTTTTACTGGGTGTACCGATATTTCTACGATCTTTGATACGTGTTGTATTTACTTGACTACTTTTTCGTCTACCTACGTTGTAAATTAGTTGTCGATGTAAGTGAAGTCAGGTTTTTTTCGTTTGCGAGCAAACACAATTATTATAAACTAGCCGACATGTGCCCACTTCGTTGGGCGTTAAAAGATTTTTACAGTAATTTTATATTACATCGATGTTTAGTTGGTACAGTTCGTCAAGAAATGGCGCCATTCGTAACACCTACTATTATTTTCAATGAATTTTATGTTCAATTACAAAAAAAAATATATAGCCTATGTCACTCCTGAATAGTTTAGCTTTCTGTTAGTAAAAGAATTTTTATGATCGGATCAGTACTTTCGAAGATTACCCCCTACAAACAAAGTTATAAACTTTACCAAAGAGGTATCATATTATAGTATAGACTATAGAGTATACATATTGAAGTGAAACTTCTTTAGAATCGTTGTGATTTCAAACCGGAAGGCAACGACAGGGAAGTTCGCGCCGGCCGCCGCCTGCACGCCGCTAATTTTAAATTCGTTTTTTTTTAAATTACTTTGCCAAAGAAGTTTCACTTCTGTCGTGTGTGAATCGCACACACACTTTTTTTTCTATAAAATGATGTGCGGACCGCGACGGTCATTTCATTTCTTCAAACGGATCCCGAGCGAAACTAGTGTTGGTGACCCCTGTCTTACGTAGATTAATTTTTAGTACTTTAAACTTTTTACGCTTTATTTCCGATTGAAAATAATTACATAACATTGTTTATTTTTATTACATATACTTTGTATATGTAATGATGAATAATTGATCCATAACTCTGACTATTATAAGCACGCCATCCGAATGCAACAATGTAAATATACATATATCTATACTAATATATAAAGCTGAAGAGTTTGTTTGTTATCGAGCTAAGTCGAAACTGAAAAGTGACAATTCTGAGTTGAACTGCGAGAGGTACAAGAGGATACGTAACCGCTGCAATAAGTTGTGTAGAGATGCACAGAGACGCTACATCCACAAGTCCGTTGACAATGAAGATTCTGCCAAGGTGTGGAAATTTCTTAAAACCGTAGGAGTTGGTAAATCATCAAATCATCAAAATCTTCCAACCTCTATTAATCTTGATTCGCTAAATAAACATTTTTCATTTAGTAATATGCTGGATACCGTTAACAAAACGATGACAACAAATTTTCTCTCATCTTTACCAACTCCTGAATATCCAGCATTTAGTTTCTGTCCTTTTGCTCAGAGTGATGTTAGGAAGAACATATTGTCCGTTGCATCGAATGCGGTGGGTAGCGATAATGTTAGTCGTAAGATGATCATTCCCATCCTAGACATAATCTGCCCCATCATTACTAATATCCTAAATTCGTCTATCACATCTGGTATATTCCCACAGGACTGGAAATTGGCTAAAATTATTCCTATTCCCAAAAAAACTAAGCCAACAAATTTTTCAGATTTCCGTCCTATTTCGATTTTACCTTTCCTTTCTAAAGTTTTAGAACGCCTTGTTTATCAGCAAATTAGTCTGTTTTTGAATAAAAATTGTATCCTTAGTCCTCTCCAGTCTGGTTTCCGCCCCGGTCATAGTACGACTACCGCTCTCGTAAAAATTACCGATGACATTCGCTATGCAATGGACAATAAGCAGCTTACAGTACTGGTTCTTCTCGACTTCAGCAACGCTTTTGGCAGTGTTGATTTTGACCTACTGGTAAGTGTGCTAAGTTCTCTCAACATATCTCCTCTGGCAACTGATTGGTTTCGTAGTTACCTGCAGGGACGTCGGCAGCGCATACAGATTGACGAAAGATTTTCTGACTGGTGCGACGTCAAAGTCGGCGTTCCGCAGGGTGGTGTGCTGTCTCCTCTCCTGTTTTCTATTTTCATAAATTCTATTACTTGCAATTTAAATTCTCTCTATCACTTATATGCGGACGACCTTCAACTTTACCTTTCTTCGAATCTTGAGAATCTTCCTAATACTATAGCGTCCATTAATTCTGACCTGTCTACTGTCTCCGAATGGTGTAAGCAATATGGTCTTACGGTTAACCCATCAAAAAGTCAAGTAATCCTGATCGGCAGTCAGAAAATTACTGCAAAAATTGACTACACAAACTTGCCTCTTATTTGTCTTGATGGCGTTAAATTACCGTTCCTAGATAGAGTAAAGAACCTTGGTATTTATTTCGATCGGGCATTATCCTGGACTCACCAAATTAGCGAAGTGAGTAGGAAAATGTTTGCTGCTGCAGGCTCATTGAGGCGTTTACGTAACTTTCTCCCTATTCCGACCAAAATTGCGCTTGCAAATTCACTCATGCTTTCGATTTTGGACTATGCTGACGTATGCTATCTTAATCTCACTGAAATTCAGTTAAATAAACTTGAGCGACTTCAAAACACTGCAATTCGGTTCATATTTGGCCTGCGTAAATATGACCACATAACAGAATTTCGTAAAAAGCTCAACTGGTTACCCATTCGTCTCCGCCGGAATTCTCATATATTATCTCTTCTGTACTGTGTACTATTCCATCCTTCTACACCTGGTTACTT
The DNA here is from genome assembly GCA_905220545.2 of Melitaea athalia. Taxonomy (NCBI): domain Eukaryota; kingdom Metazoa; phylum Arthropoda; class Insecta; order Lepidoptera; family Nymphalidae; genus Melitaea; species Melitaea athalia. Next base: position 19,502,435 of record HG992180.1, read on the forward strand.
AAAGGATAAGTTCGAATTCCTTGGTACACGTAGTGAAGTTTTAAGGTCATCAGAAAACCTCAAACTGCGAATACCCCTTCACAGAACAAACTTTTATAAGAACTCTTTTGCTATACAAGCTGTTTTGCTATGGAACGACTTACCTGTGGGCATAAGACGTGCTCAAAATTTATTTCTATTTAAAAAGTATTTAAAGGCATATTACCTTAGTCTATAAATTAAACTATTTTAAATCCACCAAATTCAATTAATTAAATATCATAAAATTTGCAATGAAGCTATATATACGAATATTGTATTTATATGTTAATATGTGTACGTATGTGTCTATATATATATATATATATGTATTATTGTTCTATATTCTTTTTTTTTATTTATTTCTACTTACCACCTGCCCTTCTGGAAAGCAATATCCCTCTCATCATCAGGTTGTCTGGAAGAGATTGCTTTTTAGCAATAAGACCGCCTGGTTGTACAATTTCTCATCAGCATTGCTTGTAATGTATTTTTTTTTCTCTTTATTTAAGTGTGCAATAAAGTATATTATTATTATATTATTATTATAACTGAAACGCTGTGGGTTTTCTTACGATTCAGCCTCTAATATCCCACTGTTGGGTATAGGCCTCTTCTCCATATAGGAGAAGGATCGGAGCACCACGCTGGGTTTTCTTAATAATAATAAAATAAAAAAAAATAAATTATTACACAATCGGCAATATCGAATTACTTGTTTTTTTTTTCTATTTTATTTTTTATTTAACCAATTTCATTTACGCCATTACTGTTGTAGTCTATATTACATATAATGATATACGCTTCAGCCTGTAATAGCGCACTATTTGGAATAGGCCTCTTTCCCCATGTAGGGGAAGGATCAGAGCTTAATCCACCACGCTGCTCCAATGCGGGTTGGCGAATATATTCCCTACTCTGAGTAACGATCGCTATTAGGTGTACATGATAAAAACGGGGACCGACGGCTTAACGTGCTCTCCGAGGCACGGTACGGCACCCACAAGGACTGCACAAACACTCAGACCACGGCAAACAACTGTATGGCCACAATACAAATGTTTGTCATGTGCGGGGATCGAACACACAACCGCCAGCGCAACAGCCAGAAACCAGTACTGTGACCGTTGCGCCAACGCGTCGCCACTCGCTAGCCGCATATAATGATATGCTACTATTCAAATGACTTAAGTAACATAAACTTTGAGAAACAATTAAGAGAAAGTTGTTTCACACTTAGGTGCCCGAACATTCCAATTATAATAATTTAAAAATTCGTAACCGTATTACCAAATTCAATTCTCTAGTGCTATATATAAGTACCTATATATTTGGAGTTTTTGCTGTCGTGTAATGAATAAATAATTTAGTGTGTATTCATTGTGATTATGATTATCATCAGTGACGTTGACGTTCAATGACTTAAATTTTATAATACGAAGGCTGACAAACAAACTTACAATACGTGGGGTATTGGTAAATGACTACTGTAGTCTATAGACGTCTGCAACAAAAGAAGCATAGCAACGACGTTGCTGACCCTACCCCTCCTAACCCTCCCCAGTAGATGTATATGGAGATGTATATATAGACAGACGCAGAGACAGATGTATATACTTATTTTTGAAGTGAAACTTCTTTAGAATCGTTGTGATTTCAAACCGGATGCAAACGGAAAAACGACAGGGAAGGGCGCGCCGCGCTGCACGCCGCGCTACTTTGTAAATCTATGTAAATAATTTTAAATTAGTTTGCCAAAGAAGTTTCACTTCTGACATGTAAACTTTGTACACGCAATTTTTTTTTATATACAACTAGGTCGGCAAACAAGCGTACGGCTCACCTGATGGTAATTACCGTAGCTTATAGACGCCTGCAACAACAGAAGCATCGCACGCGCTTTGCCGACCCTATCTCCAATCCCCCCCAGGAACTCTCACCTTACTCACCAACAGGAACACAATAGTCAATACTGCTTGAAAACAGTAGGTATTATTTAGCTGTGGTCTTCTGTAAGGTCGAGGTACTACCCCAGTCGGGCGGTTCCATATTTTGAGCAGGAAATTTCCTGCTGTGCCCTGCCTCAGTTACTTGTGTAAAATATGAACAATCTGAACGAATAAATTCGATTTTAAGTCGAATAGGTTGAACTGAAACTAAATTTAGTCTGCTATAATTGTAACACAAAAGATATGACGTTTTCCTGTATGCCTATATCAAATCGTCGCGTCGCTTCGGATCACGTTGGTATGCGCGACGCGTACCCGCGCGTGTCTATTACTTTATTCACAAACCATCGTCGAGCGAAAGTTTTATAGTTTTTATTTAAACAAAACTGACCCTTATGTTCTATCACACACACACCTCTGTTTTCTTTGCGATTTAATTTCAGTTACGTCAAGGTAAAAGAAAAAATAATTTGAATATTGCTTCTATTACATGTCACTTACATATGCATTGAAAATAATGCGAAAATGTTTACTATATAAATATAATACTACATTCATTGTAAAGAAAAATAACTTTAAAAATACTTGTACAGATAGTAGATTTAGTAACATAAAAAAATACTGAGATAAAAGTAGAGGGGCATAAGTAAAAATGCGGCCATGTCGCTAAATGAGACCATTGTTAGGAGAGAAATTCAAAAAGGTATAAATAAGTACACGTAAAAGTATAATATGTATAATTATAATAAATTGTGAACTAAATATTAATTATTAAACATATAATATATGTACCTGCGTATTCATATATAAAAATCTTTTCAGCAGAATCTACAATCGAAAGCTTAAAATTGACAATATAACTAATTTAATAAAAACCAATAGAATTTTAATTGGTAAAATAACGAATCGAAAGTGTCCACTTGAATAAACAAATTTTTGATTTCATTTAAATAAATATAATATACAAATAATAATAAAGTCAAATGAATGTTTAAAGCATGATAGTACTCTTTTTTAACCACTACATATTTTCGATTTCGTAAGGTCAACGATTCCTTACCGGGGCAAAGTATTCGTTTTTATAATAAATTCGCGCAGAAAAATATACAGTAAGTTGCCAAAAATTGTAAAATCGGTCAACAGATACCAAAGTTTTTGCTTCAATAATGTAAAAGCTAAATATTGGCCATGTTTTGTGGGTTAGTTGTTGACTTTCAAAAGGATATTTAAGTTGTAATAAATACTTTTACGTCATTTTATGACTTTTTAGAGTCGACGACGATTCAGCCTTTAATATCCCACTGTTAGGCATTCACGCTACTCCAATGCGGGTCGGCGGATATATTCCCTACTATGAGTAACGATCGCTATCAGGTGTATAATATGATAACAACCAGGACCGACGCCTTATCGTGCTCTCCGAGGCACGGTGAGGAGACCCACAAGGACTGTGTGCATAGCCGGATCTACCATATGGCTTTTTGGGCTTAAGCCCAGGGCCCCGGGATTCAAGGGGCCCCCAGCTAAGTCAAGTCAAAGTCAAAAATAGACGACAATGCGAAAGATTCAATAATTTTATTAAATTAAACAGATCGTATGGTTTGCAGCCTTGCGAATCCTACGATTAATCAAATTCAATTCATTTAATTCAAGTCTACGTTTAGGTGTTGGCACTTCGAACTGACAGTTAAAATCTTCGGCTGCCATTTAACATTCTTCTCAATCGTGGTCAAATTTGGTGGGCCCCTAATTAGGTATTCGCAGATCATTGACAGATATCTGCGATGCGGCCATCCCAAGAATCGGGCGACGCCTGCGACGACGATAGGCAGTATACTGGTGGTCACCCGAGATAGCAGAACTTCGGGTGGCCAGCATGAGGACCCGTAGGGCGTACGTAAGCTGCCTTAGGCCTCGTTTACGAAACGAGCTTCGCGCACAGGGCAGTCCTGTGACGGAAACGATCTTCTCCAACGGATGGTATCGGAATTGTTTCCACACTGTCCGGAGCACGTTCCCTCGAGAATGGCGTCATCGTCCTCTTTAAGCGAGACTGACTCGTCTATCCCTCGTCTTATTTCGGAAGGTGAGATGGATACGGCCCTGTATCGTCTCAAAGCCAAGAGGACGGCACCAGGGCCGGACGATGTTCCGGGGCGTGTTCTAAGTATAACCCTGGAACAAATGAGAGGAGAGCTTCGGGGACTTTTTGACAAGTGCCTCACTATTGGAGAGTTTCCGAAGCCGTGGAAGACGGGCTGCTTGTGCCTGATAGGCAAGGAGGGTCGACCTCCCGACTCTTCCTCTGCATACAGGCCAACCGTGCTGCTGGACGAGACGGCCAAGTTGCTTGAGAAGATTCTCGCAGACCGTCTCGTCCGGCATCTCGACGAGTCAGGGCCGGGTTTGTCGGACGCGCAATTCGGGTTCCGGGCGGGCCGTTCTACCCTGAAAGCCCTGAACGTCCTAAAGTCTCTCTCCGCGGAGGCGGTGGCCAGTGGAGACGTACTACTGGCCATCTAGTTGGATGTGGCGAATGCCATCAAACACATTCCCGTGGAGACAATATTGAAGGCACTAAAGTACTATAAAGTGCCTCCCTATCTCCAAAAGCTATTGGAGGCGTACCTCTGTGAGAGAGAGGTCCACTGGGAGGGGGGCGACGGTCGATTGTATCGACGTCACGTTGAGTTCGACGTTCCACAGGGTTCCGCGCTTGGACCTACCCCTTGTAACGTCGGCTTTGACAGGCTGCTACGGATGCCTCTACTTGGGTTGAGCGTCAAATGTTACGCAGATGACACGCTGCTAACGGCCCGTGGCAGAAGCTTCGAAGAGGTAGCCTGGCTAGCGCGAGTCGGTGCATCGATCGCAGTCGGTTGCATCGAGATATGCAGGGTCTGACAGGGAGACCCCAAAGGGTCATACCGGTAAGAGCCATACGGGGATACCGTACAGTGTCGTGGACGGCGGTGACGCTTCTCGCGAGTGATCCGCCTTGGGAACTCCAGGTGGAGTTGCTCGCGGAATTATACAAGTACCGGTCGAGCCTCCAAACTAGAGGGCTAATTCCAAGTGCGGACTGAATGCAGAACATCAGAGCTCAATCTCAGAGAGCCCTGATGAATTGGTGAAAGGAGGACATGGAGTCCCCAGCGGCAGCGACGGTGGACGCTATACGTCCCTATCTTAGTCACTGGGTCAAAAGGTGGCACGGGGTGCTGACCTTTCGGCTAACGCAGCTACTTACCGGTCACGGATGCTTAATGCGTAACGGTGCATGCGTTAGTGATCCTGTGGAGCTCCACAATGACGTTGAGGGCACCGCTGCGTTTTAGTGGGTAGTCCGTGCGCTTTTTTGGCTGCACCGGGAGCCCAACACTCTCGTCGCCTCCAGACGATGGGGCTAGTGCGAGTAGTGCGAAAATACATTTCCAGCAACAAAAAAAAGGGCCCCTAATTAGTATTAGCCCAGGGCCCCCTGACCTCACGGTCCGGCCCTGACTGTGTGTAGTATAAACTATAAAGTTATACTTTATTATAAATTATAACCTTTGCTTTTTTGTGTTTAAAAATCAATTAGAAGTTCTCGAACATTGAGAAACAAAAAAAGTACCGTGCAATGTACGAGTAAGATCCGTACGTAAATAACTATTACAAAAACATTAATGTGGATAAAAAATTGTTTTATTACTATCACGGATAAAAATTTTACGATATAATATGAGACCTTCCTGCGTATTCAAAAGAATTAACGAATGAAATCAAGCTATAATTACAGCTCTTTCGAGAACATTTTTTAAAGTTGGGGAATTTTGATTATTTTTTAAGAAATTGTTTTTAATAATAAACTGTTACCCACTGACATTAAGCGTAATTTTTTGCGCAGCTTCGAACAGTTCTTCTTTAGCATAATCGTTTTATTTTTCCGCTAATTTTTAATGATGGTCCTTGTGTGCCATGAATATAGTTAGGTTCTTCAAATTTCCTACGATGTTGAGAGTAAGGACAAGTCTGCTATGTTATTTATTTAATGTAAACTGCGCTTTAATGAGTTATAAATTTTCCTATACTTATTATTTATTAGTATTTATTACTAATGTACTATGTTTTATTTGCCAATAACATTTGTTTAGTTAAATAGTTATTATGACGAGTACCTACATTACATTTGTTAGTGCTGTATGAATAAGAAAATCAAATACTAGGAAGTGATTGTCGATGGTGTCAGCATTTGAAGTAACAACTTTATTATTTACAAATAAGCTAGAATTTTCCTACAGTTTTATCTGAATTCTGTTCATCATAATGTGGTCATCAAATTGGCTTGTGTTTCTGGACACTTGTGATAGCGTTATGTTTTATAGCCTATTCAATTCTCTATATAAATAGGCTTTATAATATAATAATAATTTATTTAATTCAGATTCACACCCATACAAGTGTTAGTAACAATTTTATAATGTTAGTATGACACACTGTTTAATAAACTGATTTCATTTTTCTTTAATAAAATTCTCGATATTGTCATTAAAAATCTAAACAATAAAAAAAAATTAAACTAAAATAATTATAATTAGAATCGAAATTTAAATTAAAATTCAATCACTAGGTAACAAAATTCAATCAAAATTACAATTAAAATCAATTCAAAATTAAAAACACATCCATACTAAAATTCTATTGACATTACAATTAAAATCAAGTCAAAATTAATAATACATCCATAGGTACCTACAAAAATTCAATTGAAATCACACTTTACCAAGTGAAAAGTTTTTTTTTATCAGTCTTAGATCTGACATTACTGCTTATGCCATTACGACTTAAGCAAAATCATATATATATACATTATACATATTGAAGTAATTGCATACAATGCTTATGTATCTTTATTGTATTCTATTTCTACAAAGGCAAAGGTTAAATCATTATTGTACTTATGGTTACTAAAAATAATTTCGCAATTTTCCGTAATTGCAGTTTCTAAGTAATACGTCATATGTTTCATCGAGAAAGATCACTCATGTTTTTCTCCATATAAGTATCTTTTATTATTATCTTTGATTTAATGCTTTAATATAATTAATCTTTTTTACTTTAAAAATATTTCTTGAAAAATTGTATTTCAAAACGTCAATGTATATTATATCACATCTTGGTCGTTGGGCGTTATGTTAAGTTTTTATATATATAAGATTCGTTTGTATAATCTCATTGTCTCTGAGTCAAAATAGCTAGTCTATTTAAACGAAGTCAAATTTAAAAATGGGCTAATATTTTTTTTTACTTGGAACATAATGTATAACATCTACTGAACCGAACATTTGATGGAACGCGCGCAGCTAGAAATCGAACATCCTATACAATATCCACCACCACCACCACCACTTCAGCCTTTCACAGTCCACTGTTGGACATAGGCCTCCACAAGTTCGCGCCCCATATTATGACGCGAACTTATGTGTTTTGCCCATAGTCACCACACTGGGCAGGCGGGTCGGTGACCGCAGGGCTGCCTTTGTCGCACCGAAGACGCTGCTGCCCGTCTTTGGCCTGTGTATTTCAAAGCCAGCATGGATGGTTATTCCGCCATCCGTCGGCTTTTTAAGTTCCAAGGTGGTAGTGAAACTGTGTTATCCCTTAGTCGCCTCTTACGACACCCACGGGAAGAGAGGGGGTGGCTACATTCTTTAGTGCCATAACCACACAGCACACTATACAATTTACATAGATATATTCATAACAATGTACAAAAAGTATTTGTAAAATAAAGTAAGTATTTAGTGCAAGTTTTACATGTCAATTGCATTTATATTGATTTTCCAAGCTCAGTCTATTCGCTTCACGATGTACGAAGCTAGATGAATAACGCGACCTAATTCCCATCGAGACCTATTTGTCATCATTTGATCTATCTGCCACTGAAATATTAACAGCTTCTCTTTTAACAAGATGGACTTTTTCTGCAGTTTCATCTGCTTTGCGTTTCCCAACGGGTTAGCTTAGGTTTTAGTAGTTAGTACAATAATATTTTTCTATCTACATAGGCATATGTCATCCAAAAGTTTTTTTTTAAATCAGTTCTACGATCTGATAGTTTTAATAGTTTATTTATTTATTTATTTACACTTTCGCACACCAATACAAGATTTGAACAGTATGACAAATGATATATAAAAATAGAAGTTACATCAGTTGCTACAGGCGGCCTTATCGCTAATACAGCGATCTCTTCCAGGCAACCTTTGGGCAGAGGACTAACTAAGGAGTGTGGGATGGGGCGCAAAAATTGTATATAGTATAGCGTTATGTTTTGTACATTGTTACTGTGTATACCTGTACAGACAGTTATTTTTCTTTTCGTTTGCATGTGTGATTTTTTATGTAGGGACCTGTTTTATCGTCTGTTGATAATGTTTATCTCGTATAAAAGTTAGTGATAAGTTTTATCAGATAGAGATAAAACAGACTAGTAGTGTCTTTTAGACTTTAGGTGAGATTTAGTGAGAGTTGCCTGGACCCCCCCCTCCCTAACTTTACGTGAGATTGACGTTAAATATAATAGAGATTGATGGATAATTGTGTTTGCTCGCAAAAGAAAAAAAAACCGACTTCAATTACATCGACAAGTAATCCGTATGCCTACGAAAAAAATTAACAAACGCATTAGTTGTCACTACGATTTTTGAGGGTTCCCCTCGATTTCTCTGGTTTCTGTGGTACCTAAGTACCAGAGCTCCTAGGGAGGATTGGGGATAGGGTCGGCAACGCGTTTGCGACGCTTCTGGTGTTGCAGGCGTCTATAGGCTACGGTAGTCACTTACCATCAGGTGAGCCGTAGGCTTGTTTGTCGACTTAGTAACATAAAAAAAAAAGTTGGGATATCTCCTTTCCAACAAAAAAAGAATTATCAAAATAGGTTCATAAACGACGAAGTTATCCCCGAACATACATTTAAAAAAAAACAAAAAAATATATATACGGTCGAATTGAGTAACCTCCTCCTTTTTTGAAGTCGGTTAAAAATAATAAACTGTTCAAGTATACTATAGTTAATTTATTTAAATGAAGTAAAATTCAAAGCAATATGAAATAATAAATGATTTTAATAGCCATGAGATTAATTTTAGCGGGCAAAATGAACACTCAAAATAATTTATTTTTTAATATCTAATGTTTTATATTTTTTGAAGTCGATGTGAGATTTTCGACTGTCATTGTTTTTTAACCGACTTCATAAAGGAGTTTCTCAATTCGACTACTTCTTTCATGTGTGTCCTCATAACTTTTTACTGAGCGCACCAATTTTGATAATTCTTTTTTTCTTTTTATTCAAAAGGTGATGCTTGTCGTGTGGTTCCATTTTAATTTGAGCGAGACGAGAAGCTTTTGAGGTATTCCATAATAAAGTGTATTTTACTATACTTGTCGATGCAATGTGCGAATAAACGAATATTTTTACTATTGTTTACCTAATTATATTTTCCTAATTATTTATTATAGAAATGCTAATATTTTTTTTTTTTGTTATTTGGACTAAGATCGCTTAGGCTAGATTAAAATATTCTTGAATATGTAAAGAATTATTATCATTCATTGATTCATCACATTATGCCTAATAAAATGGACTTTTTTCGTATTTTGGTTGACGTTCTGCTTTAGGTATAAATTTATAATATAAGCTAGATCAAAGATATAATTTTATTTTAATACAATTTATAAATGATAAAAGTGTGCGAAATAGTTTACTCAGCCAGTTTCTGGTTCGTCTCTTATCAAGACTTGACCCTCGCGTGGCAGGAGTGGTTTGAGGGCTCTCGTATTTTGTCTTTTAAATTTCTTTTATGTTTCCCCACTTTATTAAGGGGAAATATCGTCTACTTGGCTATTTTATTTGTTGTGTTGGATTTTTTAATGTTATATTCGCTTTTGTGTTATAATTAATCTACATAAATATCAAGGTTACATAAAATTGACATGAATGTATGTGTAATATTGTATAATATTATATCATTATCAGGCTACTGAAAATTTTACTTTTTAATTAGGGTTCCGTACCCAAAGGGTAAAAACGGGACCCTATTACTAAGACTTCGCTGTCCGTCCGTCCGTCCGTCTGTCACCAGGCTGTATCTCAAGAACGGCTATAGCTAGAGAGTTGAAATTTTCACAAATTATGTATTTCTGTTGCCGCTATAACAACAAATACTAAAAATAAAATAAAATAAATATTTAAGCGGGGCTCCCATACAATAAACGCGATTTTCTTGCCCTTTTTTGCTCGATATTAATAATGGCAACAGGTAGGCACTTGAAATATACACAAAATACTCAGTTGTATTTTTACTTTAATAATAAATAATAAAATTAAAATAAAATTAATATTTAAGGGGGGCTCCAATACAAAAAACGTCATTTTTGTCTATTTTTGCTCTCATACAATAAAAGTGATTTTTGGACGCTTTTTGCCCGTTATTACAATCAATGTACCTAGTCAATGGTACGGAACTCTTCGTGCGCGAGTCCGACTAGCACTTGGCCGGTTTATTTCATAATTATGAACATTTACTCAATTAATTGGTACTAGCATTTTTAACGCATTGCCTTTATAAATTTTTCAATTATGATTATTAGAAATATATAATAGGCATTAAAAATTAAATTTAATGGACGTACTTGTACTATTTAAGTCTTAACATAACATTAATTTTGGTTTGGTATATGTTACTTGAAAATAGTCTATCTATGCCTCAAACAAGCTTGCGATAAAAGAACCACTAGGATAAATTCTTAGCTACAAACTAAGTAATAATATTTTGTGTATTTTAATTTTTTTTTTTTGGTATTAAACAATACTATAAAAACGTTTGAATTTAATGATAAGCGGATGATAGTCAGATGATAGTTTTAGCATAAAAAATATCTTTGGCAAGATCATAATTCTATATTTAATAATCGAAGCATTTTCCGTCACGTTTAAACCCACGTGTCAAGGACATAATATCTTGTAAATAATTTCTGGGAGAGGTCACATGAAGGGGAGATTTATCACATTTAGAAATAATGAAACGTGCGTGTAATACCGACCTCTTAAGTTCAATCACGATAAAATTGAAATATGAATTTATAAACACGCGTGTTCTTAGATACACGATTTTAATTATGTATTTTTTATATACTAGAGGCTCCTGAGAGCTATATTTATTTATAGAATGTTTATTTATATACTGAATATGCCACCCTCATATTAGCAGAGCCCGATAATTTAAAAATAAGTTTAATTATTTGCCGCTTTGTTACATCACCGTTTCATAACTGTGTACCGATACTATTTCGTTTCTATATGTTGTAGCGTGATTTAATATGGCCTATATCTTGCCCGATAAACAGACTTTCTAACGCTCAGAAGAGTCTTTGAAAGCGACCGCCAGTCAGCGTTTCAAAGTAACAACATTCCGTTGGCGCAGTTTCCAGTGACTCTACCCTGCTTTCTGCTCTGGGGGTTGTGGGTTCGATTCCCGCCTTGAGTCTTATTATTTACATGTATATATCGATAAAAAAATAGCTATATCAGCCGATTGCTACCTGCCATACAAGCATTAAGTTGCTTGCTTGCCTTAGGAACAGGCGACCGTATGTGTATGTCATACATTTATTTATGTTAGTGACACCGCGTTGGCGCTATGGTCACGGCAATGGTTTGTAGCTGTTGCGCTGGCGGTTGCAGGTTCGGTTCCCACACACGACAAACATTTGTATTAGCCATACAGATGTTTGCCGTGGTCTGGGTGTTTGTACAGTCTTTGTGGGTCTCCCCATCGTACCTCGGAGAGCACGTTAAGCCGTCGGTCCCGGTTGTTATCATATACACCTGATAGCGATCGTTACTCATAGTAGGAAATAAGCTCTGATCCTTCTCCTACACGGGGAAAGAGGCCTATGCCCAACAGTGCGATATTACAGGCTGAAGCGTAATTTATTTTTGTCATGTTATATGTTAATAGTTAATTACAGTGCTGTCTGTTGTAATGATATAATTGAATTTGATTTCAATGCTATAAATATGTATTACCCATTTTAAATTTATTTACGTAAATTTAAATAATATAACATGTATTTTATTTAGTCAAACAACAATTTAGATATTACACTGTTAAATATATTTAAAATGAACGTTTTAAATCTTGTGGCCAAGAACTTCATATCAATTTTTTTTTGGCGTGGTTTAGGCTACTATTAATAAAAATAATCTTCATAAATATATATAATTTTTTGTGTAGAATTTATGATTTCGTTTATAAATTTAGTTAATAAAGTAATATATATTATTTTAAATAAATTAACTTAAAAACATTGTTATTTTTATAAACGGTAACATTTTGTTATCATTCAATAAAAGTAAAAACTGGGGGTTGATACGGTGAGGTTTTTAAAGAAACTTTGAGTTATGATAAGCGACCTCGAGTCGCTATAAGAGTCCGCCTACGCTAATTAAATACCAGCTAATTTATAAACGTTGTTTTCGATAGAGACCGCGGAACGACATTATCTAAAATTAAATTTTCGTATCGCTAAAATGACGTAAGCTAATAAAGAAATTGCCACAAGTTATACTTGATTTTTTAAAATAAATTAGATTTAAAAAGGATGACTAAATTGACTAATCTTTAATATATTCTACTAAAAAATTCCGTACTAAGTTAAATAAGTCTTTTTGGTAGTACGAATATTGAATATAGTTTTGCAGTACTATCGCGAGTCCCGTATAATTTTATACTTTACAATATAGTATACCTATAGTATGGGTCTTTAGGTTACCTTCAGTCAGTTAGTGTTAGAATTTAATGAATTTGGTTTAATAGATTAGGTTTTTCTTTCGATTTCAAATGCCTTAGATTGTAGTTTAGTGGTGTATCAATGCGAGCAACAATCAAACCCCGTTGTAGATGGATTTGCGTAACTTCACTGACTGTTTTTCCTGATAATATTAAAAATAATAATTTTTTTGAAGATAGGTTAATGAATAAACAGATTGGCGTATTTATTTATACTATTTACTTTGTGTATGTATATGGTACATAGGCTATTTTTCACGCAATTTACGCATGTAAACTACTAGATATCGGTAGTTTCGTAATATTTAATGAGATGATAAAAGTTTGAAACATGTTTTAAGGTCGTCGAGTACTAGATAGTTAGATATATAACAGTCTTAATTAAAATAAATCAAACATTACCTAGTTATGTATTATGTTTTAACAAATATTTTAATAATTGTAATGAACGTAGAGATAAACGTGCTTTAGTCGAAATGTTTTTACTCAAAAATTCATACGAGGATTTTGTCTCTTTATAAATAAAAGATATATTTACATAACGAAATAATTAAGATAATTATGAAAACTATTATTGTCCTCTCCGCTCCGAGTCTGAGTGTAATATACGAGTTTATTTTTTTATTTGTGTGTGGGCCTGTTTTACCGGTTGCGAATAACGCTATTTTTTTTAAATAAATAAACGTTTACAACATACAGACACGTCATCTGTTCCTAAAGTAAGCAATTCAATGCTTGTGTTATAGGTAACAGCCTGCTGATATAGCTACATATTTTTTTTCGATAAACACACATATATAAATAAATATATATATTATATTACAACCAGTAAGCTTCCTTATAAACAGACAACCATATGTGTTGGTTAAACATATTTATTATTATATTATGAATACATAGTATTTGTTTTATCGAAAGTCGTACGACTTTGATAATATTAAGTCTGTGAATTGTTTAATAAGCGTGGCGTGATTATTTTACCGTTATCATTGACGCACTATCACGTTCGTCTCCATGGTCAATGTCATTGAAACAGTCGCCCCCGCTGAACCTCTGAGAGCACGTAAAGCCGATCTAATCTAATATTGATCCTGTTAGTCTGATCTTAATATTGACCTTGAACTGTACACACTTTTTTACTACTATACTTTTATTTTTGGGGTCGGATAGGGATTAGGTTTCAAATATTTTATTATGGAAAAGTATATGGAGAAGGGGAATTTTTGTAAATCAGTAAAAAGTTTACAAGAACAACTTCGACTGTTTTTTTTTTTTTATTTAAAGAAAGTGGTCTGAAAGAAGATGTAGTGACAAAAATTGAGAAAGGTATGCTGAGATGGTTCGGCCATGTCGAGAGAATGAGTGAAGAACGATTGACGAAAAAAGTGTATAAGGCGAGTGTGAATGGAAGTGTTGGAAGGGGTAGACCTAGGCGGACGTTTCAAGATCAAATTAGGGACGTCCTGAAAAAAGGCCAGGTCAAGAGTACCCTAAACCGAAGAGCATGTATGAAAGGAATAATGAAAGTGGACGAAGCGAAACGAGTATGTAAGGATCGTAGCAAGTGGAAAGAAGTGGTCTCTGCCTACCCCTACGGGAAAGAGGCGTGATTTATATGTATGTATGTATTCTAGCATGATACAAACAGTACGTAACGTATTAAATTTTCCTAGATATAAGATTTCTATTTCACGTATTTGGCAAACGCAGTGTGGGACGTCCTCCGGCCCGCTGGGCGAACGATCTACGTAAGATTGCCGGGTGCAGGCTGGATGAGGATTGCGGATAACCGGGATGTCTGGCGCGAACTTGGAAAGGCCTATGTCCAGCAGTGGACTGCAATAGGCTGAACTAACTGACTGACTAAAAATATTTGTAAACTTAAATACTAATATATTTTTAAACATATACCTATGCAGTATGCACCTTTTATTTTATAGGAAACCTGTGCAATGTAAAATATATTTTCTAAACAAATTACTATATTAAAAATTGTTATCACTATAAATCACATACTCGTAATATGCGTTATTATATACCACGATGCTCTTTTCCTAAACTTAGAGTCTCAATTTCTCAACGCTAACGTGTTAGTGGTCCTAAAAATCGACATTAAAAAAGCTAAAACTGAGGTAGGGTACAGCAGGAAATTTCCTTCTCCATAGGCGTTTAACTGAGGTAGGGCACAGCAGGAAATTTCCTGCTCAAAATATGGAGCAGCCCGACTGGGGTAGTACCTCGACCTTACAGAAGACCACAGCTAAATAATACTGTTTTCCAGCAGTACTGTGTTCCTGTTGGTGAAAAAGGTGACCAGAGCTCCTGGGGGGGATTGAGGATAGGGTCGGCAACGCGCTTGCGATGCTTCTGGTGTTGCAGGCGTCTATAGGCTACGGTCTTACCATCAGGTGAGCTGTACGCTTGTTTGCCGACCTAATTACATAGAAAAAAAGGTTCCTTATAATTTTCGAATATTTATGCATAATACGTTATTGCTAATGGAATATATTATATAATATATATATATATATATATATATATATATATATATATATATATATATATATATATATATATATATATATATAATATATATTATACACAAAATGTATATAAATGTAAGTGAAGACTCCGATCTGTTACAGAAAGACTTAAATAATTTAAAGAAATGGTGTGACAAAAACGGTATGCAAATTAACCCCAGTAAATGCTCACAAATTACATTCACTCGAAAGAGTCAGCCCATACGAACCCAGTATCTTTTTGGTGGTGTTGAATTGGAGGAAACGGATTCGGTTAGAGACTTAGGTGTTATTTTCGACAAAAAGATGTCCTTTGTTCCACATATTAATGAAATTGTAAAGAGAGCATCGAGGATGTTGGGCTTCGTTATTAGAAATGGAAGAGCCTTCAGGAGACCCCAAACAAGGATAACTCTTTATTTTAGTATGGTACGAAGTCTGTTGGAGTATGCTAGTGTAGTATGGCGCCCACATTATGCTGTACATAATATGCTTCGAATTGAACGGATTCAGAAGAGGTTTATGTGGCACCTTACCTGCTCGCAAAGACTGGCAAATCAATTAAAGTCTTACAACGAGCGGCTAAAGTATTTTAAAATACCGTCTATATCCGAAAGATTTGAATACATCGATTTTAACTTTATCCAGAAGCTAGTTAATAATAAAATAGATTGTCCGCCACTGTTAGAAAAAATTAATTTTAGAGTCCCTCATAGGTGCCCACGAAAACCTATTACACCCCTCTGCCCTCCACTTCGGCGTACAGTACTGGGAGCCAACTCCGCTATCCCCAGACTCTGTAGAATAGTCAACCACTATAGCACTGGTATAGATATATTTAGCACGAATTGTAGTCACGTGAAGAGCATGTTTTATTTGACCAAGTTTCACCAATAATGCCTAGTAGATAAGCTTACAATGACAGATAGGTACTGAGTACTTTCGAAAAATTGTTTAAATTTTTTTGTATACTTGCATGCTGTGTTTACCTTTAATTGGTTTTTGTATTTAGCATTAGTTTTTAGTTTTTAATTTTATGAATGTATTAGTACAAACACTGTTGGTAAACCTTTTATTAAATAAATAAATAAATAAATACACATTGAAAGGCAGAACAATACTTAATAGGTATAAAATTGTAACCTTTATAAAATATTCAGGCATATAAACCTAAATCACTAAGATATGTAAGTCAACGAGCAAGAAGAATATCGTTCCTACATTGAGTGTGTACCACTTATATGAATGTATATAACGTTTTATCCCATTGTTAGAGGAATGAAAGACATTTGACATTTAAGACGGACTGAGTGAAATTATGTTTAGCATACCGTTATAGTTTTTAAAAATAAAATGAGTGCTTTAATTCTGACTTTATAGGTTTTTTTGTGGCTAAATTAAAACTATACTGTTTGTCAATGTTGTATAGATGAAAGTTCCTTAAAAAGCCTGTTCTTAAAGTATGATTGTAGGCTATTAAATAACACGTTACGACTTGAAATCGTATACACTTAATAAACATTTCATATACCCATTCTTCTAGTAGTAAAAATGAAAATATCTTTTACTTTTCAGTATTCGAACACAAGTTGGTATATAAAAGTGGATGTATACCATCCACGCTGTAAATACAGATCTAAGAACAAATGTCATTGTTAGAAAAGTCTAGGCTATTTGTCTGAGCAAAGATAGTCCAAAGTATATAAAGACAAGTACCAGTCTATAACATGACGTCCTGAGCTAGTGATTTTGTTCTATGTTATGTTATTAAAAGAAAACAAACTAAAAGCGTGAATTAAAATTAAACAAACTACTAGGTTTTGTAGAAGTGATAAATTACAGCCTGACTGTAGCTATTTGCTTACAGTTGTTATAGTGGTTCAAAGATAACAAAATCGGTAAACAATCGCTATCTTAGCTACCCTTTTTACGGTTAATGAGAAAACCGTAATCAACAATGAAATTGTAAGGACCTTCATTCCTTTAATTCGGCAACGCGTTAATGGCTTACCCTAATTATGCATATCTTACGGGACCGCGGCGATGATTTGTTAACATATATCCAGTATTTTAATTTATTTATTACTTTTCTTTAAACATTAGATAACAAAAATAAAGATCTACGTTACAATTATTATAATAATGTTTGATTGCGTGAAAATAAAATGTTATATATTTATAAAAACAACGTAGGTAGAGTCGCTTAAAAAGTCAGTTTAAAGTAAGACTAGCAAGTAGAAACTCCTCTGAATTAAATATCGTCTAATCAGTATGATTTGCATAAAAATAAACACATCCTTGAGAGGTCAAATAGTAAATAATAACTCGGTTTTACGTGGTTCACTAAATAAATTGTAGTAGTGGCAATAACGCTTATCAAATATTTGGTCAATTCGAAGAGACAACTAGTTAAGAGGGCGCATAACGCGAGCAAAAAATCAGATTTTAACCGCGCGCCCGTGCGTAATTGATGAAACAAAATATACACAAAGCCTCGTGTCAGAGTGCGATAGACGATATAGTTTTGAGCGCATTACGAATGTAAAAAACGACAAATATCTTATTTTATATATAATTCCGAAACTAAAAGTAATTACATTAAATGCCTAGGCATAGCCTTTACTCATATTTAAATGTAATTAATTATCAAATTTTTGTCTTAATGGTCATAACCATATCGAGTATAAAAAGAAAAAATATAAAAATTAGAGGTTACTTCGTGATTATATTTTATCGAGGAAATTTCCTTATTTTATGTTTTTGATATGGGTGCAAGCAACCCTTGCAAATATCACGCAGTTTGTCATATATTTTTATTTTAAGATTTGGTCTGGAATTTTTCATGTCAAAACAAATAGAAGATTGGTAATTTTGCATTATGCGCGCTCTTAACGCTTGATGATTCAAAAGTGATTTTAAAGTCTGGATTAACTAGAAGATTTACCGCCTGGCCACGGGGAACGGCGGTGCGAACGGCGGCGCGGCGGGCGAGGCGACCATTCGCGCGGCAAGATTTGCAGGCCACGCGGGTAGTCAAGTTCGCCGCCGCGACTAGCAAGGAAGTGCGACACCCAGCGACACTTTCGCCGCGAATATCGCTCGACTCCGTGGCGTGCGCCGTACTGATTCATGCCTTTGTTTTGTTCGCCCGTCGCGCCGCAAGTCGCCCGCGCGATTCGCCCGGTACATTTCGCCGGTCGCAGCAGTGCAAACTTAGCACCTCATCGATGGAATTTTGGGTCGAAAATGACCTTAATCGATAGGTCTACGTTAGGTCCGTATAGGTCCACTAAATTTTTCGTTAGGTCCGCTATAGTTTTTTAATAAATATTTTTTTAAATTTAGGTAAAAAAAATGCTATTTTAGCACCCCATCCAAGGATTTTTAAAATCAAAATGACCTTAATCGATAGGTCTACGTTAGGTCCGAATAGGTCCACAATAATTTTTGTTAGGTCCCCTATAGTTTTTTAATAATATATTTTTTTTTAATTTTGGTAAAAATATGTATGCAATTTTAGCACCTAATCTAAGGATTTTTGAAATCAAAATGACCTTAATCGATAGGTCTACGTTAGGTCAGTATAGGTCCACTAAATTTTTCGTTAGATCTGCTATAGTTTTTTAATAAATAATTTTTTTAAATTTAGGTAAAGAAAATAAATGGTTCAAAGTTTACAAGAGATAATAAATGGTTATTTTAATAAATTATTTAATAAATAATAAATAAATTTTATTTTAATTATAATAAATGGTTCAAAGTTTACAAGAGATGGAAAGTGTGAGAGTGTTATTGAAAGAAGAGTGAATGCAGGAAACATGGTGAATGGAGCTTTGCACTCCTTTATGAGCAGCCGGAAGGTGTCTAACAAGGCTCGTTTGGCTGTGCATAGAGGGGTGTTGGTTCCGACACTCATGTATGGAAGTGAAAGTTGGGTATGGCAGAAGAAACATGAAAGCAGAATAAATGCAGTCGAGATGAGAGCGTTAAGAAGTATGATAGGAGTTAAACTGAGTGACAGGATTAGAAATAGTGAGATACGGAAACGTTGTGGTCTGAAAGAAGATGTAGTGACAAAAATTGAGAAGGGTATGCTGAGATGGTTTGGCCATGTTGAGAGAATGAATGAAGAGCGATTGACGAAAAAAGTGTATAAGGCAAGTGTGAATGGGAGTGTTGGAAGGGGTAGACCTAGGCGGACATTTCAAGACCAAATCGGTGACGTCTTGAAAAAAGGCCAGGTCAAGAGTACCCTAAACCGAAGAGCATGTATGAAAGGAATAATGAAAGTGGACGAAGCGAAACAAGTATGTAAGGATCGTAGCAAGTGGAAAGAAGTGGTCTCTGCCTACCCCTACGGGAAATAGGCGTGATTATAATTATGTATGTAATGTATGTATGTAAAGAAAATGCAATTTTAGCACCCCATCCAAGGATTTTTATAATCAAAATTATCTTAATCGATAGGTCTACGTTAGGTCCGTATAGGTCCACCATAATTTTTGTTATAATAAATAATTTTTTTAATTTTGTTAAATAAAATATGCAATTTTAGCACCCCATGTAAGGATTTTTGAAATCAAAATGACCTTAATCGATAGGTCTACGTTAGGTCCGTATAGGTCCACTAAATTTTTCGTTAGGTCCTCTTTAGCTTTTTTATAAATAATTTTTAAAATTTTGGGAAAAAAATTCGTATTTTAGCAGCTAAAAAACAATAGGGGACCTAACAAAAATTATTGTGGACCTATACGGACCTAACGTAAACCTATCGATTAAGGTCATTTTGATTTTAAAAATCCTTGGATGGGGTGCTAAAATTGCATTTTTTTTTACCTAAATTTAAAAAATTATTTATTAAAAAACTATAGCGGACCTAACGAAAAATTTAGTGGACCTATACGGACCTAACGTAGACCTATCGATTAAGGTCATTTTTATTTCAAAAATCCTTAGATGGGGTGCTAAGTTTGCACTGCTGCCGGTCGCTTCGCCGGTCGCCGTTGCGCGTGGCTTGCTACGTACATTACTATGCGTTTGTTTCAGTCGCTAGACGCTTCGCCATTCGCACCGCGCGGATATTCGCCTCGGCGAATGTCCCGTGGCCAGATACTTACGGGAATAAAGACATTTTTAATTTTGATTTCGTACTTTTTTCCAAAAAAATTCTTCGATTACTATAAGTTAATTAAGTATTATCTTATTTAGAATATAAGATAGAAGGATACTTACGAAATTGCCGCTCAATATCAGAATTTGCTATTTGTCGTATATTTTACAGAATTGCTTATAAAAAAATATCATATTTGGCCATTACATTCGGTGTTGGGAGCATGCGCTGAGAAATTTTCAGCTTTTATGAAATGGCGAAAGTCTGGCCCTCCCGAACTCTTGATCTTTAAGTAGAGGTCTAATTATAAGTCTAACATAAACATTAAAACTTTCCTTTTATTCTGATCCTGCGAAAGTAAAAAGTTAGATAAATCTATTCCAAAGTCAATTAGGTTAATATTTATCCATTATTTTTATGCGTTGTATATTTTGTCTTCTTCTTCTTCTGTAGAATTTTATAATGGCTTTCCAATTATATTCCGTATTTATTTTTCTGTCTATATTTGCCAACAATTTACCTGATCTGACCTAAATCTTAACATTAACCTAAAGGTAGTCGTAATACTCAAGTTATGCTTGGGAGTGTTAATAGGATTGTATTGATTCTCTTAGTTTATAGGTAGTTTTTTTTTCTATATAAAGTTAAATTACGAAATCCAAAAGAAATTAAGTATCAAATTTATTATTTAAATTAAGTACCAAATCCCTGAAACTCCCAATAGATTTGTTGTAAAGGCGTTATCAGACTTAATGCTGTTTCCATCTAGGGCACCTATTGAATTTTTAACCGACTTCCAAAAAAGGAGGAGGTTCTCAATTCGACACGTATGTTTTTTTTTTTTTTTTTAATGTATGTTAGCTCAGAACTTTTGACTGGGTGGACCGATTTCGATCAATATTGTTTTAATTGAAAGGTGTTGCGTGTCATGTGGTCCCATTTTAATTTAATTGAGATCTGACAAGTACTTTTAGAGTTATATCTAATAATGCGTATTTACGTGACTACTTTTTCGTCGACCTACGTTATATTATACCGCATAACTTTTTACTCGGTGTACCGATTTCGATAATTCTTACTTTAATCGAAAGCTAATACTTGTCATGTAGTCTTGTTTAAATTAGATCGAGATCTGATTACAACTTTTTGAGTTATCTTTAATAGCGCTATTTACTTGACTATTTTTTCGTCTTATTACGTTGTATTACTTGTCGATGTAATTGAAGTCGGTTTTTTTTCGTTTGCGAGCAAACACAATTATCACTCAATGTGTAAATACTTATAGTAATGTGTAAATTTCACTCAATGTTAACTACATTATAATATTCAGGCGTCCTAATTACGTAGTCCATTACCCCCCTTAATGTCGATTGAACATTATTTCAAGAACGTGTAGACACGGTCAGGGTCAAAGTCGATCTGAGAATAGAGATTCGTTAAAACGTATTTATGAATGCTGCTAAATTCGTCTATTCCATGAGGAGAGTGAATTTAAACATTACTGCAGTGCTTTGATGAATGTACGTAGTTGTAGGTCATGGTGCTAGTTTTGGCAACGTTCAGAACTCCAGTCCGCTGGGACACATTAATCATTTCATACATCGATTTTTCAGTCATTTCATTCAGGGATAAATTTCTATTTGTACTATTAATAAAAATTCTGTATGATACAATGATTTTTAGATTTATACAAATTGGTCGTAAAATTAGTTGTCGATTTTGCACGTTTTATGCATGTTTGAAATTCCATGAGTTTCGTTATTAAATTTTAAATATTAGAATTTTACGCATTGGATTCACTTTCATTCATCGCCAGCACAAGTGTGTTAATTAAACCTCTCTCGGCTGATGTTGTTCGTTCAGTTTTTGTAGTTCCGACGTTATGTAACGCACCACTTTCTACGTCTATCGGTCAGTCGAACGGCATTCGTTCGCGTAATATTTCGCATCTCCATATGAATGACATTTTTTTCCTTCTACGTTTGCAACTTGTATGCTCTTGTTTATAGGTCTTAATATATGTAGTTAAGGCTAAACCTATATTTTTAGGCGTTACGATTCGAAATTATTCCTTTATTTTTTTGTAAAGTTTTGACAGGCCATTATCAAGTCATCCTACCCTATCATAGCTTTTTTTTTCTCGGCCTACACTAGGAACAGTACTTTATGCTATTTATTGTAATCTATACTAATATAATAAAGCTGAAGAGTTTGTTTGTTTGATTGTTTGTTTGTTTGTTTGTTTGTTTGTTTGTTTGTTTGAACGCGCTAATCTCAGGATCTACTGGTCCGATTTGAAAAATTCTTTCAGTGTTAGATAGCCCATTTATCGAGGAAGGCTATAGGCTATATATCATCACGCTAAGACCAATAGGAGCGGAGTCCACGCCGACGAAGTCGCGCGCAGAAGCTAGTATTTAATAAAGCCGAGGATAAAATAGGAATGTCTACCGAGAGTCGAGACATTAGAAATTTTGAGTAACTTAATATTTTTACTAAGTTAAGGTTGCATTTAACACTGGGTACATTACGTAAGTTTGTAATGTACCTAATATTATGATGTAAAGTTTTATTTTATTGTTTGATATTTTTGCTTCCTTAAGTTTCTTTTATTATTGTTTAGTTTTTTCTTTTTTTTAAATGATATTATTTTCGTTAAGTGTACTTTCGTTAAGTGTGTGTATCACCTTATGGCGAAATAAATGTTTTCATTCCATTTTTCATTTGGTTTCATTACTAAACGGTATTATTAGATAAGAATTGTTTATTTACTCTCACATAAGAGCTATTCAGGTCACTGATATCACTAGATGTTATGGTGTGGATAAAAAGATATTCTTTTTATAATAAAGAGATATTCTAAAAAACTGTTTCCGAAGGCCAGAACCATTTCACGACAAAAACACACAGGATAGCATATTAAATTACTGCATCATTTATTTACAAGTGCGTCATTTTTTCATCATTGAAAAAGTTTTTTTTTTTTATAAGTACCTACTAAGTACTTGTTTTATTTGAAATACAAGTAGTGCGACATTTTCTCTATACGAAACAATAGAAGTTCTCGCAGTACTTCTGTAATACTGAGTTGAATTTAAAACAAACTTAACCTAAAAGCCTATGTGTATATTTTCATAGTTTGTTGAATTAAAATTGCTTTTAAATAAATCTTGTTTTATAGTAACAATGAAAGTAGAACATAAATGTATAGACGGTACATGGATAATTGGATACAAACGAGTAGTTTTAACTTAAACTACTTAAACTGTACTAAACATAACTACTAAAATAAGATGTATACAAAAAGTAATCAAATACACAGTAGTTGTATCATACTGTATAGTTTGGAAATGGAATGTAGTATATTTAGTTTAAATTATCTCTATGTCCAGTTCGTATTGAAATTATGTATTATCATCTAATGACTATCGTCTAACATCATAATTGCTTAACATAACATCCGGTGCCCGAATGTTGGATTTATTTATATAGACCACTGCATTCCACTATGGGATCGTTAATTTCAAAGAATAAACTGAAAATCAGAATAATCATCATCATCACCCTGCTCTTATCCCACTTATCTAGGGTCGGCACAACATGAATCATGGAACTCATGTTGTAAAAGATTTGGTATGGTATATTTTACGACCGGCCGTCTGCCTGACATTAACCCTCTTCAATAATCTTGAAAATCTTGAATTATAATAATTAAATCTTGAATTATATGGCTAAGAAGAAAGATAGGTGGGAAGGATTTATATGAGAACAGGATCTGGGGTTAGGGGTACTTGTGCCACGGATTACGGGGAGGGGTGTGTGACACTAGCAGCTAGAGCAGTCCGGGGTCGCGTACCCGTAGCTGTTCCAACCAGTTATCGGATAGATATGTAGTGGTCCCACCTTCAAGACTAAAAATCAAAATAATACACTCATTAATGATTCTCTTTCTTATCTTTTCAGTTTCATAGAGCAAGATAAAGTCTCAGGGTTCTGGACGTGGATGTTCGTGCTGTCGAAGTTGCCAGAGCTCGGCGATACGGTGTTTATAGTTCTGCGCAAGAAGCCACTCATCTTCCTGCACTGGTACCACCACATCACCGTTCTGCTGTACACCTGGTTCTCCTTCACTGAGTACACTTCATCCGCGCGCTGGTTCGTCGTAATGAACTACTGCGTTCATAGGTAATTGAAGAACACCTAAATTCGGTCCTAATTTGGTAGGCTTAGTGAGCTAATTTTGAAGCGCATTAACTTCAAGACGTTTGCTAGAAGACTATGTCGGTTACTATCTTTTTATTATTAATAACTTTTTGATAATTACACAGGTACTGACTTTATAGTAATGTTGGAAAATTTTGTGTTATGCTTTATATATTATTTTACTCAACGGCTTGGCGGAAGTGTCAGACCCGCGGGGATTTCGGGATTACATTCAAAGTCGAAATCCGGCATTAACACAGAATGATAATCCGGGATTTCCACTAGGTACATAACAAGTTTTATCGGAAGCTGACGGTATTATATACTGTGGAAAAGTAACAAACATCCATCTTTACAATGTGACGATTTTTTCGAAAGTTAATATCGAAAACTATGTAAGAGTTACGTGTTGTGTGTGACAGATTCGTATTTTGCAAGTTATTCCGACGACACGTTTGATAATAATTATTCAAACTAACATGCGAAGTAGAAGTCAAAATGTTAATTGAATTCAATTTGTCACAGCGGTTCTATCTAATCAACGTTTACTGCTAATATTATATGTAAATTTTAACTTTATTAACGATCTGTGAGGTATATTTGTGGTTATTTGACGTTTCTCATTCAGAATATATAGCGGTAATAGGGTACTTAGTATGATAAGTAATTAATTAAATTAGAACGTAAAGAGAATTATTCGAAGGGCTGGAATAACGACCCTTTAACGGCTTTAATAGCGAAATTTAATCTCACTAAAGTGTCAAAGTGCCAATTTTCATGACATCATTGTCCAATTCGAAATCAATTTTGTTAGCAATTTCACAACACGTTCACATAAAATGTTATGTAAGGCTGATGTTAATTTTAATTGATAGCCAACCAAGCCTTGTTCCCATATTCGATAAAACTAATCGTTTTTTTTTTTGTACTTTTTTTGTACTTTTCTTATACATTTATATCGAAGTTTTTAGCAATTCAATTTGAAAGAAATAGTTTAATATCTTTTGAATAACAATACATATTGATTTGCGCCATTTGACTTCATATAAATACAAAATGTATTCGATAACGAAAGATTCGAAACGATTTGAATCGAGATTTCGAGAATGAAACATTTCAAGTAAATGAGTAAAATAATTTATAACGTCAAATTCATTTAACTATATAAAATAAAAATATTAAAGGTATTACGTAATGGATTAAGGTATTTTAAAGCAAGCTCTACCGTTCTAACGTCGGAAACATTTCTTTTCATCGCTGGATTTCATTTTTCCGTCTCGTTTCGTACGTTTAAACTGCACGGATAAATTCTAATTGAATACGTTTAGAATATTTTTTAATACGCCTCCGTATACATTTTGCAATTTTAACCTAGATTTTTTTTTAATATATTTAGATTTTCCTACTAATATTATAAATGCAAAAGTTTGTGAGGGTGAATGGGGTGGATTTAAGTTACTCTTTCACGTGAAGTCCACTGACCTGATTGTATTAAAACTCAGTCTATAGCTATAGATACAGAATAATACATTGTCTACTTTTTACCCCCACATGGCACATACCCAAGGTATCGTAAACTACACGGATGAAGGTTCAAATGTTTATCAATCAATTACATCTGTATTAGAAGTTATATCACGGTCCGAAATAAAATAAAAAAAAAAATTTGTTTTTTAAAACTTCCATTTAATTAAAACAAGGTTAATTAATTATAAGTATTTAATTTGAAACTTTAAAACGAAACTTGTTTAGTAAAATTCGTTGTAAATGAAGGTAATGTTTCGTTAGGAGATTCACACCTGACACGGGTGAACTGTATGTATTTGTATACCCGAGATTAATTAATTTATTATATTTACTTTTATCTCTTTGAAAAGTAAATATAGTTTTAAGTCAGCCAGAGTTCACGTGTTGTACATTTATGACCCGTCAACATCAGCTGTAATATTAGCGAAAATATATCGTTATCTTATTATAATAAATAATTGATGCGAATAATTATATAATTGAAATATTAAATAATTGACTCAATTAATTCAAAACGATTAAACAGATGTGGATCAATATGGCAAAGAAATAAGGTTAAGTCTGGACTCGAACAAGGCAAAAAGTCCCGAACAAATATATAGTTTATGGGATAGGTTTGTTTTGCTTTAGAGCAAGGGTCGACATGTTTGGCATAGTTATAGTTTTAGGGGTCGGAGAGTGACAGGCTAATTTTATCCCGCAAAAATGCAAAGTTCCTATGAATAGCATCAAAAGTTTTAAGTAAACAATATCGCAGTAAGGTAGGCAGTAATAGCTAGTTTAAATATAAATCAATATTCATTTTGATTTCCTCGTGTGATAAATGGTAGAGGATAAGAACTACCACGAATTAATAATAACTGGACGGTTCAACTTGTTTATCAAATTACTTTATGTAAATGTGTTATTTTTGTTTAATTATACTTAACGCGGCCTCGAAGTATATGCAGCTAGCACAATCACCTCGGAGGTGTTTACCTTTTTACTTGTTGCATAGTTATGTTATTACTAGCTGCTGCCCGCGACGTCGTCTGCGTGCGTTCACTGCTCGTTCCCCGTAGGTGATAGCGTGATAATATGTAGCCTATGTTCTGACCCAACTTCTTAATAATATTCGTGCCAAATTTGCAGTAAATCCATGCAGTACTTTTTGAGTTTATCCTGAACATACATACAGACAAACAGACAAAAATTCTAAAAACTATATTTTTGGCTTCGGTATCGATTGTAGATCACACCCCAAGTATTCTTTTAAAAAAATATTCAATGTACTGTTTTGACTTTCTTACCATTTTATTATATGTATAGATGTAGCATATGAGCTGTATAGAGGCATTTATCACTAGGTGTCTGTTTCAACGGTCGCTAATAATGTTTTATCACCTACGTAAGTTTTTGATTGACTTTGCGGGAGGTTAAATAGGACTTTACGATCTGTTGCATCTCAACTAATAACTAGATACTACTTTTGGATTCGATTACTTCGAATAGAAATATCACTGACTAGCTTCTGCGCGCGACTTCGTCCCCGTGGAATAGGACCAATTCTGTCATACATGATTTGAGCGAAACTTTAACCGTTTACGCCGCGGCTCTCAAAAGGAAAAAAACCCGATTTTGAAACATTCTTCATTGGTGCTACGCTCCTATTGGTCTTAGCGTGATGATATATAGCCCGATAAATGGGTTATCTAACACTGAAAGAATTTTTCAAATCGGACCAGTAGATCCTGAGATTAGCGAGTTCAAACAAACAAACAAACAATCAAACAAACAAACTCTTCAGCTTTATTATATTAGTATAGATAAATGGTAGTTTGGTAGTGTAATACCTTAATATGACATAAGCTTTTATCTGATTTTTTTTTGTTTTATTCTTCCAGTGTGATGTACTCGTACTACGCTCTCGTCAGTATGGGCAAATACCCGCCGAAGATGCTCGCGATGACGATCACCGTACTTCAACTATCGCAGATGGTAGTCGGCTGCTTTGTCAACATCTGGGCCCACAACTACATGACCACCGCGCCCCCCCACACCTGCCACATCAGCCAAATAAACATCAAGCTATCGATGGCGATGTACTTCTCGTACTGCGTCCTATTCGCCCAGTTCTTTTATAAAGCCTACCTCTCACCGAAGCGCGGGAAGAAAGCCAAAACGGAACCTCTACCGGAAGTAGCTCCAACGAAAAAGATCGAACAGACGGTCAACGGCTACCCGAGACAGAGAAACGGACTGGTACACTAGTCGGTCTTGTGATATGTAGTTTTGTACAGGTTATACGCGGTCACCGATTAAACAATTTCACGATTTGAACGTCACTAAGCTCATGTTCAGTTTTAAATATTATATCTTGTGACGTATACAGAAAAACCGTCAAGCACAAAAATTTATTTTGATTGATGGTGAATATATTATACATATATTTCTAGGAAGTTAGAAGAACAAATAAAACTTTTTTTAAGCTTTTAGCGTACATTCATTAAAGAGTTGATGTACGATAAATGCTCATCGAACAAAAAAGTTAATCTAAACAGTTTTTTTAATGCATTGAAAATCTTGAACTATACGGTTGTTCGTCTCCTAACTGCGTTCCTTCAAATTGTGGGTTTTGTAGGTGTTATAGATCACAATCCACGTGAAAACAATGCCTTTCATTTTTAAATTTTACTTTTGTCTTAATATATGAGCTACTCTGGCAATATGCTTCTGCATAACCGTCCAATACCATTTTTCTTAACTATCGCATACAACTGAAGAACCACATATGGAAAAGAATTTTCTTTCTTATATATTGTTTTTATTGTATCAGGCGGCCGAGCTTGTGTAGCTTGTCTATTTAAAAAAAGTCAAATTTAAAAATAGACTAAGAAATTTTTGCTCACGTGTAACGTGATTTTTGACACCTCGAGAACCCCCCCCCCCCCATTTGAAGGAATGCATTTACGAGTCAATCGTCAGATACAACTTATATTTAAAAAGTAAGAATGGACCATTCGATAATAATGGCTTTTACACAGACAGTAGGTACGACAGTAATGGCTTATACATACACACTTTGTATTCGATTATGCAAATTGGTTAATTGTTTTTTGAACATCAATTTAGCTTTCCTTAATATTGACCTTTATAAGTATTTAAATTATGTTTATAAAAATTTAGTTTTTTTTTTCATTATCACAATAATAAATGTCAATAAATTATTTTGCATCAAATCGCGTTGTATCATCGCGTGAGTTATTCGAGCGTGACATTGAACGTTTAGCGCTTAAATCGCTTAATTATGCGATAAAACAAGCAATAATTGATGACACTTGAAAATTCTTAAATAATACGTGCTTAGATGGTTATTGTAAAGATATGTACATTCTTATCTTATAGTCACTATATGTATTGATTTAAAATTGATATTATCTTTATTATGTGACAAAAACTATTGTTATATGTTTTTATACATTCAAGGGGGTATTTTTAAGTCAAAATTTTATCAAAAATTTGTTATACGTTCTCGAATAATCGGAAATTGTTTATAATCGGTGTCGTTAGCTTAAGGTGCGTCGTCATGTGTTACATTCCACGCTAGGTCACTTCCGCTGGTATGTCTTTGGCTTAGATTTCTTACACTTGGTGACGCCTAAGCCTTAGCAATTTGAAGCTTCTACGTCAGTTCTATGATCATAGGAACCAAATCGAAAAATATTTTTAATCTGTCGAAATGTAGATTCGTTCTAATAGTAATTTGTAGATTGGCCTACAGTGTTATTAATAGTACATTAAAAAAAAATAGCAGTCTAGATTTTAAACATGAGTAATTATCTAAATTAGACTTAAATAATGTACATAATTAAATAAGTATTTAATTTTGTCCATCGCTGTGAAATAAATTAGATATAAAGAAAATTTGTAAAACGGTTTCCATGTATAGCAGCCGACGTAGGAGCGCGTAACTCATCTGTTGTTATCGTATTTATTAATTAAAAATAGTGACGTTTAATGTAATTTATTTGTAAAGGGTAGTCTTACGACCTGTACAGATTGTGAGGAATCTTGGTTTAGAGCTCGGACCGCACCGTCGGTCGCTCAGAAGGACCTTTCACCGCTCCGGATGAGGCATTGAATATTAGATTTTATATAGTATTTAACTAATCGGTTATATTGGTGATCGGTCTTTTTGGTATCGAGGTTTTTAGTTGTAATACTTTGGGGAACGCTTGTCAGACAAGTGCACAAAGTAATCTATAGATGTAACTTTTAGCTAGTGAACTAAGCGATATCGGTGTTAAACTGACAATTACGGCTTTTTTTTCCTTATCAAATCAATCGCTTGACTAGTTACTGACATTTATGTATACCGGCATATTGTAAATAGAATGTTTAGCGAGAAGCTACAAAAGTTATATGTAAGCTAAATAATTCCTACACATGGCTCGTGACAATGTATCGCTTGATGTTATAATTATGTGCCCAATGATGATGTACAAAGTTTAGCGTATTTACCTTATAAGCCCCTCTCCGCGTGAACATAAACTTGTTAGTCGATAATCTATTATAATCTGTTGTTTTGACGTTTATGTCAATGTGGCGGGAAGTAGCCGTAGACAATTAAAAATCCGTTTTTATAACTCGTTTCTGACAAAATAAAATAAATCTTCCTTGTGACAAATATTATTAAAACTCTGAATATGTCAAATAACCGTTTACTATTACAAAATATACTTAATATCGATTTTAATATTAATAGAAAAATTCTTCAATATTTAAATTATCCATAACGTACAAAACTGTTTAATGTAAGTTGAAAAGTTCAAAGAAGAGTCAAAATCAAGACGCCATATTAGTATGAGAATAATAAAATATGAGGAATACGCAAACCGAACGATTGTTTAGACTTAATTACAAAAAAGTTGCATGTTATCTTCTTAAAACATTTTAGAATGTTAGAAGTCTTGTCCGCTTGTAACAATAACGTTTTGCTACAAAGGTGTGCAAAATTAGAATAGTTTTTAGGCCAGGTCAATTGGACTAACAAATAGATAACGTAAGGATTAGTATTGATAGTCAATTGATTGTTTTTTTTTTTCTTTTTTTGATAAATGCCCTTTTACAAACTATACAGGTCCGGATTATATTTTTATTTTCTAGGAATATTATTATTCGAATTTATTATTATCTCATGAGGGATATAGTTTATTTGAACAGGGGTATTTGCAAATTGGAATTTCATATATTTTTAATTTTAAATTAAATTCAGTAGGTAGATGACGACCTCTTGTAAGTGATGTATTTGTAAACGATTTATTGTTTTCAAAAAAGTTTTTACGCTTGTAAATATTGGTCGTTTATGTAATTAATATAAGTTTAAATTAATAAGTGTTTGTTTTCATTACAAATGTTACACTGTCTTTCTTTTAAGTTTATTGTTTTTTTCTTTACTCACGCCTATTGCTTTTATTTAAATGTATTTATTGTGTACAATTAATAACAACAATTTGTCAAAAACATTGAAAAAGAAACTGTGAAAATGACCTTGTTACCATCGAGTATGTCAATTTTTTTTAAATATAATCTGTGAAGGTTTCAAACACAAACTAACAAATCAACGTTTAGCATTTATTTGTATTGATAGTCATTTTTCTCATAACAAGGGAAGTATAAATCAGCCTAGCTAAAACGATTTAGCGATTACAGTTCCATATTTCAAGAAGATATTTTAAAATATATTTTTGCGAAGGTGTTTTGTGGTTACAATCGAATGGTATCTAATGTACGTGTACATTCAGAGATAACGTAATTTAAAAACAAAGAAAATGGAATTATTCTTGCAATAATTAATTTGTATTTCTGGGCAAATAAAGCATTCTGTAACAATACCGACTTTGTTTTTATTATTTTCCCATTATATACTAACTAAAAATTTTGTGTTATAACTGACGGAAAATTTTATGAAAATATTATATCTTCAAGAGTTACCCAGATTTTTATACATTTTCATTAATTTTTTTCATTTATTTTTACACAAAAATAATTGTGTTAGTAAACTACTGATTATTCAATTCCTAGAATTTATATTTTGTGACTCAAGACTTATGAAACAATACATTCTGTTTACTTTAATTTACTCAGAATGATAAAAGAATTAAATGTGAAATTTTCATAAAAAAAGTTTACATGCAAGCAAGATTCTCAAGATTAGACATCGAAATCCTTGACAGTATAAAATTAAACAAAAATGTAATATTTCTCACTAGTCATTGTATTGTACAAGAAAATGTGTAAAAAAGTTATATAATTTCTACCAATGATTTTTATTAAGAGCGGGTATAAACTAAAAATGTCAGTTGTAGATTTGGTTTCTACATGGTTTCTACCATGTTTCTACAGTAGTAGATCATGATTCATGATTCAACTAACCGAAAAAAAACATATAAATATTACATCATATTTTCAAAGAACCAGAATAAGTAAAAACATAAAAGAATAAAATTTTATCGATGAAAAAAATCACGAAATCACGTCTAGTTTTCTACTAATGAATTCGGTTTTCTGCTAAAAATATTAGTTTGACGATGAAATAGACGTATAATTACAAATGTACTGGTAGTGCATATGATTACCCAGATGCTACAATAAATTATCTAGTAGCCATTGTGTGTGATTACACAGGGATTGCGTATTTTTCATCCGGTAAGGGGTTTATTTACATTGTGCGTTTTCCAATATCAGCACTAAAGCGCATTATGCGGTATAATGCTCAATGCTCAACGTTGAAAGTTCCAAAGCTACAGCAACGCTTCACACAACGAGCACTCTCAAAAGTAGGGCTTCCGTGTGCGTGCTTGCAATGGATACCAACTCAGTAGTGGCTCAGTGGTTTAGTATTGTGCGCCACTGAGTCGCATTATGCTCTATAATTGGAAAACGCACATTTTAATTATTTTATTTTTGGACAGAGTTTAACAGATCGCTGTCTGTACATGGAAGATATATGAGAAAAAATATTATTGGGACCTTTATCAACGCAAATAGCACCCAAAACAATGATTGTTTTACAAAACGTACAAGTATCAGATAGTAGATAGTTTTTAAGACACTTATAACAGGAATAAAAAGCAATAGAGTTTACGCTGTGCATACGAGTGCATTCTAGTCGCTTTAACTTTAAAATAGAATTGTTTCAATGGAGTTTTAGGTCAGCCATAATTTTTGATCAGAAACATTTTTATGCTGGCAATATGAAAGAACGAGGCACAAGGCCTCCGCAGTCCGCTATGACTATCTCTCTCGGCTCGGATTAGCCTCTGTATAATGCGTAACAGAATATAATGCGTTGAATTAGTGTTCATTTTCGTAAATTATACAAATTTTCAGAGCACTCGGTCCTGATAGTAGGTACCTATATTACGTCCATACATTTCTTATCAATTTACCCCTGCGTTCCGAAATGCGATGAAATCGATTACAGCGATCACAGCACCGTTCCGATTTGTCGTGAGCGTGCCATCGAACGCTCACGTGACGTCACAGATGACGTCATTGCATCCGCCATATTGCGCTTACAACGATTATGCCTCGGGCGTAAGCGTTGTGAGTCTTCTGTCACTTTTGACATTTTTGTCGGTTGTCTGAACTGTCTAATTGAATAACAACCAGTAAATAATGGCCAGATGCACGAAAGTAATGCTGGCGGACCGGATGCTACAGATGGCGAAAACCATCTCCGGCGACCGGGAAGGCTTACCGACCGTGCCCTGGGGACTACCATCGCTGGAGTGGATAAACGGGGTACCAGGATGCGGCAAGACAACTCGTATAGTCGGGGACTTCGATGAGGACACGGAGGTCGTGATCACGACCACAGTCGAGGCGGCCAAAGACCTAAAAGAAAAACTGGCGCACCGTTATGGCAACAAAGCCAAGCAAAAGGTGCGCACTATGGCCTCCGTTCTAGTTAATGGTTTCCGCGAGGGCTCAAAAATAAACCGCCTAACGGTGGACGAAGCCCTCATGAACCATTTCGGAGCCATAGTAATGGCCGCCCGACTAGCGGGAGCTCAGAAGGTAGTCCTCATTGGAGACATAAACCAGCTGCCGTACATCGACAGGGACAATCTGTTCGAAATGCGGTACTGCAGACCAACCCTGATAACAACCATCTCGTGCGAGTTGTCATGCACGCATCGTAATCCCAAAGACGTCGCCCTTGCCATCAGCGAAGTTTACAGGACCGTGTACAGCTCAAGCACAAAGATCCGATCTTTGCGAGTGGAGAGCCTCACGGGCTCGCGTATTCCTGCAGGAAGGGACCGCACCTTATACCTGGTCTTTACGCAAGAGGAGAAGAGATTGCTGACTGACCAGGGATACGGGTCCAGTGAGGGATCGCGCGTCTTAACCATCCACGAGGCGCAGGGCCAGACCTTTGAGGACGTCATTGTCCTCCAGACGAAGACAAGGAGGCTCAAGATCCACGACAGCGTTTCGCACGCTGTAGTCGCGGTAACTAGACACACCAACACCTGTGTCTACTACACCGATGACCGTGACGACGCAATTGGTCGCTTTGTGGCGAGGGCAGCGGAGGCGACAGACAAGAAAATCCTCGAGCACAGTCTCAAGATGGCAATTCATCATAGGGATGCCGCCGTCATTGAGAGTGTGCTCAGAATGTTGAAAGGTGTTGGGGTGAAAAGACATTATAAATAGTGTAGATTAATATAAAATGCATGTAATAATATTATAGGAGTAGTAATACTATAGGATTAATTATTTAAAAAAAAAAAAAATTAAAAAAAAAAAAAAAAAACTTACTAATATTAACATAGGTTAAGTGTACATTGTAAGTAGCAAATAAGTATAGAATAGTTTTGGTCAGTGGACTCACGTTGTTTCTAAGTCTGGTTATTTAGGTTTACTTAAGTTGCAGTACAGTACCAATGCATGTTTTATTATATAAAAATTGGAATAACAAAAGCACGGGCACTATAAGTCCGTGGATATATCTTTTATTAAAAAAAAAAAAAAAAAATTGAATAACAACAAAAAAATGGAAACAACACATATTATTTCAGTTCACGATGAGGGTACAGGGAGAATAAGTCAATAATGTTTAAATGAACAAGATGTTGAACAAGGGCAAAGTGATAAAAATTAACTGATATCGGGATATTTGACACTGACAAACAAAATTTTGCTCAAAGCGCTCAAAGTGCATTCCGATTTGAACAGTGATTATTAGTGTCATAACACTAATTTCAATTCGGAACGGGCGATTTCGCCGAAATCGCTGTAATCGATTTCATCGCATTTCGGAACGCAGCCTACGTCAGCTGGAACTAGCTGACGTAATGACGTTCTAATACTTCAAACTTCAAAGTGACATTGACGTTGTTGGAAAATGGAAAAGTTAATTGTTTTGTTGCATTAACACATTTCCTTGCAATTTTGCATACAAAATGGAAATAATTGACAACGATATTCGCCAGTGGGATGCGAATGATATTAAAGAGCAGTTTGGTGATAATCTCATGTTACTACCTTCTAACGATAACATAAAGGAACTACAAACGATACTTCGAGACAAGTAAGGTTATCTTACACTATAATGGAAAAAAAAACAATGTTTAGCTATTTATTAATTTTCTTTTTATCAACTTTACTAAATCAAAATATGAAATATCTTGTTACAGTAATATATTACTGTTTATGTGATCAATCATATTATGATTGTCACCTTTAGAATAAATTGAGATACATTTACTTTAAATTATAAAATTATATCTAATGTATCTAAAAATTACACAAAATTGATTAATAAACTAAAACATAATAGAATTAACCTTTAGAGTTAATCCAGTATACCAAAACTTTAAACATATAAAAGTTTTAGTAGTCACTAAATAGGTTAACAGAAATCAATTCTAATAATATTCAAATGACTACATGGTAGAATAAATGATATAATAAACATAAAATTTTACATTCAGAAATACAAGTCGCAGTGATTTCAAGTTCTACGCGGATCGCTTAATTAGATTGGTTATTGAAGAGAGTTTAAATAAACTACCGTTCACTGATTGTGAGGTAGTTACACCGACAGGAGCATTGTACAAAGGTTTGAAGTATGGCTCGGGAAATTGTGGAGTTTCTATTGTCAGGTCTGGAGAGGCCATGGAACAGGTGTGTAATACAATAATAATAAATGTTTAACACTCGATGGTTCACTAGGATTAACTCCTATATTACTTATTTACGGGGTTAGAAAATACACCTAATACACAAGCCTAAACGTTATGTCATAGGCGGACATCACAAACTGGGGAGACACATTGTGTTAACAAATGTTTGCCATAGTGACACAAGTAATATATGATATAGGATAAAACTCGGTTTACCTAAGCTTGTAATGTAGCCTCTTCTCCATGTAGGAGAAGGATCGGAGCTTAATCCACCACGCTGCTCTAATGCGGGTTGGCGGATATATTCCCTACTATGAGTAATGATCGCTATCAGGTGTACATGATAACAACCGGGACCGACGCGACGGCTTAACGTGCTCTCCGAGGCACGGTGTACAATTGTGCTCATGGAGGATAGGATTTTATCTACTAATTCACACTGGAAAACCATAGTGGATTAAGAAATGACTAGCCTGTTGAGTTTGTAGTGACCCGCTTTCTGCTCCGGGGTTTGTGGGTTCGACCCCAAGTCTGGGTGTTATAATTTGTCTTTTTTTTTAAATATAAGTATCATTCATATAAATTTATCAGAAAAAAAAGATCAAAGCAGTAAGCAGTCGCCTGTTATCTATATCAAGCATTGACTTGCTTACCTTAGGAACAGACTACCGTCTGTAAAAAAAAATACTAGTATTAGTTCACACTCTTATTGTATATCTACTACTTCAGCCTATCACAGTCCACTGTTGGACATAGGCCTCCACAAGTTCGCGCCCGATATTATGACGCGAACTCATGTGTTTTGCCCATAGTCACCACGCTGGGCAGGCGGGTTGGTGACCGCAGGGCTGGCTTGGTCGCACCGAAGACGCTGCTGCCCGTCTTTGGCCTGTGTATTTCAAAGCCAGCATGGATGGTTATCCCGCCATCCGTCGGCTTTTTAAGTTCCTAGGTGGTAGTGGAACTGTGTTATCCCTCGCCTCTTACGACACCCACGGGAAGAGAGGGGGTTGCTACATTCTTTAGTGCCGTAACCACACAGCACATTGTAACTTGATATACAATATTATATATTGTATATCAAGTTCAAATAAATTTATTAGAAATGTATAAGTTTATCAATGTAATATATACCTATAATACAAGCATTATGTGGCTTACCTTAGGAACAGGCGGATGGTGTTTGTGTATTAAAGATAAACATTTTATAAGATATTTATTGAAGTAAAACTTCTTTACGCACGCTTGACTTGGAAAGTAAGCTGGTGAATGCGTAACGAGACCGTTACCAAAAGTGGGATCGGGCGAGGCGAACGGAAGGTGAGAGGGAGATATAAATTAGATGAAGCTCAAGAAGTTTTACTTCAGTCTTGTGGTCTAAAGCACTCCTTTTTTTATTAATTGACTCAAATATAGTATACATAAATATTTATTATGTGCAATATTGTTACTAGATTTTTCTTATTTTATGGCATATATTTTTATATTAATTTGTGCATTATTTTCATTTCAGGGCTTACGAGACTGTTGCAGATCAATTCGCATTGGTAAAATATTAGTTGAAAGTGACAATGACACTCATGAAGCACATGTTGTATATGCCAAGTTTCCAGAAGACATTGCTCGTCGACAAGTATTACTGATGTATCCTATTATGTCCACAGGCAACACTGTTAAACAGGTACGTGTCATACATACAGGCTGTTATACATTTTTAAATAAATTTACTGTAAATTGATAGTAATTTAGAATTCAATAACTGGTCTGGCACTTTTTCTGTCTTAAAAAATAATAAGGTTGTATCATATTTTACAATAGCAGTGTATTTTTGAGCTAAAAGAATGATTTGCTTCTTTTCATTTTTGTTTGTATCTAGATAATCTTAGAATATTTTCGTTCATTTTGAGATTTTTACTTTGTTTAAATTTGTAAAAACAAGAAAATAAGTAAAAACAAGTACATAATTTATGTAATTGCAGGCTGTGAATGTCCTCACGCAACATGGCGTCAAAGAGGAACGTATAATTCTATCAAACCTCTTTTGTACTCCCGCTGCCGCACAAGCAGTCGTCGATTACGTTCCTAAGATGAAAATACTAACTTCAGAACTACATCCCGTTGCTCCAAACCACTTCGGACAGAAATACTTTGGAACCGATTGATATGAGGATGACTTCGAGGCTTAAACCTCTTGTAGAAAGTATTAAAGATCTAATGGACTTGACTATTTAAGTATTTACTTATAAATGTGTAAAAACGCTTAAGTTGTGTTGCTATAAATAATTTGCTTTAAATGTGGCAACATTATTTTTAAAGTAAATAAATGTGATTTATTTAATAAAAAGTTGTGTATTGACTGAGTTTAACAAATTTGTGTGAAATAAATATTTATGGAATTGTGATTTAGTTTTATGTATTAATAATACAGAGCTTGTATGATTTATGCTTTTATAAAATGAGATATTTTAAATTGTAATCTAAACATATTAAGAAATCTATGTCAGTCGGCATTCTTATTAAGATGTAAAAAAACAATAAAATAG
Source organism: Melitaea athalia (assembly GCA_905220545.2). Lineage (NCBI taxonomy): Eukaryota > Metazoa > Arthropoda > Insecta > Lepidoptera > Nymphalidae > Melitaea > Melitaea athalia. The sequence goes on from HG992180.1 coordinate 19,541,323, forward strand.
GCTTTTTATTATATTACTGTTTTTTTTTTGTTCTAATCACCATCATCGTCATCGTCATCATCACTTCAGCCTATCGCAGTCCACTGCTGGACATAGGCCTCCACAAGTTCGCGAAAAAATAGCGTGGACTCATGTGTGTTGCCCATAGTCACCACGCTGGGTTGGTGACCGCAGGGCTGGAAACCTACGGAAAGAGAGGGGGTGGCTATATTCTTTACTGCCGTAACCACACAGTTTTGTTCTAATATCTATAAGTTTTATTTTTCTATTGTATTTAGGTAACATAAAACTTGATCAATTCAGTTTAAATTAAATTCATGAATATAACAGTACAAAAATACAAATAAACTGTTTAAAATTATTTGAATTTTTTTTTGTTTTGTGTGTGGTAATTAATTTATTGCGATATTTTTACAAAACGGTCTTAACTTCAAAGTAATTCCACTTGCTTTTTGTCATTAGTTCCATAGTTTAACTTTAATGTTTATTGTAGAAACAGTTGTATGATTGTTTTTGTTTGAATCCTTAGGGGCGTTCAAGTATTACGTAATGCTAATCAGGGGGAGGGGGTCTTGTAAAACGTTACGATGCGTTACAAGGGGGGGGGGGGGGGGGGGGGGGGTTCGAACAACGTGTTACGTAACACTGTTTTTTATTTAATTAAAAAAACTAGGGTATTAAAATCTATTGTTTTATTTATAATTTACTACTGCAAACGCGATTAAAACAATAACAAAAGTAATTTATCGATTTCCGGTCAGTTTGTGCAACATACTTGTGATATTTGGGTATAAATGGTCAGTTTGGTGTTACGTAACGTTTTTGGGCTAGGGGGGGGGTACAGGAAAACGTTACGGCGCGTTACATGGGGGAGGGGTGTCAAAAATCTTCAAATTTTGCGTTACGTAATACTTGAACGCCCCCTTACCTACATTGCATTGCATACACTTATTTGCATTAGAGAACATTTTTAAAATTCAACCTTATACTGTTGGTTACAAGTTTGAAATTCTTAATTATTATTTAATTTTTTTAGAAATGTGTATTTGTCAGAGGATAATAGATTTCTTCTTATATGCTAGTTACTCAACAAACTTTGTATTCTGTTGACAATGCTTACGTCGTACTTTCCTGATCTTGAATACTCGTGGGCGCACTTTACAAAGTTCTATACTTACGCTAGGTCTGCAGCGATCTCATTATTGGTCTAAATTCATAATCTAGTGAATCGTATAACATATGTAATTATCGTAAATAGTTAAGTAACTAGTTACGTTGTTTTCATGAAGGACGTTTAGAACGTTTTTAGTTACGTTGTTTTCATGAGGCGCAACTTTATAAGGGGGTATACCTACAATAAACAAAAACAATCGCACACTCGATATGTTTACTTTTAGCGTTTTTATTCAACAATAATGAGTTTAGTCGAAATTTGACATTTCAGCTACACATTCTGTAAGGATACATTTATTTTAAAACGTGATACAATTCCTTCGATTTACATCAACATGTCAGGGTATCGTGATTTCATTTACACTAAAAAATGCTACTGGACGCAACTCAAACAGTCAGGGTTGTGGCACTTGCGGATGCTGGGTTTAGCCAGCGTCCGCATTGGCTGATTGCTTAAATATCCACAAAGCATTATTTAATACGCTATCCAGTGTTACAAACGGACAGGTTCTTACACAAGAAGGTCAAGAAAAGATCGCAGAAGATGTGCATCAGAGAGATGATCGTTACGTCTCGAATGCTCTTTGAAATCACTTCGCTACATCTGAGGCTCGTAACAGTTTGTTAGGTACGAAACGTAAGTGTGAGCCTAAGAAGAGAAGAGAACCGTAAGAAGAAGGTTAGCAGAGGGACCTGAGAAAATTTCAACCAGTTCGAGTCCCAGAACTGACCTTAATTCAGAAATAAGCGAGACTTAAGGGCCCCGTAGACGATCAAATATTTGATCAAACTTCATATTAAATTTCTGTTTGACAAACGTGTTTGTCAAATTATTTGATCGTGTGCGGGGCTGCGGGTTTTTTTAATATGTTTGTTGTATGAAACATGAAGTTTGATCAAACATGTTTGACAAACAAGTTTGATCGTTTACGGGGCCCATAAGGTTTGCTCAAGAATGTTCAAATTGGACTTCACTTTCAGTATTTTATATAATGAGGAATGATAATGGGGACTGCCTAGTCCTCTGTTCTGAAGAATCTAGAATTGCTTTACGAGGTTCTAATGGGCGTCAGCGTGTGTATAGATGCCTCGGTGAAATGTTTGCTGAATATTTTGAGGTTGAAACAGAGGGCCACGTGGGACGCTCGATAATGGTCTGATGTGGCATTTGTGTCAACGCTCGTACCGAGTTGGTCGTCTTCGATAGAGGCAGTATTAATGTGTAATTCCGCTTGTACCATTTATCGGTGATAATTTTGTTAATGTACGACAACGCATGTGCACACGCCGCGAGAGTTGTCGCTGGTTAATTTGACGAAGTCAATATATTCTGCGATTTATGGCAAAACATTTTTTTTAATTAATGTTTTATTCATTTTTATTTTTTGTAAATAAAATGCACATTCTCTTTTTTTCTTCAATTAAGCTTTTAAAAGCTTCTAAATATATTATATCATAATAAAATAACTTAAAATGGCATAAAAAGGAATTCGAAACTGAAAAAAAGGTAGGTGGCCGGTTAATTGTGCCGATGAGTGTAGGTATATAAGAAAATAATAATTAAGTCATAAAAAATAGTACCTTATAAAAGAACGAATTGGGTAAAAATAAATAACAAACAATAAAGTTATTTCGATCATTTAATTCAGCTTCATTGTTTATACAATCTATGGATAAATTATTATAAGAATTATTATTAGATCAGATCACACAACTAAGCAATTTCAAAGTGTATATTAATCATAAATTAATAATATGTTAAACATTTGAATAATTTAACCCTTAACAATTACCCTTACAAAGTGTTCCCCTGACATGTCGTGGTCATTCCGCAACAGCGATCTCAAAACACAGATGTTACGCTCTTAAAGTACAAGTCTACATCTAAAACAATAGTATCATTTAAAAATAGATATAACATTCGTTTACATTATTGTAACGAGCGGTTCCCCTTAGAGAACAAAAATATTTTATTTTTTATTTATTTTATTAGTAAAAACTAGACGACTCGAGGTCACTTAATAATGTTAGGAAGCTATCGTCCGATGGTAAGTATGGCAACATTAACGTGTCAAATCTCATGTGGGGTTCGAGATTCTACGGACCATCGGCGATCACTTTCATAAGTGTGTATTCGTAAATAAATACTTAAATAATATAAACATACATTAATTTGTCGATAATTTTATTAAATATACTTAAACTATGTTACGCAGTTTAAACAATGACAAGCACTTACAGTTATAATCATAAAAGAACTTGAAAGCGTCTGGCAACACCAGGCGTTTTAAGTTCGCTTTGTCTTCGCATATATAATAATGATTACAACAAAATATTCTCGATATTGACTTAGATATGTTATTAAGGCATCGTGTGAATTGCACTAGGTAAATTGACAAATATAAGTCATACCTACGGGACTAATACAACAGCCAAAGCGAAATTATATGGCAATTAGCACAATTAAATAATACACTGTCACCTATAAATATAAATACAGGTCACCGAGACGGCCTTTATTAGTAACAATAATTAAAACAAAATATATAAACACCTTAAGTAATAATCGAGTAAAAAAAGCGAAATTAGATATTTTATTTGTGCATTCACATACATATAGCTATATATATTTTTTTGTGATTTTTCTCGTTTTTGTATAAAAATATCGTCAACAACTTGAAGTAACGAGTGACTAAAGGTTGACCTTACGAAAGTTTGTTTTGTCGGCAAGGTCGAAAAGTTGGTCGCTGGGCATGTCCTGCCGTCTGAACGAGCTCCAGTCTCTCGCGTTTTTGACTATCGGTAGGACGGTCTTATCGCTGCACAACACCAAAAACTTTAGTCCTTAGTTAGTCACGATCAAAGCGAAGCATGGCAACGTCCATTAGGGTTTTAAAGATCTCGCGATTAGGTGGCACATTGGCAATATCCGAGATCTGGTGATTATGGTCGAAGATTATGGTCGAATAGTCTCGTGTTGAGAGGATGGAAATATCTGACAATTAGGTGGCAATATCCGTGTGGGAAGATCTGGTTATGTCCGAATAGTCGCGTATGAGAGTATGGGAGCGTTAGAGAAAGTGGCGTGTATTTACATGAGCTTCTGCTTCGCGCACTCGGGACAGATGATGTCGGGGCCGTCGGTGATGAAGCCCTTGCCGACCAGCGACGTCTTGCACTGCGAGCAGATGAAGCAGTCGTTGTGCCAGTGCCGGTCCTCGAACGAGATGAAGCGAGTGCCGCCGATGCCTGCAAATGCAAAAATCAAAATTAAAATATTTTATTCAGCATAAAATTATTACAATTTCTTACTGAACGTCATGAGTCTACTGCCAGTTCGGAAAAAAGTAGCCTCTGACCTGAGAAGAACTGGCGAAAGAAACTCAGCTGGAATTATTGGATAATTTTTATCGTATGATCTGTTAGCAACTATTATTGAAAAAAGCGCGTGCGTACAAATTGCACATGTCAGAAGTAAACGACACGACAGCAAACGAAACTTCTTTGGAAAACTCATTTTTAAGTCTGACAAAAACGTTGCCGTTTTATCAAAACGTTGCCGTTTCATTCGTAAAAATTTTATCCTCACGCGCCTAAAGAAGTTTCACTTCAATAAATAAAACAAATTAATATGCTTTAATCTCACCAGTGATGGGCTTGGAGCACGAAGTACAGCGCTTCGCGAACAGTTCCCCGAAGCACTCCGCGCAGTAAGGCTTCTCGTCGCGGGACGTGAAGCGCTGGCCAGCGAGCGACGTGTTGCAGTTCGTGCACGTGAAGCACTCGCGGTGCCACGGCTCGTTCTTGTACGTCACGCCGCCTTGCGTTATGATCTGGAAGTTTGTTTTGATACTAAGTTTTGGCGTTCATTTTAAACCCAAAATATTATCCATTTAGATTTGATTTTTGGGGACCAGGAGGAAAATCGGGATGTTTGGCAAGATGAGGATTGCGGAAAACCGGGATGTTTGACGCGAATTTGGGGAAGCCTATATCCAGTAGTGGACTGTGATAGGCTGAACTGAAGTGAAGTGAAGAATGAATAAGAATTTAATAAGAATATTAAATTAATTGGCAATATTTTTTTAATTATTTCATAGAAAGCATTCAGTCACGAATGGACATGAACTAGACACTTAAAAATCTAATTTCAGCAGTACGAAAAAATAGCTTTAGTATTCACTTAGCAAAGTTTCAAAAGAGTAAGTTTTTTTGATTTATCAAATCCCAAATAATAATCAATTTTCGTATATATTTTCCATGTTTTTCTTCTTCCTTCGATTACTTAATAAGTACAGAAGAACGATAATGAAATAAAATTAGCCCTACCTTGTTACACTTGACGCAGCGAGTGGCGAATTTGTCTTCATAGCAGCCAGCGCAGTAGATCTCCTGCTCGCGAGGGATGAAGCTCTTGGTGCCAATCGCGTTCTTGCACACTACGCAGCAGAAACACTTCTCGTGCCACTGCTTCGTCTTGTACTCCATCTTCTTGGTTCCTATGGAAAACAAACAAGTTTAAGCTTTAAAACTCTTTAATATTTATTATTTAGCATTAACAATTTACATTATTCAAATAGATTATACTAATAATGAATCACCTTTATTTATGATCATTTCTAAATATAAAGTCGTAAAAAAACTGAATGAATTCGTAGGTTGAAATTTTGATCCAATACATTTGATCTAAACAATAGTATTTGTAATTTATAATTCTTAACAGAAAAAAACTTTTACAGTACTTTAATTACCATAAAAATACAATTATTTAAGCGATGATTAACGACAAGACCAAAATTAATTTGAAAAATAAATTCGGAGAAACGCAAGGTGAATACAATGCAGTCTTGACCGCTCTGTGTCAAGGACTTGGAAGGTTCCATGTACGGTTTAACATTTGTCACAAGAAAAACTGGCATCTTAAATAGTAGCGGAGTATCGTTTAAGACTGATGATGACGTGATGCCTAAATAAAGTGGGTGTGACATCAACCCGGTCCTTCGGTACTGTAGGTGTGGTTTTGATTTAGTGAGCTATTAAAAATTCTATTAATTGATTCTAAAAGCAAAAAGTCATTCGATTAAATTATTCTTAATTTAAAAATTAATCGATGGTGATTGGAGGAGAGTCGTTCAGTATTTGGCATAATCGTTTTTCGATTTTGTCGTATATTGCATTGGTAGCGTGAGGCTAGGTCGATTCTGAATTTTATGTGTCCTTGAAAAGCGACGGTACCAGGGTTGCACGCGGCGTTAGAGCCAGGATATTGGGATGATGCACGCAAATCTATGCATCGTTCAAGGTTCATCGAACCGTAGGTATATTTGATATCAATCCAAATCAGTTTTCGTAATATGTATTTTCTTATAACCGAATGTTAAAAAGAAGTCAATGGGCATTAAAGTGTAATACAGTGTAGAACTTTATTAAATCTATTGAATTTTATTATTTGTGTTAATGTATATTTGCATAAACAAATTTTCAATAAAATTTATAATTGCATTAATTATGTTGAAGGTTTGATATAATCTAAGAAAAATTTATATTGATATTAGGGTATCAAGGTAAGAAAAATTTATGTAAAAAAATTACTAAATATAAATATTAAAATGACCTTACATTTATTAATTTTTAATACTTAAATAATTAAAAATTAATAAATGTAAGGTTAATTGCTAATTTATATTATTTGGTATTGACAAAATGCGTTGCTATTAAAATTTTAATTTTGGTACGTGAGACTGTTCATTTCATTAAAAAATAAAAAAAATTAAGAATTTAACAAGAAACTTGTAAGAGGGTTCAACGACTCAAAGTTCCAATCAACATTACAACTTATAAAACAACTTTAATGGTTAAAGTTGGACGGATTCGTGGAGCTCGTTGCGTGACGACACCGACTCTAACTCGGTATCTGTTTTGATCACGAAATGAGAATAAAACGTGGTCTCATCTGATGGTCTCGATATTGACTTGATACCTACATATTAGTTCCGCCTTTTTCATATGGGAAAATATTTTATCATACGTAGTACTTAGTGGTTATTAGTTCAGACATATTACAATACAACAGAACTTCTCTTTTTTTTTTTTAAATTAAGTTTGAGGGCATTATCAGTTTGACGATGCCACTTATTATACAGTATGGTCTTTCTGATACTAAGCTACTACTTTTTAATAAGTTTTAGTGCGTTGATAAATCTAAAATAAATGGAAAGATTTTGAACTGTTTTGAAAAAAGCGCATTATACATCGTATCGTTTGTAGAGCTATTGCCAATCTAAATATTTATTTACAAAAATGCTAGCTATAACCAATTTTCATGTATTATTTAATATTTTTCGTGAACCATTTGCTAATTGACATCTTTCAAACATAACATTTGAAATATTTATGAATTGTTCCATCGACTGATAAGAGTATTCTTTTGTGATTCATTTCGAAATATTCTCGTTGTAAAACCGATAAAATAAATAAACATTTCATTTACATTTTTATTTATATCACCGTGGTCTTGGTCCATTTTAGTTAGTTTCGAGACACGAATGGTATCTATTAAGTTTGCAAATTCTTACTGGCTATTACCAAAGCACCTACGCATAAGTCACTTATACTGCTATTTTATCGAGCCTACCTTGGATTATCAGCTTCATTAAGTATGAAAACGAGCGATATATATATATATATAGCTTCATTAAGTATGAAAACGATTTCAATAGTAATAATTACTTAATTCTTTTAAAAGCATAGATAGCTCTTTTTGAAAATTTTGTTGAAATGAGAGATAATTTTGATATTAGTCATCGGTTCTATTAATTTACGAGAATTTGTAGAGATGTTGTTTTGTTTTAGTAAAGGTGATTGCCATTCTATTAACGTTGAAAAATGGTTTATGTTTATGATTTAAAAAGTTTGATTAACTTGCAAATAAATTGGAAAAGTTTTCAATTATAAATATAAGTAATGGATTATAAATTTGATGCTAACAAGGTTTTGCTTATTTACTGTTACATCATCTATACTAATATTATAAATCGATAAAGTTTTTATCTTAGTTTGTAGGGGGTATTCTTCGTAAATACTGATCCGATCATGAAAATTCTTTCACTAACAGAAAGCTACACTACTCAGGAGTGATATAGGCTATACTTTAATGTTATTGAATAAAAAATTCAGTGAAAAATAATAGTATATGTAAATCAAGTTGGAGATGTGCGAGCGAGATGTAAACTTTACTCTACATTTGCATCAAAAAAATAATAACACCCAACAAAGTGGGCACAGGTCGGCTATTTAGATATAAACAGAAGTAAGAAATATGTTTATGTTAAATAAATTGTAGGTAATTGATCTTTAGAATGAGTTATTCCTTCACACTTCAGATTAATACCTATGTATGTAAACTGCTTTCCATAAAAGGCTCAATCTCGTAACCTCGTTTTACGAGAAATTCTTAGTAAGTATTGAAGATATTTTACTTATGCCGACCAAGCACTGATATGATTGCAATATACAAATAATAAAATCTCGTGTAAGCCATACATTTATTGGGAGAAGAAAACAAAAGCTTCCTTTCTAAAAGATAAATGTTTGCAAAACGAGTACTTAAAGTTTTTCAAAAAAAATTTCGGTTTTCGTAAATCAAGTTTGTTTTTAAAAAATATGATAATAGCCTTTATTTACTAATATTATATCCCTCAAATATTTAGACATTTGGTAACGATGATACGAATACGTCTATGGACACTGTTGAGTTCAAAATAGACATTTTTTGAACTGAAATAAGTCTCAGTTAGAAATCTATTTTTTTATATAACTTGGCCGGCAGACAAGAGTACGGCTCACTTGATGGTAAACGATTACTGTAGGTTATAGACGTCTGCAACACCAGAAGCATCGCAAGCGCGTTGCCGACCCCAATTCCCCCAGAAGCTCTGGTGGCCTTACTCAGCAACAGGAACACAACACTACTTGAAAGCAGTATTATTTTGCTGTGATCTACTGTAAAGTCGAGGTACTAATATTTAATAAAGCCGATAAAAAATAGATAGGTGGTCTACCGAGACATTAGAAATTTTGAGAAATTTAATATTTTAATATTGTGACTAAGTTAAGGTTGCTTATAACATTGGGTACATTACGTAAGTTGTAATGTACCCAATTTTTAAATATAAATTTTTATTGGTATTTTGCTACCTTAACTTCCTTTTATTATTGTTTAGTTTTTTTTTTTTTTTTGTAAATGACATTTTTCTTTTTGACTTTCGTTAAGTGTGTGTATCATCACCTTATGGCGAAATAAATGTTTTCATTTTTCATTTTACTATACCCCAGTCGGGCTATTCTATATTTTGAGCAGGAAATTTTCTGTTGAGCCCTACCTCAGTTAAAACTATATAGTTATAAACAAAAACTACACAGTTTTATGTCCATAAAAAGTAATAGAATAGATGACTAAAATATCTCAGACCTTATAAAAGCGAAATCGGAAAATTAGGTACTAAATCGCTTAACAAACAAAATAATACATTAAGTGCAAGTTATTTAACATTGTAAGAGTGTGGCCGTCTGCTCGGTCGTCGGTTGGTCCATTGTCGTCTACGGGAACTTAATACCTTTGTGGTATATGTATTCCTATACTAAAGGCTCACTTGACGACTTTCACTATTGTGAAAACTTTGGAACTAGCGTACTTTTACCGACTTTGTGATGTATTTCTACAGTATAATGAAAGGGGTTTGCTTAAATGTCATTGATACGAAAGTAGCTTGGCATGTTACTGTTCAATTCAAAAGTTCAATGTTGAATAAGTATGGTTATAACGTAGCTTATATGATTTAACGGTATTAGGTAGGGATCCCTAGTACATTTTTTTCACCTGATCAGTATCAAGCTAATTTTTTGGGAGTGGCTACATTTTGATGAGGCGAACAAAAAATTCCTCTACGAAAACTCTGGATTGTGGTAGATAACAGAGATAGCAGGAGGTAGAGCAGCAGTGAGCGTAGGACCGGGATAACGTACCACGCAAATTACAACACAAAAAAACGGAGCAAATTTGGAACTTAATCTTATATATAACTCTCGTGTCACAATGTCAGCTACAATAATCCTCCGAAACGGCTGGACTGATTTTTATTAAATTTTGTGTGCATATCGAGTAGGTCGGAGAATCGGCCAACATTTATTTTTCATATCTCTAAGTCTAAGTTATATGGGGGAAGGGATTAAGGGGGCTAATAACATATATGGCAAAACAGCGTTTGCGGGATTAGCTAGTAAATACTTAACTATTCCATTTACGTAAATGTCATTCCTGAAATAAACTCACGACTAAAATGTCAGTAACTATGAATAGTTATAATTATAACAATCGTGCGCTTCTGCCTATAATTACGAATGTCTATGTGTGTATCTTAATGATGAACTTATATTTGAAGGTCGTTAACGGTTTGTGGGACGGGTGATGTCAGACGAAACGTGTGGGAAGCTTTGTACAAACCTCCAATTTTGGACTCTACGCACACATGCGCACGATCACTTTACACGTAAATATTGATACAGCATCCTTCATCTGTGGTATATGGAATACTAGCTTTTACCTATGACTTCAAACGAAGTTTAAAGCAAAAAGGATGTATATAGATCTCTTAATATTTTTTTATAAGTTCACAATAATCATTTTTATGGACTCCTAAGTCCCAAGTATTAGTCAACTAAGCTGCACATTTTAATTAACTAGCTAGCTTTTAACTACTAAGTTGTACACTTTTTAATGTTCGATTAGAACAAATAATCAAAATAGCTCATATCTGCAAAAAAGAAACTATCCTTGAGAATTTAATACCTACTAATTTCAAACATAATTAAACCTAACTTAATATGTAAGAGCATTAACTTACTTTCTGCTGTCACATCATGTGGTCAGACACTAAATAAATTATGTATTTATAGAATTACTTATACTGACTAATGGCATAGAGATATGCAATAGAGGTATATTAATATGTCTTATCGCTAGTGAAAGCTTTTAACTTAATATGGACAAGTTCTAGACTTGTATATTTTATTGGCTTGTTCCTAGCAATCTATAACGGAAACCTATTACGACTTTACTAGTATCTGAAATGACCATTATTAAAACTATTGATAGAATTTTAGTGATTGCTGTTTTCTAATATGTATTTATTATATGACTTCAAAATATCTTTTAACTTATAGCTCATAAGCTGCTTTTTCATATACATAACATAATTATAAATAATACGCATTATATTGATTATATATAAATCTAATATGTATATGAGCCAGAGTACCTAATTTGTGTATACTTTAATTTGTCTAAATCTTCAATTTTACTTTATAAAATAAAATTGTTCATTTAATTGAAATTATTAATTTTATATGTATTTTAAAACTACATGAGTGATTTAGTTATTTATTTTCATTACTATCCATTATGGCTCACAAAAACACATATTTATGAGCTAGAGACTAGACTGAGTACTTTACTTGATTTTAATAATTCCAGTTTTTTTTAAATATAAGTACTTAAAAATGTAATCACTGTTAAAAGAAATAAAATTATATAGATTAAGATTAAAGCGACGAACAAGGCAGTAGGTACACATCACGATCAGATTGCCAAATACGAAAACGTGACAGATATTACGATTAAATACAAAGCATTAGAGTTGTATTCGACGCTTATGTATTAGAGTTATAAATTGTAGCGCAAATATAACTTATGACTAATGCGAGTTAAAGACTTTGTTTTTGACATGTTAGTGTAGCATCAATCACGGTGGCTTACGGTTTTCGTTACTTACTGAATAACATTAAATTTTAAATAAAACGTCTCTTCAATTTAAGGTTGGCTGTAAACTTATTTAGCTTTTGTATATTTGTATATAGAGACCGCCTTTGTATATTTGTACTCGATTATATATTTAGGTCATTTGTGTTAATTCCTTTGTATGTGTATTCTTTTTTTTCTCTCTATTATAGTCTTCACAATCATAGTGGAGTTATATTTATCGTAATTTAAATGCATTCGTTGTTCTAGGTTAACGGTAAATTATCAAATGCCTGTTTTATGGTCTTGAAAATATTATTGAGGTTGTAATCTCGATCGCGCCAATCAATCTCCTTCATGTCTTTTTCATTCTAAATAACATCGGTGAACTAATTCATGCTATTTTGATACGAGTGAAAGCCTTCATTCCGATTAATCAATTTAGAAAACTTGCGTACCTATCTACTAACATTGATCATGTGATAAAAAAATACTAGGATTAACTCGGGAGTTTATTCATTTATTTACACTTTATTGTACACCACAACTACATATTAAACATTAAACACATTTAAAGACATTTACAGACTGTGAAGTACAATGGGTGGACTTATAGCTATTTAGCCATTTCTTCCAGACAACAGTTTTGTGAAATGGAACGTTGTTTTCTGATTTTTTTCCTTGTTCCATAATGTAATAAGGCGAGTTTGTTCATTAATTTGTTTTATTTGCTATTGTATATAATATGTAACCGATATGAAAATCTCTTTAAACTTTAGGATCCCGGTAGAATAATCAAATTTAAACGTAAAGGCTTTTAAGGATATGTTTCAACTAAACCGATTATCGGATTTCAAAACGAGCAAAGTTGCTTGAGACGTCTAATACCTTCTGTGATAAAAATGTATGTGATGTAACTAGAATTATTTTCTATGTACACGATGTTTGAGAAAAATGTAATAGTAAGGCAACAAGAATAAATAATAGTAGTCGGTTGTTGTGTTTATATACTTGTTTTATTCATTACATAGACGGATGTTAATTGTAGAGTAAATTATATGTCTCGCCATATAATAATTTATCCTTTTTATATGTACCTATTTATTTATTTATTTACACTTTCGCACACCAATACAAAGTTATAAGAAAAAGTGACATTAGGAAAATAAAAGTTGTATCAGTTGCAACAGGCGGCCTTATATTATTGCTAATACAGCGATCTGTCCCAGGCAACCTTTGGACAGGGGACTAACTTAGGGAGTGTGGCAAGGGGCGCAATTATGTAACAGGAATATTATATGTACTTAATTATTTAAATACATTTGTTTGTCATAAAAAAGTGACAATGATTAACGTTTTAATAAATCACGTTATTTTTAATAACAAAGAACAGGCAACATTGACAAAAATAATGTGCAGTTATGAAAAAAAAAAATGTATTTGTGTTGTACCTATGTGTTTTTGTACTTTGGAGTATTATCCATCATTAATTGGTTTTAAGGTTTTTATTTCTTTTAACATATTATTTATTTATTTGTTGTAACAATTGAATACAGATCTATACTAATATATAAAGCTGAAGAGTTTGTTTGTTTGTTTGTTTGTTTGAACGCGGTAATCTCTGGAACTACTGGGCCGATTTGAAAAATTCTTTCAGTGTTAGACAGCCCATTTATCGAGGAAGGCTATAGGCTATGTGTTATCACGCTAAGACCAATAGGAGCGGAGTCCACGCCGACGAAGTCGCGCGCAGAAGCTAGTTATAGATAAATGTTTTAATAAAATTTGATAAAGTTTGGTCATGTATCAAAAATAGAGTTTCTTTTATCGATTACAGTTTCTAAACGTCAGTCGGCCATCTCGATTGTTGTTTGGCGGTAAAACGGCCACGTGTGTCGGTCACGAGTTTATGTCTGATTAAATGGATTTGATACGCATTGTTCTTTTAATGTACGCTGAGACGAATTTACGATTGAAATTATAGCTAGCGAGTGATATTGTAAAAGCATCGATATAATTGCACATTTTTAATTTCTTCAAAACAAATGCTGAAATTAATTAAAATTTTGAGATAAGATTCTCTCAATGTGAAATTATTATTTAGTTATTTTAAATAACAAAATGAATTCGTTAAATACTTTACATAGTTGAGAAACTTTGCTTAGAGTTTCTTATCGCGTGCGAGTCATTTATTTCTCACATGTTTTATGTTATTTCATGTTTTCGAACACAATGTCTTCTATTAAAACTTTTGATGAAAATACTGATACAGTACGAATTTAAACATATTTTACTATTTTTACATTTTAATCGATTTGGACGACGCGTTGGCGCAGCGCGTCTGCGTTGCCGTGGTCTGGGTGTTTGTGCAGTCCTTGTGAGTCTACCCACCGTGCCTCGGAGAGCACGTTAAGCTGTGGGTCCTGGTTGTTGTCATGTACACCTGATAGCGATGGTTACTCATAGTAGGGAATATATCCGCCAACCCGCATTGGAGCAGAATGGTGAATTAAGCTCTGATACTTCTCCTACATGGGGAAAGAAGCCTATGCCCAGCAGTGGGCTATTACAGGCTGAAGCGAACGATATATCGTATATATATTATACGAGAGATGGTATGAGCCTATGAAGTATTTATGAGCCAAAATAATTTTAAAACATTATTTTTTTGAGATTGTATTTAATTTCATTTTAAAGGTTTCGTGGTTAGTGAGGAGATAAATTAGTATCGGCGGTGAAAAGATAAACTAATCGTTAGTACCGATAACGTGAACATTATGGGCCCTTTGAGTGCATAAGTAGGTGAATTACTAGAAAGTTACCACTGGACCACTGTAGTAAACAAGTTACTTAGAACTACTAAGTAAAGCTTGTCTTTTGACATAATTAATTTAAATTTGTGAGATTAAAGCACAGCCTCCTTGGAGGAGCGCAGTAGGATTTGTATTAAAACGTTCTTTTAGTGTCCTATTATACACTTTTAGATTTAATAACATTTCATACTAAAAGTATTAAAAGATCACACACTATTTTTTTAAATAGGGTTTTTAAGCAACCATAGTACTTTTGTACTTAACTTAGGTACATAATCTAAAGAACAACTTTGTTTGCAGAAAAAAAGACTGTTTAAATAACCAACAAAAACCTCTTGTCCCTAAATGACAAGTAATTTATCCCTAAAATGGCTGCATACTTAATCAGACACTAAGTATTAAGTAATGGCAGTTACCAAGCTACTTGAAAGTCTTCCGTGTACTCTTTAGGGAATCTTTATAAAAACAAATGACACTAATTTAACGCTGGGAAGTATTGTTATGAAGAGCGTTTTAAAATGAACATTATATATAAGTACTATTATATATTTTATAGTAGGAAGTATATTCTAGATAACCAAGGTCCTATTGCTGTGATGTTATAGGACTTGTTTTATATTGTTTATATGACCTTAACAGCCCTTTATAGAAGAATTTTAGTATCACACTAGCTTCTGCGCGCGACTTCGTCGGCGTGGACACCGCTCCTATTGGTCTTAGCGTGATGTTATATAGCCTATAACCTTCCTCGATAAATGGGCTATCTAACACTGAAAGAATTTTTCAAATCGGACCAGTAGATCCTGAGATTAGCGCGTTCAAACAAACAAACAAACAAACAAACAAACAACCAAACTCTTCAGCTTTATTATATTAGTACTAGCTGTACCCGCGACTTCGTCCGCGTGGAATTTAACAAAAAAGTTAAAAAAAAAGTTCGATAAAATGATCTTTGATATTCTTTGATTTCCTTTAATAGCATGAGCAGGCGGTCGAGCGATGCGGGGCAGACCGCAGAGGGGATGGACTCGCCCGCGCCGTTATAGGCATCTCAAGGAAAGAACGCTCAACGATGGCTCGCCGAGCATTAAATGTTTCGCTGCTACTTACTTCTAACGACGATATCTCAAAAACTATTTATCTGATTAATATAGTGTAAAGAGCAATTTTAATCTGCATTAAATGACTAAGCTAACTAACATATTCATTTTGATAAGGATTAATACCGAACTAAAGAAAATAGCTTTGAAAATAACGTAATGTTTTTAATTAAAAATTTGAACATAAAAGTGGTTATTGTAGGTCAACCGTAAGAGATAGAGATATGCTATCGCGGACTTTTTTGTAGCAATTTTATAGATTTTGAATTCTCTAGTACATTACTTAACTGTATCTTTGCTAGTTTACGCGGCGTTCGCGTGGAAAGTTCCCAGTTGGCGAGATTTTTTGCGACCTCTTCAACATTTATCGCCGTATTTCAGCTAATTTACATAAAAGCATAATAAATTATATACCTAAACCTTCCTCAAGAATCACTCTTTCTATTGTTGAAACCCGTATAAAAATCCGTTGCGTAGTTTTCGAGTTTATCGCGTTCAGACAGGAGGACAGACAGACAGACAGGAGGACAGAAAGACGCGGCCGGGGGACTTATTTTTATAATAAGTATAGATAGATTAGTAAGTTGACACGTGAGAACACTTTTTCTATTACACTTAGAATTGCCTGTTTTGAAGTAAAACTTCTTTAGAAGTACTGCTGGTGAATGCGTGACGAGAGCGTTACGAAAAGTGTGATCGGGCGAGGCAAACGGAAGTTGAGAGGGAGGTATAAGTTAGTAAAAATAAAATAATAAGAGAGTGCGAGAGAGAGTTACGTTACCTACGTAAGTTTTACTTCAGTCGTGTGGTCTGAAGCATACCTACTCGTTTAATTTAAGGAATTCTATTACTAGTTATAAACATTTTAATTTACTATATTATAATCTGTGAAGATTTGATAATAAAACTGCTATATACCTACTTATATAAAGAAAAATTTTCGTTTATTAATAGAGACAAAAAAGTGTTTACAACAACAAGAGCTAAGGGTTACCTACTTTTAAACTAAAATGTTCTTGTTTTAGCTGCCCTAAACTTATAATTTGAACAATAAAATTGGAACAATATATAGCAGCGTGGTGGATTAAGCTCCGATCCTTCTCCTACTTGGGGAAGAGGCCTATGCCCAACAGTGGGATATTACAGGCTGAATCGTGATCGTGATCGTGATATAGGTAACTAAAAAATGAATATCAATAAATAATAATGTATTTGATCACATTTTGGATTGTATATAGAGCAGGAAAACTGCAATATCGATATAACAAGGCCAAGGGGTGAGACTAATCAAATATGATAAAACTGTGAAGGTTGAGGTGAACCGCGCGCCATATGTTCGCAAGACCATATACGAAACACATACATACGTATCTCTGTCCATTCAACTGTCGGCCTTAGCACGATCAAATTGGAGTTTAAGGAAATTATAAAGCCCCATCCACACGCTTGACGAACAATGGCGAACAGCGAACAGCAAACAGCAAAAACGGACGTGTGGATAGGTGTTTGTCGTTGTTCGCCTGTTCGTGTTTGTGTTCGGCAGTGTTCGGCATCGGTGTCGGTTTTTCTTCAGAGATCAAAGGATGTTTGGCAAACAGTTCGCGGTGTATCCACACGTTTGGCCAGCGATCATTTTGCGCGCGAGCTTCACGGGTGGTGGACGTGTCGCAGCTTAGAGTACATACATTACTTGTCGCAGTTTTTGGCGCGTTATTTGTAGCCTTTTAGGTACTCAAAATCATGTTTTAATATTGTTTGTGTGACGTCATGTAAAGGTTTTATTTCTTCATTTAAAAATATTTAAATGAATTACATTAAATTATTATTCGATAAATAATCGTAAAACAGTATATTTATTATACTAGTACAGTAGTAGTTAGTTACAGTAGTAGTACAGTATATTTATTTTAGTACTATTAAGTACATTATAGATTTTATCCGTCCGCCATGCCGCCGCGTTATTCGTCCGCCATGTGTGCCCATCCACAAAATACTAACACGTTCGTCAAGCGTGAGGACGACTGTTTGTGTTTGATGATTGTGGTCGATGTTTGGAACTTTGTACGTGTTCGTGGCGAACACCAAGCGTATGGACGGGGCATAAGATAAAACAGGCGTTGTCTTGATGTTAATCAATTATTTACTTCTAAATATAATAATAACTAGCTTTTGCGCGCGACTTCGTCCGCGTGGAATAGGACCAATTCTGACATACATGATTTGTGCGAAACTTTAACCGTTTAAGCAGAAGCTCTCAAAAGGAAAAAAAACCCCGATTTTGAAACATTCTTCATTGGTGCTACGCTCTTATTGGTCTTAGCGTGATGATATATAGCCTATAGCCTTCCTTGATAAATGGGCTATCTAACACTGAAAGAATTTTTCAAATCGGACCAGTAGATCCTGAGATTAGCGCGTTCAAACAAACAAACAAACAATCAAACAAACAACATAACACATTAAACATTGTGTTATAAAGGAAATCACATCTATAATGTGTTTTGTTCAGACATAAACATGTACATGTAACATATAATTGTGTATAATGTATTATGGCAAAAATGTAACTAAAAGAAAAAATAAATGGCAAAATCAGTCAAGCCGGTCTCAAGTGATGTGCTTAGTTGCTTACCACAGAGCAACATTTATTTTTTATTTATATAGATGATGTAATAACATTCATTAACTTGACACATTCATCTTGAGGATTCCTATGTATCGCCTTCGATATCTTATAAGGCAAAGAATTCGTTTTCAGTTTAATGAGCTATAAAATTCAGGTGACATTACCATTATTGTATACATTTTTTAAGTCTCGAAATATATTGTTGACCTAAAATTTTCTGGGTCAATATCAATCGTAAATTCTTTGACAAAACGGTATTGTTATTATATGAACCTATCTAGAAATAAATCATAGTAGTAATAATACAAATACTAATATATAAAGCTGAGAGTTTGTTTGTTTGTTTGTTTGTTTGTTTGAACGCGGTAATCTCTGGAACTACTGGGCCGATTTGAAAAATTCTTTCAGTGTTAGATAGCCCATTTATCGAGGAAGGCTATAGGCTATGTATCATCACGCTAAGACCAATAGGAGCGGAGTCCACGCCGACGAAGTCGCGCGCAGAAGCTAGTACAAATATAAGCCGATACAATTAAAAGCAAAGCTAGACACTTCTTTGTTAATCTTAAATGGTTCTTACATCAAATCATTGAGAGATTTTCAATATAGAGTTTAAACAGACATCTCTAGAGTTCAACATTAGCAGACATTTTTAACCGATTTCAAAGAATGAGGAAGGAAGGGGAAGGGGAGGTTTGTTAAGTCATAACTTTTAACTGATTGTATTGATTTTAGTGATTCTTTTATTTTTCGAAGGCTGGTGCTTGTCCGTTGTCGTATGGTCCCATTTAAATGTTATCGAAATTTGCCAAGTAGTTTTTGAGTTATCTCTAATTGTTAAATTATTTAAATTATAACATAAAAAAATTGTTTTTGTGTAATTGTAATGTAGTAACATTGATATATTGTGTTTGTGTGGTCTGTGGAGTCGCCCTGTTCTATATGGCAACACCACCTTACTCTCTCTTCCTGCCTAGACGAAAACCGTGTCTAAATAAGAAACAAGAAAAAAGTGTGTGCGCTCTGTGCGAAATTAAAGTTTTTCCATATTAAAAAGTGTTTTTTATGGTTTCCCATACCACTAATAAGACTATTTTTTCGACGTAGGTAACATTGTATTACTTCTCGATGTAAATTAAAGTCCTTTTTTTTTCGTTTTTTGCGAGCAAAAACAATTATAATTAAAATCGATTACCGATTGTTCGAAATCTTTTAAAATAAAACGTAGTTCAGTAGTTTACATTGTTGAGTTAAATTTATGTTAATTAAATGCTTATTTAAATTCGTAAATGTATTTCGAACCTTGTATGGTAAGATGATCTATTACACTGATTTTAATAAAATACAAAAGTTACATACAAGAATTCGTAACAAACAAATTAGAATTTTTTTTTTACATACACGGTCGTCTGTTCCTAAAGTAGGCAATTTAGTGATGAGTTTAGATAAACATACATATAACTAATACATAAATAAATACGTATAGGTATACCTATACCTATTATTACACCCACACTCGAGGCGGAAATCGAAGTTACAACATCTGGAGCAGAAGTTACGAATTAGTCAAAATAATAGAGTGAAAATGTTAAGAATAAGGTGTTTTCTTTTACTTCATAGACGTTCCTCTCATTCATTTCATTCGACATTTCTTTAACACACGGTTTAAATACTGTAAAGAATTTATAGTCCATTGTTTATGATGTCGCGTATCGTTAAAATTAATTTTATTGCCGTCGAGCGAATCGTCAGATATTTACGAGAAAATGTAATTTGTTTTTCTATGTACATAAAGAGTAAAATGTACGAACGTAACACGCGATTAGATGTTATTGGTTTTAGTTTGTAGGCAAGTTTTATTGCTTGATGTTTGTGAAAGGAAATAATTTTAGGGTTACCTAAAAAACTTCTTTGAATAATTCTTTCCTTTTATCGCATACTAGTAGGTATAGAATTAATAAAACAATATCACCATTAATTAGCGAAATTTACTATTATAAGAAAGTAAAAATAAAAACAATATATACAGAGATTATTTAATGTTAATTATTGTTAAAAAAAACAATAAAAAGTAATATCCAAATGTGTTTTAAAATTCGATGCATCACTAAAATGTAACTCACCTCGTACCTACGTAGAATAATAACAACATCTTAAGTTACAATTAAGAAATTTTCGCCTTTCTCTAGTCACGTGTGCTTATAGATATGATTCATAATTACTTTCTAAGTAACAGCTCCAAAAATTTACGTATAAAATATTAGCTCGTGACCCCGACTCTGGTATTTTTTATAATAATTATATATATAAATCTCGTGTCACAATGTTTGTCCTCAATGGACTCCTAAACCACTTAACCGATTTTAATCAAATTTGCACACCGTGTGCAGTTTGATCCAACTTGAAAGATAGGCTATATTTTATTTTGGTATATGTAATTATTATATTTAAGAAAAAAAAGGCGGTACGAAGTTCGCCAGGTCAGCTAGTAATAATTATAAGTCTGATGAGTGAATGAACTAATTATATGAATACTATTATTATAAAGGAAATTTTTGAAATAATACATAGTTATAAAGCGATGTAATAAGGTCATAATAAGTTACTTTTTTAATACGCTTATAATAATACAACTGGACATAATAAGAAATAAGTACAAAAGGTGGCACTATATGGCACTATGGCACTACCTATCGCTAAGAGCGATTTCTTCCCGGCAACCTTAGGGTAGAGTAAATGGTATATTTGCCATTCCTCCATATTTATTTACACCGTAAGTGTACAGTTTTTAATATAATTACTACAAGCTTAGCTCAGAAGTAAAAGTTCCAATTTGACAGTGTAACAGTATCTAAATAGATTGAGGAGATTTGAGGAAATTATTTATTATTATTTTGTTTTGTTTATACATTTATTAACAAAAGTAGGCTATAAAACGTCAAACCCGCATTTTAGCAGCGTGGTGGATTAAGCTCTGATCCTTCTCCCAAATGGGGAAAGAGGTCTATGCCCAACAGTGGGATATTACAAGCTGAAGAGTAGGCTATAAAACGTCAACGGAGGAGAATAGTAAATGAGAAATGTGTATCTTAATTGAAACTCGTGACACTGCAATAACACATAATACA
Organism: Melitaea athalia; assembly: GCA_905220545.2. Classification (NCBI taxonomy): domain Eukaryota; kingdom Metazoa; phylum Arthropoda; class Insecta; order Lepidoptera; family Nymphalidae; genus Melitaea; species Melitaea athalia. Next base: position 19,562,958 of record HG992180.1, read on the forward strand.
TCCCTGTAATTGACCATCGAAGGATCAATCTATAGTCTATAACTCTATACCAATATATATGATACATATGCCTCATTTAAGACTTAAAAAATATAACATAATATTTTTATATAAAATGTTCAAAATCAAAAAGACTTAAATATATCAATCAATATTATTAATCAATAATATTATTATTATTTAATAATGATAATAATTTAACTAAACACTTAAATAAAATGATTGCACAAGTGTATAATTGAAGCTCGCTGACGTAAAGAAATTAGCATAATAATTAGGTCCGTAAATATAATATTTACTTTATACAATTAAATAATAATTTATATAAATAAAATGATAGAAGTTTTCCATTCTGTTAGCTTAATTGAAAAACCACCAGATAAATTTCGATTAGGTCTTCTAAGTCATATATCCTACAAATAGATGATTGGCACTGTCACAAAAATTGCTGATGAACTTTTAAAGAACAACGATTTTTGGAGTTTATTAGAGTTTACTCCTTAAAAATCGATTTTCATATAAGGCCCTCGGTATGAAAAAAAATATGAGGAGTAAAATCAACTGAACGAATGACCTCGTTACGTTTTTGTGCGCCATCTCCCAATAGGGTTCCGATAGATGGCGTTATTTGATTCGTTTATTTACCATTTGATATTTTATTTATTATTCTTTTTCTTAGACTAGTAGGCCTTTTTTGTGCCTATTTAGACAGTCAATCTGAAGGAGTAAACTCCAGTCGTGCATCGGAGCTGACACACACTTTTTATAATTTTCTTACGTAAAAATATATATTAAATATTTTTAATTCCGATATTTTTATAGCACATAAAATAAATTTCATATACTTCGTAAGTTATATCGACGAAGTAGCTGGAATAAGCTAGTTTTTATTAAAAACGTGTTTAAAAGGGACTGTTATGCATGTTTCCGTAATTTTCACAATATTTACATAAAACGTTTCTCGTGCCTATTCTTCTGTAGTGCTCAACATAATTTCAAGACCATTTATTTTATACTCAAGTTAAATTTATTTACGGGATACTTCAAGTGTAAATTATGTTTTGCGACATAATTACATTTTCTTTGTGCTCTGTAAATAATATCTTTTATAAAAAAAAAACAACCTTTTTCGGTTTCAATTAAATTAAAATTAAAAAACTAAATATTGTAAAATTATTAATATTTATAAATGATATCATCTTTATAATTATATCTGGGAAATGTTTTTTAGTTCTTTGTAACATGTGAAGGAAGTATTAAGTAAAATTATTAAGTTTTTAGATATTATCGATAAACCGCTGATTCATTTTTAGCTGCTTTTTTGTTAGACAAATCGACGTGTAATATTAATAAATTAATACATATGCAAAATAAATTGGGTTCTTTTAAAACTTTAATTAATTTCCTTTTTTTTGCAAAGTTGTATTTTCAAATATTGACACGTAATGGATAGTATATTTCAATTGTAATTAGGACACGGTAGCATCTTGATAATATACATACATGTATATTGTACAAATATTGTGCTAGACATCCACAACTTTATCTTGTAATCAATGACGAGTGGAAACATAAAGTATGAATCTTTTTAGGTATATTGGTATATATATATTAGGTATATGGGTTGTCTGGAAGAAATGGCTAAATAGCCATAAGACCGCCCATTGTACTTCACAGTCTGTAAATATCTTTAAATGTGTTTAATGTTAAATGTAGTTGTGGTGTACAATAAAGTATAAATAAATAAATAAAATAAATATCTTGGTATATATCAAATCCGCAGTGAAATAGGGCGGAATAAGCTTTGACCCTTTTCTTTATAAGTATAAGTATATCAGATATAAGCCCAGTAGGAACATTACAGACTATTCATTAGAATATAGTACTTACCAGTTAAAATATGAGATATATTTCGTATACAACAAAATGAAAACATTTTTACGATCACTTAAGGTACACTTGTGTTGATCTCAAAACGAACTTTGATTTGATCCGAGTTAAAAATAAATTTTATTACTTTTTACAGTTACATTTAAATATCTGTAACTTAGAGTATACTACTAATGGATACTCTAAGATCTGTAAGATAAATTTGATTGATACGTTTAAAAGTACTTAATTTGCTTTCGTATAGTAGGTAAGTAGTTATTTACTAATTTCAATAATATAAAGCTGTTTCAAAAAGAATCTTCAATATAAATTATAAAAATTGTTTTTGCTCGCAAACGAAAAAAAACCGACTTCAATTACATCGATAAGTAATAGGTACAACGTGAGTAGACGAAATAGAAAAGAATTATCAAAATCGGACTACTCTGTAAAAACGTCAATGGAACGCGTGGTCATACCTTACAATTAGTGAGTGAACAATCAATCATCTCCTGTTTTCCTCGGTTGGATTTTTATTTTCAAATTTATATAGGACCAACTTCGGGGTAAGTATACTTTTTCCAATAAAAAAAGAATTATCAAAATCGGACTACGTTGTAAAAAGTTATGCGTGGTCATACAATAAAAAAATATACGCGTCGAATACATAACCCGCACCGTTTTTTCGTCGGTTAAAAAGTATTAAACACCGATAATAAATTTTAAAGCGATTTGTTCGTGTGTTTTTTAAAAGTTTTTATTAGTAATAAAATAAATGTGTTAAAATCGCTTATTTAATAATAAATATTGATATTTGCAGAACCGAAAACGAGGTGAAGGTTGAAAAATTATATGTTTACTAATAAGCATGAGCTCAGTGTTTATACGGTGAATGGACAATACAGACATACAAAAATTGTTCACCACTATTTCTCCTGGCATAAGGATTAAATTAACCGACGAATATAATGTGATGCAAATCGATTCAGATGTTCGCATATTTACACTATAATAATATATTTATGGTTGTTATCTCATTCATTCATTCCTTTGGAATAATGGTTTCCAATTGTGCAAAATAGCAGAGATGATTTCGCCAATGTCACGTAGTTTGTTCGCATTTTAACATTTTAATGGGTTAAACCTAGTAAGCATTTTAGAAAAAAAAAAAAAAATTTTTCGTTTCTGACAGTGTAACAGTTCAAAAATATTCTTCGAAAATTTCAAGTTGATCCAATCAAAATCGTCTATTTTTTTTCCAATTTCAAAAATCGAATTGTTTCATTGTAAACAGATTTATCAAACGTATGTAATTTGTCACTAATGAACGAAATTAAATGACGGCCTTCGAACGAATGTAAATGTTAATTGAATGAAAGGAGAGGACTTCAATTACGTTCGAATGAATTAACGGGCGGATAAAATGAAAGCGCTGTGGACAAGCGTAAATTAATGTTCGACGTTATTTTAGACGAATGTTTATTTTTGAATTAAATTGTATGAATTAAATATTTATACGGATTAATTTGACTTTTATTGAAGTAAATAAATGTCATTGATTTTTTTTGGATATGTGAATATAAGCTGATATGAAAAACTTTATTAAGCTTCTAGTGATTAGACCTAGGCTTTAATTTAAATTATGATTCCACCAACACCACCACTACAGCCTATCACAGTCCACTGTTGGACATAGGCCTCCACAAGTTCACGCCCGACATTATGACGCGAACTCATGTGTTTTGCCCATAGTCACTACGCTGGGCAGGCGGGTTGGTGACCGCAGGGCTGCCTTTGTCGCATTGAAGACGCTGCTGCCCGTCTTTGGCCCGTGTATTTCAAAGCCAGCATGGATGGTTATCCCGCTATCCGTCAGCTTTTTAAGTTCCAAGGTGGTAGTGGAACTGTGTTATCCCTTAGTCGCCTCTTACGACACCCACGGGAAGAGAGGGGGTGGCTACATTCTTTAGTGCCGTAACCACACAGCACAATTAAAAATTCAAATTATGATTGACTAGTGGATATTTTACTTTATGCTTTACATAAATACGAAAGTTTGGTCAGATATTAGTAACTCAATCACTCCAGAGATATATAACCACTCAGAAATATATAATATCACCCCAGAATAGCTGGGATTTGGCACAGAGATATGCTATATTAAAGCCTATTACAATTGTATTACAACGACCCTTAGTATATACAGGTAAATAATAGCACAGGCTGTTTTTATCCTGACTCAAACGTTACGCGGATAAAAACAAAAGACGCAGCGTAGTAGACGTATATTATAAATGCTATTATCGCACAATAATATACCTGGTTAACATTATATGTTTAGCATCCTTGTATGAACTACCTGCGTAAACGTAAAAATAAAATCGCAATAGATTGACAGTTCCCGAGTCAACATATAATGGTTTTTAAACTTTCTAACTTTATATTATTGATTAGTCTTATAATTATGTATCGCAAACATGTATCAATATTTTTTTGTAATTCCTAGTTCCTCCTACCCTCACTCTCCGTACATACATATACATATTTATGTGAGTATGTATTTACATATATGTTTTGTTCAGATTTTAAATCGTTAGTAAAATACTGTTTTTATTCAATATTTTTTTATAGTTGTAGTGGATGACACTTGAGGTCAATAAACTTTTTTATACCAATTTATTAATTAACTTAATTAATTTTACTTTTATTTGAAAGATTTTTTTAATATTTAGGTATAATAGGAATTCAATTATTTTTTTACTTGTTTCTATTTATTTATCATTATAAATCAGTGTATATATGAAAAGGTAACCTGCAATAGTTTTCCGCGGGTCGCCAAGCAAGCAGTGATCTTTCATAGCGCAAAAAAACTTCTTGTTTTCCCGCTCAGCTGTTGCGTTCGGGAGGAACATCGACAATATGGCGACGTCCTCATTGTTCTCCCGAGCCCTCCGTATCCTTTCCTGTCCCACCGTCTTTGTTGTCAAATGTAGACGCGACTTAAAATCGTCACTTAACACGTCCGCCGACATGGTACGAACTTAGTATAAAAATTAAAAAAAAAAATTACTGATATTCAAAAATATAAAAAGAGATTTTTTTTTTTAATAAATTGTATTTTTTTTTTATTATTTCGCGCGGGAAGTTTGACGTTTGCTTATTTCCACGACCGCGGTGAGCAGGCTTCTCGGCTTGCGGTCCGGTACTGAACTGAGTGCCGTGTCTCGGCGTCCGAGTGAACGTGTAGGATGTAGGCTGTAGATTGAACTTAATTAATCGAATGTGATAACGCTTCGGATTCTTTTAAGAAACGCACAATGAGGAAGTAATAGAGTAATGTTGTTTAAGCTGTTTGAAGATGCCGACATGAAAGTTTGCGATTATCCTTAATTTTAGTTGACCTAAAAAATTTATTGGTAAGATGAGGTAAAAGTGTTGCTATGTATTGTATTTCATACAGGATTACTAAACTACCTACTTTAGTAACCGCGTCAATTAAACATAACGTTAATTACTAATAATACATAAAAATTAAAAATAATACCCTCCATTTTTTTAAATATACCTACTTTTTTATTTATAAGGACAGATAAAAAAGTAGTTAGACATATCTACTCTAGGCAGCATAACTTTAAGCGCTTGGTTTTTAAAGTGGTTCTACCTACTCGTATAAAAAAAGGGTGAAATGTTAGGAAAAACTCCGTATTTAAGGGTTTGCTTAATCGTCAAAAGATTTTTTTAATACGGATTGGGGAAAATTGTACTTATGGTCTTTAATTTAAAGTTCAGATTAAGTAAAATAATAATCGTAGGCGAATCTACAAAGAGAAGGAATTAATGAGAATAGGTTAATGTGGAAAGTAAATATTTATCGCGTTTAAGTAAGGATTTGATATATTACATGTGGGTTGTTTGTACAGATTTCGTAATCAAGGTGAGCCTTTGAAGGAGTAGACTAAGGCATGTTTATATCAATATTTATATTAGTATTATGTTATAATTTCTTGAAAGTAAATACTACTAATAACTGCGCTAAGATTTGAAGTTTATCAAAAATAGCTTTTAATTGAAGTTACGTGTAGATATCAAAATGATTACAACCGAATTTTGTATCCACAATAACCACAGATAATATACGTGCAAAATTAACGCGAATTAATATTTTATATTTATTATTCAAAATAGTAAAGAAAATATTTTATTCTACCTTTAGTGTATAATGATTATATCTCTAGCTCTCTAGATGGATCTAGGCAATATATGTCATTACAGTTATCTCCAATCAAATGATAAATTAATGGCAATGATGTTCTTGAGATCTAATGTATTATGATGTATATTGCGAGCTATGCACTAGAGGTCGAAAATAAACTTGCCTACATTTCACCTTGCATATTCTCATAAGGATGTTTTAATGGGTGTCATGTTGACAACTGCATCATTCAGACATTCGTTCATACATTGATCGGCTGCAATGTTATATTAAATATATATAGGTACTGTTTGACATAAAACTCAGAATCTGCTACACATCTCCATCTTATTTCTTTTTAATGTTGCTCGGTTTTAATTGTCATTATATTATACTTGATCGAAGTAGATGCACAAAACAAAATATGGAAAATCAATTAATTATATTTTATCAACCTGCGATTTGGTATATCTTACAACAAAAGTCTCGAAAACTCATAATTTATATTTTTATTGCTTCTGCAATTATTAAAAACCATTTGAACCTACTTAAATTTAAGCATTAAATTAATAACACTAGCAAACGAAAAAAACCGACTTCAATTACATCGACAAGTAAGTAGACGAAAAAAATTAACAAACGCACTAGTCGTCACTACGATTCTCCTCGATTTCTCTGGGACTCCATCATCAGATCCTGGTTTCCTTATCACGGTACCAAACTAGGGATATCTCCTTTCCAAAAAAAAGAATTATCAAAATCGGTTCATAAACGACGAAGTTATCCCCGAACATACACAAAAAATACGGTCGAATTAACCTCCTCATTTTTTGAAGTCAGTTAAAAATCAATGAAATATCGGAAAATAAACGGTAAAACTAATTATATAGCAAAAATCGTCACATGAATATTCACGCAGTGTGCTTCAATATACCTAATCGGTTTATTTATTCTGGACGTTAACAGCACTAACGAACGTTGAATGATTTAAGGCCTTTCACCGACAGGCGCCGATTCGTAACGCAGATGCGATCTAAAGGGCGCCACACACGGCGAAGATACTATAGCTAATAATTATGTTATCTTTAAACGTATGTGTAAAACGTGTGTGGCGCCCTTTAGATCGCATCTGCGTTACGAATCGGCGCCTGTCGGTGGAAGCCTTAAAACGGGCATGTTTATTCAGCCGATGACTCTTTTTCAAACTTGAAAACATTTTATTTTTACTAGTTTTATTCGTTTTTTTTTTTTTTTTTTTTGATTTTTTAATTACAAATATGCTAAGAATCTTAATCAAAGTAGCAAAACATTTATAGGTAAAAATATATGCAAAATCTTTTCTTGAGGAAAAATGTATGATAATTTGCAACTGAAAAAAAATATATAAGAGGAAATTAAAAAATTAAAAATTTCCAGTTATTTTTTTAATGAGGATACTTTTTGTTGATCATCAAAGGCGTGTAACCGACGTGTCAAATCATAACGCAGAGGCGTTTGCATCTAAGGGCTTCCACCGACAGGCGCCGATTCGTAACGCAGATGCGATCTAAAGGGCGCCACGCACGTTTTACACACACGTTTATTGATAACATAATTATTACCTATAGTATCTTCGCCGTGTATGGCGCCCTTTAGATCGCATCTGCGTTACGAATCGGCGCCTGTCGGTGAAAGGCTTAAAGGAGAAAAAAACTAACAAGTGCGTCACGTACGAGCCACGTACTGGCGTTAGACTAATTATCTTGTATATATAAATAAAAATGAATCGCTGAAACGTCTGTACGCGCATATTTTCTAAACGATTGCACCAAATTTTTTTTTAAGTGAAACTTCTTTAGGCGCATGAGGCTAAAATTTTGTACTTAAAAATAAAACGGCAACGTTTTGATGAAACGGCAACGTTTTTGTCGAACGACAAACGAGGCTTAAAAATTAGTTTGCTAGAGAACTTCTTCACTTCTGACATGTGTACTTTTTGTCAGAAAAAGGTTTGTATACTTAAAAAGAAAGATAAAAAAATAAAAAATAAAAAAAAATTAGGAAAAAAAGACAATTTTGTTAATGTGGATCATTATTCTTAATTTTTATATGTCTTATGCTATTCCAGACTAGCAGCAAATCTGTGCCAAATTTCAACAACCATCCTAGAGTGACAGTACCAAGCGCCTATCCAAAGTTTGGGATTTATTATACTATTAATGTTATAAATGCAAAACTTTGTGCGAATGAAAAGATGGATGGACTTTTTATCCCGACATTTCCACGGGATCGGAATCACGCGAGTGAAACTGCGAGGCACATATAGTTACAGATTAGTATACAGATATTTTTTTTATGTCATTATTACTTTGAAATTTTATGAAGACGTTACGTTTTTATTTATTGAATCATTATTATTTCTTAATAAATTTTGATAAACAATTTACGACATGTTACATATTTAATAATTAATAATCATTACTGTCGACATTTTACGTGTATGTGTAAATAGTTTTTTACAATGTGTTATAACATTATGAAGAAATAATAATTTCTAATGTTAAGTTGGGTAACAAGCACAGGTATATGATATGAAATAAATAATAATTATTAATACGTTACTATAATTACTATTCGCGAATCGCGTCATAATGTCGGGCGCGAACTTGTGGAGGCCTATGTCCAACAGTGGACTGTGATAGGCTGAAGTGAGTGAGTGACTATAATTACTAATTGAACTGAATCAGCCTAAATCCTCTTTCTCCATGGAAAATAAAGTTCAGAGCTTAATTCACCACGTGCTCGTAAGTAATGATCTCTATCATGTGACTATGATAACAACCGGGACCTACTTTAGAGGTTTTCAAGCACAATAGGTAGATCAACAAGGATGCACCAGCTCAAAAATATTACAATAGTATTTTTACAAAAATCTGCCTTGAGCATTAATGGTACCCGCTACTAACTAAAAGAATATAATCGATCTATATATTCTCGTACATATATATCTCGTATCCTATTATTTTGAAGCGCTTATTATTTCGTTGAAACTTTTAATCATCAAATAGCGGCTAACGGTCAAAACAGTTTCAGAATTTTGCAAATCACGACACATCATAACGGTATCGCATCCTGGCTCACAAAAACGTATTATTTGAATGAAATCGCTAACTAGCGTGAGGTGTTCGGTTTTACTTGTTTGCGGAAATTTTAAGAAGAAGTCAAGCTGTTAAAATGATTCCTCTGTTCAAAATGCTTATAATAAATCGCATGTTAACGACATTGTAGGTACATTTATTTTAATTATTGTAAAATAATGTATCCCTATTACTGTATTAAATTAATAGATAAATAAATAAATAAACGCTTTACTTTCAACTACTGTTACTGAGTAGGAAACTACTGAACCGATTTTAATCGAATTTGCACACCGTGCGCTGTTTGATCGTTTGTGATTTAAAAGAAAAAAAAATAAGGCGGTACGAAGTTCGCCAGGTCAGTTAGCAGCATATAAAAAACAGTCACGTGAATTTTGTATATGAAACGACAAACACTTTTCGCAGTCTTTTATGTATAGATTTAAAAAAAAAAACAATTGAACGTCGCCTGTTATGAGTAATAAGCGGTTCTGTATGATTAATGTTATTTTAAAGCGTGGGAGGTAATTGATATTCCAGTTTTAAATAAAACACCTTCATTATATATTCCTATTGTCCGGAAGCTGATGCATAAACAATGTTAATTTTTTTTTACTTTTTTTTTTCGAAGAATCGGCCTATTTAAACTCGAGTGTGATTTTTTACATCCTACTATTTATTATAAATGCGAAAGTTATGCATATTTCATCTATCCTCACTAACTTTCGTATTTTTAATATTAGTAGGAACTGGATTATGGGCTAAGTTTTTTTTACGAGGTCTATAACACCTACTGAACCCCCCCCCCCTTTTTGAAAAAACGTCGTTAGGAGTCGAATATTCTGTATACTCGTATAAGTCAGAAATACCTATTACGTAAAATACAAGTAGGTTTCTTCCTAAGGAACAGTCGATAGTACCTATGTGTATTTTAAGCACAAAAAATATGATACACATCGTTAGTGTATTGACAGTCTAATTGGACAGTTAAGCCAATGTTACGCTTAACGTTAACACTAAAAGCAAACTTACAATAGTCAACAGGTGTACAGTCAATAAACTGCGAAAATGTATGCCGTTTTAATATATAATAAACACATAAACGACTCACACATAAAAAATCATGTGTTGGATTAATCCAGAAACAAAAACAACACTAGCACATGCAGACCACGAGAAACATTTCTATAGCCTAAACAAATATTTTTCATGAACCGTAACTATTTAGCCTACTGTTTATAATCAACTGCAATAATTTAAATTATTATCTGCAAAGCCTCTAATGATAAAAATATTCATAATTTCATGCCAAATAAACTTCTAAATTTATGGAGCATAGCGAAGCTTTTTTCGAAATATGTAATTCTCTTTTTAAACCTTTGAGAAAATTACAGATTGCGTACTAGATACTTGATTAGGGAGGAACCCTTGAGATAAAATATAATAGGGTAAATAATGTTATATTCATATGTTAACTTCTACAAAGGAATATAGAGTAACTAACTTCTAAAGCAAAACGTAACAGTAACGTACATACGTTACTGTTACGTTTTACTTTATACATATGTATAATATACAATATTTATATTAAACAAATTTAGGTTTTTATTAAAAAAAATTGCGTGCGTACAAAGTACACACGTCCGAAGTGAAACTTCTTTGGCAAACTAATAAAAAAACTAATTAAAAAAAAAACGAATTTAAAGTACAAAAGAAAAAAAAAAACAAATTGAAAAAAAAATTGTTTGAATTGACATCTACAGTTTTATCGGTAGGTATCATACCGTTATAAAAATACGAATCCGACACGACACTTGTCGTTAATCCGTAAAAAAAAGATCTAACGTCAATTAATCATACAAAATAAAGCCAATAAAACCTTTACAAAATGAGTTTTTATAATTCGAGCTACACATTAAACAATCGCCCTTTCTCATCCATATAAGTTGACGTGCGTTACTACCGACCTTCCGTTTAATTCAATTTATTTTTTCAATCAACATCATGCATTAGTAAGGTATCGTTACAAGATCGTGATTGATCGTTACTCGACGATTTACGACTTCTGTGCCGAATAGTAGTATCGTATTAACTATTCTATTTGGAATTTTATTGATTACGCAAAGTTTATTTATTTATTAGGCTTAATTAAATACAGGATATATTCTAGCTTGTCTTGATGTTGGTAAAGATTAAAATATTTATTATTTTTAAGCTTTTGTACTTGAGGTCATTTTTGCTTGCATTACCAGCAACTGGACCCGATTTTGGTCAAATAGGAAAAAATATTACAATTAATTTAAAATCAGTTATAAAAAAATTTATACATACACCCGTAATTAGTTATTATGTGATTTCTTAGAATGCTGTAATGTCCTAACCTAATCTATGGAGCCAAATCGAAATGAAGACTATCTAGAAATATGATATTCATTTCCTAATATAATTATCTTATGCTCATATGAATAATATAATATTATATTTATTTCTATATGCATATGTACATATAACTGACGTCATTAGTACATTTCTTTTTGACATAACTGTTCCGTTTATCGTTGTTATAATACATTTTGAAACAAAACTTAAAAGCATTACAAAGAACCTTTGTAAATGTATACATTCTTACATTCATTATTATATAAATTAAGCAAGTTTATATTTTTAGGTATATTCATATAAAACCCTTCTTTCTGAGGGATACATTAAAAGTCAAAAGTTGTGCTGAAGCGTCGAGGTTGCGGCAATGACAATGGCAGGTTTTTGCTCAAATCACCTTACAGTTCCTTAAGTAGCAAGGGTATGCCACTGCCCTTATACGGGTCAGCGATTTAACTGCAGTTGTGCTACACACAGAACTACTATTTAGCGATCTTAACTTAAAAACTTTTAAAATACCTAAAGTTAAAATTTTCAAATAATGACAAAAAAAATCACACATAGAAAAAAAAACCAAAATAAAACTGACAGATCGTACAAAATGTATGTACTGTATGTTTAAATGTATATAAATGTATCTAAATGTATGTAATGTATGTACCGTGTGTGTATTGTGTAGATATTTATTTATACATAAAAAAAATCTGGACACGATTTCTAACAAAAGGAGATTTCAACATAATATGGAGGTTTTGTGATTATAATTGGACATAACGTTTCTTTTAAATTATATGCAATGTAAATGTAAACAGTAAATACTTGTGGTTTTAAATGTCTGTGTATCAAGTATGAATCAAGCAGTAGCATATGTTCCGCTAAGTCCTCTCAAGTGTAATATAACTATATTCAATGTTCGCGGCATCATTCCTTTTATAGATGTTAATAATTTCACGCCTTCGTCGATTAAATGTTTACTACTAGTATGTAATAATTGTAATATAATACTAATACAGTAGTTAGTGTCTAATGTCAATATCAGAGACGAACTTCAACCATCTGTTGATGAAAGAAAATGGACGAAATTTTCATCGATTTTATATTTATTTTTGTATATTCGAAAAAAAAACACGAAATGGTTGGCTGAAAAATTCCTGGCCAGTTGATTCAATATTGAAAAAAATATTTTTATTTAAAAAGCACCTATGCGTTTTAAGAATAAATTTAATACCAACCGTGAACCGACAACAGTATGAAGCCTGTAGAAAATGCAAACGTTGGTTTTTCTATTATTTTACTAGCATAAGTACTTGGTTTGCCAATATGGTAAATTGGTATAAACAGGTATATAAATATAATATATTGTTTTGGTTAATTTCACCCACATGTTTAATAATAAATCTTAGATCAAATTAAGCGCTGTTTCATGGTGAATACGGTCACATAGGGTGGTGTGCTAAAAATCTGGTTTGAATGGCGGATGGCTAATATAATATAGCCTGCCCTGGAATTTTCCAGCAAACCCTTTCGCGATTTATTTTTAGCATACTAAAGTAGAGATAAAACAATTTTTATCCATTAAACAGTTGTGTGAAGATCATGTCTAGTCCGGAACTTAGATTATAAAGTCGTTATTCGTATATATTTAATTATTTTAAATTGATAACTCTTTAATACAATTTCAAGATCTTAAAGCAGCATCAGCATAGTTCTACAATTTTTACCAATTAATAATAAATAAATTATAATATGTATAGCACATTTATGTGTAGGTATACTATATAAGATGATTGGATCATATTTCATTTATGTTTTTTATTGTTACACGCCACCAATTCAATACATCTTCTATGACACTAGTAGTTTCATTAAAAATCCAGAACACAAGCGACATTTTACAACGCTATTTACGTAAAACAGCGGTTTACAACTAGTTACACAAAAAAGGAAAACCGTTTCTCGCTCAACCGAATCCCTTAATTTAAGAGATCTGCGAGTAGTTGAAAGGCTCCTAATTAAACCCAGTCTCCCTTTAATATTTCCATGGAACTTGTAACAAGGCAGATTTTATGAGAAATTGTAAAGGAAACGAACGCTTTTTTTAGAATCAGGCTTCGCATTCAGCTTTGAATGCCGTTGAGTGTATATTTTATACTGTGGTTTATGTGGACGTGTCATGATTATAGAGTTTAAACGAATTTTGATCCTCTTTCTGTAGACTCGTAGTTGTTTAGCACGGTTTTGTAATTGTTATTACTTGTTTGCTGTTATGTGTAAGTTTTTTTTTTATCTTTTCAACATCTTTAAGATATATTTGAATTTAAAAAGTTCGAGTAATTGGTGAAAACTATACACTGATTGTTTAAGTCATTCTGATTCTAGACTGCTTCTAATTATTTTAAAATTACATGATAATTGATGAATATGGAAATTATTTATACATTTATTTTAGATTTCTGGAAGACATTGAATTCTTAGCTCATTTGAATCTGTTATACTATTATAATATCTGTATCTTGCATAAACACTAAACAGTTACAAAGCGCCGTAAAGCGTCACACGATTCACTCTTCATATTTTTTAAAAGTAAACTTCAATAAAATGTAAATGCTGAACTCACCAGCACGAAAGACCTCGCCGCAGCCATCGCACCGGCTTGCGAACTGGGCGTCGTAGCAGTTGCCGCAGTAGATCTTGTCGAGCTTGGAGCCGAACTGCTTGTCCACCAGCGACACGCGGCACTTGGCGCAGAGGAAGCAAGCCTCGTGCCAGTGCTTGTCTTTGTACGACAAGTCCTGGGGAACGAGAGAATAATTGGTAAAATTGACTATAGAAATACATATGTTGTTTTCTATGTTTACGCGAATGTTATTCATTGAAATGAAATAAACTTTTTCCGATTTTATCGCGATTTATTACGTTTTTTAATCTAACGACGTTTCGGATACTTTACAGCAACCATGGTACAAACAGTTCTCCCGTGACCATGGTTGTTGTAAAGTATCCGAAACGCCGAAATCCGAAAAAGTTTGTTGCATTATAATATAGAAATATATTCCAATAATCTTTGTTGTAGAGGAATTTCTAGTCAAATATTATATGACTACCTTCAAGTAACACCCTATTAACATAATAACAATAATTAAAATCGATTAACTGTTTCCAAATAAAATGCTTACAACATAATGCTAATGCTTGCAACAAAAAGAAATGCTTTAAATTCGAAGTTTGGTTGATTTGGAAAAATGGTTAATATTGCCATTTTGAAATAATTGGCCTATATTTTAGAAACTATGATTAGCGGAGCAAAGTGCGATTATAGATGATTTCATATTCGTATATAATCATAAAATCTGGTTTAGGTTAGGTTAAGTTAGCATCCTACGAATCGTCAATTATTTCGGAAACTATTGATGAAGTAGATAATAATTTTTTAATCATTATCGTCATGTTAACGACGCCGCGTTGACGCAACGGTCACAGCACTGGTTTGTGGCTGTTGCGCTAGCGATTGCAGGTTCGATCCCTGCACATGACAAACTTTGTAATGGCTATACAGATGTTTGCCGTGGTCGGGGTGTTTGTGCAGACCTTGTGGATCACCCAACCGTGCATCGGAGAGTACTTTAAGCCGTCGGTCCCGATTGTTATCATGTATACCTGGTAGCGATCGTTACTCATAGTAGGGAATATATCCGCCAACCTATCCTTCGATCCTTCTCCTACATTGGGAAAGAGGCCTATGCCCAGCTGGCTGAAGCGTAGCGTATCGTCTTCGTCATATTATTAAATCTACACTAGAATTTGAATACTCTACTAGTGGGCTTCATCTCCATGTAGGAGAAGGTCTCAATCAACCATGCTGTTGCAATACGAGGTGACGAATAATTTTCTTACGAGATGTAACGTAAGTGTTTATGATAACAATTTCGCCAAATAGATTTACGTGTTCTCCATGTCGGGTTAGGGAGACTCAAATGAATGCACAATCCGACCAGAAGCAAATCTATATACATAAAAGAGAAGATTTCCACCCATATATTGACTCATTACGATATCTCTGGAACCATAAGGTGTAGAGACTTACAATTTGGTAGGAATATTCCTTTTGCCGAGTAGAGATCAGCTAAGAACGGATTTTACGAAATTCTACCCACAAGAGGGGGCTGCGGGGGTTAATAACATTTATGGCAAAACAAAGTTCGCGGGGTCAGCTAGTATTTGTATAAATGTAAATATCTGGACTAAGCGAGAATTGAAACGTTAATAATCGTCATTAGCTTTACCAAAATATACTAAAATATTTAAAATGCTGCACATCTAATACATACAAGTACACTCACAGACAAATACCATAAGACATTATATAATCAATGTTTACTTTTATACTAAACAATTAATTCTTATTTATATTTTAGAAGTAAACAACGTTATTCATTTATTAATACTAAAAGTATTGACAGTGCTGTTCGTTGCGTAGAATGATTAATGAGTCGATCTGAAGTGATGTGCAAACATACACTGTTTATAAAAACGTAAATCAATTGGAAAAAACCTTCAATAAAACCCAGAGTTGTGGGCGTTAAAGTTACTACACATTTTTTTTTCTAAATATTGCGTAGAATACCTAGTTCGTAGAAGGTATTAGGGTACTACGGAAATATGAAAAATAATTCTTAATAAACTTGACACTAACATTTGTAATCGAATGTATTTCGTAATATTTGGCGGTACCATAATAACTAAACTTCATACTACTAAATTTTGCGGTTTTTTGACTCACATACTGTCATAAGTCGAAAATGACGTTTTACTTAACGAATAAGTAAACAAGCCACGTAAACAGAAACCAACCAGCAATTTACGAAGGACGTAATCTCAGAGTTTCAAAATAAAGCCCCCTCATTATGTGTTCTATTCTTGGTACTATTGCGAGATCTGTTACAGAAACCACGTTAAAACTAAACTAAATGCGATGTCAATAAAATATGAATGTTTATTTTAGTTGATTACGAAATACTAAGTGGTGTAATCGTGCATAAATCTCGAAAGAATCATTGGATGGATCCACCCATAGCTTCTCAAGGTTAAAGCTAAATGAAAACATTAGAATTATACTGTTTCCGACCCAAAAATAGCACGTGACCAGCGGCTAGTTTGTTTTCGAGAACTGCCGCTATTTTATCTTGTCCAAATATTTATTATAAAAGCTCTAACGCAATATTTATTATTATAAACTGCTCCGGCAGAAATTTAAAAATTGTAACTAAATTAAATTTATGCTGTTGTGCAATCAGGACCCTTATATTAACAAATTTTGGTTCAAATAGTAGAAGTTATTGTTTAATAGTTATTTACAGAGGTTTAATGTAATCCGAACATGAGCTGATTAGTGTATTACATTTGTTTAGCGTGAAAAGTCATTCGTCAGTCGGAATAAACGTAGGTATACTCGGTGTTGGCAACGATCATCCTGGGGCCGTGTGCAT
Organism: Melitaea athalia; assembly: GCA_905220545.2. Classification (NCBI taxonomy): domain Eukaryota; kingdom Metazoa; phylum Arthropoda; class Insecta; order Lepidoptera; family Nymphalidae; genus Melitaea; species Melitaea athalia. The sequence goes on from HG992180.1 coordinate 19,580,000, forward strand.
AGGTACGCCCGAAGAATCTGGGCCGACTGGAGTGACAAAACTAAATTTGATCGTAACAAAGCTAAGCGATGCCACTGACTCTGATACCATTCTAATCTTGGTATCATTCCGTGTATTTATTTATACGCATATGTTATTATATTTCTTTTAATTGGCACCTATACATATGTACGCTCGGTGTAACGTGAACGTACATTATGTTGTATATCATGTACATTTATATTGTTAATTAAGTCATAGTAATAAATCTTCTTGTCATAAAATCATTTGTCAACATTTTCATTACAACAATTTAATTCAAATAATTTAATAAGTGAAACGCAATAGCTTTGCGCTAATTTTAAATGGTACCTACCACCTAGTTAAGAAAAACGTTACAAAAACCTAAAATCGAGAATATTTTAAAAGTATATATTAGTAAGTTGAGAGGATTTTGTTAGTGTTTCTGACCTTAGAATCGATTCCGATGGTCTTGTTGCATTCCTCGCAGCCGTTAGCAAAGGCACTTTCGTAGCACTTGATGCAGTAGGGATGCTCCTCCCTCAGCACGTAGCGTTGTCCAGTAAGTGATTCATCACACTGCCAGCAGCAGAAGTGACTACTGTGCCAGTCCTTGTTCATCGCCCTGGTGTATTCGCCGCTGAAAATAAGCTGTAAAAGAAATGGAAGAACTTAATACAAAAAAAATCGATATGATGTTTTTGTAAGAACTGATTTAAAAAAATTATGGCCTATTTTTATAGATTAATACTATGATAAAGAAAATGTTTCAAAGTTAAAAAAAATTATTTATGAAGTTAACACGATTTGAGATTCGTAAGAATCGGAGTTAATAGCACATTTGATACTTTTATAAGTTCAGTAACATATCATAATACGCACGTTAAATGATAAGTACCTTAAATTAGGTTGGGTATGTGAGGGTGGCCAGTGTATAACCTAACATGACTGTACTACACAATAATAATAATAAACATAAGATCAACACATGACACAGACACTTCGGTCACATCGCACTGCCCACGAGGGTCAAGGTCTGGCCACCACTACACATACCCATCATCGTTGTTGGTGGTGGTGTTGGTCTGGTCGATTTCGGTGACGGTGACCTCACCATCCTTGGATTCCCTACGCTTGGAGGTCTTTTTGACCTTCCTGGTCTTCCTTTCGGTGGTCGTGTAATTGACTTGTACGTCTACGTCAGCCATTGCAGGATTCGGGGTGCCTGATTTTGCAATGGATACGATATCACCGAACGCGGTCGCGACCCGAATTCGAATGGCGAGTATCGTTGGGTGAAACACAGGAATTATTCCAGAATGTTTAGCGCACGCGACGGTGGGGGGAGTTCAGGATTTAAATTTGGATGAGTGACGGAGAGGGCAGGTGCGCGGGCGGCGTTTCCATACGTCCGGAGAATCGCATGTTTCCTCCGAGAACAGTTACCCTACATCTGTCGACATTTAGAGGGATTCGCCGTTAACTCGGGATGATTTGATGCAAGGCACTTGTAAAATATAGGCCGATCATTTCTGAACTGTAGATATGAGCGTGAGTTTATCGTTTGGCTGTGATTCAGCTTCTGGTTGATTGTAATTGTTTAACGATAACATTCGATAGTCAATATAAATAAACATCGACCTAAATGAGTTAAAGGCGTTTGAAGTTTATAAATTTTAAAGAATTTGACCATGTCATTTACGAATCGACGTCGCGTCCACAAGATCTTCGTCTTTCAGCGAGAGTCTAAGTAAGCCAATGGCGTCATACTGTTTTTGATACACTTCTAAACAATATTGGCACTAGTTCACATAAACACAACTGGTCGTCTAGTCTATTATTTTTTTAAACTCCGATGAGATTAAAATATATTAAATTAGAATATCGATATTTTGCGGAATCTTACTTAAAGTTGCTTGTCGAATGTTATTATTTTCAACAAAAAAAAAAAAACTTTAATGATGAATCCAAACTTTTTGGTGCATTTTTTGTGAATGTAATAACTTTCAGCCATTACCATACGGAAAGTTTATCACCATGGGCTACCACTTTTTAATTGTTTAAGTTTAAATCTCAGCATGGTTTAAATTGAGATCAAAGAAATTAAAATTTAAGAGTTATCGTTATATCGTCTAATGTAAAAAATATAAACACGGCAATCGTGTATGGCTGTAGCAACTGACGAAAATAAAGACCTAGGATACGCATCAAAAGCGAATTCGTTTGAAGATTCTCCGAAGTGTTTGTACACGGTACAAATTGTTACTTTAATTTGAAATTTATATATATGTAACCAATTAATACTGAATGATGTCTAAACATACTTAGGATGTATTTTGAGCAGTATGAAATATTTCTAAAAAAAAATAATAATAGAAAATACTGTTCAAATTATTAGAAAAATAAAGATAACGGGGTTGATGTAAGTGTGATGACAACAATTTACTTTTTGGGTAGTTGGGAAACTAGATTTTTAATAATAGTCTAAAAGTGATCAATGCCGTGGTTTATAATTTCATTTAAAAAAAGCTTTTATTTTTATGGTTGCGTTTCCGACTTGGTATTTATAAGTATTTAATCTGTTTTGACATCACAAACCCGGAATATATATATATTTTTAAAAATTAAAGTATAAACTGCGACTTTGATCACTTTTAGAATGTTATTAAAAATCTAGTTTCAATTAATAAAGGAAACTTTAATATGTCAATTTTTTGGTCGTGGTGGGGCAGAATTTGAGCATTGTCATTTGGAGTTAAATTCATATAAATTTATTTAATAATTAAGTTACTTCACTGTAAGTGGGCAGATTTAAAATGAAATTCATCATTAAATACAATTTAGAACTTTAAGTCACAATATAGTACCTACAGTGAAGAATACATACTAATAAGTACGTATAATCTGTAAGTATTATTATATCACTGAATTAAATCATAACTCGTTACATCATCAAAGTGCGAGGGTGCGTGATTGAACCAATCGGTTTAAGACACAGGCCACGGCCAGGTGTTTTCTACCGATTCGAGCTGCATCTTAACAAAATTAAAAATAAACCGATGTACATTGACCAAGACCTTGTTTATACGATTAGCGCGTTCGTTCTGTGTCTAGACAAAAATGAAGGCTGCGTTCATTGATAAAGATGAAAACTTTTAGAACTACTTATAATCAAATTAAGAGTTATAAGTTAATAGCAGACATCAGAATTTTCTTATCTTTTTTTTTAGTTTTGTTCCGATGACTAAATTAAATTGAAAAAGCCTGATTTTTCTTCATTAAATTAGCCTTTTTACTAATTTTTACAATTTTATTTTATTATCATTAATCATGAACTTAATTTTTTTATTTTATGAATGTCGTTTTAATGTTATCTGACAGTTAAAATAGATTCATGGGAACAACATTTGATTTATTTGCAAACGTTATTAAAAACAAAATAATATCTAGATATACAATAATTACATATTTCCATGCATCGTTGCTTCCCCTCTAACTGTTCCGATTAATGTTGACACTAAAGTTAAGAAATTAAATTGATGCCTATAGAAGAGAAGCGTTTTACGCAATGTGTTTGAATGCAATATTAAATTTACGAGTATATACCTATACAAATAATATTCAACGCCTGTAAGGAACCTACATGCATACATTTTGCTTTTTTTGTATAAAATGAACTTTAACCAATAAAATTAAAAGAAATATAAAAACATGCGTGACTATTGTGGTGACTGTTATAAGAATTTATTCAGAATTAATCATTTCTCAAAATAAGGTTCAAAGTAAGACACGAAAGAATGTACAAAGTTTAGGGAAAAACATTTCGTAAAACACCAACGCAAATTATAAAACGAACATGTATCAACGTTTCATTTATTATTCCTAAAAATAAAACTAGTATTCACTAGTCACGCTATCTAGTACCTAATGCTAGTATACATAATATGTATGTACTAACAAGTACACTTGTGTACTACAAGCATTGTGTACCTACTTCCTGTAACAGCCTAAAAATTTTCTACTACAGGGCAGTGACGTATCTTTTCTTTTTAAGGAGCAGATTATATCGCATCAATCATATACATGCATACAACTGTACCTTTAATAATACTACAACGGTGTTAATTGTACACCGCGGATATTTTAAATTTTAAAAAGTTAGTTTATACTGATACTGAAGTAGAATATATATATTTTGTTGTCTGTATTTTGGCCGCCATTTTTACCAAAATTACTAATACGATTTTTAATAAAACTTGGTATGATTTGAGTTGTCACTATGAGTTAGGACATTAGATAGGTATCTACTATATTACTTTATTATGAGGTTGTTACGAAATTCATTGTTCGAACTGTAATTCAAAGCATATTTAAATGAGTTCAGTTAAAATAATTAGGTTAAGTTACAAATGACGTTGATTTCAATGATAAAAAATATTTCTGATTTCGCAAATTGAAAAGGATTTAGACACAACTCATATGTTTTTATGTAAAAATTCTATCTCCTGTAAAAACTGGCCATAAGTTGATTATGACTCACAATTGTATAAGTGCCAATATAATGTGACTAAAGATTGGCAATCATACAAATTGTCTTAAAATGTTCTTTCTTATTGATAATTTAGGACAGTATGTACAGTAGATATTACAATATTTTTAATATCACTTATAAGATTTCCTTTCCGAAAATCCAAGTTTTGTCAAGATAAGTAATCTTTGAGAAGAGCAGAGCTCTGTCAAGCTAAGGCCTAAAATGACGAGCTTCAACGGTTACCGTGTAGTCATGTAGTGGCATTTGTTGGTCCGCAAATTTCGCATACTTTCCACGTATATGAAAGAAGTAAACGGAAACATTGACAAAAGTTTGTTTATCTGAAATTCGAACCACCCGCCACCGTTGAAAACTAATTCACGCATTCCGTCCACTTAGCAACAAAAACTTGTAAACACGTCTATATTTATTCCGCCAGTGCAGTCGAAATAGCTCGCAAATTCAAACTCAAAATAAATCAGTCACAGATTCAGATTTAACAATAAATCATCTTATTTTTAAGGATTCTCAGAATAATAAAAATCTTGTCTGTGATCTGACTATTGACTTTGGCTTGGCGTTGTTTTCAGTGTCTAATATTAGTCTGTGACGAAACCCGGCTTAGGGCGAAAATAGATTAGAAAGGGGATCGGTAATTTCATTTCTATGGTTCATATACAATTTCCTATCTATGTCGGCTGGTCTTTACCAGACTTTCTTAATCTTATTTTTGGATTTAATTTTTAGAAGCAAACATCTTTCATTCAAATATTTTAAACAAAAATTTTCAGATGCTTCAACTGATTGGAATCAATCGAAATAAAACAACTTTGGAGGACTGTCCTCCCGTGACCATGGTTGCTGTGAAGTTTCCGAAACGTCGGGAATTTAAAAAAACTTAATAAACCGCGATAAAATCCGAAAAAGTTGTTTTATTTCAATATGTAAAATTCGCGCGAACATTAGAAAACAATATGATTGGAACCAATTTCATTTCCTTTCAACTCAAGGTTAATACTGAAAGTCAAATTTACTATCAAGTGCTGTCGTAGATGGAGTTGTTGAAAAGTGGACTTAGCTAGTTTTGAAAATTGACGCCAGATTTATACTTATTACTAGATTTACCATTGGAATTTTTTCTCTGATAATGTTATGATTATTTCTCTATATTTGTTTCTTTACAAAATAATTAATTCTTAAAATTAGACCTAAAAGAAAGAAGCAATCAAAAAACGTGAAATTTGCAATATAGAAGTCTACAGAGTTCTACGACTTGGGAAAATTATTTTCTCTATCGTATGAGTACCTACATCCAAGCAGATCTCGGCCTGCTAATTGCTATACATTATATCATATACACCTATGGCCTTTTATACATATATTCAAATCTATTATCTTAGAATTTTTACATAAGATATTTGAAATGAATCAACAGCTCAGTAGTAAAAATAATATGTTCAGAGGAAATGAAGTATAACTGTTTTATTACGCTATTGTGTAAGAGATAAAACTATATGCCAAAACCGAATAGTAAATCTATTAGCATGAGGTTTACTGTCGTTAATGCATTGTTTACTTCAGTTGTAAATATAGTGCCCTGAGGTTAACTAAGTCGATAATCTTACACAAAACGACCACTATAATCTCTTTGATTACTAGGTATGTATAAGTAGATATAATTATATAAACTAAAATAAAATAGTTAAGTTTTACGTTTTAGGTTATGTTAGGTTTTAGTAACCTTGGGGTGCATGTCGGTCACCTCCTCGTGGTGCACCCTGGGCAACGGGACGGGCAGCAGTATCGCAGTCGCGGTACTGCTGCTCGTCGCGGCTAACGACTGACTCGAGGGGTGCGCTCCGGGTACTGCTCGACCCGTGAGTGCACTAGAGGGACGGGGTGGGTGGGTTCACTTGTCCGCCCTGTAGCACGAAAGCGCGGTTTGCCAGCCGGGTTGTGCCTGCTCCCTGGAGCCTTGCTCGGTTGCTGGTGCAATCCGGCAGACGTGATGTGTGAGGGCCGGGCTGTGCTGGCTCCCTGGAGCTTTAAGCTCGGTTGTTGGTGCAGTCCGGCGGACCCGTGGGGTAGTTGCCGGGTCGTGCTGGGCTCCCTGGAGTTTTGCTCGGTTACTCGGTGCGATCTGGCATTGGAGGTCGAGCGGGCCTGACCCCCAACGCCATGATGCCGGGCGTTGGAGGTCAGGCCTGCCTGACTTGGAGGTGGGGGACGCTCCTGGACATATTGTGTCCCCATTCTGCAGACGGTAGACTGGTCCGGTTGAGCGTCCCCTAAGTGGGGTGGCCGGCTGGGGGTCGGGGGATCCTCGGCTGGCTTGAGATCCCACGTCGTCGGGAGGGGTTGTCTTGTGAGTGCCGCCCCTCTGGGTGCCGGGGCCCGGATGTTTACATTCGGGCCAACCGCCGGGGCGGGGTGGAGACTGTTAATGCGACCCCATCTCGCCCCACTCAGGCGGATGTCTGCTCACACGTGGATGGTTTTTGGTCAGTAGGAGTCTGACGTAACTCTCTGGTGCCCCCGCGCCGGAGGGTTTCCATGATGGATTTTCCCCACGTAAAAAAAAGGTTTTAGTAACGTTCTTGTTACAGTGGTATGTTTTAAGAACCATAAAAATTAAACTTGAAATTTTGAAGTAAAACCGTTAATATTTAGTACAATTGCTTTAACGATAAATAAAAGAGATAATAAAATAAGTTATAAATTGTATGATGGCTTCTACACAAGAAACGTATTTTTAAAAAGTTTGCAGCCCGAGCTTTATAAATATTAAACGTACGGTGTTACCTGTGGTACTTCAATACTGAATACGTTGATTTTTATTATTCTATGGTTACCTAAATAATGAAACAATATGTTGTTCTTTTATTTTTGCAAGGTGTTTGATGTTTCTGGTTTTCGCATAAAATCAACCTACGCTAATTAATTTTGTCTCACTCTTTAGGTGAGCAAATTCGCACGGTACAAAATAATCTTTGAGCTATATTACAGTGAATCCATTCCAATATCGATTGCCGTGAATTTTACTGAAAAATTGTTAATAAATTTTACTGAAAAATATAATATATACAGGTATTATAATATCTTTGTATTAATTATTTTAGATAATAATAACTACAAAATAAAATAACAATATTAGATAATTATGAAACTAATCCTGTCAGTATGACATCGTGGCGAAACCTTTAAACTGATATCAATGTTTAAAAGCCTTTTTCTTTTCATTAACTAGACATAGAGATTAAAATACCGAATGGTTCTTAATATAAATATTTCTTTCTACTTATGGTGACATTTGTTACGAAATATGACAATTTTTTTTTAATTTAATAATTTAGATATTTTTTTTTCTTTATACCAACAATGGTTTAATTATCAAATTTTAGAATTTTCTGTGATCAGTAGGTAGAAAAAAAATATTTGCAAGGCCTATTGATGTTTGAATGATGAAAAATATTCAATATTGCGTCAAAACATTCTCGTCTCAGTCAATAGGTCTGTTATAAGACCTTTAGACGGATTTTCAACCCTTTAAAATATAAGTGAATGAGAATTAACATCCAATGACCTATTCAAGATAGTTTGTCCACATAACAAATAATTTCTGCTAATGGTCATCAAAGTTGAAAATTTTCCATGTTTTTGGAATGGCGAATTCTGACAATCACATTATGGATATGTTGTAATTATACAACATCAATATCGTTTTAGAAGCTGTAAATATTAAGTTACACTGAAAGATTTATCATCCTCCATTATCAAGAGGAGTGCCGCCGACAGAAGGTCGGTGTCAAATTAAAACCAACTGGGTCGAGGTTCAGACTGAGTATTTTTGGTTGACTTACATAAGTGTTGCGTTTTATTAGCTATTAAAATTATGTTGAATAATAATTTGGAATAAATATATAGTACAAAAATATTTTAAGGTACATTGATTGACATGCACTGATCTGTAGAAAATCGTTTTAATAATCGATGTCAATAATATATAATAGTAGTAGTAATCTATACTAATATAATAAAGCTGAAGAGTTTGTTTGATTGTTTGTTTGTTTGTTTGTTTGTTTGAACGCGCTAATCTCAGGATCTACTGGACCGATTTGAAAAATTCTTTCAGTGTTAGATAGCCCATTTATCGAGGAAGGCTATAGGCTATATATCATCACGCTAAGACCAATAGGAGCGGAGTCCACGCCGACGAAGTCGCGCGCAGAAGCTAGTAAAAATATAATAGTAGTAGTCTATACGCTAAGTCTCACTATAAACTAATTTTACATTCTCTAAAACCCATCTGGTACTTTTCTTGAGAATAGTAAATAACTTTTTTAAAATGCTTTTCATATTATTATACAGGATATAATATGTAAAAGATTTGATAAAATTATACTTTCCTTGACATTAAAGTAAAAATAACCTCGATCGGTTAGACTAAACTTACTTTTGAATTTGATTCTACACAGGTATATATATTACTTTTCTCTATGTTTTACACCTCGTAAATTCGATTTAGGTCAACCTTTATAAATGATTTGTAATATTACTAAAAATCTAAAAATTCTATTTTCTATAAGTCCTCACTAGCAGCTTGTATTTATACTATAATAAATCTAAATATATATGGAAGCCATTCAAGAAGCTTAAAACTGTTTATTCCCGTCTGAAAGGAAGGTATGCTGTGTGGAATTTGAAAAAAACAAACGAAAAAAGGGATTTCGACACTTTAATATATTTCAATCAGTCATGCTCATCTTAAAGCAGTGTTGCGTTCGTGCTACGTTAGAGAAGCGCCACTAATCTTCAATGTTACCCCAAAAATCAACTTCTTCCTCTTCCTCTTTTACCTCTGGCATTTCTTTTGATTCATCTCTTTCTAATGAAGACAGTTTAGGCACCTCTTTGATTTTTGCCTCACTTAGCCTTTCACCATCAACTGTGTTGTCGAAATTAGCCTCAGGAATCGGGCTCTCGTTTCTCTTTTCCCTCGATTTTTCTCTCGAACGACTTCTGGAATAAGAATGCGCTGCTAAATTAGGAGCACTTCCAAAGCCGCTGTAATTTTGATCCCTATTCATGTTTTTGAATTCGGCTTCCTCGAGCGACGTAAACATTTTTAACTCTTCTTCGCGGGACGCCCGAGATTCTCTAGAAGAATTCGAAGAGGAAGACGCACGCTTCCTGAACGATCTCCGCCTAAAACTCGGATCGCTTCGCTGAAGAGGGCGGAACTTAATTCCGTCAAGTGATCTTAAACAAATGTAATGTAACATGAGTAGGAATATAGTACAAGTAAAAGTATGAATCCATACAAGAATGACAATCAATTTAATGCGAAGAGGATACCTTCAGATGAAAGCTAGGTCACTACAGAGCGTGGTTTATGAATATCTATGAGTTGCGTGCAGTGGTCAACTATTATTAATATTAACCTTAAAAACTCTTCGCTGTAAGCTGCTTCTCCATTTTTGTCACCACTGTATGGTTGGAATAATATTTCGGGTAATGGTGACGGAGAGGGGGTTTTAGGTCTGTATTCCCATGTAAGTTTTTCTTTATCAATTCCTTCATTTTCATCTGGAGCATGTTCAGAACTTGTAGATCTATTTTTATGTCCAACACTAAATGATTCTGATGTGCCAGTTATGATTGTTTTCGTTTTAGTCGGAATTCGTTCTATTCTATAATCACCGTTGGCTTGTGAATTTTCGTCAAATGAATCTTGACCGAAGCTAGATATTTTAGTAGAAAACAATATAGCAGTCGAGTTGGGTTGACGTTCGTGGAATTTGACAGCGGCGGACTTTAAAATTCCTTGTTTATCTTCGGTCAGGCAAAGGTAACCTTGACCGCATTCATTCGTCCAGTGTCGGGGAGGCGGCGTGTTCGCTGTCTTTTGGAGCAGTCGCGTGTAATACTCGACGAGATCGCTGAAGTCCGGATCAGTGTCCGGTACTATTCCACTAATTATATGTTTCATGCACTCTAAAGCTTCATGGAAACCCACGTATGATATAAATACGGAGAGCATGAGTCCCATCCTTCACCGCCACTGCTTTAGGAGAAAGGGATAGGAAATAAGATTGATGAAAGGGATCTGATGCAGCGATGTGACGCTGAGACAAGATATGACCAACTGAAATTAAAATGCATTACTTGCCAAACTTTGTGTCCGCTTTTAGAAAATGGTTTGGCTTGGCAGCCAGGTATCATTACGTTGGTATAATGTTCCAAGGTTGCGCATTGTCTACTGTTTAGGTAATAAAAGCTGTTTCATGTTTAATCGTTTTTGGTTAACTAGACATTAGATTATTTGAAAGCAGTAACGTCATCTTATTATACGGATTTATAGGCTAATTGGTAGTTTCATTAAACATTATAAACTTTAAATATTGAATGTTATTGAATTTCAAACTTTTCAATTGATTTAAACTTTTATGTAATTCACAATTTTACTCTAGAAAACTTACTTTGTTACTAATTTTCTTTAAGTTTTATTGAGTTAGTAAGACCTATTTTTAATAAAATAGTGATCGTTAGCTCAGGGATATGAATGAATCTAAGAGCAATGTTAAAAATTCCGTCTACTAGTGATACTGATAGGGTGTTAACAGATACATCTGCGGCAGGCGTCTATAACTTGACATTGAAATATTTGGCGAACTCGGTAAAGAATCATTTAATTCGACACTCGATTCTGATATAAGTCGTGAGTCATCGACCTCCCTTATACGATAAAAAAAATGAGATTTTTGCACTTGTCTCGATACCGTTGTTAAAAAAAGTAAAATTTTTCGAAAAACAGCGGAATCTTTTCTGTCATTCTGCCAACGATCGTTTTATTGCTATTATCGGCGCTTTTAATATTTTCAGAGCGTTACGTTAATAACAATGTCTTTATAATTAATAGCTGACGTTAATTTAAAGTGTCATAAATCTTCGTAAACACTTTAATCGTTAATTCTATTTTAGTTACTTTCTTAAAGTTGATATTGAAGGACAAAAAGGTTTTCTTTATTTTTTATTTTAAATAAAATAAATAATACTTGCATAAATTTATATCCAAACAAACCATTTCCAGTAAGTGTTAACAAATATATTCCATTTCCAGAAAATATTAAACGAATATGAACACAGTTTAAGTTATTGACAATTTACCTACAAATGCTGTTTATATTAACTAATGTCCTTAAATGCATATTTTATATTTATTAAAATGTGCATACTTTATATTCAGTGAAGTGATGATTTTAATTATTTTAAAACCTAAATCATAATTCGTATTATTTTTATTTTTGTGTTACCCACACATGAGGAAATTCGAAAGAAAGCGGGATTCGAAAAAAAAATTTTGATATGATACTAAATCATAATTTAAAAAGTTATTAAACTGATTAATCATGCATAGTTTGAACGGGTGGTCTAATTAGGGAATTATGACGTTAAGATGACGAAAAGTACGCTAGAACAAGGTTGTTTAGTGTGTGCTTAATGCAATATGTGGGTGTAGGTGCTGGAATTAGTATCGCTGGAAACAAACGATTTTAAATCAATCCATTTGAATATACATGTAGGAACTATATTTCATCCCATTAAATTATGTACATTTTTAATTTAAATCTCTTTTTTAATATTACAATATAATAAAAAAATATTTTTGACGTCGTTATGCTCTCTACGAAAATATAACTTCCAAACTTAGAAACGTATTTCTCAATACCAAAACCGTATGAAAATCTAAAAATACTGTTAATTAACACATCCAAAACATATCATCGTCCTTTTCTCACACGAGTATTTCGATATAAACAAAAACGAGACAGCAAGTCGTGTGTGCTGCGTGCAGCGTACGCGAATATCCCGAAAGTCGTGACCTTGCCTTTGGGATGGAGTGAAAGTTACGCGCTAGGCGGGCGGCGCGGCGTAACCGGACACCCGTGACGTCACGCGCGGGCCGTGCGCAGTGGCCCGGTTTATGCGAGATATTCCATCTTGCACTTGAATTATGATTTAATGATCATTGTAGAGATAACTTGATAGTGAACCTTTTACGTCATAATCCATTAATTTGCTATTAAAGGCGTTTTTCGTGATTATTGGTATTTTGTATATTATTAAAATCCTGCGGTTTTTTTTATTTTATTGACATTAAATTATTAATAATTTAGGTAATATTTATTTAAATAATTATGTAGTATAAATTATATTTAATCACGTAGTAAAGTTAATGCCTTTCAAAACATATTTATTTTATTTAAGTACGAGTAACATACGTGTAAGCAATCTGATATAATTTCTGATGTTAGCTGTTACAGTACCTAAAACCAATTTGTTATTTATTGCGTTCACTATTATTAGGAGCAAAATGAGGACAGAATATAGAAATAAAGCTGTTTCGTGTAATTTATGAATAAAATGTTGCAAATTGAGCGGTAGTTTTAATATATTTGATAAGACCAGTAGTCATATATTACCAAATATCTGAATAAAAAAAGTGTTTCTATATTTTATTATTACATTATTATCAACGAAAAAGATCATTGACTTTATAACGGTCATTTTTGATAGCTTTAACAGTTCTATAATTCGAGCGCTTTTCCACTTATATTTAAGACAAGATAGTCTTCGCCTATTGAAATATTTGGTCACGTAATGATTTCGGTCGATAAGAAAAAAAAAATAACTAAAAAAAAATTATTGAGTATTCTCCTTTACGTATTAATTAGTTATTTAAATAAAAACATTTAAATTTAGAACAATTTCCGTTCTACGTCACAGTGTTCTATTACTGGAGATAGAGACGTATGGCATAACAATGTTCGGAGTTTTATAGTTTAAATCTAGTTGGCGCACGAAGCTGTTTGATTTTTTAGCTTCACGATTCAGCTCGCCTAATTTACGCTGTTCTTTATAATTAAAACTTAATCAATTAACTTTGAGGTTTTTTTTTTACATTTTTTACTTAATGAAATTCTAACAATAATTGATGTTTAACGCACAAACTAAATTGATAAGCTTAATTTTTAAGCTTTTTCATTAGATTCATGATATTTTTTCAGCACATTTTTCTTAACGTATATACGTAGTTAAATAAAAGGAACATTTTTTTTAAATTAACGGAACTTACCGCGATCGTTATTTTGAAAAGAAATGTACATGTGAACAACCGAAATCTTATAGGATGCTGAGATCTTTGAAAAAAGATAATATCGATATTTGCTACGACAGCTCGATAATCGTAAGTTTTGAGGAATAACAAAGATAGGTACGGCATGTACCTAGTTCTCGCGATTTTCAGAAGTACGTTTACATCAATCTAAAAAGATTTGGGATAGTATTAAAACTGATACGTTGATTTTATTTATAACTAAAAGACAAATACATTTGTTAAGGATACTGGATATTAATTAAGGACACGTGCTTAATCTGGAATACAATTTTTACAAAGACACGTGAAATAAATCTGACTAGCTATACAATTAAGAAAATATAATTTATAGGACCTCTTTTATCATTTTTCTAGAAATCTTTATTTTCAAAAGTATTATTTTGATTAGGAACATATTAATTGACCATTTATGAACAGCTTTATATATACGTTTAGTGCACTAATGTTTATCAGGATTTAAACTTTTAACTGAGACTTGTGTATTTTATACGCCATACATCTATCGTAATTCAATTCGTCATACTATCGTGTTTATTAGTTTCATTTTATTTGTTTTTACTTCGGCTACGAGTTCAATAACCTCTACAGACTAATGGATATAATATGTATATGATACAGATTCAGCGAAGTTTTTAGGCTTATATTAGATACAAGTGGTCTGAGTTGAGACAGCAATACTAGAATGAGATCGTAACAGCATTAACAATATTTTTAGAAATTTATTTATTTTACGAATTATATTGTATATTACTATAATGTATATTACTTGAAGTAAGTCTTAGCGAACTTAGATTTTAACTCTTTACCTAAGGTAGGGCACAGCAGGACATTTCTTGCTCAAAATATGAAGCAGCCCGACTGGGGTAGTACCTCGACCTTACAGGAGACCACAGCTAAATAATACTGTTTTCAAGCAGTGTTGTGTTCCTGTTGATGAGTAAGGTGACCAGAGCTCCTGGGGGGATTGGGAATAGGGTCGGCAACGGCTTGCAATGTTTCTGGTATTGCAGGTGTCTTTAAGCTACGGTAATCGCTTAATAAGCACATTTAAAAAAATCAATTAGTATGAGAATTAATATGAAATTTTTTAAGTTATTTAGTTTGTGAACATCATAATACAGTATAGGTAAGCTCCTTATTCGCGGGATTTACGTTCCGCCCATATGACGCAACCGTATACAGAAACCGTGAGTGTGGAATGGTATTTTGAATAGGACTACAGGAGATACGTTCAGAGGTATAAGAAAAAATAAATTAAAATTAGTTAAAAACAATTTAATGGCAATTTCATTTTCGTTACAAATATTAGTTATTTATTTTTATTATCAGGCTTAGCTAAGGGTTAAAAAATTGTGCAGTTTTTACTGATTTGCCGCTTTTATAAGGTTCTTTGAATTTTGATTGATATTCCGTTGTGAAATTTTTCCAGCATTGCAAACATTTCTATCAGGATCAAACTCCATACGTACGTTCAAGAAAGCGAATCTTTTGGCTTCAACCGACTACATCCGCGAATAAAGAAACATAATATAGAAATATGGTCACAATTATTATCCGCGAATACTGAAAACGCGAATGCGGGAATCGCGAATATTATATTATATATATTTTACTACATTGTTAATGTTCTTATTTGGATTTTTTCAATAAACATTGAGTGATACATCAGGTCATCAGGTGCCAATTACAGGTAGATTGTCAATAATAAATCAATCAATGGAATGTATAAAAATGACTGATCATTTTTACAGTATTGACATTTCAAGTTCGGGGTCACGGAACTGACCCTGAATCGCATGAATCAACGCAGATTTGTAAACTACGGACCAAATTAATGTATTATTGTGTAATAGTATGACACATGCAAAGTATATGGTTAACAAATTAAAATAAATTTAAGTTAGCAATAAAATTCTGTCAGGTATTGATACGGAAGTAATAATAAATCGTATTGTAATAAAAAGGAAGATGATAATTTATACTGTTTGTCAAATACACACAAACTCGAAAATATATTTTTTTGAGCTTTTCGATAATACGTATAAAACGACTAATGTTTCTTTATTTACCTACGTTAATCTCATACTAAAACTTGCAAAGCAATGTTTTGCAATAACAAGAGAGAGTTAAGTTTCGTAAGTTTTACTTCAGCCGTATGGCGTATCTAAACCACACTCGTTTTTTATTTTTTTTATTAAAATATAATTTTTGCGGAACAATAAAAAGTTGAAAAGCTCTAAGGTTGAAGCTTACGCCATCTAGCGCCGAGTAGCGGAACTTCTGAGTGCGCGATAACTCTCTTGAATTTGTTTTTTAAATCAAGTTTTGTTTCACACCGTTATTAACAATATCCAATTACCAATGATTGTTTAATTTCTATTTAATATATTGTAATATGATGTATTTTTTTTTAAACAACTAGGTCGGCAAACAAGCGTACGGTTCACCTGATGTTAAGCGATTACTGTGTCTTAAAGACTCCTGCAACACAAGAAGCATCGCAAACGCGTTGCTGACGCTACACCCCCTCCCAGGAGCTCTGGTCACCTCACTTACCACAGGAACACAACACTGCTTGACAGCAGTATTATTTAGCTGTATATCTTCTGTAAAGTCGAGGTAATTCCCCAGTCGGGCTGCTCCAGATTTCGATTAGGTTATATCCTGCTGTTCCCTACCTCAGTTGAAAATAATGTGATTTAGTTTTTACATGCCAAATAAATAAATCGAACACATTTATTAAATTAATATCTTATATTAAATTAAATTTATATTTTGCCTCCATAACACAAATGTTACAGTTACAAAAATTTGTAGCTTGCATTTATTACGTTGTTTTAATTAACTCAAAAACTTTTAATTAATAATGAGATTGTTACACGAATCAGGACAAAAATAATTCAGTAAAAGGAAAACTGGGGAAACAAAAATTTAAAACGTTATAACCACATGCACGTTTTAAAACATCACTCACAATAACTTTTGTTCAATTGCTCGTTTCCGAATGCACAAAACACAATCGCGTGAAAACTTCGCGCGCTTTTTCAAAAATCGAATTGTTGCACTATGACAGAACACTTTTTTTTTTCGTTTAGGAAATTGCTGTAGGCACTGGCTGGAAGAGATACGTCCTCTGTTGATGTCTAAAGAATATTGAGTTCACAGTTGGCGAACGCTGTACGGCTAAGAAGTGTTCGTTGTCGCATGTGTGCGTCAATTATATTTATTACATCGAACTAGTGTCTATAAACAAGCTCGCACAACTTCAAAGATATCGATCGCTATTTAGGGGATCAGCGAAGGAATTCCTCGCTAGGCCGATGTCGAACCTGTCAACACTTCCGCGATGTTTAGCGGAAAATTGATGAGTAAAAACTTTTTGCTTATTATTTGATTTTAAAATTCGAAACTCTTTAACAACTTAAGACTTACAACTTATGACATACTTTTATTTATCACCCTTGCCGACGTAGTTAAAAAAAGAAAATTATTTATTAAAAAAAACCCACACGCCCGTATACATAAAATTCAACATATGAATAAGTAAAATAGCTTTGATTTAAAACTCGATCGAGATGCGATACTCGTAATGTAGTAATAATTTGTTTGAAATTCAAATTAGGCCACCACTTCAGATACGCCTAAACACACATACGTTGTTATAATTTATAGTTTCGAACCGTGGTTGTAGAATAAACAAAATAAATAAAACATAAATACTTGCATTTTAGGCTGAATGTGTTTGAACGTTAACCGCAAAAATTTTGTAAAATAAAAAAAAAATTAAGTCAAAATATTAAAGTTGCGTTTTCGAAAAGCGCGCGAATGTAGCAAACTACGCACCGGCCACCGGTTACCGTATTACTGGTAAGGTGCGAACAAAGCAGTACTATTTCTGTTCTAGTGTTATTTTTATTCCATAAGCGAATTCTGAGCAAACATTACTGGATTCGCGTTAAAGTTATTTGTATCTGACTGATCGATGTTCTCCACTTCGATCGCGCGGAAATTCTGATATCATCCCATATGTTATCTTATGGAAACTGTGTATTTTTCCTGGATAAAAACGTTCTGTAGCTCATGCTCAGACCTCTAGGTACTATAATGATACACGATATCATGGCAAGTTTTGCTCTGTTAAAAACAAAAGCAAAAAAGTCTTTAAAAACTTTGCGTAACAATTGTCACTGTGAATCTTCCCAACATGCCTCGAAGAACACGTAAAACTGTTGGTCCGGGTTCTTATTATACACACCTGATAACGATCGTTACTCATAGTACGGATATCCTCCAACCCGCAGTGAAGCAGTGTCGTAGATTAAGCTGACACCCTTCTTCCACACTGAGAAGGAGACCTATGCCCAGCATTGGGATGTTACAAGCTGAGTGAATCAGTCAATCAATTGAAAGTTTTTTTTAAAAGACTAAGTCGGTAAACAAACGTAGGGCCCTTCTGATGGTAAGCGATTACCGTAGCTTAAAGACGCCTGCAACACCAGAAGCATCGCAAGCTCGTTGCCGATCCTACCTTCGACTCTCCCCAGGAGTTCTCGTCACCTTACTCACCTCGGAAACAACACTATTTGAGAGCAGTATTATTTAGCTGTGAACTTCTGTAAGGTTAAGGAACTTTCCAGTTAAGCTGCTCCAGATTTTGAGCAGGATATATTTTGCTGTACCCTACTTCAATAAAAATAAATAAGTTATTATTATATTATGAGTCATTGACATATTTCGGGATGAACATGCTATAGGTTATGTAATGCGGTTGGTCTCATAGTTTTGTAACTTGAGACCGTATGTTATAGAGACATACACACTTGCATACGATTGTGGTTTTATCGTATCATTTATAAATATTACAAGTGTATCAATGTTACTTGAACTATGAGTAATAGAATATTAGACGAATAATAATTAGTAAAAAAAAAATTAGTAAGTATACTTAAAATAGGCTTTTATATGGTACAAGATAGTATTTGAATTTTGTTCGTACTTACAGCTACTATTTTGGAGTTCTGCCTCAAAACACGAAAAGAATAAGACGAAGATAAACAAAAGAGAAAAAAGAAAATACAACAAAAAACGCAATATATCCTGATTAGGCATAATATTAAATCTGTCGGATAACCTTCCATACAAGAATAATATACATATATTAAAATCCGTTAATGCCTAAGATATCAGTAAACATACAAAAAATACATATAATATAGGCATAAAACCATCTTTGTGAAGTCAATTAAAAAGACATTACTCTCCAAAGTCATTTCATATTTTTATGACTATAATAACCATAATACTTTAACTCCAAGGGTAATAAATAAAATACACTAAACTCATAAAATAATGTATTTGAGAATTAATTATTTAAAAAATAATAATAATAAAGTATACGAATAATAAAGTATACGATACGAATCTCTACCGTATACAAACTAAAGTGAAATATCTTCAAATTCTAGCTAAGCTAACGTTTCTCGTGAAGCGGTGAAAAAATTCTCATACTTCAAGACAAAAAAAGAAGAAAACAATTAAATCACTGCCATAGCCATTTTCTTCTCAGAACTAAGTGCTAGGTTGCCGTCAGGTCACTTTATGTTCAAAACATTTATGAATCTATGTTGCAGATTTTACGACGTGCATTTCAAAATATGCTCGCCACACGAATGAACAGCTGTTGCACCGCATTAAAACGATAAAGCGAGTTTTAGGTTGCGTGTATAAATAATATTTACTAAATTATTGTTTTATAAATTAAATTTATAATGTTATTAAGATTATAATAAAATATTATTTAATGATGAAGTAAGCCCTGAGTTGAAAACTGAATAAAAACGATTTGGAAACTCTACGGAGCAAATTGGATGCCTTTACAATTCAAACCGTAAGGAAAAATAATTTTTAATTTCAATTTCTCAAATAAAAACTTACTTTTCCTTGTGTACTTCTACAAAGTGTTTTAACAAAGCGGGTAAAAATAGAACGAAGGAATAGCTTTGTAAAAATAGTTTTAAGATTTAACGATACGAAAAAGAAAATGTAAACTTTTTTCTACATTGGTGGTAAAATTGTATTACTTACTCAGTTACTGAAAAAAAAAAAACAAATAACAAAAAAAAAACGGAAAATTTCAAGAGATTTGCTAGCATAGTGGAGATTTTAATAGCATCATTAATTAATCTTTCATACTCTGGAAAGAAAACATTATCAACAAATTATTCCACAGCTTGCTACCATTACATCATTATTCTTGCATTTTATTTACGTATGACGAAAGATTTTTTTTGCGTTTCAACAATCAATTTGAACTGTAACTTTGTTCTTTGATATAGAGAAACTTAGAAGATGGGCACAATGAGAAATAATTAACGTTAAACTAATAGGTAACAAAATTTGTCAATGTTATATCAAGATTCAAGAATTATGACCAAATAATTCTTTCGACTTTTTCAGATACTATTTATGATTTATATGTAAAAAAGCACATTAAAGATATTTGTCGTTTGAAGGTTCCTGTGACCATAGAGATCCAAATATCCAGTTTTACATACAAATTATTATAGAAGTAGACAACTTTACTTTGGTTAAAAATAAAAAAGCTATTAAGCTATTATTCCCTTTTGCAGTACTAAATTTATAAAGATCCGTAAATCTTCTAGTTTGTGAATGAAACTAGGGTGATTGATTAACAGCCATCCATATAATCAACTTTCGTATTTCGACTAATCTTTTGAAGAGGAACTAGAAAATGATAGGAAAATTACGAGTGTTTTTGTCCTAATCTCACGATGAAAAAGTCGTGATACTATACAGGATAAAATGGTCAAAAGTTGTCTAGTATTCCACGTCACGCGCCAACTAGCAATGACACTCGTCGCTCACGTATGCGATGAGAGATGTCGCCTTGATTCGTTCCACATCCGCGGTCGAATCAATCGATACGAATGCAATTGGTATTAGGATGACATTGTGGACAGTATTTGGTGCATTTCTAAGTATGATGATGGATAAGTGACCTATATAGACTTCCTTTTGTTTGTTTATTAAGAGGATATTGTGTTAGTGCTTTTGGATTTTAATAATTTTGGGTTATTTAAATTTTTGAAGTGAAAATTTCTTTTGGCATACACAATTTTTCGAAGGTAGTAAGTTAGGCTGATTCGTCACGCTTTGAGCTGAAAGGCTCGATCGGGTGAACTCGGGACCGCCGAATGTATCCGAGCGAGAAAATACAGAATACTGCTCTTCGCAGCTGAACGGTGAAAGACTCGATCAGGTGAACTCAGGACTTATTGCGCAATTGCTTGATTGCGATTGCCAATGAAGTTTTCACTTCTGCCGTGTGGTCTTAAGCACACACTCAAAGTTTCTTTATTATTATGTTGTAATTAATTGTTAATATTTATTCTTTAATACTCTAATGCTATAATAATTTTTTTAGCTATCTGTAATCACGTACAGTAACTAGAAACAAAATGTTTACTTGAATAATGATATCACAGCAGTCTAAATCGAGCCTAACCTATCGAGGTTAGTCATACCTCTCGGCACAAACCTACGACCACGTATAACAGTAACAATTAAATTTAGACAGTATTAATGGACAAAGATAATTGTATAAGCATTTATGATGAATGACAATTAATTATGTGAAGAGCAATTTATGTGACTGGACAATGTCCTACTATATTTATTTGCCGTATAGTAATAAATATATAATTAAAGCAATTTTATTAAAAGTACCTGTGGTACCAAGCTCTGCTCAGCTGAAATTAAGAAGAAATTTTTAGAAACAATGACAGTATATATTACGCATCAATAAATGACGATTGTGTCCATATTATGTATACTGTATAATCGTTTAGCGTAAAAGTACGATGAAAACTAACTTCTCCAGACTGGTATAGATCGATTTGTCGCCACCGTAAACCCTTTGGTCCAAATTTTATCAAAGTCGCTAAAGTCGTCTTTGAAAACGTCTTGATAAATATAATTAAAGATATTGCTCGTTTAATAAGTAGTATATGACAAAGCTCTATTATGCGTTGGTACTCTTTTGAGTTTGACTATTAGTAGAGAGTTTGTTGCAGTTGAAAACGATTATTACTTTTGATAGAAAAATTATCCGACAATCCGCAGTGGAAAAGCTTGTTCTTTCTTCTATCTTCTTCTGGAAGATAGAGAGGTAGTAGGACATTTCCAGACTGTGTTAGTTTAGCAGTCTAGTTCAGCTTAAACTACGCTAATTGACACGCTTAGATTTGCGTTTTCGTAATAGACCTTTTCAGGTCATGAAAAATTCATAAGCAATTTAATCGCATTAAACGCATTTTTGATAACTACACATTACACGACCCTTGATAAATAATTAACAAATTAATACGTGAAGCAAAAACTTTTTATCTCTTTTTACGAAAATTGCGCGGATTGAAGGAGTATGAAATTTCGTACACTTATAGATTATGAAGGAGTGCAGAATGCTAATATTTTTTTAAAATTATGCATAAAAATATTTTAAATCAATAAAAAAAAAACAATACACACACTACTATGTATTTGACACACTCGCATACTATACCTACTCTTTTGTTGATTGTCAAAGTCTGTAGTCAAATTGAAAATGTTTAAAAAAGGTTCATTATTTTTTGGTTTTCTTTAATTTAAATGTTTAATTATGGTCGAATTTCGACCTCTGGGCGACCAATAGTAATTAACAAATATCTAAACACGTAATTTGTTTCATATACAATTTGTCTTATCCGTTAGCTTAATTTGTATCAACTGGTAAATGTCAAACAGACGCGCGCGCAGAAATAGATGTAGGTACAGTAACTGTTTATATACATAGTAAATAATTGATTTAAGATACATTCAATATTGAAGGAGACGGCTCACTGGATAGTAACAAGTTTAACAGTTCCTGATTTTATTTCTGTCTAATTTCCATAATTTTATAATACATAGTACATACTCTTTAGTTATAGTATGTAAGTATTGCTTTTATATATTGTTGCTTCACACAATATTTCTTATAATTAAAATAGTTATAGAATATCAGTAAAATATCTAAACTAGAAATAATATTTTTACTTCTAATATACTCTTGATGATAGTAAACAGTGTTTTTTTTTGTATTTACAACTTGTTGGCATAATTAATGTTACCATTTTTTTAAATATACATTTATAAATAATTTGAGAACTAATATTTCGAGTTTTTTTAGATTTTTTTTTGCTTCTAAGTCGTGACTTTTCTACTTTAGGGGCCAGTTGTCCAGTCAATGTTTGGCAACAAATAACATTCGAACATCATCAACTTTAAGCTCTCAATAGTGAAGTACATAATATATACTTAGGATTTCTGTGTATAATATATGAATTAGTTCACAGTGAAATGGACAAACTGATGCATCAATAATTATAACCTCAACGAGTCACGTACGTTATCTCAACTAATTGGCATTAAATCAATCATATGATCTCATGGATATATTGGGATAGGTTTAAAAATGTACTACTAAGACCTAGGCGATGAGTCACAGTACCTACTATAACTACAAATCTCTATAAACTTTTGGTAATAATGTTCTTGTTCTTTTAATAGTCTTATAATAAAAAGCAACTTAATTTTTCAAATATTTTTGTTGCTTTCGTAAAAATTCGTGTTTATTAAAAACTAGCGACCCGCCCCGGCATCGCACGAGTGCAATGCTTATTACTCTTGAAAGAGCGACATATAATTAGAAATGTGAAAAACGCTCCAATCTAATGCTGCAACGTTGAATCGCAGACCTTTTTAAGGAATACAATACTGTAGCATATTATTTTGATCTATCTCGTAGGGTTCAGGCAGCGTTTGCAAATTAAGCGCAAAAAATGTGTTTATTTACATCACATTAGAAACCTCTAAAATTATCAGTGTTTGTCTACTATATTATGCATGTATTATACATATAAACGTTCCTCTTGAATCACTCTATCTATTTTAAAAAACCGCATCAAAATCCGTTATCTAGTTTTAAAGATCTAAGGACATATAGGGACAGACAGCAGGAAGTAACTATGTTTTATAATATGTATCGATAACAATTACAATCTAAATGTTTCTTTACTTCTGTATTTTTTAATAATTAGATATGGAATATTTTTGTATATCTTATAAAAATGACGACTGTGCCTTAGAGTCCTTAGGGTGCGTTCCCACTATGTCGTAACGATTAATTTATTATTAGACGATTGTCGTCTCTAGCTGTTCCCATTATAACGATTGTTTGTCGTTATTTTTTTTTTATCCTTTAGCGACTATCGTATCTAGCTGTTTCTATTTGATCGCGACGACATTTTATCGTTTCACGGCAGTCGCTTTGTCGTTTAGGGCGCGTTCCCACTTTGTCGTGAGGACAGATAATCGTGTAGTTTTAAGTGTCGTGGCTCATATGTTTAAATGGAGGTGTTCACATATAAAACGACACGACTAACTGTCGTCTACGACACTTTGCAGTGACGACAGATTGTCGTGACAGTGGGAACGGCTAGATACGATAGTTGCTAAACGAAAAATTTTTTTGACAACAAACAATCGTTATAATGGGAACAGCTAGAGACGACAGTCGTAAAACGATAATTAATCGTCACGACAAGGTGGGAACGCGCCCTTACACATCATTAGCAAGCTACAAATCTACAGTCGCCTCTACGTTTTACGTGACTACGATAGATTTGTATAAATAAGAATAAACAATATGAATATAAATAAACAAGTAACGAATGCAAACTATTCTTAAAATCTTAAACACAGTAATTGTTTAAATAATAATAGTTCAAATTGTAAGTATAAAACTTATGTGAAATTACTCACTTCATCACAGGCATGACATCTCGGCTTGAGACGCTCTCCATAATGTCGAACACAGTAGAGGCGGCCGTCTAAAGCACAATAGGCGAGTTCAACGAGCAACTCGTCGCATTCGGAACATGTAAAGCACGCTGGATGAAAGAAGGCCTGGAAAAGAAAATATAAAATTGTTTTCAGCTACCATCTACCGGCGAGTAGTGAAACTAACACATAGAGAAAATTTAAAAACAGAAATGTTCAATAGATGTCGTTAATATTAAAATATTCGTAATAATTACCTCTTCGCCAATACGTGGCGCTTGAATCACAATATTGCCACTACGAATTGTTTTATTACAACCCATACATTCAACGGACGGACCGTGATGTTGACATGCATGTCCTGTAATAAATGTATTCAGTTAAATTTTCTTTTGAAATAGTTTTAATAATTGCACGATAGATGGCGTTAATGACATACCAATATCTAGTGCAATTTCGTTTCGGGCAGCTACGAAGTCTTCGAATTGTTTACGGTGGGATTCATCAATGTTTTTACAGTGAGCTAGCGATAGGTCTTGTTTTGGAAGCTGTGCGGCCAAGGCTCTAGTCCTCCAGGCGCGCCACGCCGCGGAGCCGGTGGCGCCGCCCACTGCGTTCGGAGCTCTATCCGCCAAAGCCGTCCAGTAGAGTTCCGTCTGCAGAAGTAAAGCACAAATAAGGGGCCATCCATAAATTACGTCACACGTTAAGAGGGGGGTAGGGGGTCGACGAAGTGTGACATTGTGTGACAAGGTGTTGGGAGGGGTCCAAAATTTTGTGACGCCACATTTCCAAATATAATAATATCAAAACGTAAGTACAAAAAACACAACATTTTAACTACCTATCAATAACTAACTTAAAAATTATTTGTTTTGTTGGCTTTTATTAAAATGAAAATAAAAATAATGTGGAAACTGTCATCAGTTTGCTCATGCAAAATTGCAAATTATGTGACGTCACACTAGGTAGGGGTCTTATAAATGTGACCATCTGTGAAAAGGACGGGGGAGGGGTCGAAAAATCGAGACATTCGTGTGACGTAACTTATAGATGGCCCCTAAGTAATACATAAAAACTACAGATTGTTGAATTTGCTCCAGCCATTTGAAAGTTTTACGAACTGTACTATACTGTTAAATTTTAAACAAGTGTTAAAACGCATATTCTTGAGTAATACAAATCGTACCTATATAAGATTTTAGATTAACATGGTTACTTCTATTACGAAAATTATTCGAAAACGGGATATTTACCATGTTTATTAATTTTTCTTCGCGGAGCTCGATATTTCGACATTAACTGCGAATGTCTTGTTCACGAGACTGAATTTTGCGGGTAGATATTACTGGCTTTTGGAGTATCCATACCGGACTACCTCCTTTCTCACACGTTTGCTGCGTAAACACTGATCACTATCGTTACTTTGACCCCTACCATTGTCCCGTGTTTTACAGACGAAACTCACTGTATCGATTCGCGAATTGTTTTTAACAGCCTTCAGGGGTTTGCATAACCTAATCACCGGATTCCACACTTTCGACAGTTGAAACCCATCTTCCCTATTAAAATTACTATATTTAGTAATTTCAATGGCTTCACGTACCAGTCGTGGTATATAATGGCGTTCTGTCGAGAGTATCTGAGCATTATGAAACTCAATCCAATGGTTCGGTCCGGCTTCCAGAAGATGTTCCGCGATGGCTGACTTCTTGGTGTTGTTGTTTTTCACCGCCTTTATATGTTCGTTAATACGACAAGATACCGTACGCTTCGTCTGTCCCACATAGGATTTACCACAACTACAATTGATTTTGTAAACTCCGGGTTTTTCCAGGGGAAAGTTATCCTTAGGTGAACGCAACATTTGCCCTATCTTCTTAAAAGGAGTAAAAATAGTTTTTACCTCATATTTACTCAGGACTCTGGCTATCTTATCTGTTACTCCTTTAATATATGGCATAAATGCTGGTTGTCTTTCAACCCTGTACTGTAGCCGTAACTTTTTATCCTTTGTAGTTGTGTTTGGCACATTATATCCATACAGTGAGAATCGATACAGTGAGTTTCGTCTGTAAAACACGGGACAATGGTAGGGGTCAAAGTAACGATAGTGATCAGTGTTTACGCAGCAAACGTGTGAGAAAGGAGGTAGTCCGGTATGGATACTCCAAAAGCCAGTAATATCTACCCGCAAAATTCAGTCTCGTGAACAAGACATTCGCAGTTAATGTCGAAATATCGAGCTCCGCGAAGAAAAATTAATAAACATGGTAAATATCCCGTTTTCGAATAATTTTCGAAATCGTACCTATTTAATTATTTTGTGTATGACGACAATACGCCGCGTTGGCGCCGCGGTCACAGCACTGGATTGCGATTGACTGTTGCGCGGGCGGTTGCGGGTTCGATCCCCGCACACGACAACATTTGTATTGGCCATACAGATGTTTGCCGTGGTCTGGGTGTTTGTGCAGTCCTTGTGGGTCTCCCCACCATGCCTCGGAGAGCACGTTAAGCCGTCGGTCCCGGTTGTTATCATATACACCTGATAGCGATCGTTACTCATAGTAGGGAATATATCCGCCAACCCGCATTGGAGCAGCGTGGTGGATCCTTCTCCTTACATGGGGAAGAGGCCTATGCCCAACAGTGGGATATTACATGCTGAATCGTGATGACGACATAACTTTAGATGCTTGTCGTGTGGTTCCATTTAAATCTTTGCGAGATAGACGAGTAGTTTTTGAGCTACCCCAAATAATGTGCATCCCTATGGAGAAAAACCGAGTTAAGAGTCTATGAGATATCATAGACTATCATAACTTTCTTTATTTTTTCCCATAGAGATAGTACAATACTTGTCGATGTAAATTTGTCAATTTATTTTTATCAGAGAATAAACACATTTGAATATAGGAACAGGACTTTAGTAAATTGCTAGTAGCATTAGCTATAGTATCTTATGGTCGATTTACATCAGACGAGCGAATGCTCATTCTATCCCCACTACATCAAATTCTTAACAAATTCTTTTAGTGTAAACAGGCGTAGAGCATTCTTTCGTTGTTATTTATATGAATACGAGTGTTCGAAGATCAAGAAAGAATGCTCTTGTTCTAGCTCTAGCTCTTTGTTCGTTTGGTCTAAATCCACCCTTAGTCTATTGTTACCTCATTACATACCTGTTTGGCGGTGAGCCCCGGCGGGCTGTTGTCGTACGAGATGTGTCCGCGGGACTCGCGCAGTCCGAGCCGGTCGCGCACCGAGCCCAACTCTTCGTGGTACACCGAGTGTTGCAGACGATCGCAGCCGCATGACTTGCACGTCTTCCTGGAAACAATTAGGATAGATTTGTTATTTATTAAATTAGTACTCTAGATTTAGAAGGCTAAATGACTAAGACTGAAAGTAATAGCAGGAGTTTCCGTGTTCAGAAACAGAATAAAACCAAAAATATCCTTAAGGCTCATGTATATCAATACAACAAAATTAAAAAAGATTCCAAGTTGAGACCAAACTAGCGATCATTAACACAATGGCCGATAGAATCCCAGATTATACAATATTCCAATAATTAAAATGCCCTATATCTAGCAAGTTGTTATGTAAACTCTAGTAATGGTCTAAGATCCGAGATAGCTAAATCTTCCCTCATCTGTTAATTAGATGAAACAATTTTTTATAGGCTGATTTCAATTTTGTGAATTTATAAAAACAACCTCTGCCACCATAGGCCTGCTACAATTTTTTTTAATCTTTTCCCTCTCATGTTAATTACATGTAATAAGCTAAAACCGTTAATATTTTACATTATATACCTGACTGTAGTAGGCACCCATCTCTATTCTCTATGATTGCTACACTTACCTGCAGCCAGGTCAGTAACCTCAGTCAGCAGTAAGCAGGCAGCAGGCCTATGGTGGCAGAGGTTGTTTTTATAAATTCACAATATTGAGATCAGCCTATAAAAAATTGTTTCATCTACTTAATTAACAGATGAGGGAAGATTTTGTTATATCCCGGATCTTAGACCATAAATTTCACTGATACGCCATAACCTGCAATATTATATTACTAAAACTTTCAAAAACAACAATTATAAAATTACTCATTAACCACTGATCTACAATTGTGAGACGATTGCAATAAAACTTGTGTTTACTTGCAAACAACAACGAAAAGAAAAGGTTCTGTTTGTTTTTTCCCTAGTGCACTTTTCATTTTCTTCCCATTAGGCAAATGTGAATGACTTCCCCCTATGTTTTAGATGGAGCGTTGTCACAACGTAGGTACTTGAGTACTCACTACGCATGCATGCAATGTACGTACAAGAGCATTTTCTTGCCGAAGCTTCTTGACAACGAACAGAGTTAGTTCTCTTTGTAACTAAAGTGCTTATTTCACCAGTTGCTTATTAAGTTTATCTTACAACATTATATTATAACTAGCTTCTGCGCCCGACTTCGTCGGCGTGGATTCCGCTCCTAATGGTCTTAACGAGGTGACACATAGCCTACAGCTTTCGTCGATAAATGGGCTATCTAACACTGAAAGAATTTTTCAAATCGGCCCAGTAGTTCCAGAGATTACCGCGTTCAAACAAACAATCAAACAAACAAACTCTTCAGCTTTATATATTAGTATAGATAAGATAGGCCTGTTTTACCTCAACTAACTACAACTTTTGGTATAAAAAATCTGACAAATAAAATGGAGTTTACGTAGTAAGTCATAAGCGTTTATCTGAAAGATACCATTATTAGACAGTTAGCATTATCAACACCTGATGGGTAAACGGGCATAAACGAACTTCCGAGTATGTCCGCCAAATAAACTAATCACGTTATAAAAATTCATCCTAATAACTTATACAATGATCCCTTAACTTATATAATATGAAAATAAAATATTTAAATATTAGAAAAAATAAACTTCAAAAATGCGTATTTTTTCATGTTGTCAAGGAATGTAAATGTTTAGTTTTTTTTGCCCATTTCATTTGACACGAACCGGTGGAAAATATATAAAATTATTTTTGCATGTTGTTTTACTTGTATTTTAATATAAATATATCTAAATTTTAACTAACTAAAAACTTAATTATTATAATTTGATATTTTAATGCATTGTAATCAATTTAAACCGCAACGAATTTATTATTACAATGTATCCTTTTCATGTTTAAATTAATCTCTTTTTTAATTAATTAAAATTTAACTAATGCTAAAAATATGTTACTGACCGGTAAATCATATATTAATATCCTGTTTAATTCAAATTTGTTTATCCTATTCTTTGTTTATCCTGTACAGTCACTAAATAAAATAATATTTCATATTTATATACCTAGAACACTGTACTAATTTATCGCTATATATTAAATTAAAAATTATAAAAATAAATTACTTTTAAAAAAGTTTCGTAAAATTTGCATCGCAATATTGGTTCCGGAGTCACCCTTTTTCCTATAAGTGAAACCGGCGTTGACGCTGGCATATTGATATGTTAACAATGCATAACGACCGCCATGATTGAATGAACATGGCGATAAGTTATTATTTACACACTAGCTGTGTCCCGCGGTTTCACCCGCGTTAATTTGAGCAAAAAAACGTAATAAAATATTATAATATACTCGTAGCCTATAGTCTTCCTCGGTTCATTTACCGACTATCCAACACAAAGAGAATTTTTCAATTCGAACCAGTATTGTCTGATATTAGCGTGGTCAAACAAACAAACTTTTCAGCTTTATAATATTAG
Organism: Melitaea athalia; assembly: GCA_905220545.2. NCBI lineage: Eukaryota > Metazoa > Arthropoda > Insecta > Lepidoptera > Nymphalidae > Melitaea > Melitaea athalia. The sequence continues at coordinate 19,610,353 of HG992180.1, forward strand.
TATCAATATCTACTTACTTATAGCTATAGAGGTGACATACTGATAATATATGTAAACCTGAAAAGATGGTGATATGATAATGCTTTATTAAGTTGAGTAAAGCTAAAGTCATTCCTTTTACTGTGAAATTACTGTATTATACGAGTTCATATTATGTACAGTAATTTAACGTTTTAAAGTTCTTTATAATACATTCTTACATACAATTTTCTTATATATAATTATTATTACCCGGTATTCCTTGCTTTCGATAAAATTTATTATGATAATTATTGTCAAAATTGCATAAACAAAAAGCTAATCTATACTAATATATAAAGCTGAAGTGTTTGTTTGTTTGTTTGAATGCGGTAATCTCTGGAACTACTGGGCCGATTTGAAAAATTCTTTCAGTGTTAGATAGCCCATTTATCGAGGAAGGCTATAGGCCATGTGTCATCACGCTAAGACCAATAGGACGCCGACGAAGTCGCGCGCAGAAGCTAATGGTAAAATAAATATAAAAAAGTGTTAAAGATGTTTTTGTTATTTTAATTATTCTCGACGTAATGCGCTGTAAAATATCGTAGATATGGAATTTTTCAACTTCGATGTGGTCAGAGGAAGCTAGATACAGCTCGCAGGAAACGTAACGAGTAAACAATGATAGCGTTCGTTACAATTTTTAATTAGCGCGTGCAATATGCAATGTTTACTAACACAATTATAGTGTTTGACAAAGTTATGGATCAATTTGTAATACACATAATCTACACTACATTCATAATACACGTAACTATTATACTGTCATATTAGAGGAAGCTAAATAGAGGTTTTTCTCTCTTTCAAATAAGTACTCGTATACCTGCCTAATATTAAAAGAAAGAGAAAGAGAAATAAAGAAGAAAGGAAAGCCTTAGAAATAGATATTTCGATGTACATCATATTAGTCCGCCAGCTGCCGAATTTTTTTTTCAGTGCTTAATAATACCGTGCTGAATCTTTATTCTTTCACAAAGATTGAGCCTGCTATTAATCTGGACTATATAGTGTCCATATAATAATTTGAGAACAATAAAACTTTTTTCTGCTTAAAAAATAACACATAATAATAAAACACTGTTATAAAACAGCTACAGTAGCATTTCCGTGAAGTGATTAAAAGCTTTACCTTCTCGTTATAAATTAAACTACATTATTTATTAAATTAATTTCCTGTACATTATTTAGAAGAACTGACACATATATACAAACAGGATATTTGTATCATAACCATTAAATACTATATGTAGGAATCAGAAGTGAGGAGTAGGACGGATGGCCTGGTTAATTCACAATGTAATTTAAAACAAGATAATTACACTACTTAGTATTCAATGGACTCACCGAGCGGGTACCGTCTATCGCGTGGCAGAGAGACAACTCGACGCAGTGCCCGGGACTTGTGACCCGAGTGTTGGTTTACGGCGGCGCCGCCTAACAATGCGCATTGGCACTCACCACCACCGGTCGAGTTGCCCAATCAGTAACAATTAATTCGTGTACACAAACTAACTATTAGAAGAGTCGAGGTTAAGCTACTAGCAGGATACACAAGTGCACCGCGCCAAGCCAGAGCCAAGACTGCCTGAGCCGCGGTTGCACCGTTCGTTTTATGCATGACAGAATTGACTCGAATAATAAAATGATGTAGGGTAGGTGAATATCGCAGGTACCGACATTAATAACTATCTGTATTGATTCCCCGACACGGCCATTCTGACGTGCGCGCGTCCTCGCGCGCTATTTATTACAACCTTAGGTATTTTTAATCAAAAAAACAAAATATCGCTCGACTATCCTGACAAAAATCTATTCAACATCTTAATATCTGGTCCGGTACACACTGACCCTTTGGACTAGAAACAATTGGTTTCAGTTAGTAAGTCAATCAGTCACACCAGTCACATTTAATATGGTTAACATCATTATCATTACAGTCATATCAATACGGTAAGTAACACTGATCTAGGTTTAAAATATGAAAACCCCTATAGTTCAAACAGGTGAGATTCCTGCAGCGCATCACTCATCATTACAAACAGTCTGGTCTGAGTCGTCGCCCACTAAAAGCAGGCGAGACTCCTACAGCGTTACACTCATTACAAACAGTCTGGTCTGAGTCGTCGCCCACTAAAAGCAGGCGAGACCCCTACAGTGAGTCATGGATCGTCTCCCACAATAGCAGAAGAGACCATACTAATGTAAAACAGGCTGGTCGGAATCGTCGCCCACTAAAGCAGGCGAGACCCCTACAGCGTAACATGGATCGTCTCCCAGAACAGCAGGAGAGACCTTACTAGCCCGGATTGTTTGTCCATCAAATGTTTAACCACCTCAATTTACTATTCATCTCTTAAGTACCGTCGTTAGTTCCGAGTCAGTATGAGAGGGCAGACATAGTATATAGTATCACAGTTGACAGTCATAGTATCAGTTGGCAGTCATAGTATCAGTTGACAAAAAAATCATATGTGATTACTTATCAGCAAAATCGACAATGCTCTTTGTTGGCACAACTGAAAGCCATTAGACCGAAGAATTAACTAATTATTATCAGAATAGGCCAGTATAGGTCAGTGTGAACCTGTTTCACCTCAATTAATAAACTATATAAGTAATAAAGGGCAAGTCACGACCATCCTGATAGCACACGCCCTCGTGTGAATGTAAACAAGACGATCAAATTTAAAGCATCTTTAGAATCTCGGCCTACCTGTCCTTAACGTGAAATTACATTCTTTGCTTCATCAGTCAATCTTTAATTAAAAAAAACTACCAATCGATCTTATCCCTTCACAGACGAAAGGTTCCTCTAGCCGTAATTAAAAAAATAAAGTTTTATTATTGACACATTAAGATCACATACAACGCTCAACAAACGACAACTACTATTACCACCTATATCGTCATCACCTCTTGTGATACGACCAACACATATCGTCATCACCTCTTATGATACGACCAAATAGCCATAGTATGTGCTCTATTTACTCATCAACATTTAAAAAATCTAACAACGTAGGTACATAAGTAAGAGGAATCTTTCGTAAATGATCGTGAAGACGTGAACATACCTATAGGTTCTATTACCAGACAACTATTTTAAATGTTTCAAGAACTTTAATCTGAATCATAAATGTCGTTAAACCAATTATAACTAATCACTTTACACAAATACCACAGCCATGTACCATCGACGTCATCACAACCAAAACTATACACGCACGTTTACTTCTACAACAAGTTACAACCAAGCTTGCAAAGTCCTCGAGTAAAGACCTCTAACACCACGGCTCTTTAGACGAAGAGCAATCACAGTACATGTGTCAGTCACATACATCTCAGTACACATATCCATCGAATGGATCACCCGTGTCAGTCACCTCTTGTGACTACACGCTACGGTATCAAACACCACGACCTCCGCCAGAGTTAAACGCACACCGCGCACCCATGAACTCTTGGGTTGCCCCAAGAGACACCTTCTACAGGGCTACGACTACTAAATAACTACACTGGTACGTTTGAACACATTACGGTCGATAGAGTCGTTCACTCGAGTCTCTCCCTCTACTTAAACTTGAACATCATCATTATCAACAAGATCATAAATTACATCAATATCGTCTGGTACATGACGTGCTGGCATTTCTCTTAACTTTTCGTGAGCAAATTTGTAGGTACGTTGACAATTTAAGCTTTAAGGGTATACCGATTACCTTCGAGAACTTCTAATACGCGAAAAGGGCCTCAATATTTCGGATCAAGTTTCGTTTGATGACGGTCCTCATTTTGTAACAGAACAAAATCGCCAATAGGATATTAAAAAGCCTAACTGTCCCTATGAAGGAAGTAGCGAAATCATATAGCTCCATTTACAACCCTTGCTTCCCAAAGTTACACAATAATTATTAGAACAGATGGAAACATACTCGTATCAAGACTTTTAACAGTTACCTACAACGACTGCCTTAAAATGTAACTGCTCACGCGTTAGTGACATTTAACTTTAAAACGCGTGGTTAACAAAGTCTAAATCAATTCTACATCAAGAGGTATGAGTAAATATACTTAGAAAATGACATACCTGTCTACTTATTTAACAAACTAGCTACGTAATTAACTAAAATAACTAGTATCTAAAGGAATAATTAATATTCTTAAACTAAAAATATTTCATTGAGTCGATTGAAAATTCTTCTTATATACAAAATCGATTATTATTTCAAATCAAATTGGTATCGTGTGAGGGAGTCTCTAATTTCAAACTTTCTTGAACTGTTAACAGAAAACAAACGAATGGACAGAATATAGTAAGAATTTTTAATGGTCACCTACTCATAAACAAAATTACCTACAACTATTGTTGTAACAAGTTTACGATTGCACCAATTAGGTGTTATCAATTAACTCTCTGTAATTTAAACGTTCTTAAACATAACAACTAAAACAACTTTTAAACAGTTTTAAAAAAATCAATCAAAGGTAGAAAAAGACTAAAACCCTCAATGAAACACTCATTTCTCACTTCTAATGTATAGTTCACGATACGTGTGTGTTTTAACTATATCGAATTAATTATTATCACAGTAATCACTTATACGCCACGTAATTAAAACTACGTAACTAAACAATAGCTGCTCATACAATTACAAATTACAATAATCCCATCAATAGATGATAAAAATGGTGACTGACTAATCAGAAAATTAATATTAACTATTCGGAAGATGGTGTCTCTAACTTTACGCTCTCTCGGTACTTCGACAAATAATATTAGTTAAAATATCGTGTAAGATAGTAGACGTAAAGACAAAAATATCCGTTACAGAGGGTAATCGGAAATACTCAAGCTAAGACGATATTAACACTTTATCACAAACAAGTGGGTAACCACAAAAACTTAACGAAAATATAGCTACGCAGAGTCATGTACCAACGTAAATCAAACTTTCAATAACCAATTCATTTTCTACAACACTAACAACTATGTAAGCCACCCTTCCAACCAGCAATTACAATTGCTCCACAATCCACGCGTATCCCTCTTGGATCACGTCACAGTGTATCCCTCCTGGATCACACATTCATCACAGTGTATCATCCTCTTGATGACTACACACTACAGTCTTTAGAGCGCTTACATCAGTTTTCTGTCACATCACTAAAATGTTCACCATTATGATCGTCATCTATAAACTCAATTGGTACATGACCTTCTGGCATCTTCCTTAAACGACTGTCGCTGCGACCACCGCGACGGCTCGCACTACGATTACACTTACGGTCTGACATTGTGACTGAATCGAAACAAAAACTGAATCGCAAAATCTATTAGCAAAATTAATCACTACACAACTACCTTACGTATCACAATAAAACTAAATTCAACAAATAACCGGTAACTCGAATTACGTAATCGAACACTGAACAAAAACCACTTGTACACCGGTAAGAATAAAACAGAACGACCGAAAAGAACTAAAATACAGTACATCGATATTTTCATCACCAAATGTTGCAACTACCTTGCACACTTGCTAAAAATAGAACTTAAACAAAGAAACCCAAACTCCGAATTAACTTTAAGTACACGACTACGCTCGCGATATTAAATATTTTTTTTTTTAACTTTGAGCTTAGTCTATTCCTCAGTCATACTAAGTAAAAGTTTATGAAGAGACAGGTTACTATTACTACTAAATCGGTTTAAATGATGACGACTCGACTTGCGCTTCGATCTACACGGGACTACGCGAACGCGATTCTCGTGGCATCGTGAAATAAATTACTCACTAGTAACACTCTTAGTGGGCACGAGAACAGTATCCCACTTCTGATGTAGGAATCAGAAGTGAGGAGTAGGACGGATGGCCTGGTTAATTCACAATGTAATTTAAAACAAGATAATTACACTACTTAGTATTCAATGGACTCACCGAGCGGGTACCGTCTATCGCGTGGCAGAGAGATAACTCGACGCAGTGCCCGGGACTTGTGACCCGAGTGTTGGTTTACGGCGGCGCCGCCTAACAATGCGCATTGGCACTCACCACCACCGGTCGAGTTGCCCAATCAGTAACAATTAATTCGTGTACACAAACTAACTATTAGAAGAGTCGAGGTTAAGCTACTAGCAGGATACACAAGTGCACCGCGCCAAGCCAGAGCCAAGACTGCCTGAGCCGCGGTTGCACCGTTCGTTTTATGCATGACAGAATTGACTCGAATAATAAAATGATGTAGGGTAGGTGAATATCGCAGGTACCGACATTAATAACTATCTGTATTGATTCCCCGACATATATAATTATTGTTTTATATTCGCTTTATCATAATATTTTCGTGTATTATTCATTATAATACTTTATAATAGTTAGAATACTATTATATTATTTTACTGCGGATTTTGAGCAGTGTGTTTCCTGCTGTGCTCCACAGCAGGAAACACACTGCTCAAAATCTGGAGCAGCCCGACTAGGAAAGTACCTCCAACTTACAAAAGATAAAACCTATACTCGACGGCGCGCTTTTATCCTACAGAGCAATTTGTTGTCGTTTGTATCGACTAAAACGCGCGTCACAGGCGCGTCTGTATCGCTACACACGCGCGTTTGCATCGCGTCTGTATCGCTACACACGCGCGTTTGCATCGCGTCTGTATCGCTACACACGCGCGTCAACGGCGCGTTTTAAAAACGCGTGTCGACGGCGCGCTTTTATTATATAGATATAGGTGTGCAAAGGTCTACAGGCTGCGTGATGCGCGTGTGTATCGCGTCTGTATCGCTACAAACGCGCGTCGACGGCGCGTTTAAAAAACGCGGTTTGCATAGGCCCTAACTGCTCTCGTCAGTTCAGTGTTCAAAACTGAACAGTCGTTCAGTCTCGTGAACAAGACATTCACAGTAAATGTCGAAATATCTAACTACGCAAAATGAAAATAAAAAACCTGGTAAATATCCCGTTTTTGAATAGTTTTATGAATAATGCGGTCCTGCAACGTGTATGAAATTGTATCTATTTATGTTTTTGTTGTAAATTATGTTTACTGATGAACTCACTAACTCCAGATTTATGTTTAACGTTAGGAAACCTGCCAAGTGACTATTTAAATTTATGAATGTATTATTCGTTGCAAATAATATTGATTTGTTAAAGTCTGGTAAATGCATGAATGTTAGTAAATAAACAATAACACTCAAATTATTCTGTTTGCGGATTACTTTTAAAATGATAAAATGAGCAGTTCCTGTTTAAAATCACTCACATAGTTTTTTACATAGCTTATACAGAAAAAAACAAGATGGAATATTTTTCTAAACTACTATCAATAAAGGTTGCCTGGAAGATATCGCTATTAAGCGATAAAGGCGTCGTTGGATACCTACTTATATAATTGTAATGGTTCTAAATTTCTAATTGTATATTTTTTTGTATGCAATAAAGTTTTAATTAATAAATAAAATAAATAGAACGAAATACATTTATTGTTAAATTACACAGGCAATCATGAAGTATTTTCGAGAGAAACGGTGACAATTTAGACGTTTCAGCCTGTAATATTCCACTGCTGGGTATAAGCCTCTTTCCCCATGTAGGAGAAGGATCAGAGTTTCCACGCTGCTCCAATGCGGGTTGGCGGTTATATTCCCTACTATGAGTAACGATCGCTATCAGGTGTACATAATAACAACCGGGACTGACGGGTTAACGTGCTCTCCGAGGTACGGTGGTGAGACCCACAAGGACTGCACAAACACCCAGACCACGACAATATAGAGAATTTTAACAAAAGGCTATATCGCACTACAACACATAAATGCGTAACATTGTATACGTCAATCCAACAAGCGTGGGTCTAGCAATTTCACAGGTATATTGCAGACGTAAGCAAGCCGAGTGTGGTTTATTAATACATTTACCTGGCTCGCATCCGATCACAACCTCATCTCGACGAGATTATGATAAGACTAACGTGATACAAATAAATTCCACGTAGGTACTACGTAACTTAATGTATTTGGTTTTGTGTCTATGGGGTGTATGAAAATTGTTCGCCACGTGTTAGTAAAAGAGATATTTTTTAAATTGTTTAAATTTTAATTATGTTTTATTGAAAGAAATACAAACTAAGTAGGTACTTTTAGGATGTCCATTTGTTGCGATTTTATTAAACTACCTCATAAAAAGGGCCTTTTCATGAAAAATAATGAAGAAATATTTACTATTTCATGACCCTGAACATTTTAAAATACTGTACAAATACCTGGCCCAGGCTCCATATAAATTTAAAACAACCCCATTAAAGGTTAGATATCCCTTTGAAAAGTATAGCTCTATAAATTCAAAGCTTTATAGTTCAGCGCCTAAAGGGACATAAAGCAAATGTCACGTTGTATTGCTAATATACCTATCCTGGAACGATTTACAGTGTTTCTAGCACGTCATAAATTTATAACACTTCGGCAACGAAAGAAAATAGATATTTTTAAAGAAAATAGTGTGAAAAAAAAATGAAATTAAAATAATTTAATTCCAAGTGAAAATAAATAATCCTAAAAATAATAATAAGCTAGAAAACTTCTGTGTACAGGTACGTGACCACGTACCTGTGTAATTTGTTGGTGTCACATTTAAAGATCAGTGAATAGTGATTGATCATTATACCATAATAGAAGTTACTCATTGACAAATTATGTAAAAATTACGTCAAAAATGTTTTGCTCGTGTCAAAACTAACCATTATGACAACAATGAACGTCCGTTTCAAAACAATGACGCCGCGTTGGCGCAGCGGTCACAGCAATGGATTGCGATTGGCTGTTGCGCTGGTGGTTGTGGGTTCGATCCCCGCACACGACAACATTTGTATTGGCCATACAGATGTTTGTCGTGGTCTGGGTGTTTGTGCAGTCCTTGTGGGTCTCCCCACCGTGCCTCGGAGAGCACGTTAAGCCGTCGGTCCCGGTTGTTATCATGTACGCCTGATAGCGATCGTTACTCATAGTAGGGAATATAATATATTTGGGTTGTCTGGAAGAAATGGCTAAATAGCCATAAGTCCGCCCATTGTACTTCACAGTCTGTAAATGATATTTGTAGTTGTGATGTACAATAAAGTATAAATAAACAATTGCAGTAGCGTTTGCAAAAGTCTGCGCCTCTACTGTACAATACTGTAATTAGTTAAGATGTTTGTAGCGTAATAAAAATGTACAGAGTTTTAAATTTAACTCCTTTTGTATCTTATTATAAAAGAAATAACTATAAAACAATTAAACTTAATTCTGCACTGAAAAAATATTTTGTTTCAACTTGTTAGCATTCATCGTTTCATTCTATACCTAGAGTTATTACTGAATCCTAGTCCGAACTATTTTTAATTATACATACTTTTTGATTTTAGAATTATATTTTTAAATATAGTCTGTTATATATATACATACTAGCTGACCCCGCAAACATTGTTTTGTCATATATGTATATTAATAACCCCAGCAACCCCTCTTGTGGGTGGAATTTCGTAAAATCCGTTCTTAGCTGACCAGCTCCACTCGGCGAAAGGAACATTCCTACAAATTTTCAAGTCTCTACGCCTTATGATTCCAGAGATATCGTGATGAGTCAATATATGGGTGGAAATCTCTTTTACTAGTCTCTTTTATATGTATAGAAGATAACAGATAACTTGAGAACGGTTCTTTGTCGATTTCATTCAATTCACATCTTAAAGCTTTTCTAATACTTTGTAAAATGTTCTTAGGCAATGAAAAAAAGAAAACATAAAAAACATAACACAGAACAATTGAAAAGTTTAGAAGCGTTTGACAGTTCACAAGTGACAAGACATGACAACGTCCGTCTAAAATAAAATTGTATGTGTAAAAAAAAAATTGATAAAACACAGAACTGGTCTGAATTTTATTATTGGCATTTTTACAGGTGTTAGTCGATTACTTTTCTAAGAATTAATGTACTCGGGTACATTTTTTTTATTATTTTTTTTTTTATGTAACTAGGTTGGCAAACAAGCGTACCGACGGCTCACCTGATGGTAAGACCGTAGCCTATAGACGCCTGCAACACCAGAAGCATCGCAAGCGCGTTGCCGACCCTATCCCCAATCCCCCCAGGAGCTCTGGTCACCTTACTCACCAACAGGAACACAATACTGCTTGAAAACAGTATTATTTAGCTGTGGTCTTCTGTAAGGTCGAGGTACTACCCCAGTCGGGGTGCTCCAATTTTGAGCAGGAAACCTGCTGTGCCCTACCTCAGTTACATCTTAACTCATATGAAACAGATACACTATTTTAAGAGTACGGATCACACATTACTGTGACGCAATGTTATAAGGTGTTAAACTAAAATACTAGAATTTGTTACAAGCAATAAAGTTCTAAAAACAGTAGTATTTCATAAGACTTTGTTAGATTGTAAAGGTCTATTTATAATTTTAATAACTAGAAGTCGGTGTGCATCGACAGGCAATAAATCATTTTTGTGGATTTAGTGTTTTATGACGCGCAGTATGATACCTATCTGCAACTTCGCTCGTTTGAAACAATCTTTGAACAAACGTTTTTATGCATTTTTTTAAATTTTTCTATAGAGGTAAGATACAAATGATCTATTTTTTTTTTTAAAAGTGTTAGACGAATTTCATGTTAAGCGAACTTTGGCAATAATTTTTTCGGACCCATCATTGTCGTCTTATATTGTTTTCGAACTCTTGTTTTTGTTCTTATGAGATACACGTTGAAATTTGTTGAAAATCACGTAATGTCTAAAGTCTAAACAATACACTCTTCAATCTTTTTAATTTTTCATTGACTTTTGACCTATCAAAACAGTAATCAACTAAAAATAACAAAGTAAAATAATAATCAATCCATTTACTTTATAAAGCAATCAAAGTAAACAGTATTGTGAGTATTGTTTGTCGAAGACACCGCAGTGATATCATCTAATAAAAGAAAGTGCGCCGCGCCTATCTGTCCTTAACCCTAGATGTAAGGCGAACGGATTCCAATAATTGAATAATGTAAAGTAGGTAATATTTTTTAAATCTCTACGTATTTCATTTGTGTGTGAGTGTGTGTATGGCTGTGAATTTGTGTGTGTTAGTTTGCGCGTTTGCGTGAGTGAGAATAACTAACGCTGCACGTATTCTTCGAGAGACTGAGGGAAGACCCAGAAAGAAATATTTGTGTGTAAGTTAATACACATCCACCATCAGCAGTGGAGCGACGTGGGGGACTAAGCTTCAACCGTCCTTTTATATGGAGGAATAGGCATTTTCTCAGCAGTGGGACGTTACAGGGTGAATCTGTTTAAAATAGGAAATTTATATCTACGTTAATAAAAAATATATTCTTGTCTTCATCAGTTCAGCCTATTGCAGTCCACTGCTGGACATAGGCCTCCCCAAGTTCGCGCCAGACATCCCGGTTTTCCGCAATCCTCATCCAGCCTACACCGGCAATCTTACGAAGATCGTCGGTCCAACGAGCCGGAGGACGTCCCACATTGCGTTTGCCAAGACGCGGTCTCCACTCCAGGACACGTCTGCTCCAACGACCATCGGTCCTGCGACACAGATGACCAGCCCACTGCCACTTCAACTTGCTAATTCTGTGGGCTATGTCGGTTACTTTCGTTCTCTCGCGGATAGTCTCGTTTCTAACTCTATCTTTGAGAGAAACCCCTAGCATAGCCCGTTCCATCGCGCGTTGAGCGACTTTGAACTTGTGGACCAGTCCCTTTGTCAGTGTCCACGTCTCGGCTCCGTATGTCAACACAGGCAGGACGCATTGCTCGAAAACTTTTGTCTTTAAGGATTGCGGAATCTTCGAAGTGAAGACTCGACGAAGTTTATTACGCGATTCTTGTCTTATGTACTTGTAAACGTTTAGTGACACTCATTTTGCGACATAAACCAATTGTTTGCAATGTGTTGTTATAAAGGTTTTAGAGCGTAACTTATACTGTCTTTCTATTATATGTATTCTCAAGACCATTTTCTTGGATATACATAATTATGAACTAAATAAATTTGAAACAGCATGTAATTGTACTACTGCTGGACAAAAAAAAACTTAGTCCTATATAGGAAAATGGTTAAAGTTAATCCGCTACATAGCTCCCCTGCAGATAGGTGAATAGCTTTTTTTCTTTTTTGATATCGCAGAGGAACCCATTTACGGGCGATATCCAGGACGCCCGGGCCTCCCTCCCCCACCCCCCGCCCCCCCGCCGTTTTGGGTTCGTAGCCGGATTACCCCAAGCCGTGAACTCCAGTTGAGGTCGCCGGCCACGAACACCTACCTGGAGGGGAGCTAGCTGCCGCACCAGCTGTTACTGTTCGGGAGAAGTAGACTCCGACGAAAGCCAGCTCTCCCCGAACGGCCGCCATGTACCCACGGCCCCTCGCCTTGACGAAGAGGGGAGGGCCGGCTCCAAGATAGGTGAATAGCTCTCCTACCAATGATAAACACAACGCTTCGTAGAAAATGGACAAATTAGCTCTGCGTTGAAAGTCTTCTAGGTATTCTACACTAATCATACTGTATAATCGACGTATCAACAGCTATTGTTAGATATTCATATCTGTGTTCGTAAATGTGATGATATTCCGTAATGTATGTAGAGTAAGTGTTTACGCTTTCTTCGTAAATACTGTAAGCATGTAAACTTTGACGCCTCGGATATCTTCGTCACACGGACACACATCCTTGGTTATTATTCAAACCAGAACAAAGGGAGTTTACATAAATTCTTAGCTCCCATGGCATCTGTGATGCGCTCAATTGGTATGCGCGGTGACTATACTGCGCCGGCGCCATCAGAGGGTTCAATGACACCATGTACGTGTCCACTGATCATTTCTCTTAATCCTCGTCAACATTCGTCAACAATGTTATCACAACCATCTTCTCATTACTTCATACCAATACGACCGTTATCTCTTCAGTTTAGAGATGTTAATAGCTTGTACGATATTAAATCTAGCCGACCGTACAATCACATGCTAGTAGATCTTATCCTTAGCATAATCTACGGAGAATGTAATTGATAGAATTAATTTGCATTACAAGTCGTACGGACGCAATATTTATGAATAACATCGTGATTAAAATCTGCATTTATATGGAAGTGTTCATTTGCATTTATCCCTGTTATTAGTTGATTACAGCATCTCTCGTTGAGGACGGGATCTGAGCATTATCGTTTGATGTTTTATAATGTTGATAATAAATTTCGTTTTGATATTTATAGTAATAAAATTTTATAAGTAGTATTGTTAATAGTTTATGATATTTAGTTTTTAATACAGTTAACATTAGGCAGTACTTAGCAGTAAGTAACTATGTCCTTCTAAAATACACATGTCAGAAGTGAAACTTCTTTTCCAAGCTAATTTAAAAAAAACGAATTTAAAATACAAAAAACTAATTGAAAAAAACAAAAACAAAAAGCCAACGTCACGCGGTGCTCCCAGGCGGTCACCCATCCAAGTACTGACCGCGTGACGCGTTGTCGCGTTAGCGGTCGCTCAAATATCCCTCATGCCCCTAAAGAAGTTTCACTTCAAAAAAATTATAGATATGCTAGCTGTGCCCCGCGGTTTCACCTGCGTTGATTTGAGGGGAAAAAATGCTTTCCTTTTTTAATAGTATAAGATTTAATTAGCTTGATATATTTTCCTTAGTTTACACTAAATAAATTTCTGAACGCACGCATAAATATTTGACCAAAGAGTATATAACCACTACGTTTTATATTTGACAACCAATATATATTATGTCAATCCGTTTTCATTACTGACATTATTATACATCTTTAAAATCTAAAATACGCCACTATCCGTATATTGTGGATATATGTTGTCGATTCGAAACCTTTATTTAAATACGTTCTTTAATTTTATCGGAGAGTTTACCATATCGACGGGATGAACATTAAACGTTTGACAGTTACGAAACACGAACATAGTTCCATACAAATTTTCATTCCCACCTTTCAACCCCTTACACCCTTTTATTCGCATTAAAAAGTAGCCTATGTCCTTTCTCAGACTCTAGACTATCTGTATACCAAATTTTATTTAAATCTGTTCCGTAGTTTTGGCGTGATTGCGCGACAGACAGACAGACAGACAGACAGACAGACAGACAGAGATACTTTCGCATTTATAATATTAGTATGGATGAGATAATGTCAGGAATTATCGAAAACAAAAATAGTTATAAAATGTTTTCTTATTAGAAAACAATTGATTAGGTTATCATGAATTTATCTGCATATCTATTTAAGTACAAGTAATTCATTACAAAAATATTAGCCAAGATAAGAAGCATGAGTAAGAAACCAAAAGTACTTGAAATACAATATTCAAAACAAAAGAACATTAAGCGCTTTGAAAACAATTTATAGTTTCTAATTCGTTACCAAAATAAAGAACGGTTGAAATATTTCAAGTCACGGTAATACTCGTATAAACAGTTCGTATCATGCACTGTCCTTAGAATGCATCTAAATCCCACTTGCCCCACATCCGAGTCGCACACGACAGAGCAAATCTTGTTATCCAGTCCGCTGCATTTCAATCACTTCTCATTACAAGTTACGATGTTTGGCCTCGTGACATGGTCATAAAATATATTCCTGCCGCTTTGTTAATATTTCAAGGTGATAGTCAAATACGAAACAGCTATGTGGTTTTATTTCATATTTCTGAAGTGCTGAAGTGCACTGTATTTCCTCTAGATATATTACAGATATTTTTTGATATTACAGGTATGTTATTTATAAATTTTATTATAAACGCTTTAGTAGTTTTCTAAGATTATATTTTAATTTCAATGTCATGCGTTCGTACACTAATTCCAACTCGTTATGTGACCTTTGTTCTGATAATAACCCTTCTTGAATATCTTTCAGAAATCACTGTTCCTGACGGCTTAGCCATTTCCGGCCCTAGCAGACACTTCTGCGCCGAATGCCGATTATAATTATAAGGGTGTTAGCTTCTTCATATAGCTTTTCGAAATCGAAATGCAGATTTTGCTAAAAAAAATATACAGAAGAAAGGTTAGAAACTTTTCACAATTCTTTGAACAGAATAATGTTCTGATTGAAAGTAAACTGTCCTTTTCAAATTCAATTATACCCCGTCCGGCGACTAATTATCTTTTTGACAGCTCACGCCTATAAATTACAGTTATTTTTTTCGGAATAACGTACTAAAAATTCTACTGTAATGTCATACTTTATTGACGATTTGATTGATTGAGTGAAGTACCCTGTGCATAACAAACAACCACAGACTATGAAACAGTTCTTGAAATAATAAATCGATCATAATTATGATAAAAATAATTTTACGTCATGTGATTATTGTTTCTATAAATTTAATACAAAAAAGGAAATAAAAATAGTATCTATGACCCCAAGATTGATTACTTGCAAGGAATTAAGTCGAAATCTTGAAATTTAATTGCAAACCAAGAATAAAGAGCAATAACTCTGTTAATTCATTTAATTTATTATTTATATATTTCATTTATAATTAAAAAAAACTAATAAACGCATAAATAAATAATATTTATTTATGCGTTTATTAGTTTTTATAATATTTTTAAACTAAATGAATTTAATTAAATCGATTGAAAGTTCTTCTTAAATAAAATCAATTATTATTTCAAATCGAATAAATAACGTGTGAGGCAGTCACTAATGTCAAAATTTCTTGAAGTGTCAAAAAGATAATTAGTCGCCAGACGGGGTATAACAATATTTTTTTAGATAACAGTTTCTAATCTAATCGTAAGTTACTATTTACAGTATTTGTATTATAAAATACTATGGCTTAAGAAGAAATAGCAGATTACTTATCTATCCGTACTTTACAAACGAATTATCCGTTATCTGCTAAGGGTGCTATATTAATGAAATATAACAATTACACTAGTTGAGTTGTGTACTGCACGAATTTACTTTCATGATACATTTAATATAGTATACTACTTTTTTCAATTACATTAGCATCCTATAATACAACTACAAATCTTCTCCCTATTTGGTTCCACGAATAGTTATTACTTTCTAAAATGGGGGTTTTTACTTACACTTTGTCCTTTGTTGTATTTACCAGAGTGCCTTTTAAGGAAATTAAATGTATCGAGTCAATAAATAAAGCAGGAAAATTTTTACTTGTACGTGACAAAATCATCGGATATCCTACACTTGATATTATTAACATCCAAAATATATTACCTATATTTTTTATCACTTAACTTCACAAACTGTGTTTAAGAAAAAATTGCGTGCGTACAAAGTACACAGTCATGTGAGAAGTGAAACTTTTTAACAAAGTAATTAAAAAAAAAACTATTTAAAAAACTACCAACGTCACGCGGTGTTCCCAAGCGGTCACCCATCCAAGTACTGACTATCCCTGACGCTGCCGCGTTTCCGGTCGCTCAAATTTACCCCTCATGCGCCTAAAGAAGTTTTACTTTAAAAATAATTATACGCAAATATTTTATTGCACCTGGATACTGATATGCAGTCTTAATTTTGAAGACTCCTTTCTATGAAACTACCCTCAATGCTTAACACAAAACTCATTAAAATTAGTTCACAATAATTATAAATTCCCCTAGTAAATATTGATGTACAAAGCATCTATTTTTACCTTTAGAGCCATTTACAAGTGTCGAAAAAAAACCTCAGCAGTTCATACCGAACAGTACCTATAGTGGTTATATTAGTATACCCTCCTACTCCTCTTGCACAAACATCATAACCCCAGGGAGTTACCGTTTTTAAGCGAGGTGGAAATTTTGCTAAAACATATATGTATGTAGGTACTTACTACCTACGTGAAGATAGTTCAAGGATGAAAGTCGTTTAAAATTAATATAACTGCAAAGCGTTCTACTTGTTCGAGATTAGTCTTTTAAGTTTAATAGGTTCTTAGAAGAACGAACCGAGCGCCATTATTTTCTTTCAAAGAAAAAATTACAATAATCCTCTCTTGATGTGGTGCTTGAAACTTTTAGATATAAAGATTCTGTGTATTGTTTTTCTGAGATATACATTTTTATATCCGTGCTTTATATGGAAATAAATATTTACAATGACGTTAAATTAGCGAAAACGTCTAAACAATCATTTGATATTTTGAAAAGTCACGATGAGTCATCAGTACATACTATAAAACAAAGTCGTTTCCCGCTGTCTGTATGCTTAGATCTTTAAAACTGCGCAAATTATTTTGATGTGGTTTTTTTAAATAGATAGAGTGATTCAAGAGGAAGGTTTATATCTATAATACATGTATAATATGGTAGAAAACACTGATAGTTTTAGAGGTTTCTAACGTATATTTTGTTGTAGATAGTGTTTAGTATCAGCATTGCACCCGTGCGAATCCGGGGCAGGTCGCTAGTAAAACAGAAACATTAAAGTAACTTGATGTACCATTAAATTTTTTTGAAGAAACGATATGAATGTAAGTAATTGCCGTATTTGTTTCGTAATTTGAAAAGATTTCAAAGTATAAAACCTTTTTTTTTTTTTTTTATTAAAACCAAAAAGTTTATTTTGCTTTTGAAAATGAGAAGTCTAGCGCCGTTCCGCCTGATTGCTTTTATCCCTCTCGACAGTTATTTTTGAACCAAAAACCTAACCTTGTGTTGTGTTGAAGGATGAGTAAGCAAATTTATGGCGTACAGAGCATTGCTCTTTCGTCTCTCGTCTTATGCAAATTCACATCTGTGAAGAAAAGAACGGAAGAGATCTATCAACATTTTGCCAATATTGATAGTCGATACATCTTTATTCGTCGATCATTAACGCAAAAACTATAAATTATATTTACTCAAACTATAAAGCCGCTACCGGATTGGATCACGTCCATAAATATCTACACCTTGCGAAAAAATCGTCACACATTTTGTTTGCAAAAGAAATAAATAAATATGGAAGATTTATTTTCGCTAACAAAACGTATGTGCAGTAATGACGATTATAAATTAAGAATAGATTTATGGATGTTTGGTTTGGCTTCTGATTGTTGGGATCTGCTGTGTCCAGTGATGTGTGTGGATCCCGCTTTACTCATTGATGTTTAATTATTTCAAACTATTTGCCTTTCTTCTACGTGAAGAAAGAGACCTAGACCTATGCTCTGCAATGGGCTGTTACAGGTGAATATCAATCGTAATCACATGGTTTGGAAGATCGTTGAATAATTTAAAAAAATTGAACATAACATAATGACTTTTCGGATTAGTCAGATTTGTTTAATTTGTGTGATGCTTAGTGTTTCAATGTTATGACTCACAGTGTGATTATTTATAGCCTAATATGCATTAATAAACCACAGAACGACAGAACCCAAGAATCCTGTAAAACCTATGTTGGTTTTATAATGTTACATTTTTACAAATACTCTCCATCCTTCTAGATCTAGATGATCTCCCGTATAAAATAATAGGTACCTATATACTGTATTTCAGATCCTATCCAGTATTATTTAAACTAAACTTGCTAGGGAATAATTGTTATGACAGAACTGTCTTAAAGAATCGTTCTGAATTCATCTCGAATGTTTGTGTGTTACGTAAAATATAATAAATAGATTTTAACCAGGCTCTCTAGCGAAGATGGCGTGAAGGTTAACGTTGGTCTAATGCACTCATATTTAAAATATGTTAAAACAAGTCTGTTAAGGGCCCCGTATTCGATCAAATAGTTCGTCAAATTTTTGTTTGACAATCGTGTTTGTCAAATTTTTTGAACGTGTGCGAGCTTGTTTGATGTGTTTGTTATAAAAATTGAAAAATTCACAACAATAATAATAATAAAAAAAATTGTAACCAGCAAACTATTTTAGTTTTCAAGTGACTACTCTAGTACCTATAGATTTATGATTTGACAAATGTTCTAGTCCCGCAGCAGTGACAAAAATAGTTTGAACATATATTTACATATAAATGGGACAACCCACATTCCAAAATTCATGCCCCCATTTAGATAAGTCTGTCACCTTTTCAAAATAAAACATTCTATGTTTAGTGTCTGTACAGTGAGCTCAAACTTATTTATTAGCACAGATATAGAGAATTTTAGAAGGGATACCGAAATTTTCGGTCTGTATGTAGAAATTAATATTATATAAATGCTTATCCTTCTCCTACATGGGGAAAGAGGCCTATGCCCAACAGTGGGATATTACAGGCTGACGCGACGATATAATAAAACAACGACTACGCGTTTAGGTAATGGTACTAGAGTTCGCTAGTTCGTATCCCTGCATGACACTGTATGCCATATAGTATAGGCCATATAGAGGTTAACCTAAGTCTGGGCGTTTATGACTATGTTTAATGTTTTCTTCTTAGTGTCGTTGACTGAGAATAAATATTCTTGTAAAGCTGTTTTTTTTTTGCTATTTCAGGACATTTCAATTCATTTGGTAACAAATAAAAAAACGTGCTTTTGCACGCATGCACTAAGCGTAAACCAAAAAGTTACTATAAATTATTTTAACACATTACTAAAGAGATATGTATTACATACATACTAAAAGAAATCTTTCGGTGCATATAGTAATTTAGTTTTATTTCTGTCCTTGCATCCACCGTGCTTCGAAGAGTGCGTTAAGTTTTAATTTCCGGTATAGTAAACAATTATTTAGCATCAGTATATGCGAATAGTCATCGCTAATTCTTGGTACAACATTATGTTGTGTTGGATATATATTATTATTGCATTTCAAAAAACCCTTTTATATAACAAATACTGTATCACTATTTATATCTATATCTGTAAATATCATGTGGCGAGTTTCCGTGAAGACAAATACATCATAGATTAAATATAAATATCTATATGACCAATATAATAAATTGTTACTAGCGCAGATCAAATTTGAATATCTATTGTCATAGACACTCACTATGACTATTGTATATAGAAACACGTTTATACCTTCCATCTAAATCCATATTTATCTTAATATTTATTTTAATGGGTTGATGTCAATTCTAAAATTCTGTATTCTATGTATAAAACGATAGTGGCTAATATCATATCAATGAACGGCGCGTGTTTTGAACCAACTTGGCCGCGTTCCAAACATATGGCTTTCCCCGTCTATGCCCAGTTTCAGATACACTCGAAGCTTTAATAGAAGAAAACGGAAATTGCCTATATTAAAACATCACTTATTCTTATCTATATTTTATGATTTACAGATGCTGGTTATTTATTTTATGGGTCGGTGGGACTTTTAACTTCGTAACGTCTTTATTTTCATGTAATATTTGTATGAAAAAGGTAACAAAACAACAAGTGTGTAACTTCTACAATTTTCTTTCATGTAACAATGTAGTTTAACTGCATCATTTTATTAAACTTTCTAACGACACCGCCTAGGTTAATTAAAAAAACACACAAATAACATTTTAAAGAAATTTAGAGGCTATAATATACCATACTATAACTAATCTAAAAAAAAAGGAAAATTACCTACTTGCACACATATATTTTATCAGTGTTATAAACTGTATATTTTTTATCGACTGACAAAAAACATGTAATTCGTACAAAATCATAAGAAACGTCATCTAAACTAGAAATATATTCATTTTTTATTATGTTAAAATTATGAGACAAGAAGAATAAAAACACGAATTTACAAAAATTCTTTCGTTATAACACATTACCGTGTGAAAAATGATCATTCCCCACGAAAATAGTTGGGTTAAATTTAAGAATACTGTGTATTTCTCAATGTGTTTCAGTTAAGACATCATTGCTAACTTGCTAAGCTTCTGGTTGACAGAGTTACACTTTTATTAATGTCACCATATATCCGTCGCGATAATGAACGGCTTTTGAGGACTAATAATACTAAAATACGTTGATTTTTTTCTTTTATTTATAACTAGTGACCCGCCCCGGCTTCGCACGGGTGCAATGCTGATAATAAATACTATCTACAACAAAAGAAACGTTACAAACCTCTAAAATTATCAGTGTTTCTCTAACATATTATACACGCATTATACATATAAACCTTCCTCTTGAATCACTCTACCTATTAAAAAAAACCGCATCAAAATCCGTTGGATAGTTTTAAAGATCTAAGCATACATACAGACAGACAGACGGGAAGCGACTTTGTTTTATAATAATTATGTAGTGATTAAAAATGTGAACGACTTGGTGTAGACTAGGTAGGTACTCTCAAATACATTTTCGAACTAAAACTTCTTTATGCACGCTTCACTTGGTGAGAAAGCTGGTGAATGCGTGACGAGAGCGTTACGAAAAGTGTAATCGGGCGAAGCGAACGGAAGTTGAGAGGGATATATAAGTTAGATGGAGCTAAAGAAGTTTTACTTCAGTCGTGTGGTCTAAAGCAAACACGTTTTTTTTAAAATCTATAATAATATTATAATTTTATAAAGCTGAAAAGTTTGATGGATTGCTTAAACGCGTTGTTCTCTCTCTCTTTTATGTTGGTTAGCCCATTTACCGAGGAAGGCTATAGGAAATAGGCTATTTATTAACGTGGGTGAAACCGCGGTGCACAGCTCATGCATATTATAAAATTCATAATTTATCGGTCTCTCTCTTTCTTACATATATTTTGTTACTAATACTTATTCTTCTATCCATACATCCCCTCATACTTTGATGTATTTTCTAACCAATCATTGAAATTGAAACTGTTATTCGTAACATTTTTTTTTTATATTTATTATTTATGAACGTCGCTTTACCATAGAAAAAATTAAGAGATATTTAACCTACTGTTATTCTTTTATAATTTTTTTCACGGCTAAGGTTTTCTCCAATAGGTCCAAAAGTTTGAGAGAACTCTCTCTCGCTTTTAGTATTTTTGCTTATAAAGTATATCAAAAGGAAATCGTACACCAACTGGAAAAAGTAACAATTAAAATTTCTGTCTTCATTTAATTTAATTCTCAAATTAATCAAGTTATGCTTCTTTAGAAGTCACTCAAAAATGTAGAAAACGCGAGACAAGTTAGTAATTAGTAAATTTAATCAAAACTAGTTCCACTTGTTTATGTATATTTTAATACGTCTTGTAAAAGATTAGATTGATATTTTTGCCTAAAATTAAATTACTAAACTCAGCTATTAAAATTAGAGAAATTATGTGAATGTTTTAGTTAGGAAAAAATTAATTACAAAATGTCATCGTTTTTCAAAGCCTTCTTTAAAGTTTTCTTTTTAGTAAGAATATGCTTCTTATTGACAAATATAAGTACGTCATATTTGTAAATTTTCTTTATTCAAATAAAAAAGCAATTTAAATCTTTTTCAAAATATAAATAATCATTTTAATAAATAAACTATTATTTATGTGAAGTTACCACTACGAAATGTACATTCTGCAGACAAGAATCGGTAAGAAACAAAAATTTATAATTATGTATCTATCATTTTAATTATATTTAGCCACAGATCACAAATTAAGTCGTAACTTGTATGAAATACATCGTTACTAAACCCGCACATATTTATTCATTATTTTATTATTTCTTCTCAAAGTCCGTTATAACAAAGTTTTAAAATAAAATTAGGTATTTAGCTATGATAATTACAGTGTTCGGTCACAGCACTTTCCCGCTCAATTCAAACATTTGTACAAGTCCTACAGATGCTTATCGGGCTTATCCTGTGCTCAGGGTCTGGGCGTCTGTCTTTGTATTGTGTATGTCTTCGAGTTCCCGACACAGGACTACAGGAGTAAATCCTACTGGGTTTGGGCGTTGAGTGTCAGTTGTTTATTTGTTATTTATAAGATTGACTTACTGTTTTGCGGTCTTGCTATTTTGTGTAGGTATTCTTTTTTCTACTTTTATTATAGTATAAAGCAATTATTGTGTGAAGATTTTTGTTTATTTATAATAAACTCTTCACCGAAATGTTCGCAACACGGTAGAGCGATCAAAGTATACATTATACATGTCGTTAAACAATCTCAATCGTTTGCGGTTGCTCGCCGCGAAACTACTCAATGTTTTACTTTTACATTTCACAAAAGTATCCCTGAAGATATATTTACTTATTACAAATAAAATTAAAGACTTAATTAGTTCATATAGACTTAATTAGTATCATGCCGGAATTTTAGCACTTTATAAAATCTTTCAAGTTCCTATAATTCGTGACGCAAGCATGTCATAATAATTGGCATTTTGGTTACAGCTCTGTTTCAAATTCTAGGGGGATTTATTGCTATCCTACATAGAGATTAGGGCACTAACGAAATTGACTGTTAAACATTATCATATTAGCATAAATTCATTATTAATATAATTTTAAAATTATAACAAATCGAACTTAAAAAATGATACGAGTATCATAAAACAAACATCTTTTATCTCTCAATAGCAATACCCCATCCGGCAGAATGAGATATGTGCGTATTTCGGGAACGATTCATAACAATTTGAATTATCGTACGAATCAAGGAAACGATGTTATATGTATTGGTTTAAATCTCTATTAACCGATTTCATTGATTTGTTAGTGTAAACTGACTGAAAGTTTCCGTTGATTAGTGTACTATATTTTAGTATGCTTAA
Source organism: Melitaea athalia (assembly GCA_905220545.2). Classification (NCBI taxonomy): domain Eukaryota; kingdom Metazoa; phylum Arthropoda; class Insecta; order Lepidoptera; family Nymphalidae; genus Melitaea; species Melitaea athalia. The sequence goes on from HG992180.1 coordinate 19,634,013, forward strand.
TTTATTTCAAAAATAAATTTAATTAAAAAATGCATGAAAATAAATTAAATTACGTAAGTGTAAATGTTTTAAAACAAAGTAAATAATTATTGTTATTAACATACCATATTTTAAGCAAAGTTACTTTCGAAACCTAGCTATGTACCAAATTTTAAGTTAAATAAATAAAATAACAGTAAAAAACCTTTTTAAAAAACAAGCTTTTATTTGAATGTGCTAAAACGAAAAAAATAAATTTTTACTTTAAAACCTTTACTATCTACTTATAAAGTCATTGCACATAATATATATGATAGAAAAGCTTGTCGCGAGATATGATTACTTGTATTTCTTTAGTTTGAAAATTTTAATAGTTAAAATCAATCACATCAATTTATTTAATTTACTTGTTTACAAGCAAATCTCACGACAAGCTTTTATATCATGTAGATTATGTATAATGACTTTATAAGTAGATAGTAAAAGTTTTAAAGTAAAAATTTATTTTTTTCGTTTTAGCACATTCAAAAAATAAAAGCTTGTTTTTTAAAAAGGTTTTTTACTTTTATTTTATTTTTGACTTTTTAGTCGTTTATCACGTCACTTTATTCGAATTATTGTAAGCAAGTCCTTAACTTGCAATGTATGTATGTATGTATGTATGTATGTAACTTTAATGAATGTTTGTTCGGGTGAAATCTTGCAACTCAATTTTGAAGCAGACATCTTCAACCAATTGAGCTGAAATTTTGTATACAGGTTCAATTTGGATGACAATGCATGGTTTGTATGTATGCATGTATGTATGTTTGTTCGGGTGAAATCTTACAACTCAATTTTGAAGCAACCAATTGAGCTGAAATTTTGTACGCAGGTTCAATTTGGATGACAATGCATGGTTAACTCTGTGACGTCATTCTATATCCAATAGTGCAGCATATCCAAGAGTGCGGACTAGTGCACTTCTACAATATGGGTATCAAATGAAAGGACTTGCTAACAATAATTCGAATAAAGTGACGTGATAAACGACTAAAAAGTCAAAAATAAAATAAAAGTAAAAAACCTTTATAAAAAACAAGCTTTTATTTTTTGAATGTGCTAAAACGAAAAAAATAAATTTTTACTTTAAAACTTTTACTATCTACTTATAAAGTCATTACAAATAATCTACATGATATAAAAGCTTGTCGTGAGATTTGCTTGTAAACAAGTAAATTAAATAAATTGATGTGATTGATTTTAACTATTAAAATTTTCAAACTAAAGAAATACAAGTAATCATATCTCGCGACAAGCTTTTCTATCATATATATTATGTGCAATGACTTTATAAGTAGATAGTAAAGGTTTTAAAGTAAAAATTTAATACTTAATAATTTACTAAGCTTGTAAAAACAGCAAGTACTTACTCAATTTTTGTTTTTGTTCAGGTAAGAAACCTATTTAATTTTGTTGAATTACATATATTACAAATAAATAATTCAAACATGTTTATTTTTTCTTGAGCACGTCGACAATACTGTTTATAAACTGAGAATTGGCTAACGAAAAACAAAATCAATTGATGAATAACTTCATTCATCGTTGTTTGTGGTTTTGATTTGAGAAAAATTGTTTACCAAACAATTCATTCTTTCAATGCAATGTCCGCAATTGTTGGATATTGTTAACACGTCAAGTGAAGGTCGATACGTCGATGTTTAAGATGTATTTAGTGGCTAATTAATGCATTGTTTAAATGATTGTTTATAGACAACTAGGCGCTACCTGCTTTGAGAATTAATGTATGTACATAATTTTCAATATAGCACTTAATAAAAAGATTTTTTCGATCGGTTGACGGTATCCTTCTTGAAGTTGTTCAGGATTATGTCTACCTTGGCCACACCATTCAGCTGGGCCGAAACAACTTCGAGAAGGAAGCTGATAGGAGGATTCGGTTGGGCTGGGCGGCATTTGGCAGGCTTCGTCGAGTCTTCACTTCGAAAATTCCGCAATGCTTGAAGACAAGTCTTCGAGCAATGCGTCCTGCCTGTGTTGACATATGGAGCCGAGACGTGGACACTGACGAAGGGACTGGTCCACAAGTTTAAAGTCGCTCAACGTGCTATGGAACGGGCTATGCTTGGGGTTTCTCTCAAGGACAGAATAAGAAATGAGACTATCCGTGAGAGAACGAAAGTAACCGACATAGCCCACAGAATCAGCAAGTTGAAGTGGCAGTGGGCTGGTCATCTGTGTCGCAGGACCGATGGCCGTTGGAGCAGACGTGTCCTGGAGTGGAGACCGCGTATTGGCAAACGCAGTGTAGGACGCCCTCTGGCCCGCTGGACCGACGATCTACGTAAGATTGCTGGTGTAGGCTGGATGGGGATTGCGGAAAACCGGGATGTCTGGCGCGAGCTTGGGGAGGCCTATGTCCAGCAGTGGACTGCAACAGGCTGATATGATGATGATGATGATGAAAAAGATTTTTGAAGTAAAACTTAAAGTAAACGCACCCTTGACTTGGGAGTTGGGGAGGAAGCTGGTGAATGTGTAACGAGAGTGTTACGAAAAGTGTGCTAGGGCAAGGCGACCGGAAGATGGGAGGGGTTTGGTCTTAAAGCACACTCACAGTTTTTTGTAATTACTTACGATTATATCAAATATTCAAAAAACGTTGTGTCGTTTCAAAAAGTGTCAAATCATAGGGTGATTTTGATCTTCCCTCATGATTTGACCCTCATTTTAATTACGCGCGTAAATACGAAAACGTTATTGTTAGATGATTTCTTGGCAAAGGATAAGACACGATTGACATACGAAGGTCGCTTTGACTTCCATAAAGCTTGCGAAATTTAATGGAACCGAGCCACGTGTGTTTTGAGAGATCAAAAGGAAGTTACGAGTTTAATTATGAATCTATTGTCTTCACTGTCGTAAAATGTGCTCATATAATATGGTATATTCTAAGATAAATAAAATTGTAATTTTAATTGTTACATACTTTCTATATTATATCTTTCTATATTAAGAACATATTTTGTAAATTTGAGACAATTTTGATACGACGATACTAGAAATAAATAAATCAACGTCTTATAATCAACGGCACCCATTAAGATTAGCTCCTAGCCTCCTATGTTGAGGGTCCGTAATCACACAAGCACAAACAAAGACCAAAGGAAATATCTGTATGGCTAACACATCACATATGTATGAAATGTGCGGGAATCGAATAGGCAACCACCAGCGCAACTACCACAAACAAGTGCTGTGACCGCTGCAATAACGCGTCGTCATAGAAACTAGAAATGGCTGATAAAAAAAATTATAATTATTTTAATCGTACCTATTATATTTAAAACATAAATAAATACCTTGAGAAATAATCAAGGCTGAAGGCTCTCAGAAATCTAACAATACTTAATTGTTAATGTTCTACAAATTTGAAATTACAATTATACATCGCATAGTGATAAAATATAAAATACACTGGAATTAAGCTACAGACATACTTATTTGAATTCACTTTTTCGGGATTTACACCATGTACATGTTTATATTTGAGGCTCCGATATTTCGGCGCAGTTGCATGCGTTCTTCCGTGACCATGGCGCATGCAACTGCGCCGAAATATCGGAGCCTCAAATATAAACATGTACATGGTGTAAATCCCGAAAAAGTGAATTCAAATAACGTTAATAACCATGAAAATTTAAAACAGACATACTTTCTTAGATACTCCTTAAAATACGAAAACAATATTGTCATTTTTAATAACAGAAAATTTAAGTCCCTTTTATTGTTTCAGTGCGATATGTTTACGTTAAATTTTTATTTACTTTTAACACGATATCTCCTAAATGTAATGTAACGTGTGTCCAATAAGCAGATCCGGAGATTGGCAAATGTGAAACAATTTGTCAAACGTCAAATGCTATAAATCCAAATGTCTCGACATAAGACGCAAATTTATAAACTACAGCAACAAAACCGCTAAGAAACTATAATAATAATTAAAGAAATTTATTATTATTCCCTTAATTTTTATTCTAAACAAGAGACGGTTATTTTTAATAGCTTTTATTTAACTTGCAATGTATGTATCAATATATGAAGTCATTACATAATTTATTTATTATTAATTAAAAAAAGGGACGGGTTCCAGACTACACATCCTTCACTCTGACCTTTGGCACAGCGCGAGTCGCGACGTCTAATGGAACCAATAATGCCAAGCCCACCGTGATACTTTGCATCTGTTTCATAGATAACATTACATTACATATTAGCTAAAAATATAATAGAGCTAGAAAGGGTTTTGTTTTGTTCGTAAGACTATTATTAATGTGTGTTTAAATATTAACATAACCTATAAGCTGTTACGTATTTTAGCGGGTTAAGAAATTGTATAAGTAGGTACCTATTTGGTCTAAATAAATAATTTATTATTTTTATATATTTTGTACTGGAAGGATATCAATTTTAAATACACCTACTAAATCCGTGACAATGTAATAATAAGAAATGGTACGTCCGTTCCGTCAGTCAGTACTGAACCCTTTCTGAACGACTGCACAGCCTCCGCATTAATTGTAAAATAGACAAGTAGAGAAGTTTTCGACCGAACTCCTGTCAAAGTGGATATAAATTTCACTAACTGAATAATTTATCAGTGAAATAAAAATAGAATGAAGACGCAAAACACCAATGAATCATCGTAAGAAAAATGTAGGAAGTGATAGAGGACACTATTTTTGTTTTAAAAATAAAAATAATCTCGTCTTAAGAGATATTAGTCTCGTTGACATTAAGAGCTTTTCAAATAATTTGTTTTATACATTTCTTCCGTAATTAATATTCAAAAGCATACATTGTGTCTGAAAATTAAAAAAAAGATAAATTACTCGTGTCTTTCTCATAACATTTGGATGAAACAAACAGATTTCTTGAGTCAGTACGCAAGATGATTAAAAAATAATGACAACAATGAGAACCAAAGACTATCCATCATCTTCTTGTTTTGATCGGGATTTATCCTTGTATTTATAAGAAGTCGTTGCTTCAAAGATCTAAAGAACCTTAAAAATACGAAAATAAATACTTAAGTGAAATTTAATTTACAACGATTGATGCTAAACATTTATTATCAGAAAAATATTTTAACGATCGCTGGAAGCGAAATACTACAAAGTTAATAAAATTAATCGTTATAGATCAAAAAATATATTACGACATCTGAACGTACTCTATGAAAGTTAAAAAAAAATAAACAAAAATTGCATGCGTACAAAGTACACATGTCAGAAGTGAAACTTCTATGGCAAACTAATTTAAAATTATTTACATAGATTTACAAAGTAGCGCGGTGCGCCCTTCCCTGTCGTTTTCCGTTGCATCCGGTTTGAAATCACAATGATTCTAAAGAAGTTTCACTTCAAAAAAACGCTAAATCTAATAAAAAAAGCGATTTGCAATTTCGATTCGCAAACAGGTAGCTAGTACTGAAATAATCACCACAGGCTCATTACGAATTTTATGTTCCTCGATCGTTTTTCATGTACAGTTGTAGGTGGCGACTTTCATTTCACTGTTTATAAGTCTGGAGTTTACTGAACTTAAACTGATTTTTTCTGGAACTTTCCATTAATACTCGATTTTATAGTAGTACAGATATTGGAAGTGTATTTGAATTTTCCTATGAACTGAAGAATTTATTAGATCTGATTACTTGAAATTTTTTACGATGACTTGTTCCTTGTTCCGCGCACGTTGTTTTTCCTAAAAATGCAGCACGTTAGATACTTAGCTAGTATCTATCTGACATTATTGAAATTTAATTAAAAAATCTAATTTAAATAAAATGTAATTTGATATCTCTATTAAAATTATAATAAAATTTTTACTTAATTATAACAGTGACAAACACTGAATAATAAACGCACGGAAATTTTCATTTACCAAGTAATGTAAACAATATTGTGTACTGGTTTCCTCAATTTGATCGAAATGGGCGATGATGGCAACATTATATGTTTTTGCGGGCACTAAACTTGGAATCGGTTGATCGTAACTTTGTTAATGGGTGAGCAAATGAGAGACACGGCATCGACGATGTTAGAGATCCCACGTCGTAAACGAAGCTTATACGATGTAATTAAACATGTGCAATTACAAATTGTTTATTAAAAAACTTATTTTGCTTTGTTTTTTTTTTTTACAATTAAGTACAATAATTTCCGCTGGTGGAGTAAATGTTTTTTTTTTTTTTATGTTACTAGGTTGGCAAACAAGCGTACGGCTCACCTGATGGACGCCTGCAACACCAGAAGCATCGCAAGCGCGTTGCCGACCCTATCCCCAATCCCCCCAGGAGCTCTGGTCACCTTACTCACCAACAGGAACACAATACTGCTTGAAAACAGTATTATTTAACTGTGGTCTTCTGTAAGGTCGAGGTACTACCCCAGTCGGGCTGCTCCATATTTTGAGCAGGAAATTTCCTGCTGTGCCCTACCTCAGTTGATAATAATGTCTACGACAATTAATCAAAAATTAGCGTCTGTAGTTATTGCATGACTTTCAAAAACATTTTCTAAAAAAAATGTGTGTGTGCGATTCCCACACGATAGAAGTGAAACTTCTATGGCAAACTAATTAAAAAAAAAAACTAATTTAAAATTAGCGGCTTCCAGCGCAGCTCGTCTTTCCCTGTCTTTTTGCTATTGCATCCGGTTTGAAATCACAACGATTCTAAAGAAGTTTCACTTCAAAAAAAAACTAATTTAAAATTAGCGGCTTGCAGTGCGGCTCGTCCTTCCCTGTTGTTGTGCCGTTGCATCCGGTTTGAAATCACAACGATTCTAAAGAAGTTTCACGTCAAAAAAACAATTTTAATGATGTAAATACCGAATAGGCATCTAATAAATCAACTCTCATACTACATTTCAAGTTGTAGAGATACGAAAATTCTTCGATTGCAGATTTTCAACGAGTTTTGTCTTACCTTATAACCATTTCCAAAACATCTTCCCTCTCGAAGACCTTGCAGTATAAGTGCAGAATCTTCAGGCACGTGTACTGCAGACCTGTCCAGGTCAGGTCAGCTGACTTCAAGGCTTGGTCCCAGGGACAGTCATCATGTCTCGACAGGCACAACATGCCGTCACGCGAACTTTCCGTCGGAGGCATTTAATTTTTATATTGAGATCTTTTAGGAACTAAAATTTTTGTTCAGTCTTATAATGCACTGCCACGTTTGAGATTATTTTAGTGATTATTCATAAAGGAAGAGTGGTTACGCTAATTCATTTTAAATTAACAGATTTTAGCCATAGTTATTTATGTTTTTGACTTTGTACATGCCTTAAGATAAAGTGCCATATTCTTGTTTTTTTTTTTTTATTATTACAGGAAATTTATCAAAACATTTATGTCACTTGTTTGACAGAATATTTCCTTGATGTTTCATGATGTTTATGGTTACAAGTGATGCCATGATCCTATATATAATTAAAATAAGACATACAATAGGTTTAATATTATCCTAAGTCTTGTTTCGGTTGATATATGTTCTTGAATTTTTTTTACACGGCCGATTAGTATGTTTATATTTGTGTGATGGAACTGATGGAGATGATTCATAAGCAAAGTTTTGTAATCAGATTGTACATGACAGACCTTCAACAAAATAGTAGTTGCGATGCGTCCAAAATATTGACTTCATTAACTCACTGCTACTCATATACCTACATTAGATATATTCAGGGCTGTGAGGCAAGACTTTTTAAATATTTTTTTACTAAAATTATTTATCATCAACGTGCTTCATATGTTTCGTTAATGCCTATCTTATCTCTCATTAAACAGCCTTTGTTCTTTTAAAATCTTTAAGTTATTAAGATGCATTTCTCATGAATTTTCTCAGTGTGGGCTATTAACTTAAATACCTTATAGAAAAAAAGAAATCTAGATGATTAATTAGTAACAGAAAGCTGTGGCATGCGACTTTTTCCGCTCGTAATGAAATTGAGATTCCTCATAGGCCCCTCCCCCCTCCTAAGCAGTAGGTTTTCTCAAAAGTATTGAAATTGTGTTTATTTATTACTAGTAAAAAATTGAATGCAAGTAAAATCTACGTGCATTAAGTGAATTATTATCCAATGAGAACATATTCAGGAGTATAACAATGACTGCGTGTAATTTTATAAAAATCAATTGCTTTTTTTTGAGGCAAACTTGCGGACGATACTGTCGAAACTTTTTAATGAAGCTTTACTAAATAATAAGTATTAATTCAATAATATAAGCAGCCCTGTTGTTTCAATATATTCTTGTCCCATTAAAAAATAAATGAAGTCGATGAGGTCTAACTGCAATACCGTGGAACCCGTTTAGGTATTTTTAGTTATTTGCAAGTTTCGCTGGCAACCTTGTGGGTATAATTTAGACATGAAGATAATATTTTTGTCATACATGTAATTTATCCTTGATTTCTCTTTTATCAGGGATGATGAAGGCGATATTTGATTATGTGTTACATAATTATATTTCCTGACGCGTCTGTGTACACTATACGAAAAGTAACAGGCAACACTATTATTAATATTAAAAAAAAAAAACAAAAAAAAAAGATTCACGAGGCATAACAAAGAAGCATATCAGAATTGCGACCAATAAGAATGAAAATCGTGACCAACAGACTACAATATAAGCTTGTCAGGAAGTTCCAATTTAAACAATTCAACGTTGACAGCTATTGTTACTGAACTGAATACTTTAGATCTACAAGGCGATATATGTTTACACAGACCCAATATCATTAAACAGCAATTCACAACAGGACACATACTACTTAACTAGCAGCACTACACTGGGAAAAAAAGAAAAAAAAATCAACATAGGTTTACTACGTAACAGGCTAGTTGGTAAAAAAATAGCTGTCATTTTACGAATATCGATTACAACCTTCCTAAACAGAATCTTTACAGAAATTCGACCTCTTTTATGGAATTCTTTTTTGTCAACATTAATATTAATTATTTCTATTTCTGTCGTAATGATTTTGTATCCATATAGCGTTTCCGCTTATAAGGAAAAAGTTAAAGGCCTGTCGACATTTATACATGCTATTAGAATATTAAATATGATTTATTGTGATAGCTAAAATAGTGGAATGAGTAAAACTAAAATATTAGAACGTCGTGTTGAAATTGATCAGTTGAAGTAAGCCGGTCAGACAGATGTTTTCTTTTGCAAAAATTTAATTGGTCAAGGGGCGTAGCTAACTGACAACGATGAATAACTAGTTTCTTAATGCGAATAAACTATAAGACTCACTTCACTTAACTTTTTTATAACGGATATAGTCAGATCAAGGAGAGATAAAGAAAGTTATTATTTTATATTACACATTTTCTTTAACCATTAAATATCTAAGAGTTTATAATAACGCTCGCTTATTCTAAGATGCATCCAATTAGAAATCCCACCGTGCACTTAAATGTAATAAAATCTTATACTATTAAACGAGCAATTCTTGTATATATATATATATATATATATTTTCTGAATCTCGGAATCGGCTCCAACGATTTTCGTGAAATTTAGTATGCAGGGGATTTCGGGGGCGAAAAATTGATCTAGCTAGGATACATTTAAAAAAAATGTCGTTTTATCCCTGTTTTTAGGCAATGAAAAAATATCATTAGAATACGAAGCTTCATTTCACCATTATTAATATAGCGGTAATAGCGTAATTAGGAAAGCGACGGATTTCAAATCGTTTTGACCCGGGTTCGAATCTCAGTCTCCAGATTATTTTTTTTCTTTCTTTTTTAATTTCACTCGTGATTTATTATTTAAATAAAATTAAAATATAAAAATAACGAGAAAAAACAAAAAAAAAAAAAAACAAAAATAAAATGAAAATACCGAGCAAGGCTCGGTCACCCAGGTACTTTATATTAAATGTTACAACGATATGTACTACGCTTGTTATAATAATTTTTTAAACACTAGATTTTTCCGTCGGTTTACTGTCGTTAATTTTTAATACTTTATAATTGGGTAGATAATTATGGTGAATTTTCCGAAGTGTGCAACTTTATTAAGATCGGAGTGTATGTTGAAATACTCTTTCAACTAAATATATTATAAAAACAAGTTAGTTTATATTGTTTTGTCACTGTAACGTTGGATGCGAACACTACAGTCTACAATGTCATTTCGCGCCCATAGCTATAGATCAATCCACGATATATAATGATTGTTATAAATCCAGCTACATATATGTATACTGTTTTTATCGTTTTTGTTGATTGGAGAGATCAAATGATGAAATCAATGCATAAATACATGCAATGATTCTGATTTTGCCCTTATAAAAAACTTTACTTACATTTACAATTAATAAATATATATTTCTGTTAATTAATACATATCGTCTTTAATCACATAAAAGGCTAAGATATAAAGGAATATTATAAGTATGTATTCAGAATAAGTTGTCCTTAAATTTTACATAAAAATAAAAAATTAAATGTATCCCATTCGTAACACCCTGGTTTGTAATTTTAACTTCTTTCAGCAGATTTTTTATAGCAAGCTTTCAAGCGATGTTTTGGAGTCTGTATCGTTCAGAATTCGCGTTTAATAGCCATATTTATTCGCAATAAATTTTGATACATTACAGCTGTGATGATACATTTTTACTGCAAATTTACGATTAACGCGTCCTTAACGCTATAAAGATATTAACAATTGGAATATTCAGATTTCTTTCCACGTCCAACTGAACTATTTATATTTTAAAATGCTTGTAGTTATAGTGTAATATATACTTCCTCAATAAATGTCTAACGAGTTAGATATAATGGCAAACATTGTCCTAATTTTGGGGTTTTCATTAAAATTATTTTATTAGAGGATAGCAGAGCTGATGCAGAACGTGAGGGCCAATTGTCTAACATGAAATGGTGCAAAAATTCGCACAACGTGGAGAAGTATTAGTCGGAAGGTAGAAACTATAGGTAAGGAAAAGCTGGGAACAATAATTACAAACAGAAAAAGAGAAGACGGCAGAGTTCAAATCTACAAAGCAATTGGGATTCTTCGAAATCCAAACTCTAAGTATGCGAAATAGAGATAATGCAATAAATTACTTTGTTTGGTCAGTACACGCACCGTACAATCCCTATTGTGCCTACCATCCTCCGGGAGATTGGCTAAACGATATGTCCAATTGGTATAACCTAATCTTATTAAACAGAAGATAATACTATTTTAATAAAATCTTTGAATGACAAATATTACTCACAACAAAATCACTTAACATTATCTCAATACTCCTCGCTACAGTGCAGACGAAATCTGTGTCAAGTAAAGATGATTAGCGGAGTGATGTAAGGTTTCAGTGTAATGCATTTGTCAAGACCTTGAAGAATAATACTACGATGACCCATTTTAAAGCCTTTCGCGAAGACTGATGACAGGCGTATTTATTGGGTGTGTTTCAAGTTATAACTAAACGCTCTGACCAAAACAAAAGAACTCTAATACATAATTTACTGGAAGTGTATCAACATTCGACGTCATGTTTAGATGACTAAGAATTTCAAATAAATAAATCTTCTATATATTAATACGTGAAGCAAGAACTTTGTGCCCCTTTTTACGGAAATTGCGCGTACGGATGAGTATGAAATTTCGCACACTTATAGTTTATATAGAGAAGGAGTGCGGAATGCTAATATTTTCTTAAAATTTTACATAAAATATACATTAAATTAATAAAAAAAAGCATTACACACACTACCGCACTCACACACGCATATTATACTATTTGTTGTCAAAGTCTGTACTCAAATTTAAAATTAAAAAAAGGTTCTTTATTTTCATAATTTTTTGGTTTTCTTTTATTTAAATTTTCAATTATGGTCGAATTTCGACCTCTGGGCGACCACTAGTAAATAATAATAGCCGACCGATGGCGGGATAACCATACAACTGCTGGCTTTGAAATACACAGGCCGAAGATAGGCAGCAGCGTCTTCGGTGCGACAAAGCCAGCCCTGCGGTCACCAACCCGCCTGCCCAGCGTGGTGAGTGGTGACTATGGGCAACACACATGAGTTCACGCCATTTTTGGCGCGAACTTGTGGAAGTTTATGTCCAGCAGTGGACTGCGATATGCTGAAGTGAAATAAATAATAAATGTCAGTACATAATGTAAATAAAATGATAAACAAATTACACAAAAATGGCGTATTTTAGCTTCTTACACTGGTTAAAGAAATAGATTTTTATTTTAATTATCATTTAATTTTTAACATATAAAAATTGAACAATCACTGCAATAATGTATAATGTAGGTTGTTATTTAGGGATGTACATATATTATTGATATTTTCAAGTTGGTCTAGACAAAATTCTTTGTATAAAATAATTTTTCTAACTCTCAAGTATAAAATATAAATATTATGGTTAATTTTCAACAGCTGCATATTATCTCATCTAAGATTGAATTTGATTGCATACATTATTATTTTTGATGGAGAAGGTTACCTGCTAAAATTAACTTGACAGTTTCAAAAAGCTGCGGCGCACGCATATAGCATTGAAAAGTTTGTACACAAATATAGATTTAATCAGAATTATCCAGGTAATATTATTTTGTAAAATATAAATAGTAATAGAGAATTGTCTAGCTTGCAAAAATAGTAACTATTTAATAAATTTAATCGTTATGCTTCAGCCTGTAATATCCCACTACTGGGCATAGGTTTCTTTCCCCAAGTAGGAGAAGGATCAGAGCTTAATCCATCACGCTGCTCTAATGCGAGTTGGCGGATAAATGTAATGTGTTAGTACGAGATTAATTGTCATAATTTTGACAAAATTTTGATTTAATAAACAACGAGTTTGTGTCTTATTTGCTACATTTTCGCCAAAAATGCTTAAAAATAATAAAACGCTATAGACTTAGCAAAGAAAGAAGTCATTCGTTTATGATGGACAAACGAGGTATATAATAATTATGTACCTATCAAGCTTTGTGCAAAAGCTGCAAAATGATTTTTATGACACTCTTCTAATCAGATATACTTATTCGGTATCGATCACGATCACGATTCAGCCTGTAATATCCCACTGTTGGGCATAGGCCTCTTCTCCATGTAGGAGAAGGATCGGAGCTTAATCCACCACTCTGCTCCAATGCGGGTTGGCGGATATATTCCCTACTATGAGTAACGATCGCTATCAGATGTACATGATAACAACCGGGACTGACGGCTTAACGTGCTCTCCGAGGCACGGTGGGGAGACCCACACAAACACCCAGACCACGGCAAACATCTCTATGGCCAATACAAATATTGTCGTGTGCGGGAATCGAACCCGCAACCGCCCGCGCAACAGCCAATCGCAATCCAGTGCTGTGACCGCTGCGCCAACGCGGCGTCTATTTCTTAGTTATTCGGTATACTTTTTTTAATTAAGAAAATGAAAAAAAAAAAATATTTTCACGTGTATAAGTTAACGATTTTTTTTCATTTTTATTTTAGACATAGCAGCCGTTACGCAAGTATACGCACCTAAAATAGACTACGAGTATTTATTACTGGTTTACGTAACGAACGGCTTAATTTAATTAAAACGTTTATCGTCCCGTCACATACGCATCACACGTCAATGACAATAAAGGCGGAATTTTATTTAATTATTTAGCGTTTATGGGAGTGTTGTGTGTATTAGAACAATCAGAATAAAGCTTTATGTCAGATTGGGAGGGGCAAGCCTTGACCGCGGATTATGTGATCATGTGTGACTAATTCAATCTATACTAATATAATAAAGCTGATGAGTTTGTTTGTTTGTTTGTTTGTTTGTTTGAACGCGCTAATCTCAGGATCTACTGGACCGATTTGAAAAATTCTTTCACTGTTAGATAGCGCATTTATCGAGGAAGGCTATAGGCTATATATCATCACGCTAAGACCAATAGCAGCGTAGCACTAATGAAGAATGTTTCAAAATCTGGTGGTCCTATTCCACGGGGACGAAGTCGCGCGCGCAAGCTAGTATTATATAAATGTGAGCATACATTTTGACGTATTATCTATTTGATAATATGAAAGAACGCCTTATAGAATAGTCCAGGACAGCTCCTTAATTTTTTATTTATTTTTTATTTTTTTATAATTAATTTCTCTAAAACTAATTTTTTATTTACTTATTTTGAAAGCATACAATTTTGCACAGTGATTAGTCTCTAAAGGCCATACAGTCTTTAAAGTTCGCTCTGACCTAAAGCCTAGAACGGCTATGAAAGAAGTTTTGACTAGTTGCAAGGTTAATAAGAAGATGGTATGTAAGGGCGTGTTTTAATGTATATTTTTGTTACTTTTACGAATTTAAATAGGTATCACTCTACACTGCAGTAGACTAAAAAGGTTCTTATCTATAATGTCTATCCTAATATTATAAAAAGGGAAGATCTATTTTTTTATTTGTATGTCTTTAATGTATATATAAATAATAAACAACTTAAGGGCCCCGTAGACGATCAAATATTTGATCAAACTTCATATTAAATTTCTGTTTGACAACCGTGTTTGTCAAATTATTTGATCGTGTGCGGGGCTGCGGGCTTTTTTGATGTGTTTGTTATATGAAAACATGAAGTTTGATCAAACAGGTTTGACAAACGGTGCCGAGACGTGGACACTGACGAGAGGACTAGTCTCCAAGTTTATAGTTACTCAATATGCAATGGAACGGGCTATGTTTGGGGTCTCTCTCAAAGATAGGATCAGAAATGAAACTATCCGCGAGAAAACGAAAGTAACCGACATAGCCCACAGGATTAGGAATGAGACTATCCGCGAGAAAACGAAAGTAACCGACATAGCCAACAGAATTAGCAAGTTGAAGGATCAGTGGGCTGATCATCTGTGTCGCAGGACCGATGGCCGCTGGAGCAGACGTGTCCTGAAGTGGAAACCGCATCTTGGCAAACGCAGTGTGGGACGTCCTCCAGCCCGCTGGACCGAAGATCTACGTAAGATTACCGGTATACGCTGGTTGAGCATTGCGGAAAACCGGGATGTTTGGCGTGAACTTGAGGAGGCCTATGTCCAGCAGTGGACTGCGATAGGCTGAAGTGTAAGTGTAATGGATAAATTCAAAAACTACTTAAACAATTTTAAAAATTCTTGTACTGGGAAAATGCTATGTTATTATTAACGAAAATACGCTTTATTTTAAGGGAAGGAAACGGATCAGTCAAAATAGTATAAATAATTTAATCCACTCGGGCAAAGCCGCGGGAGGAAAGTTAGTTATTTATATAGATAAAGTACAAAACAAATCACGTCATATAATATTCAGGTCAACTATAAAAAAATTAGATGTACATCATCTTGTCAAAGTGACAAGGTGCCTTTAGCGCGCCAAAGTAACGTCACTTTGACATGTCAAATTAGTTATTGCTTAAAATATTTGACAGCACAATAGCTTTTAGACAATGCATAGCGCCGAATTATTTTTAAAGGAAAATCGACCGTAAATTATGACATTAGGTTTGATATTAAAATGATAAAGTAAGACTAGTTACTAAGTAGAATATTTTGTATTGAATATTTTGAAGCTCATTAATAATTAAAAAAAAAACTGTTCGTTGTTGTTAAAAAACTATATTTTCATTTTGTTTTTTTGAGTGATTATTCACTAAAAACAAAATATTATGTTCTATTGTTATCTGTAAGGGTGATTCCGAGCTGCGAAAGTTGTGATAACTATCGTAAACTACAGTAATTGTTAAAAATTCCTTTTAAAGAAGTATTTTAATAAATAATAAGACTTTACATAATAAGTTTTAATATAGTTACTTATTGGTTGTGGTGTGGATTAAGCTCCGACTGATCTCATACATGGAAAGAGAAGCCTCGCCCAGTAGTGTGCTACAGGCTGTATCGTATCCACTTATTATAATGCGTTTGAATACTTAATACGAGATGTTTGATTTGTTACTAGGTAAAATATATCAGAACGACTGAACGAAATTGCTAGATTATTTTTTTATCGCGAACAGATTACAAATCGAAAGTAATCACGGGCAACACTATACCTTATTTTCATACTATACTATTTAGCACACACATTTTAACTTTTTTAAAGCCTAAACAAAAATTATACATATAAAACCTCTATAGTATTAAACTGTTCAGTCTAATATTACAAATAAAAACATTTATGAATGAACTCAAAGCAAACTCGTTGCTGTGTGTGAAATAAATCATATCGCACTCGTTTCTTTATAAATAAATAAAAAAAAAAAAACGTTTAAAGGTTCTTAAAATTAGCGCTTTAGAGTTTAAAATAACATAACACAACAAAAATAACTGTTATATCTTAAAACTTTTATTTGTATAAATGAATTACTTCTAGGAAAGATATGTTCTTACTCCAATTACGAAGAACAAAATGGTCGTGTTGACTTTTCAACGTTAAATATTGACCTAGCGTTGTTGACGACAAACAAGTCGTTAGTGTAATGTGTCCGACGTGTCACGTAGATTTGTTGTGTAAAAGTTAATTTCAGGCGTAAATATAAAAAAAATTATGCAGATTTGTGTAATTTAGAATATGATTGATGGTTGATGATGATGCCTCTTTTCTTACCTTAAGGTGCGTCTAGACTACGACACTATACACGGTACACTTAGTGTATACATCGAGTGTCTCTGTGTGAACACGAGTGTCTCTAATTGCAAAATTTATTGTGACACGACAATTAATGTCGCATCAGCCGCTGTGTGAACACGTTGTGTCCAAGTGTCTAGTGAAGTTGAAAAGTTTTCGAACATGTTTGAAATTTTGCAAGACACCGCACCGCATTTGAGTGCAAAAAATGAGTTTACGTCGAGCAAGGAGACCACCAAGAGCCTTTTAGTAGAAGGGCTACCAGAGCTTTGGAAAAACGTTCATGGGAATATTTTGGGGCTTTAAAATTTATGGTACCCTCTACAAAGATAAATAACACTGTAGGTAGTATGATAAGCGAATTTTATTAATAGATATTGTTGTCAAAATTAAGTAACACATTTCTTTATTAATTGTAAACAATATTGTAATTAAATATACTTATACTGCCAATTTAATTCACCTTGTGGCGTCACAAAATATTCTTTAAATTCTTCACGAACGGCAAAACGTATGCCCGGTACACTTAACAGTAAAACCTAGTTTGCGTGTGAACAGCTCGGACACAATTTCCGTACACTTACAAAAAGACACTACTCAGACACAAAAAATCCGTACAAGTGTAAACAGTACAGATTTTAATGTCTGACATTTATGTCGCAATTTCTGTCGTAGTCTGAACGCACCCTTATAGTTTTAAGGAGAATAAGTAAGAAAAGATAACCAAGCATTTTCTTAATGGCTACACAAGTTTTGTAGATGTTATGTATACCAGTGAAGAATTTATTTGTAACTAAATTGAATTTAGTAAGAAGTCACTCATCATGACACACGTTTTAGGTATGTTTTACCAGCAGTGTGTATTGGTAACTGAACTACAATTGGTTAGATAGTTGAACTTTGTTTTTTTCATAGGATATTTGTGTATATTAGTCGTTTAGATTATTATTATTATTTTTATTTTATATTGAATAATAATTAGATTTTACGTGTCAAAAATACACAAAATTTTGCTAAATAATTTTTAGATGGTCGAATATGTAAGCAGTTTATCTATCTATACTAATATATAAAGCTGAAGAGTTTGTTTGTTTGTTTGTTTGAACGCGGTAATCTCTGGAACTAATGGGCCGATTTGAAAAATTCATTCAGTGTTAGATAGCCCATTTATCGAGGAAGGCTATAGGCTATGTATCATCACGCTAAGACCAATAGGAGCGGAGTCCACGCCGACGAAGTCGCGCGCAGAAGCTACTATATATAATAAAGGTGACGCTTTTTTAAAACTTGAAAAACTATGATTCAGTCAAAGATTGTCTTGCCTCTTCCCCATGTAGGAGAAGGATCGGAGCTTAATCCACCACGCTGCTCCAATGCGGGTTGGCGGATATATTCCCTACTATGAGTAACGATCGCTATCAGGTGTATATGATAACAACCGGGACCGACGGCTTAACGTGCTCTCCGAGGCACGGTGGGGAGACCCACAAGGACTACACAAACACCCAGACCACGGCAAACATCTGTATGGCCAATACAAATGTTGTCGTGTGTGGGAATCGAACCCGCAACCGCCCGCGCAACAGCCAATCGCAATCCAGTGCTGTAACCGCTGCGCCAACGCGGTGTCATGTCATCATGACACACGTTTTAGGTATGTTTTACCAGCAGTGTGTATTGGTAACTGAACTACAATTAGTTAGATAGTTGAACTTTGTTTTTTTCATAGGATATTTGTGTAGGTATATTAGTCGTTTAGATAGTGAAAAAACAGTATTATTTAATTAGCACTAAATGTTCTTGAAAAAAAAAACCAATTTTTTATTTTTTATTTTATATTGAATAATAATTAGATTTTACGTGTCAAAAATACACAAAATTTTGCTAAATAATTTTTAGATGGTCGAATATGTAAGCAGTTTATCTATCTATACTAATATATAAAGCTGAAGAGTTTGTTTGTTTGTTTGTTTGTTTGTTTGAACGCGGTAATCTCTGGAACTACTGGGCCAATTTGAAAAATTCTTTCAGTGTTAGATAGCCCATTTATCGAGGAAGGCTATAGGCTATGTATCATCACGCTAAGACCAATAGGAGCGGAGTCCACGCCGACGAAGTCGCGCGCAGAAGCTAGTTATGTAATATGCAGCGAAAGTGCGTGTTTGTTTGTTGTATATCGAGAGCTAACTATTTAATTAGTACTTTAGGAATAATTTTCTTATCTTTAAAATTACTGACCGTCAGTGGCAAGGTTTGAAAGACATAAATTCGTATATAGAACAACGAGTACGTAGTATTCGCATCTAGGTATTATACGTAAACTTCTTACTCTTCCGTCTTACTTCGTTCAATAATAATATAATCAATCCACAAATACATAAACAAATTAAACACCATATTGATAATTATCTGCGATGCGTTTATATTTAGGTCTAGGGCTACACATTAATGTAGAAATTTAAATTGGTCAGCCTTTCAGTGTAATCCTTCATTTTAGGTATTCGTCAGTCGCTATGATAAGATAGCAGTGCAGTTAGGTACTGCTACTTTATCTTTTAATATTTACACTATTAATTGATGTTATAAAGAGAATTTAAAAGTAAATAGGGAAATTTTTTTATTTCGTTTTGATTTTCGTAAAGACATTTAAAACTAACATAGTTATTTTATATGTATGTACATTTAGTTCGCATAAATCCAGCTAAACATTCATAACCTATAAAAATTTTTTTTTTTAATTTTAATAAAAGTACCAAGGCAACCGAGTGTTGCTTGGATGAAAATTGAGAAAATTATTTGTAATAATAAGACATATTTTATACAATGGTAGAACACTTTGGTATGATACAGTTTTTAGTATGTTACCAAAAATTACGTACTACATCTATACTAATATTATGAAGAGTTTGTTTGGTTGTTTGTTTGAACGCGGTAATCTCTGGAACTACTTGTCCGATTTTAAAATTTCTTTCAGTGTTAGATAGCCCATTTATCGAGGAAGGCTATAGACTATATATCATCACGCTAAGACCAATAGGCGCGGAGTCCACGCCGACGAAGTCGCGCGCAGAAGCTAGTAATTATATATATTGCAGGGATAATCTTTATGCCTGCGGATAAGAAAAAAGGGAATTTTTCAAGACAATTTCTATCTAAAAAAAAGTATATTATATAGAATATATTGTTTTGCGAGTTTAAACATTACTTATCTGTTTTGTATAGTACAACACGAAAAATTAATCACGCATTTCTCGATACAACCATATGATGAATTATTATTTACAAAATTACAAATTCTTTTAAGTCTATTGTAACGCATGAATTTTATTATCAATGGCGGCACACGTCATGCTTCCTCCGTGACTCAGAGTCGGGACCCAGATTTAGTATTTATCACAATAAAGCCAACTCATTCTTTTTACCCTATGGTAAAATTGGGACGGGTATTCTAGTACATACTACATAGAGCATTCAAGTGCCCGCAACTTTGTACGTATGGAACCCACGTACCCACGTGTAATGTGAATTTTACGAGATAAAAAGTAGCCTTGTACGATTCCAGACTATACCACACCTATGTGTCATGACTATGTGTCGTGATTAACAAACCGTCGATCGATAACGATCGCAAGACGCAGGTATCATTAATTGTGTCTGCTTGCCAACGAAAAAAAAAAAATACTTCAATTACATCGACAAGTAATACAACTTTGCTACAACAGTCAATAATTATTATATACGCATTATTAGGGATAACTCAAAAAATATTCGTCAGATATCGATTAAATTTAAATGGAATCACATGACAGGCGCCAGATTTAAAATAATGAAAAGAGGATATAATATATAGAAGAGAAAGAAAGAATACATATGAAAAGTTATGAGGTACACACTACACACAAAAAATACAGTCGATTTGTGATCTTCCATTTTTAAACTCGGTTAACATACATCCAAACTTTCGTATCTGTACTTACTAATATATAAAGCTGAAGAGTTTGTTTGTTTGTTTGTTTGTTTGAACGCGGTAATCTCTGGAACTACTGGGCCGATTTGAAAAATTCTTTCAGTGTTAGATAGCCCATTTATCGAGGAAGGCTATAGGCTAATATATAAAGCTGAAGAGTTTGTTTGTTTGGTTGTTTGTTTGTTTGTTTGAACGCGGTAATCTCTGGAACTACTAGGCCGATTTGAAAAATTCTTTCAGTGTTAGATAGCCCATTTATCGAGGAAGGCTATAGGCTATGTATCACCACGCTAAGACCAATAGGAGCGGAGTTCACGCCGACGAAGTCGCGCGCAGAAGCTAGTAATATACGTATATAGGTACTTAGAGTATACATGACTAGAATAAGACATTCGAATTCAAAATTGAGATTGGAAATAAGCGGATTTATATAACATTTTTTTTCTTTTTATCACACACAGTGCAATTTTTTGCATGCGTTTTAATACTTTGCGGTTTCTAAATATTACGGCGCGTAGGTTACGTTGATAAATAAATGTGTGTGCTATGTAGTAATTTATATTATTTAATTCCTAAATGAAAAATATAAATGAATAAACAGTTTAGCCCTATTTGTATTTTCGACTGATTACTAAAGTTCTTTTTTTTTGTCGTAACGTAAATCATATTGATTTAAAAAGTAAAATATTACTTAGTCTGAGCACGGTGTAATAAAAAAAACAGCTTAGGCTGTGGTCTGAGTATTTTTGAAAATAAATCGGGACTTTGTGAGTGTTTTTAAACAAAAACAAAACGAAACATGGATTTATTAACTACAATTTTCGTACCTAGAATCGACAAACTAGAAAACGTTATTTTTTTAAATATGTTAAAGAAAAGATGGCAACAGGTATAGGAAAAAACTAATAAATTGTAGGTACCTAATTAATAAAAACTGAAACGACTCAACCTGTTACCTAAAACGGGATTATCTAAAACATAGGCTATATAACTTCATTACTTCACGTTACGAATGATAAGCGTAAGCAATAGCCACAAAACTCAACGCAAGTGAAATCGCAAACAATATTTTACCCTATTAAGTATATTTAATTAAATAAAAGTTCGTAATGTGTAGCTATTCTTACTTTTACAATATATCTACTGACTAAATTTCATTATATATAGAGGTATGACTTTTTTATCCTAAATAAGTCAATAAAATGGAGTAAGCGATTGCCTATTTTGTCGTTGAATAAAGTAATAAATAACTATGGCCAAATCTATACATGGATAATAATATAATAATATCTATAACTTACTATTTTACCCCATTTATTACAAAAACGGGGTTTTGGACTAAAACATCTCCAACTATTCGTAATGGTTAGATTTAATAACTGTAAATTGCTATTTAAATTTTCTTATCGGTCATTTCCTTTTTGAACATCACTAATATACGTTTCAACACTTATTTTATAAAACACAAAACGGTCACTTATTTATATTTTTAAAACACAACAAAAACAGCACAAACTTCTTATTTTGAATTTGACAGTTGCGTTCGGATAATCGCGAAAAGACAAGCCGCTCCAGCGACGCGTTTACGTTCCGGCTACCAAATGACAAATGCGCGTCAGCCGTCAACGAGTTATTCGACGTTTGTTTACCTCCGCGATTTCGCTCGCTCAAGTTCAAGGGATTACGAAGCGACCAGCTGACTTGACCGCCGATTACGCGATATGTTATAGTTTACGCGTTCTAAACACCAGGTGCGAGGGATCTTATACTGTTATACTGTGGTGCGAATTTTTTGTTGTGGCAATTGTCATGCGATTATCTAGTTAGGAATAAAATGGAGGCACCGCACGAAAGTGATGTCATCAAGAATGCTTTCTGATAACTGCAATCTACTATTTGACAAGCAAAACAATACAGAGAATAAGAATTGTGGTTCACTAGTGACGACGCGTTTACTATGTATTTATTACATTAAATAAATATTTCAAACCAGTTTATTTACGTAATTTCTAACTTTTTATTGCAATTATAAAATAAAATGTTTTCATTTAAAATGTTCATGATTATTAACATCTTAAGTTCTTAAAAGGTATTTCAGATTTGTAACCTAAAAGATAATCCTGAAATTTAATAATTCGATTTAATGTTTTTTAATTATCGCCTTGTCGGGTTCGATCCCCGCACATGTTAAACATTTGTATTGGCCATACATTTATTTGCCGTGGTCTGGGTGTATAAGCAGTCGGTCACGGTTGTCATCATGTACACCTGATAGGGATCGTTACTTGTAGTAGAGAATATATCCGCCGACCCGCATTGGAGCAGCGTGGTGGATTAATAGCCCCAATTGGCAACACTGGTCATAGGCCTCTTTTCCAATGTAGGACTTATTTATTTATTTATTTATTTATTAGGTTAACCTACGATTGTTTACATTAATTCATTAACATATTCAAATGAGAAAAAAATCATATTTAAATGTAACAACCACTTACAGGCTAACACCACATACACAAATTATGGTTGCACTCAGTGATAATAATGAATAAATTACCAATGAACAATCCATACTACACTAAAATTACTATTCATTAAATCATAGTAATATTATTAACAAATGACTATTGAAATACAATGTTCCTAAGTAAGAGTAATTGTTATTAAAAAAAAAGGACAACATATAGCTCAAAAATATAAAAATGCATATTAAAATTGTAGATTATAAATATAAAAATCGCCTATAAATGTAACAACAACTAGTAAGCCTCCACTTACAAATACCCTGGCTACACCACATAATACAATTAATAACTAATAATAATTAATTAATAAATTAAATTAAATTAAATCGTGCTAAATTTAGGAATTAAATAAAATCAAATTAAATTATCCCAGAATAAACGAACATAATTCACAATTCAAAACGCCATCATAACTACAACAAACAGTTACAATTGAAGCAAATTAGTGCACGCAAAAGTTGATAGAAAAGTGACGCAGGAAAACAGCAATTCACAACAAAAATACATACCTTTCTAGAAAATATGATTTACAAAATTGGTTTCACATGCAAGCACAAACTTTAATTCGTAGACAATTTATACCACATAATTAACAAAAACAACGTGTACAAATATATTATTACACACAGAGTAGCTACTGCTATTAACAAAGTAACACAGACAAGGTGGGTAGAAGTAAAACAATAGTGATGGAGTGCAAGTCGCAGATATGACATGCATTGAAAGCGATAAGATACGACGACATATACGATACGACACGACATGAAACATGTTACAATTACACTGTACAATACATATGTATAAATATTTAAAAAAAAAAAAATTGCAATACTGACATAAACATAAACTAGAGCTATGGCAAAATATAATCAAAAATATATATAAATACATATAATAATATGTTCTGCACCCAAACATCACTTATTCATCAAAAATTATATCCACTAATCAATATTTACTTTTAAGAAAGTCAACAACAGTGCTTAGGAATTTTTGTTTACTGTCCACCTGTATGTCTACCAAATCACTATAACTGTTAAGAATCTTGCATAATCTGGAAATGGGTGAGTTGGCACCAAGTACTGTTCTTCGAAGAGGTGGACAGAGTGGCGTGATAGCCCTTTTCGGATATCTTGAAGGAGCATTAAACCTAATAAGACTTAGTAGCTGTGGGCAGTCTACTTTATTTGTTAAGAGCTTGTAGATAAATGTGGAGTCTGCAATATCTCTACGCGTTGCCAATGAGAGCATACCGAAGTACCGCAGTCGAGTTATGTAGGAGGGCAACTGCTTTGCCTTCCCTGTGCTAAAAGCAAGATGCCACAAGAAACGTTTTTGTACTCTTTCCAGGCGCAATGAATGTGTCGCGTAATGGGGTCGCCATACCACACTACAGTACTCCAATACACTTCGCACAAGACTATTATACAGTATCACCTTAGTTGCACTGTTTTTAAATCCTTTTGTGTTTCTCAGAACAAATCCCAGCATTTTAGACGCCCTACCAACAACGTTGTCAACATGCGATACAAAAGTTACCTTCTTATCAAAAATAACTCCCAAATCTCTCAATTCATCCACTTCTTGTACTTTATGTGAGTCTATAAAATAATCAGTACGCACACATGAGCTCGTTTTACGGGTAAACTTTATGTGGTGACATTTCATAATATTTAATTGCAATCCATTGTTGTTGCACCAGAGATGCAGCCTATTCAGGTCATCCTGTAGGAGTTCTGCATCACACAAAGACTCGACCTTTCGAGCAATCTTTAGATCGTCAGCATACAAATAGCACTCTGAAAAGCGGAAGCAGCTCGGAAGGTCATTAATAAACAGGTTAAATAATATCGGAGCCAGATGAGAGCCTTGAGGTACGCCAGAGGTAATGCAATATTTTTCTGACTCAAAGCCATTAACTACAACATAGAATTGACGTCCAGTTAAATATGATTTTAGCCACTCAAGCAATGTACCTGTGACACCATACGCTGAAAGTTTATGTATTAGAACGGAATGAGAAATGTCGAAAGCTTTACTAAAGTCAGTGTAAATAACGTCAAATTGTGTATTTTTATCTAAAGCACAAGTTACGGATTCTGTAAAGGTCAACAAGTTTGTTGCTGTAGACCTCATTGCAACAAATCCGTGTTGGTAATCACTAATATAAAGCCTCAGGTGATCTTGGATGTATGGACATATTATGGACTCAAAGATCTTCGCAAATGTTGACAGAATCGAAATGGGTCTGTAATTACTGACAATGTCTTTTTTATTCGACTTGTACACCGGCACCACCTTCGCCAATTTCCACTGCACCGGGAAAATACCTGAAGTCAAGGATGTGTTATATATGATCTGCAGCGGCCACACTAGAGCCGACGCACAAGCCGATATAAAAATAGGTGGTATCCCATCCGGACCCGCCCCCTTGGTGACATTTAACGCTTTTAATTTTTTCAACAAGCAATCGCGTGTAACAACTGGGCTTTCCAGACACAGACCATTGCTAAAAAGTGACTGCAAGAACTCCGAATCACTTCCGCCCCCAGCGCCGTTGTCAGCAGTGTACGAAGAAGAAAAATAATTTGCAAAAAGATCACAAATAGTTGGTCCGTTAGATGTTTTAATTGTCTGACCGTCAGTCATAGTTAATGGGTATGAGCTTGAGCCACCCCGTTTAGTTTTAACATATGACCAAAACAACTTAGGATTCTCTTTTATATTTGCTTCTAAATCTTTTATATAACCATTATATAATTCCTTGGCCAAAACTTGCGATCTTTTTGCAAGAAGCCTCAATTCTATCTCATCGAGAGGGTTTCCGTATTTCCTGTAGCGCAATCTTAGCTTATTCTTCTCTTTTAATAATCGAACAAAAGTTTTGTTAAACCAAGGTGGATATTTACTGTTTGGTGTTTTGTACTTAGGTATGTGATCATTTATTATTCCGTTCAATACGTCATAAAAAACCACCAACATCTCGTTCACATCCTTACCCCTAAAAAGGTCACACCAGTTATGCTTATTTAGGGTTTCCGTTATTCGGTCATAGTCAGCCCTGTAAAAATTTGGCCGGATATTAAGTTTGTTGTACGGGAGATTATTTGCCTTAACAAAAGATAGTAATAAATCAAGCGGAGGATGGAGTTTGTCGATATTAACCAAAGGATAGCATGATTCAGTTACTCCTAAATTTAACTCAGTTGACAAAATAAGATCTAACATGCGCCCAGAACAGTTTTTTATGTTATTGTGTTGAATGAGTTTATTCGTATCGATAAATTCTATGAGTCTCTGACACACACTTGGCATGGGAACATTTACGTTTCCCAAGTCATCCCAATTTATGATTCCTAAGTTAAAGTCCCCCATTATACATATTGGAATATTAGTTGAATCTAAAACCGCATTGCAATGTTCAATAAATTGTTCAAACACTCTGAGACACACAGGTGGCGGTAGGTAAACAGCACAAAAAGCTACTTGATGCGATGAATGCGATGTAGAACAGTCAACCGTAACCCACATATCTTCACAATTACTTTGCCAAGAATCAATACACTTTGAATTAAATTTTTTAGAAACTGCAATAAGCACTCCACCACCGTCTTTATTGTTATGGAAACCCGTCGTTACCCTATCCCGTCTGTACACTTCATATCTATCGTCAAAAAGCTCACTGGAAAGTATATTACTGTTCAGCCAAGTTTCCGTCAAAACTACTACATCATAATTCATACAGCATAAGTTACAGTAAAAAGTATTAGTTTTGGTACGCAGGCCTCTACAGTTTTGGTAATATATTATTAAATTATTGAATTTTGACAATACAATTACGACTCAAACATGCACTGTAACAAGAGATGTATAAAAGTAAATAAATACCGAATAAAAATTGTTAAACGATTCTATTTAGACTATTCATGTTCTTAATTAATATATATTCAGCACCATCCGACTTTCTCACAAAAATTCTGCCATTTCTAACCCATACGTATTTATAGTTCTTTTCCTTAGCTTTAATCCTAGCCGCTGCATGAAGAGCCTTATTGGTAGGCGAAAGATGCTCGGCAACAAAAACCGGAGTTCCGCGTCCAGCGAAGCCGAAATGAGAAGAGTTCAGCTTTTCATCGGGATTGTTTTGATTATATTTGATAATCGACGCCAGAAGTTGATCTCGGAGCCTTGGTGAAGCAAGTTGGACAACAATAGAACGGGGACGAGTGCTAGTACGATTGACCTTCGCGATTCGGGTACAGTGTAGTATATCCACCTCCTTCACTTCACAGTTTACCGTTTGTCCGAGTTTGGTGACAGCACTGTAAAGATTCTCATTTCTGTTTTCAGGTAGACATTGAATTTCGATGTTATTAGACCTCGACTGCTGCTCCAAGTTATCTATTCGTATTTGTAGATCCCCAACAGTATTTTTTAGAGATATATTTTCGGCTTCCATTTTTTTTATTAATTCATCTACAGAGTGTTGTTTTTTCTCCAATTCTTCGAATTTATTATTCATGAAAGATATTGATTCCAAAATTTCTCGCATTTCTCTTTTGATTGGTTCGAGTTCTTTGTTAATAGTACTGGTGATACTTACATTGAATTGGTTTAGGATCTCACCGAATTCGGCCTGAACTATTTCCTTTACAATGCTGTACATCTCATCTCGATCACACATAGTTGGTGTAGGCGATGGAGGACCCGTGGCTGGTTTTTTATTTCTCCTACTCGTGGATGCCTTACGAACAGATGACATTTCGTCACTGGACATGATAAGAAAGTACTATAGCGTATCGTAAACTAATAAATATATGTATTGTCCTCTCAGAGGTAGAACGCCGTAGGCAATAAATTCACGACGTCTGCGTTACTTAATCACCAGTGAAGAAACACCATGCGTCACTGAGCTCAGTTGCAAGCCGTAATGACACTTATGCGCATCACACAACCGTGCAAGTCGCATGCACGGTGCATAGGAAGTTATTTTCACTCACCGCCAGTCGATCAGCTGAGATTTTAAATTTTAACTGCTCCTTTCTTAAAAACTTTCATGATTTGCGCCTCTTAAAAACTGTTTGGTATGACAATTCCTATCACACTTTACTTTTAGGATGCACAATTGTTACTGCTTCACAATTCCAGAAATATTCACGTAAAATTCTTTAATTAAACTGTAATTTGAATTGGAGTTAATACACACAGATGCTAACCATTTGACAGCTCGACGAAATACACAGACTTAGGAGAAGGATCAGAGCTTAAGTGCCAAAATGGCTATCTTTCTTACCGAGCGGCGATAATATTAATTTGTACGTCGGCTACAGGTAGCCAACGGCTGTAATTTTTTTTTTCGTTGGAAATATTAAATTACCTGCTTATTTTAATGTAGAAAAAAATATATATTTAAAATTGCCATGATGGGGCTATCTCGGGGCTACAATCGGCTACATTCGCACAAGGCCAGGCTACTACTACTACTATAACAAAGTCTGGCAACACTGCCTATGACCAGTAGTGGGATATTATAGGCTGAAGCGGACATAAAATATGTGCATTTAAGTAAAATAAAATAAAAAACATTGTTTAGAACAATATACCTATTCGAAGTTTTTTTTGTACAAGAATTTAGTGTTGAAAATATGGATTTCAATTTTCAATCTGTTACAATTAGTTTTGTTATACATTTTATGCATAATATGAAAGAATAGAAAGAATTACAAAATTAAATGACAGGAAATGTAAAAATAAATCGAGTTAATACAATTTTATATATTTAATATTTTAAAAATCTCTCGCAACAAATTAGTAAACATTTTTCTCCTCGCGTTATTAATCGTTTTATATTTTTATAAGAACTCAATAGCGGAAATAGAACTTTATCTTGTTGACTGTAGGCGGAAAAAATATGTATCATTAAAATATTTTAAGTGCGTGTCGGAGTTGTAGACTAATAGAACAATAAATAAAATATTTCATTGCATTAAAGAAGTAATCATTTTATATTTTCTACGTATAATATACCTACAATATTTTAATGTATAATAAAGCTACCAAAAAATTGTTTGTAAAGTACAGGCTAATTGTTATTGAGTTACAGACACTTTGGTACCTTTTTGACAACATGGTTTAGTTGCATAACTAATAAAAATCTTTTACTTTTTAAAATTTGATTTTTAATGAAAAAAATCTTTGATTTTTGTTAGTAATGTTAATTTCAATAATGGAAATCTTTAAAGTCCATATTTTAAATTATTGTTACCAACGACATTACGATTTTTACAGATTTTTTATCCCAAAATTCCAAAGAAATCAGAAATTATGTGTCAACGAGATACGTGGAGAGTTGGAGACATGTATAGACGCTTTGAGGATTAAAATTATGATAGGTTGAACACAATTTTTCCAATTATTTTATATTAAAGGTTATGTGATAGCAAAATTAGAACATTATCTTATCTTAAACGGGGAGTTATCTACAAATAACGTTTACTTTACGATTAAATTAAGGTAGAATTAATAAAAATATTGTAATAAGTACATAATTATCTACTCATGTTATGTACGTCAGTACTTAAAAAAGAGATAATTAATAAGGAAAGATTTGATATATACAGCTCTACGTGATCAAATCTCTTAAAAATAGTAACTCAGAACAAAATATTTATATTCACCTGTACAATAAAATCTAACTACTTCACACGTCCGAGGAATACTACACCAACTAGACAATTATACGTTTAAGGAAAAGGAAGTAATCCTTAAAGTGACGTCTTTAAAATCGTGCAACTATATAATATAATTAAGAGTCTTAATTATATTATATAGTTCGCACGATTTTCAGAAAATCGTTTGACTTAGTACATAAAAACTTTAAAGAAAGTAAGTTTATATTATTTAACACTAGCTCAGACCGCGACTTCGTCCGCGTGGAATTTAACAAAAAAATTATTGTTCAGTTTTCAGTTATAAAATAAATAAACTTCTAAAATAAAATTAACCTAAGCTTCTCCGTATTATATTAGCTATCTGCCAGTGAAAATCCCGTCAAAATCAGTCCAGCCGTTTCAGAGATTAGCTGGAACAAACAGACAGACAGACAAAAACTGTAAAAAATGATGTTTTGGTATAATACCGTGTATACAATAGTATACATGCATATGTATTTAGTAAAAAGCAGTTATTTTAATATTACAAGACACTACAATTTTATTTATTTTTATAGATAAACTTATAATTAACAATGTTAATTTCGCGCCATCTATTAACATTTTAACAAACTAAATACAACATTTTTATGTGATAATTCCGCTACTCGATACGAGATGGCGTATAAATAAATAAATAAATGGTACCTACGCTAGATAAGTTTTAAAATATTAGGCAAAACAGACTAAAATATTTTGTTTTTTATTTCATAACTAATTTTTTACTTTTCTTCGTACATAATAACTATTTTGTAAGTTACTATCTTTTATAACATATGTATGTAGGATACGATAAATAAATACTAAATCACTACATAGTATAAAACAAAGTCGCTTTCTCTGTCCCTATGTCCCTATGTCCCTATGTCCCTATGTATGCTTAGATCTTTAAAACTACGCAACGGATTTTAATGCGGTTTTTTTTAAAAGATAGAGTGATTCAAGAGGAAGGTTTATGTATATAATTTAGTATAGTTTTATGTAAATTAGCAGAAATACGGCGATAAATGTTGAAGAAGTCGCACAAAATCGGGCCAACTGGGAGCTTTCCACGCAAACGCCGCGTAAACTAGCAAAGATACAGTGGAGTAATGTACTAGCGAATTCTAAATCTATAAAAATGCTACAAAAAAGTCCGCGATAGCATATCTCTATCTCTTACGGTTGACTTACAATAACCACTTTTATGTTCAAATTTTTAATTAAAAACATTACGTTATTTTCCAAGCTATTTTCTTTAGTTCAGTATTAATCCTTATCCAAACAAATATTTTAGTTAGCTTAGGAATTTAATGCAGATTAAAATTGCCCTTTACACTATATCAATCAGATGAATAGGTTTTCAGATATCGTCGTTAGAAGTAATTAACAGCGAAACATTTAACCCTTTAACCGCCATCGCCGTAATATTACGTGTTGTAAGAGTAGTACCTCAGCCGCCACGTCGGAATATTACGTAAAGATCCTGTCATTTAAAAATGTCATCATTGCACCCGTGCGAAGCCGGGGCGGGTCGCTAGTAGTCTATAAATAAAGTGACAAGTCTGTTTATCGCTAATACAGTCAACATACTAATCAACATGTTGGTAAAAGGAAGTCGACAGCAAATCCTTGTGAGTGATCTATGTATAGACTGTATAGTATAAAACATGCAAAACGTCTTTATCATCGGTGCATAATTATTATGATACAATTATTTTATGAATTGCAATTAAGTATACATGTTATTAAGTTACATGCGTCTCACGTTCTATTAGCGTGTTTAGGATATTTTGTTTCCATTTAATATTAAACTGGATGGTTCAGCGTAATTCGTACCGCCTTTTTATCCGTGAATTTATCGAATTTATATTTTGGTGTAAATCTTAACCTGACATTAACGAACAAAAAAAGTAACTAATTATCCAATTGATGCAGACGTTCGTAAGTTTTGCGCGTAGGTACCTACATAGGTACGAGGTACATACATTTAAGCATTTCATTTTTATTTATAGACTAGATGACCCGGTGAACTTCGTATCACCTACGTATACCTATTTGTGAAAAATATGGACAAAACACTTTCTGAACGCACCCATAAATATTTGACACCCAATTGACAATGTTTTTTGATACAAGACATCAAATTTCACCGCAAGGAACATTTTGTATTGGAAAATTTTACATTTTATATTTTTAGTATTTTCCGTTACTTATTATTTATGTTTCTCACAGTTTAAACCTTCCCTGAACTTCCTCAAACATTTTAAGATCAAAATTAGCTAAGTCGGTTCAGCCATTTTCGAGTTTTAGCGAGACTAACGAACAGCAATTGATTTTTATTATTTATAGATGTATAGGTGTATTTTATATTTGTACATTAAAATAAAACCTTTTTTTTCAATAACACATTTCTGCGATACAGATAATAATATACAATGCAAATGAAGACAACTGAATTAAAAATTAGCACTAAGGTTTCAGACAAAGACCGCTTTGTTTAGCAGATACATTTGTATGACTCATGTGAGGAGTTTCATGTAGGGTTGTCGTTCTTTCGGCTTTTCCTGGATTTGTTCCAAGTGCAGTTGGGATTATTTTAAGTGGTAAGGTTTTAAGCCCTTAAGTTGTTCTTTTTGAAGTGAAACTTCTTTAGAATCGTTGTGATTTCAAACCGGATGCAACGGGTAAACGACAGGGAAGGGAGCGCCGCGCTGCACGCCGCGCTACTTTGTAAATCTATGTAAATCATTTTAAATTAGTTTGCCATAGAAGTTTCACTTCTGACGTGGTGTACTTTGTACGCATGCAATTTTTTATTAATATGAGTATTAAGTAGTTGATGTATTGTCTAATTTTGGTAAGATTTTTCTTTTGTGTGTTCTCTCGAAAGAAATCTTAACTTAATTTTTTAATTTTCGGCGATGGTAGCCCTACTCACGATTACTCACACGCTTTGTTTTATATGAAAACTTACTCATTATAATATAACATTGCTTTATAAATATTTCTCTTTCTTAAAACATTTCGTATTTTATTATTTAGTTTTAACTTTAAAGGATTATGTTGTTTTACAATTGTAATAAAATTATAAGTGTTACAAGTATTTTCCCTACGATTTTATTTATAACATTAATTAGCTCGTAGAAGCTTACGGTGGCACCTAAATTTTCTTTGTGTATTTTTATTAAATGAAATTATCAATCATCATCAATACATAAAATAAAAATGTGAATGTAATATGTTTGTGCACGTTAACCTCAGAAACAGCTTATCCGATTTAGATGCGGTTTTCACTTACATATTGTGGTAAGCTTCACTTAACATTTAGTGTTTGTTTCATGTCAATTGGTTTGTAAATAAAAAAGTTATGCCCAATTTAAAGAATCACGTTGAACATGTAAATACCCAAACGACGGTGTTTATAATCCAAAATAAACCAAAAGATATTATAGGGTATCCAAAAACTGCTGTCCAAAGTCACTATTCCACGCGGACGAAGTCGTGGGTACAGCTAGTGTTTAATGAAGTAAAATTAATAGACATTTCGATGGAAAAGTCCATTTGATTTATTATAATTGATAGACTATGAAACTAGAAAATGTAATAAATCTATATATATATAAAAGATATTTACACCCATTGACTCATCACGATACCTCTGGAACCATACGGCCTAGAGACTTGGAATTTGGTAGGAATATTTCTTTTGCCAAGTAGACGTCAGCTAAGAACGGATTTTACGAAATTCCACCCACAAGAGAGGGTTGCGGGGGTTAATAACATAAATGGCAAAACAACGTTTGCGGGGTCAGCTAGTAAAATAATAAACGATGAAATAAACTTCGTATAATTAAGGGCCAGTTTTATCAGTTATACTATTTGACGGATGACGATATCTAACAGATACAAGTTTTTAATGTAATTTTCAACATCGAATTTCACTATATTTATGAAATATTTCTATTCGCAATATCTCATATTTTCTATATGATTATACCGTGCCTCGGAGAGCATGTTAAGCTGTCGGTCTCGGTTGTTATCGTGTACACCTGATAGCGATCGTTACTCATAGTAGGGAATATATCCGCTATGATCCTTCTCCTACAACGGGAAAGGGGCCTATGCCCAGCAGTGGGATATTACAGGCTGAAGCGAAAGATGGATTTATTGGAATTGAAAACTTAATTACACCCACAACACCACTTACCATTGTTAGAAAAAAGGTTTTATGAAATAGATCAAAATACCAAATGACGCAGGCATGTTCTGAAATAGGATCGTACAATGACATAATCTACTTTCATTGTTGTTCGGAAAAATGACCTAAAATGATAAAACAACGTACGCCGATACAATGTCCGGTTGTTATCAGTTCTCGAAATAAATCACATATAATTATATACCTTAACAATTGTTCTAGAAATCGTATGTTAAAACGCGATTTACTCGAAAGTTAACAGTCCAGTCGGATAGATTATTTATTTATTTCTCTCAATCTTTGCCCAAAATTATTGATTTTATAAACTTAGGAGACAAAATACTGTAGTTCACTTTTAAGAATAATTAAAATTTTAATTTGTAAAATGACGACACCGAAGGTGCTTTTGAAGCAAATTTGAATGAAGTTATTTTTGATTTTGATTTTGTAAGCTACATAAAAAAGAATACTTATACGTATAAAATTGAAGAAATTTCAAAAAAATTGTCTCAATTTTTGTATATAACAAATTAAAATGTGTAACACATACATAGTCGTCACTTCCTATAAATAATTTAGGTATTAGCCGCCTAATACGCCGACTTTAGTTTAGTTTTTTATAAATGTTAGACCCAGATTCGGGGCGGAAATCGAACTAACATCACTGGTAAAGAAAATAGGCTTACTACCCACTAAACTATAATATAAATTATGTACATTAAAATATAATATGTTATATATCGCAGGTGAAGTTACGGGAATCGATTTGTTGTTTTATACGTAATGTGTATCTATTTGTAGATCGTTACTGTGATTAAAAAGTGCTCGTATCGTGTCATATCGCTAGCTTTGATATAAAAATGTAAAGTACGTAACATATAAAGGCTTATTTTGCGACTATGTCTTAGAAATTTAAAACATTTTATTATTGTGGTAAAGCACAGCAGGAAATAATATCCTGCTCAAAATCTGGAGCAGTCCGACTGGGGAAGTACCTCAACCTTACAGAATATCGCAATAAAATGATACTGTTTTCAAGCAGTATTGTGTTCCTGTTGGTGGTAAGGTAGCCAGCGCTCCTGGAGAGTGGGATAGGTTCGACAAAGAGCTTAGGTGATGGCGACTGCTAGCGCGACTCCATCCACCCCGGCGGACGACTGCTCACACGTGGTGGTTTTTAGTCAGTAGGAGTCTGAGGCTCTGACATAACCCTTTGGTGCCCCCGCGCCGGAGTGTATCCATGATGGATTTTCCCCACGTAAAAAAAAGGGTCGACAAAGAGCTTGCAATGCTTCTGGTGTTGCAAGGATCTACGGACCGAACGCTTATAGGCAAGAAAAAAACACGTCACAAGAATCAGGTATATTTTTGAATAAGTTTTTGTGCATGCTTTTCAGTATGTACAGTTTTAAGTTAACGGTTCATTTGAAATAATCGTAAAATGATTTCATTTATTTATTTATTTTGTTTAATACTTTATTGGACACTAAAATTATATAAAATAATCTTATACTATTAAACGAGCAATTCTTGTATATATATATATATATATATATATATATAGAATCTGAATCTCGGAATCGGCTCCAACGATTTTCGTGAAATTTAGTATGCAGGGGATTTCGGGAGCGAAAAATTGATCTAGCTAGGATTCATTTAAAAAAAATGTCGTTTTATCCCTGTTTTTAGGCAATGAAAAAATATCATTAGAATATGAAGCTTAATTTCACTTCTGTCAACATAGCTGTAACAGCGTAATTAGGAAACCGGCGGGTGGAAAATCATGTTGACCCGGGTTCGAATCTCAGTCTCCAGATTAATTTTTTTCTTTTTTTTAAATTTCACTCGTGATTTATTATTTAAATAAAATTAAAATACAAAAATACCGAAAAAAAAAAAAACTAAAAATACCACCTACCGAGCTAGGCTCGGTCACCCAGGTACTATATGTAAACTAAACAGAATATAAAGGCAGCTTTATAATGTAAATCTATTAATGACATCAAAATACAAAAGTAATAACTCACACGTTTATTTTGATGTCTAAAATGGATGTCATAATTAAATATTTAAATTATAATTAATAAATAATAAAAAGGACGTCATAGGTAAATAGGTAATTAATAAACACTAGCAATACCCGTGAGAATAATTCGCACTAAAATAAGTAAATTTACCGACCGTCAATCATGTTGACGTTGTTTCAAAATTAAAGCCTATTATTAAAGTCATATTGATAATTTTAAGAATTAATTAATGTACAAAAAAGCAATAGTAAATTTTTTAGTTATTGATGCCGGTAGAGCAAGCAATTATCTATAAAATGATATAATTATAATTTATGTGGAATAATTGGACGTAGTTATGCGAAAACGTTCCATTCCACAATGATTACAATTTGAGAAAAACGCAATTCATTGTTTCAATGGTACACTTTTTTGCCCTTACTAGTATAGACGAACAATATAGGTATAATTGTAGTAAAATATAATCATTATATAATCATGTATCATTTTTTATTACAATTACGATAAAACGGTAGGTATTTAGGAAAAATGTTATTGGAACATTTTTGTTAAATTACTTTTTGTATGTGCCATGTATTCTTAATTATTTTGCAAAAATGTTCCACAAAGTATATTTTATAATAATCATATTTTATTGTATATATTTATAAAATTAAAAGTAATAGGGTACTTTCCGTAGTGAAAAATAAATTATAAATTTTGATAAAAATTAAAATATATATAGAAATACACCTAAATATTCTGATTTAGAATCATAAAAGCACATTATTGATTTATTATATTGAAATTAAAAGTCGTATATTTTAATCTGTATATCACGTGACCTAAAACACGAACCGCCACGGTGTGACGTCATACGGGCAATAACAAAGTTCTGTCAGTGCTGTCAACAGCTAGTGTACATACTAATATCTATCAATTTTAACTTCAAGGAGTAATAGTTGTGTTCTTTCGTATAATAACTCTTCATATCTTGTTCCAACTGAAATAATATGCATTCATTATTAATTTGTTGATGGCTGTCATAGTAATTGTAGGTTATGTTACTCTCTTACATACGTCATACACTTTTGTTATTGCCCATATTACGTCACCAAAATGGCTGTAGCGTTTTCGCGGTAATAAAAAAGGTTTAAAATTTAATTTCATTTTATGGCATGAAAACGTGTTTATTTTGCCGAAATATATTTTTTTTGTGGTTTTTTATTAGAAAATCAACATTTTGAAGTACTTTTTCAAACATAGTGGAATACCCTATTGAAGTAACTTTAGAATAAATACGAAATAAAAAAGACAAATGTTAGGAACTAATTTCTTTATTTAAAAAGGTCAAATATATCATCGGAAATGGTATCAAGTTCTACGTCGAAGTCTGGGCCTCCGTCAAACCCATCGACATCATCGATAATGTCTTCCGAACTTGTTAAAGTTTTATAAAATTGAAGACAATCATCGGGAATATATTGATACATTGACTGCAAATCCCTTAATTTCGGTGGAGCAATAGGTTTGCCATCAGGCCACAACAGACCTAAATCATTTTTATTGATTTGACGTAATATTTATTATTTTGTTAAATATTTAATATTAAAGCGAGTTATTTAATTTATAAAATCAAAAGATACAGAACATTTTGTTTCGTTTATGCATCACTTTTGTTATTTAGCTAAAACGTTCCAAACACATTGGACCATTATTTCTAAAAAAAGCATATATTACATAGATTTGCTAATATGTTTCAAGAATATTGAATCGTTGTACTAAAATATTTATTAAGAATCATATTAAATAAAATCGTTTCAGACAGATAAATACATTTTATCCTGAATGAAACCATTTGATTGGAAAAACTTGTGGGTTGGAACATACAACCAGAAGTATAAATACAGAAATACTATATGAAGCCTGGAATATTTTTGTTAGAATGATGTAAGGTGTCAAAATAGGTATACTAGTCACTGTATCTCAATTTTTGATAACTTGTGGGTTGGAACGTTTTCGCATAACTATGTCCAATTGTGAGTTTTTTTTCTAAAAAGGTAGGCAAACATCTTAACCTTGGCGTATTAATATATAGGTATGATATTTTTATAACAACGTTTTAGTTTATAAATATAACAAATTAAAACAAAGAAGATCAAATAACTGTTTATTCATGATCTTCACCGCAAACAAGCACAACATTATTATAATAATCATAAAATGTAATTAATATAATAATTAAAAATATTTACGTGTATGATACCAATTATATTTTCCCACGTTTTTGGTATTAAATAATATTCTCAAATGCATAATTGTTTTATTAAAATAACGCTTATTAACATAAAACTGCAAGGTTGTGAGTCACTTATTTTACTTTATAATAAATAAAAAATGTTGCTATTTTCTTCATTTTAATTCGCATGATCACAAATGTATTTAGTACCTAATTAAAATTTTTAAATATTAATTAACTTTATAAATGTTTAGGTTCGCATAAAGTTCGTTACTCTTCTGTAGATACTACTAAGATTATTACAATTAAACTTGCTACGTAGCAAAAAATCCAGAATAACACAGGCTAATTAGAAAATATTAAATAATAATATGAACGGACAGATAATAGTTAAATTTTTAAAATAAAAATGTTATCTAGTCTTTTTTAGATAAAAGTGGTGCCACCTAATTACATTTGATTAATTTTTTAATCATTTAAAAATTATAGATAGTAAAGAAAAAGATTATTAAGATAGTAAAGATTATTATTTGTTATTGTTATTGTCACGCTGTGGGTATACCCTAACCAGAATTTTTCTTAGGATAAGGTTAATGTAATCTCGCTTTACTAGACTAGATAGATTTTAAATAGACGGCTGTTAAATACAGAAACAATTATATGTTATATTACTTAAAAACTACGTTTAGTCTTAACCTTAAGTCAATTTAGCAATTCTAAATAATAACCTGTATTTATCATAAACTCTGACCCAGCAAACGTCGCCGCACTATCACATTTTTTTTCCTGAATAGCTTTTATGTTATA
The DNA here is from genome assembly GCA_905220545.2 of Melitaea athalia. Taxonomy (NCBI): domain Eukaryota; kingdom Metazoa; phylum Arthropoda; class Insecta; order Lepidoptera; family Nymphalidae; genus Melitaea; species Melitaea athalia. The sequence goes on from HG992180.1 coordinate 19,673,115, forward strand.
ATCAATTTGGTTTTTAATTTTTTTATATAAAATTTGTACTAACAATAGTGATCATCTATACTAATATAATAAAGCTGAAGAGTTTGTTTGATTGTTTGTTTGTTTGTTTGTTTGTTTGTTTGTTTGTTTGAACGCGCTAATCTCAGGATCTACTGGTCCGATTTGAAAAATTCTTTCAGTGTTAGATAGCCCATTTATCGAGGAAGGCTATAGGCTATATATGATCACGCTAAGACGAATAGGAGCGGAGTCCACGCCGACGAAGTCGCGCGCAGAAGCTAGTAAAAAATAATTGTCCAACTAGATGCAGTCGTTCGAAAGTTATGCGCGTACATTACATTTTCCGCTACATATTTATTTATATAGCATAATTTTGTTTTCATGAGATAATATTCTATTAGTGGTCGCCCAGGGGTCGAAATACATATTAAACCATAATTGAAAATTCAAATTAAAGGAAATAAAAAAATTACGAAAATAAAGAACCTTTTTTTTAAATTTTCAATTTGACTACAGACTTTAACAATCAATAAAAGAGTGTATATAATATGCGTGTGTGTGACAAATACATGGTAGTTTGTGTAATTTTTTTTTGATTTAATACCTATATTTTTATGTATAACATAAAAAAAATATTAGCATTCTGCACTTCTTCTTTATATAAACTATAAGTGTACGAAATTTCATACCCCTCCGTCCGCGCAATTTTCGTAAAAAGGGGTACAAAGTTTTTGCTTCACGTATTAATATATAGAAGATTCTAAATTCTCAATCAAGCGCTGTCATTATCACTCCTTGTTGAAATGTGAAAGTGTTCAAGTGTTCGTGATACTCTTTACAACTGCATTAATTGCAAGAGTTTTTAATTAGTTGTCGCCTGCTAAAGAATTCTTCATATTGCATGGCTTTATGCAATTTTCTAAACTTTACAATCCTTTAGAATAATTCAAATCGTCGTTAAACAAACCAATTAACTACTCGTGACATTTCGCTCTTTAAATTCGGCCAATTGTCAAGCACCATCAAAATCTGTATCACCGATTAAAAAGTTTTGAGGTTAAACACACACAAAAAAAACCCAAAAGCAGTAAGTTGTGAACCTTCTCCGATTTTAAAAAGTTGGTTAAAAAGACCGTTTTACCAAAAATTTTTGGAACGAAGATACTGAGATTTTTAATAAAAAATGGCTTTCAAAATGGGTTTATATTTTTTGAGACAACAATAACAAACCTTTAATTAAAAACAAACAGAAAGAAAAACATTTCATTTAAAAACATATCCATTTTATGTGTGTGGGTTAGTTGTTGAAATGAATAGGGAAAAATCGGGTGATCTGAGAAATAAGGATATTGTTGTATTGAACTAAGAGAGTAAAATAATGACTGAATTTCAACTCTATTTCCTTCTCGGTTATTTTTATTCAGATTTGACGTTATTGGTACTTCATTAATCCGAATCTTTTTACAAGCTTTTATTGAACTTGCAATGTTTTTATGTATGTATGTATGTATGTATGTGTGTATGTATGTAAAAATGTATGTTTGTTCGGGTGAAATCTTGCAACTCAATTTTGAAGCAGATATCTTCAACCAATTGAGCTGAAATTTTGTATACAAGTTCAATTTCAATGACAATGCGCGGTTAACTAGCGCATTCAAATAAATGCATGTTTTTTAAAAAACTTCTTTACTTTTATGCTTATTTACATTTATTTTATTAAGATATTTGAATATATATTTTCAAGATTTAGTGTACACAAAGAAACAAATTGAACTTTACATTTTATCATTGGTAATTTATTTACTTAAATAATGATTGCTAACAAAGCATACAATAAAAAGGTATCCAATAATATACAATTGTTTTCAATATTAATAATTTAATTATTAACAATAATTCGAAATAATAACTTCTTTTTCATTAGAATAATAAAACTGAGTTTTAAAAGTGTAGAAGTTTTCTGTATAAATACGCCAATTGCAATATACGTTGTTGAAGTAAAAATTGCTTTAAGCTGGCGAATGCATGACGAGAGCGTTACGAAAAGTGTGATCGAGGCGAACGGAAGTTGAGAGCGAGATATGAGTTAGTGAATACAGAAAGTTTTACTTCAGTCGTGTGGTCGTGTGGACACTCGTTTTTTTAATTAATTAAAGTTGCGAGCTCATTAATCCGCGGTACAGAGTCCATCGCAGGATACAAAGTTCTGTTTGATAATAATGTTGAGTTATTGTACGTTTGTACAAACACATGCATGGATAACAAATATTTTCATACAGATACTGAATAATTTTGAACAATAGTATGATTGAAAATATAGCTGATAGTTTGTGTAAAAGTTATTGGAATGTAATTTTTATATTAATAATATTTGTACGAGTAAATCTAGGTTGATATTGATTTTTTTTTTAAAATACGACACATTCTAATTTCAATTTCAAAATTTCATTGTAATTATTATAATAATGGTGCGAGACATAATTTTTCTCATGGTGTTACTTGTAACAATAAGTTTATTTATTGAAGAATATATTATCTATCCTTAGATTCTATATTCACATATTACAATTATATACTAGTAGTCTATTACTGTGTTTCTAGGTTATAATTCATTATTTCAAAGGACAATAACAATATTATCTCAAGTACTGAGTAGGTACTCAATCTGTTAGTATGAAGCAAGTGTAAGAAGTATTCTATTTATTATTGTTTTGAATAGCAATTAAATACGCGAACTAATTACAATAATCGCCTGTTTATTACAATTATTAAAAATTATAGCAATATTTGGGCATTATCAAAACAATGCCATAAAGGTCACACTGAGTTAGGGCACAGCAGAAAATTTCCTGCTCAAAATATAGAGCAGCATTATGTAATTTTAATGAGTTTGTTTAAAATTTGTTTGTACATAATATCTCCTTTTTTATAACTATATCTACATGTGTATACCTGAGGTAGGGCACTGCAGGAAATAAATATATTGCTCAAAACCTGGAGCAGCTCTACTGGGGTAGTAACTCGACATTACAGAAGATCACAGCTAAATAATACTGCTTTCAAGCAGTGTTGTGTTCCTGTTGGTGAGTAAGGTTAGACCAGAGCTCCTGGGGGGAATTGGGGATAGAGTCGGCAACGCGCTTGCGATGCTTCTGGTGTTGCAGACGTCCATAAGTTACGGTAATCCTAATCACTTACCGTACCGTACCGGTGAACCTTTCGCTTGTTTGCCGACCTAGTTATGTAAAAAAAATAGTGAAATATGTTGAAAACTAAAAGCTATTGTACGAGCGCGAATTCTTTATGCGTCTAAGATGCGAAATATTTTTGTTTTTCCTATAAAATACCATCATAAACGCTTTCATGTCGACACCTAATTTTAAAATTCAAGTTCTCTTTGTAAACAATCTTTAATTGAGAATTGTTGGCGTTAGAACGATTATATTGTTTCGTTTCTTTTTAACATTACAATAGAATTGTACAGCAGATGTAATAGACATTTAATGTCGGGAAATGTTTTAAAATCTGCGCTATTTCAAATTGCAACTTTTTTAATGGATACATTATTAAAAGTTAAACACATTAATTGGTCAAAATCTTGTTATTAAGAAAAAAAAAAAAACAATTAAAAACAATATTAAGAGTTTTTAAATTGTAGTGATCTTAAACAATAGTGTGGCGAAGATACTGTTTTCATCTATTTTATTTATTATCAAGTTATCAACATGAGGTCAAGAAAACAAAGCGGTTATAACAACGTCATAATATATTGTTTTGTAATAATAATTAATAACTACATTCATATTTTATTAAGATGATACATAAAATTTTATTAAAGGTAAATGCGGATTTATAGTAATTTTAAAAAAACATTTTCAAAATAAAAATATTTATTTTAACATGCTAATGACTACTTAGTTGTGGTTTTATTTGTGTTACATCTGACGTTTTGTGTGATAAATTATGTTCAAGGTTATCCGTACATTAGTTTGTTATTGCCAAAGTTTAGGTATAATCTTAAACTTTATCATTCGTTAAACAGAGGTCATACCTTCGCCCTTATCTCAGTCAATAGAGCAAAAAATGACAGATCGAAGACATTTTTTTTACAATTTAATATTTTTTATTTATCTTTAAATATACATTTGTATTCGAGAACGAGAGGCCATTTTGCCTTTGTATTTTGTCATATTTAAACTGGTTTGGTAAAACAAATTAGTTTCAAAATGTACTTATCGCTTAAAACTTAATGTATTGTCCATTCCTTTGAACGTTCTTGTCTTACTTTCATCTTTAGATCACATTGTTTCGTGCCATCACACCAGTTTATTTCTTAACATGGTAGAAATAAAGACAAAATTTCTATGATTTGATTGTAAGTGTAAAAATATAGTTTTCTGTCGCGTATCTTATACAATGTAACAGACGTCACGAACTAAAATAACATTTTAAATATACGACAACGTAAGTACTCATAATGGGTAATTATATTATTATCCAATATGAACGTTACTCGATGTATAAAATACACGCATAACAAATTCCAAAGTTCGCTGATTCTGCACTTCCATATCGAATGAAACAGACATTTAATAATAAAATAATATAATCTTGAGCAATTGACGCAGTCTTTATATCAATATCACTTCACTGTCAGTATCTAAGCACTTGATAATTCATGTGTTTTCTACGAGGGCCACTTTAGCACAAGTTTGGCAATTCACGTGTGATCTTAAATTGTTGTTGCTATTCTTCCGCCGGACCGCGAAATTCCTCTCCCTCGACGGAAACTTCTGTATCTTCCTCTCATGCACATCTTCCTTGCCGGTTTTGATCATGCGACGGTATATTTCCGCCCACTCGAGTTGTTTCAACGACAGACACATGTTTTGTATGTGACACGTCTGCTCGCCGTCAACACGCGATTGACAATGAGTAATGACGATGGGTAGTGAATAAGTGAATTTAACGCTCGTGATTCCGACCTCACAATCAAGGCTGTAATATTTTCCTTCTGATCGACGATTGTTTACAAATTTATTTATGACGAGAAACGAAATAGTTCAGATAAACTGTCACCGACCCTGATAGTGATGGCTCAATTGTCCGATAACGCGTCTCCGCCTGTATTACTGGGTATATTTGTGTTCATTGTGTATCTATTTGTTATGCTTGTTAACCTAATGATTGAGTCCATTATGGACTATTACTGTGTAGCGATGTTTATACTTGATTGTTTATAAATATCACCTACACGTATCGTGGGCTAAGCGTTTGTTTAAAAGAGAAACGTTTATAAATATCACCTACACGTATCGTGGGCTAAGCGTTTGTTTAAAAGAGAAACGTTTTAAAATAAATATCACCTTAAATAAAATAACTGACCTCCAAGGGTGTGAAATAAATCCGGGACAAAGCTCCGGACAGTTGTCACACGGTCTGCCCTCAGAGACTTCTTTTATCCGAACGCCCTGAGAACAAAGAAATTTTTAATTAAAATAAAATTAAAAATTAAAATAAAATTAAAAATTAAAATAATATTAATAATGAAATTAAAATTAAAAACTAAAAAAAAAGATTCGAGAAAAAAGGAGGTCGAAAAAAAAATATACCAGTAATTTATTCAATGCGTCAATAGTGCTTAAATCGTTAAAATTGTTAGTCATGTTCCAAATAATCTCCTCGTCTTCATCTTTATCGTAGTCGATATCATCTATATACTTCGCTTCCTCGTTTGAATCACATTCGCTGTAACTATCCGAAGTCGTGTCGCTGTCTCTTCTATTGCCGAACAACTTAAATATCCTTTTTTTCTCGACCCACGATTCAGCAACACCTTCTCTAAATGTATTTACTTTCTTTTGTTTCTTGTGAATCTTAAAAGGAACTTGTTTTAATTTGGGATGGACATGATAGGTAGGGTTAGGTGCAATGGTTCTTTTGTAGTTCTTTTCGTAATCATCCTCAGTGATACCGCAGTGGTATAAAAGATAGTCTTTCCGGATTTGTTCTTTTCCTTCAGGATCTCTCCAGTAGGTCACTTTTTCTCTTACTCCTAGATAATAATCTAGATCTCTTTCGCCTAAATCACTAATTCTATCACTTTCATCTTTCTCATTGCTGTTTTTACTGTCTCTGTCAGTATTCTTTTGATATTCTTCAACTATTCTGGCTAAAAGATTGTACTTTTTTGTATTTGGTGTCTTTTTTAAAAAGTTTGCGGTATTCGATGATAGAAATTTTGTTGTTTTTCTATACACCGATGCGACAGATTCTCGCCTTCGTTTCAAATTATACATATTTCTTCTTTTATTAGATTTCTGATTGAATAGTCGTTTAAGGAATTTTAGAATTTTTAATACTGGCCCATTCATTTCAGTCATGAATCATTTTTAAATTTAAGAAAAAAAAAATAGGTTTCAAAAAATTGTTTTAATAAGACGGTTAAACACAATTAGATTTCGAACAGAAAAGAAAAGGTTTAGTTATTAATAAGGGATAGTGACACGAAATAGCGATCGCGAGGGACTACTCCGCTTTTACCGTTACGATTCAACTGTGAGGGTGACTGACGTGATAATGGTCGCCTGCCCTGTGGGCGTATGACGTTTCTTGTCCATTATACAAAGACCTCCAATCGTTGACATTTGTTCAATAACCATTACTGTCATGAGGTAGAGAGCATGTCAGGCGTAAGTGGCGGGCATGGTGGTTGGATATCGCACCATGCCGAGGGTGTGGACTCTTTACGATCATGCAAACAACGTAGCTAAAAGTGTCCATCGTAAATGACTCGACAAATTGCGGCACCCTTGGACTAAATTGCTTGTTAAATCCCCTTGTTAGTAATTTCACTCCGCTCCAAGGTAATTGACATTGTTTATGTGAAAAAAAAATGCGAAATTGTAATAAAGGCAATGACCAGATAATTAGCTAATTGATTATGAAGGAACTTTAAATTGTGTAAAATAATTATCTTCAACTTCTGCCATCTACATATTAGACGTGGTACTAAAATTATACGATAGTCTAATTGTGCAGTGACATCTGTCGGCCAATAGCCGAACTGTTTGGTAAAATTTATGTATGAACCAATCTAATGTTAAAATATGAACCAATTTTAATTGTCGAAATTTTTGACGATTACCTATGTTTTATTTTTGACTATTAATAAATTGAAATGTCTTCAATTATTATTTTTGGGTTGTATACACCATTCTTTTTTCTAAAAGAACTTTATAATAGTATACAACATTTTAGTTCCGAACTTCCGATATCAATTTGATTTTTTGATTAAATGCGGGTCATGCTTCTTAGAATGTCTTATTATTTATTTATAACATGTATAATAAAAATGATGCAAGATTTTTCATCTACCACCAAATACGTCTATTTAACCCCCAATGTAACAAGCAGTGTTACTATAGCAACAGTTTCTATGGCAACGCCAAGCGTCAACGCAGTTCTAACCACACAAGTCGTTGCTATGTCTTTATTTGAAATTTGAATTATCTTCACACGCCAGTAATTTTAAATTAACATGAGTTTAAAATTAATAGAAGGTAAGTAACATATAAAATTAAATGTTATATTGTACAGCGATGAAATTTTAAGGTTTTTTTTTATTCAATTTTGTTTGGGTGGTGTAGCCATTGTTTTAACGATTTAAATTAATAATGAAAATCCATATAAATATTTCGATGTAAAAACAAACTCTCTGGTGTTGTGTTGCGTGTGCTGTATGTACGCGCTCAAACACCGGCGGTTTGCGGGTTCGATTTCCGCTCGGGGTGGATATTTTTGAATTATTATTTTTTTCCGGTTTGGATTTCTATCCTTGTAGGTCTCCCTGTCATGTTACAGGCTGAATCGTAAAAGCAAACTGCGATGTATTCTTGCTTTCTTCTTTTACTTTACGTAAATTATATACTTATGCATAATTATATCTTCTATCTATATTGTGAAATACAAAAAAGAAAAAAAATCAGGTATAACTAAAATAAATAAACCAGAAAAAATTAAATTAATATTCTTTAGTATTTATTTATATCAGTCATTATCGTATAACGTTTTTGTTTTAAAATAATATCTTCCAACGCGCCTTTTTTCAAATCTGCAAAACAGCAGCGTACAGAAAATAAGAAAATAAATAACAACATTTTATTATTGCCAGTAATAAATATCTTTCACTGTTAAATTTTTTGACCTACACTAACAAAAATAAACAATGTAGAGTTTATTTTAAATTTAAGTTTAAAATTAATCGTACAAATAAAAGTTACAATTTAAATACTATAAAAACTTTTTCGATCTTCACAGGGCCGGATCTACCATATGGTTTTTTGGGCTTCAGCCCAGGGCCCCGTGGATTTAAGGACCCCCAGCTAGGTCAATTCAAAGTTAAAAATAGAAAACAATGCTAAAGAATCAATAATTTTAATAAATTCTTTATTCTTATATTATGCTTCGAACTGACAGTTAAAATGTTCGGCTGCCATTACACATTCATCTCAATCGTTGTGAAATTTGGTGAGCCCCTAATTAGTATTAGCCCAGAGCCCCCTGACCTCACGGTCCGGCCCTGGATCTTCAGCTATCGCGGCGACATCGGTGGTTGAACCTTGACAGTTTATCTTTTTTTTATATTTTTAGAAGCGTCAATTTCTACATTATCTTTAATCTGGCAAATCTCTCTTCCGAAAGGTCACGTTAGAAATCGTTTTAACGTGATACTTGTGTATTTAAAAAGGTTAAAAATTTGCATTATTTACGTATTTCTGACGTATAAATGTCACAGACTATTTAAAACATTTTTATCCTCATAAAGTCTATACAAGAATGTAATTATGTATGTACCTCGGAAAATACGTGAGCAGATGATCCCAAATGTTATTATAGACATCTAATAGCGATCGTTAGGTAGGTACTAATAGGAAATGTATCCGTCAACGCGACCAAACAATAATTAGGCTACGAGCTTTCTCCTACAACGAGAAAGATCTCTATGCCATACAGTGGAATATTACGTGCTATATAAAAGAATGAAAACGTCCCACAGCTGAGCGTAGGCCTCATCGCCATTTTTTACTTGTTGCATTAAAACTCCATTATAAAGTTTATGAGAAGAGGCTAAGGAGTTGTGAAGTGAATATAGAGTGTTAGAAGAAAAAGAAATATAAAAACAAAATAAATGCCATGTGTTACATCACATATTACGAAAATCGTACGTATCACAAGTTGTGCTATATTTCGAACGGTGCGAGAGCCGAAAAACAATATCCCACACTTTCTCCATCCTTCACTCCCTGCTACTTTTTCGTCCCTTTAACAAAATCGCATTTCAAGCGACTTACTTTAACTGGGGAGGGCACAGCAGGAAATGTCCTGCTCAAAATATGGAGCAGCCCGACTGGGGTAGTACCTCGACCTTACAGAAGACCACAGCTAAATAATACTGTTTTCAAGCAGTATTGTGTTCATGTTGGTGAGTAAGGTGACCAGAGCTCCTGGGGTATTGGGGATAGGGTAGGCAACGCGCTTGCGATGCTTCTGGTGTTGCAGGCGTCTATAGGCTACGGTCTTACCATCAGGTGAGCCGTACGCTTGTTTGCCAACCAAGTTACATAAAAAAAAAACATTTCAAGCTCATCTAGAGGTATTAATTTTAATAGGCGCAGATTACGTTCATGTTGCCAACGGGGTATAGTTATGAAACAGCCTTACAGTTGGTTTTACAACTGGCTGTTAAAATAAGACTTGGTCTATCTCGATAAATTAGTTTAAAATTACTTAACAATAATAACGTAGATTATTGTAAAGTTTGTAATATCATTCGAGTCTAACATAATTATACTTTGTAATCGAGTCTGTTTTAAAAGTTCGAATTGAAACCCAGATAGTAACTGCCAGATGGTAATGCCTAAGCTAAATTGAATCAAAGCTTTCTATATTATGCTTAAACAAGATACTGTTACGTAGTTCAGCTTCAGCCGTTAACATCTCACTACTCAACTAATGCCTTAGTTGAGTAGTGAGATCTTTCTCTATGTGGAAGGAGGGTCTTAGGAACCACCACCGCGGCTTGGTTGGTATACTCGTATTCTTGGTAACGTTGCAGTACGTTTGTCATATTCTGAATGTTTTGTTTTTTTGCGGAGTACATTCTGGACACTGATATTAGATTCTCATGTTAATATTGCGGATGGGGAAATAACAGTCTTTAGTCCTTTATTTATTTGTATAATTTAAATCACATAAAGATGTACGTAATTGAAATAAATGAATTAATTTGAGTAATCCCTAGAAGAGAGTTCTTTAACCCGGAAATGTACAATTAGAGATATCTAATATAGTAGACTTACGTACATGTACTCAAAAATAAATTAGAACTATAATTACAAACATAATTATAGGCAAGAGAAACAAAGCGTATATTTGCATCGCATACATGCGTATAGGTACTATAAATTAATTGTAAAATTTTAAACATTTAATTAAACCTTGAAATAATAGTTTATTTATAATATAAACTTTGAATTGCCATTATTATGTTAAAATCGATAAACCAAATAGTGATATCATTTCGATATCAGATCACCGGCACCGGTCGCTTGTTCAAATAATGAGTAACGTCCTACGAGGTTACCGATTTCCTTTGATGTTAAACATGTGTCTTCATTCATTACGTTTTTACAAACATTACACATAATACACATAATCGATGTTTATACAAATATTACACGGTAGAACCGTCTGGTTTTGTGTCAAAGCGATTTAATATGAAGCCGACTTAACGGTCACGGATTTGACGTGTAGGCTTACACAGAATTCATTATTTATCACTACATATTATAAAACAAAGTCTCTTCCCGCTGTCTGTCTGTCTGTATATATGCTTAGATCCTTAAAACTACGCAACGGATTTTGATACGGTTTTCTTTAGTAAATAGAGTCATTACAGAGGAAGGTTTATATGTATAATACATGCATAATATAGTAGAGGAACACTGATAGTTTTAAAGTTTTCTAATGTGATGTCGTAAATAAACACGTTTTTTGCGCTTAGATTGCAAATATTTATTTTATACTAGCTTGTGCGCGCGACTTCGTCCCCGTGGAATAGGACCACCCGATTTTGAAACATTCTTCATTAGTGCTACGCTCCTATTGGTCTTAGCGTGATGATATATAGCCTATAGCCTTCCTCGATAAATGGGCTATCTAACACTGAAAGAATTTTTCAAATCGGTCCAGTAGATCCTGAGATTAGCGCGTTCAAACAAACAAACAAACAAACAAACAAACTCTTCAGCTTTATTATATTAGTATAGATTTTATATTTAGTATCAGCATTGCACCCGTGCGAAACCGGAGCGGGTCGCTAGTTTAAGTATATTATACTAGCCGACCCGTGCCCACTTCGTTGGGCGTTAATTATTTTTGTGATGCAAATATATAGTACAGTTTTCATCTCGCTCGCATTTCCCCGACTTGATTTACATATACTATTATTTTTCACTTAATTTTTTGTTCAATAACAATAAAATATAGCCTATATCACTTCTGAATAGTGTAGCTTTCTGTTAGTGAAAGAATTTTCATGATCGGATCAGTATTTGCGAAGATTACCCCCTACAAACAAACAAAGTTAGAAACTCTACCTCTTTATAATATTAGTATAGATTCGTATATAATTTATAAAATGTACTAGCTGACCTCGCAAACGTTGTTTTGCCATATATGTTATTAAACCCCGCAACCCCCTCTTGTGGGTGGAATTTCATACAACCCGTTCTTAGCTGACCTCTACTCGGCGAAAGGAATATTCCTACCAAACAAGTCTCTACGCCTTATGGTTCCAGAGATATCGTGATGAGTCAATGGGTGGATATCTCTTTTATATATATAGATAATGTATAATGTATATTGTTATACATATATTTTTATACAAGCATGTCCGCAGTATAGCCGTAGTATCGACGATGATCACGGTCTCGTGAAAAAGGTCCTGCGCCACGCAAAACGTACGCGTTTTCCGCGGTGATATATTCTATCTCATTCTCTCCTATACTTTTATGTGTTTTTTTTCTCGTGGCGCATTTTCATTTTATCGAATTTCAAATCACAACGAAAGTTTCACTTCAAAAATGATGCTTTTGATACATGAAATTAACTTCTTAAAACTTGTTATTAATAATTCATATTGCGTATTGGCAAACGCAGTGTAGGACGTCCTCCGGCCGACCGGCCCGCTGGACCGACGATCTACGTAAGATTGCCGGTATAGGCTGGATTAGGATTGCGGAAAATCGGGATGTCTGGCGCGAGTTTAGTGAGGCCTATGTTCAGCAGTGGCCTGCAATAGGCTGATATGATGATGATGATGTAATAATTCATATTTATAAAAAATAATTTATATTTCATACTAACGGTACCTATTGCGTTCTAACTGGAAAGATTGTTTTTTCAAAATAATTACTACATTCGCTCGCACTTTCAAGTAACTACAGGCGTTTTCACCCGACTACAAAAGGATAACACGAGGAAAATTTCGGTCCTTATTCAGAATTTTCCAATTCATTTTCTAGTTAGAATCAGTTTGAACTAGTTAGACAGTTGCACTTAGGTCGTGATATAATTAAAATTGGCTTGAAATTCGTCCTAAAATTTGAAACTCATTTGGAAAGTTAGGAACCGAACGGCTATTGAAAAGCTGAACCCTAACTTTGCAAATAAGTTAGCCGAATGACGTTAAAACAATATTTATCTAAGGACTTCTAGGACTGAGAAATCTGAGTAAAAAAAATATATTGTTTTTTGTAGAATCGTATAACTTCATGTAAAAATATCTTCATAAATATTAATTTAGGCAATGTAAGATGTTATTATTCCGAGTTCCATTTGAATAATCTTTTTTTTTGCTATTTGAAATTGCTTTATTTCTAATTAATATATTGTATTCATTTTGATTATTTATGTTTTAATTTTTAATATTCTTTATAAAAAAATGGTAAACTTAACGTGTAAACAGCGTCTAACATCTACACAATGTAGCAACTTGTAAACAGAAACCAAAAAATCCCGTAATTATTTTTTAAGGTACAGAGAAAAAAGAAATTAGTTAACTCAAATACTATAGAGAAAAGCTTATATGCCTGTACAATGTTTCTCTTTCTCAAACAACAAGTGAAAATGAACAAACACAGTGGTGCCGTATTGAAGTTTAATTGATATCTATACTAATATATAAAGCTGAAGAGTTTGTTTGTTTGGTTGTTTGTTTGTTTGTTTGTTTGTTTGTTTGTTTGTTTGTTTGAACGGTGTATTCTCTGGAACTACTGGGCCGATTTGAAAAATTCTTTCAGTGTTAGATAGCCCGTTTATCGAGGAAGGCTATAGGCTATATGTCATCACGCTGAGACCAATAGGAGCGGAGTCCACGCCGACGAAGTCGCGCTAGTAAGCTAGTATATTATATTTTATATTTTTAAATTTTATTTATTACTATTCTAAGTAAGCAATACGATATGATGCAAAGTGAATCGACTTGATTGAGTACAAAACGATGCGGCAGATCGCGAGTCGCGAGTTCGCGACCAATAATTTACTTGACTACATATCATTTTCGCGATTTAATTGTATATTATTATTTATTAGTTTTATGTGGTAGAGGAATAGAGGGCAGGAAATATCTTGCTCAAAATATTGAGCAGTTTGTCTGGGAAGTACCTCAAACTTATAGAAGATTACATAACCATCCAAACAATACTGCTTTCAAGTAGTCTGTTACTGTGTGTGGTGTGGTGGACAGAGAGGGACAGCCTAGCCAGACTAGCCTAAGATAACCGTTTACCACTACGTGGATCATAAGCTTGTTAGACATTCTTGTGGTATAGAAAAGAAGCTCCGTGTGTCAGCTCCGACGCACGACTGGAGTTTACTCCTTCAGATCGATTGTCTAAATAGACACAAAAAAGGCTTACTAGTTAGTTTACAAAAAGATTAATACCATATCAAATTGTAAACAAACGAATCAAATAGCGCCATCTGTCGGAACCCTATTTGGGTTCCGATAGATTTTTTTTTTTTTATGTTACGAGTACGGCAAACAAGCATACGGCTCACCTGATGGTAAGACCGTAGCCTATAGACGCCTGCAACACCAGGAGCATCGCAAGCGCGTTGCCGACCCTATCCCCAATCCCCCAAGGAGCTCTGGTCACCTTACTCACCAACAGGAACACAATACTGCTTGAAAACAGTATTATTTAGCTGTGGTCTTCTGTAAGGTCGAGGTACTACCCCAGTCAGGCTGCTCCAGATGGCATTAACAAAAACGTAACGAGGTCATTCGTGCAGTAGATTTTACACCTCATATTTTTTCATAGCGGGGGCCTTATATGAAAATCGATTCTTAAGGCGACAACTCCAACAAACGAAAAAAAAATCGACTTCAATTACATCGAATACAACGTAATAAGACCAAAAAAGAGTCAAGTAAATACACGTTATAAAAGATTACTCAAAAAGTAGTAATAAGATCTCAATCAAATTTAAACAAGACTACATGACAAGTATTAGCTTTTGATTAAAGTGAGAATCATTAAAATCGATAAACCCAGTGAAAAGTTATGCGGTTTAATACAACGTAGGTCGACGAAAAAGTAGTCAAGTAAATACGCATTATTAGATATAACTCTAAAGGTACCTACTTGTCAGATCTCAAATTTAAATGGGACCACATAACACGCAACACCTTTCAATTGAAACAAAATTCATCGAAATCGGTCCACCCAGTCAAAAGTTCTGAGCTAACATACATTTAAAAAAAATACAACCGAATTGAGAACCTCCTACTTTTTTGGAAGTCGGTTAAAAAATAGTATCACATTACGTAGCGTTACAATATGTATCATCCGCATATTACGCTTCCTATAAAAAAATTTTGTTACAAAGATTTACTCATATTCCGCCCTCCGATAAATTGTTAATTAAGCTCCAGTAACATACACATATCAGATTTTTTAGTATAAATTTTTTACCAACCATTATTTATCTCGAATGAAATTTGTCAATTTTATTTATTTACAGCTTGATGGGTTTTAGTGTCACAAATTATGGGAGTAATAAATGCATGGTCATCCGATATGTGGTCAATGGCGTCTATTTATCATGCATTGACGTTGTATGATGTATGATACTGTTCGTACAAATTGGTCACTAAATTAAATACCTCGCAATGATACTTTCATTTCGCTTGAGGTTTTGCAGCGCTTGAAATGTAGCCTAAAATGATTTAAATTACCAATATTATAAACAACCTGTATGTAGATGTAATTTTAAATTAATGTTATGTGAATCCGCGATTTATAATCATCAAGATTTATATCAAAGGTTTAACAGGGTAAACAAAAACATAATATGTCTAAATAGTAAACAAATAATAATAGTAAATTAAAAAAAAAAAACAGACAAATAAGGAGGTTCATAGTATAAATAGAATTGTTTTTATAATGTGTAGCATAAGTAAATTAAAGTTTAAATTAGTAAATTAAAAAAAAATAAACACTTTAATTTGGATACCTATACCAAATAACAGTAAGAAGATAAATTTCTATTTGATTTTATAATTATATAGATTCCAAAGAAAAAGATTCTATCAATTTATACGAATATCTTCAATGGGATATTGTAGAATTATGTCAACTGCTCTAAGGCTAGGATCGGGAAATTTTTACCAGCCTTCATTCTACTTTGAAGTGTTTGAAATAAACTACAGCTATAACAAGGTATCTTAGTGTTTGCATGCTGTTAACACAGCATAACACAACTTGAGAACAGTATAAAACCATGTTATATAGTTTGTTAATTTTACAATAATCTTAACGTTACTAGTCCGATCTCAAACATTCATTTTCGATTTAGCCTGTAACATCACTCAGCTGGGCATATGCCTGTCCATGTAGTAGAGGAAGGATTCTTTTATTACTTTTCAAACATTGAAATCGTGTTTGAGATTAAATCTCTATCTCTATATATATAAAAATGAATCGCTGAATGTGTTGCTAAGCGCAAATCTCAAGAGCAGCTGAACCGATTTCGCTAATTCTTTTTATATAATATTCCTTGAAGTACGAGGATGGTTATTACGGAGAGAAAAATTTAAAAAAACCCTGAAAAAGTCTAAAAACAACAATTTTCTATATTCCCATACAAAAGATTCGTAATAATACTTAAAAGTCAATTTGAGCTTTAATACCATACCAAAGGTTTAAGTGTTAGTGGAGGAGTTCCGGGAAGGATAAGTATTAAAAAAACTTAAAGAATCGACTGTTAGGCGGTACGAAGTTCGCCGGGTCAGCTAGTAGTTAAATAAAAACAAATTTTATTGTATTTTCGAGACAAGTCTATTTTTTATATATTTTATTAAATATTTGTCATACATAATTTTTAGTAATTCGTATTTTCCTGTTCGAATGGAAACGGATTGTTCGTCATACACGATCTGTTCAATTCGTTTTGTTGTTCTTATTAAAGCGTTGTTTTAACCTTAATAAATGACAATTTTATTACGACACTAGCTGCTGCCCGCGACGTCGTCTGCGTGCGTTCACTGCTCGTTCCCCGTAGGTGATAGCGTGATAATATGTAGCCTATGTTCTGACCCGACTTCTTAATAATATTCGTGCCAAATTTGAAGTAAATCCATACAGTACTCTTTGAGTTTATCCCGGACATACATTTGAAGAAATAAAGGTTCACTGCTCGTTCCCCGTAGGTGATAGCGTGATAATATATAGCCTATGTTCTGACCCGACTTCTTAACAATATTCGTGCCAAACTTGAAGTAAATCCATGCAGTACTTTTTGAGTTTATCCCGGACATACATACAGACAAACAGACAAACAGACAAAAATTCTAAAAACTATATTTTTGGCTTCGGTATCGATTGTAGATCACACCCCAAGTATTCTTTTAAAAAAATATTCAATGTACAGTTTTGACTTTTCTACCATTTTATTATATGTATAGATAACCGCAGACAAATGTTACGATTTACGATTATTATTAAAATGAGGTCACATTTTAATTTTAAATTTAATGTCAAGGTTTTTTAGCAGTTAAAATTATTCAATTTATAAAAGGTTGCAGGCAATTATACAAAAGATAAAACAATGCATGTAATTCCTGTCACTTTATAATTATTGAGAAGACATTTTCTTTTTATTTGAAGTTTAGATTTTAATAAATAAATTTAATATAACATATGTTTTAATTTTGTATTTAGTCTAGGCAATAAACAAAATAAAGCAAAGTAAGAAATGTAAAAATCCTATAACATTCCTAACAACATAAAGCAACACAAATCATTTTCAAAGCAAAAAACACATTGTTATGTTATCAATATTATATATATACAATATGTTTGAAGGTAATTCGAACTAAGTCCACATATGGAATCTTGTAGTACAATACTTTTCCGTAAGCCTTATTTGGTTAGACGACTAAGGCCGTTCGACCAGCTATTTGTGGGTGTATGACCTAACTGAACCTACTTAAGCCTATCTAGTACTTGTTTCTAATCTAAACGGCCTTAAGATTACTATGAAGTGATTACTTAACTCAGCTGCTAAGAAATTCCTTCAATACTTCGATTCGATTTGATTTTAGGTAGATCGCATTCTTTTTGTAATACATCTGTTACGAGTACACAAAAAAGGAGCTTGCGCCATCTAGCGGGGAGCAGAGGAACCACGTTGTGTGCTGTACAAACCACTTTGTTACAAAGACAACGTGAAACATCCACTCAATACTAGATGGCGCTAGAGGACATATAGGTGAATGAACTCAGGATCGAGTACACGCACGAAGGTTCTAGAACTGTCTGGGTGTAGGCTCGGCCCGGTATAAAAAGGCCGATTGAGGCCGAGCGGAGTCAGTTCAGTTCAGTTTGAGCTAACGACGAAGCGACTTCGAAGTGAATACTAGTGATCAAGAAGTGATACCAGCGGAAACCTACGACATTGGCTACGACCTCGGACATTGTTAGTGCTTACTGTGTGTACCTAGTGATTAGTGTTTGTACTTAGTGCGTAGTGTTGTACCTAGTGCTTGTGTCGGACCTAGTGCTAGTGAATAAGTCTCTAAAAGAGTCAGAAGGTCTTTCTCTCCAAATCGTTCGAACCCTAACACGTAACAACTGGTGTCAGAAGTGAGATTTGGAGATGCCATTGACTCCGAGAGAGAACCCCAAGGAGGGGGTCAGGACGAGGGCACAACGAACTGCGGATGCCACTGGGGGCCAAGCTCCGCCCACTGTGGGCCAAGCCCCGCCCACTGGCCCCGCCCACCATGCCCCGCCCACTGACCACGCCCCTCAGGCTCCGCCCACTTTGGCTCAAGCCCCGCCCACAGGCCACGCCCACCAGCGGCACCGTAGCTTCTACCGACCCTCAAGTGGCACTTCAATTAGGAAGTTTAATTGAATTAATGGAGCTGCAAAGGGCTGAAATTCAGGCAAAGTTCAGCGCTTTGCAAGAATCACAAAAGGCTTTGCAAGAATCACAAGAACGCAAGTTCAGCGCTTTGCATGAATCACAAAAGGCAATGAAGGAATCACAAGAGGCAATGCAAGAATCACAAGAACGCAAGTTCAGCGCTTTGCAAGAATCACAGGAAAAAGCGCTTTGGGCTATAAAAGATGTTAGTGACACGGTGGGTAAGCTCCAAAAAGATGTCGACGAAGTGCAAGAACGAGTTAGCGGGTTAGGATTGGATGTCGAAAATGTGAAAACCGTCCTCGCTGAACTACAGAAGAGAGTACTGCGCCTTGAAACCACGGGAGTTGCGATGTCTAGTGGAACTACCGGAGTTGCACAAGGACCAAGAGTGAAAGTGCCGCCATACGACGGCACTACTTCGTGGAACGCCTATCGTCAGCAATTCCAGACTGTTGCTGCTGCCAACGGATGGACGGAAGAACAATGCCTGACCGCGCTTACTGTTGCGCTCAGAGGGCAAGCTTTGTCTGTCTTGGAAGCACTGTCACATACAGGACATGGGTTTCAAGACCTGATAGAGGCACTTGAATCCAGATACGGGGAGCGACACCTGGAGCACGTGTTCCGTGCCCAACTGCGTGACAGAGTCCAACGCTCAGGAGAAGGACTACAACAATGGGCATTGGAAATTGAAAAACTCGTCAGGAAGGCACACCCAGGAGCCGACACCAAGATGGTGGACACGAATATTGTTCAAGCATTTGTGGACGGAATCAAAGACCTGGAGGTCAGAGCTGCAGTGAGGCTTCGTCACCATACCTCGCTAAAGGAAGCATTGGCGCATGCTTTGGAGGTCGAGGCTGTTCGCCATGACATAAGGCAGACCCATGAGATTCGTGAGGTCTCTGAGGTAGTCAAGGTGGTTAAGGCCCCTACGAAGAAACGTTCTGGAGTCATGTGCTACAAGTGCGGCGAGAGGGGTCATCTTCAGCTCAACTGCCCACAGAAGGAGGTTAAGGCTCCTATGAAGAAATGTTCTGGAGCCATGTGCTACAAGTGCGGCGAGAGAGGCCATCTTCAGCTCAACTGCCCGCAGAAGGAGGTTAAGGCTCCTACGAAGAAACGTTCTGGTGTCATGTGCTACAAGTGCGGCGAGAGGGGCCATCTTCAGCTCAACTGCCCGCAGAAGGAGGTTAAGGCTCCTACGAAGAAACGTTCTGGAGTCATGTGCTACAAGTGCGGCGAGAGGGGTCATCTTCAGCTCAATTGCCCGCAGAAGAAGACCCAGAGGGCAAGGATGAAAAGGATCGAGGAACAAATAGAGGAGCTGAAAAAGCAAAGGGCTTCGTTCCCTGCCCGGGATCAAGAGAAACGAATGAAAGCTAGAACTAAGAGACGAGTTCTGGCTGACGCGGTGGAAACCCTGAAAACTGTTATCCTCCAGGCATGCAGCGGGAATAGTCTTACGACACAGGGGACTATTAACGACCGGAAATCGAACACAAGCGGCTTCGAAGAAGGGTCACTAGTGTGGCTGCATAACCCAACCCGCCGGAAAGGGAAATCTCCAAAGTTGCAGACCAAGTGGGACGGTCCATACAAAGTGGTTACCCGAATGAATAATGTGACTTATAGAATTCAAAAGCAACCAAGAGGGACATTCAAAGTGGTACACATAGACCGTCTGGCGCGTTACCATGGCAGTAACAACGATGCTCGGGACGAGCATCTCTAAGAGGGGAGTAGTGTTACGAGTACACAAAAAAGGAGCTTGCGCCATCTAGCGGGGAGCAGAGGAACCACGTTGTGTGCTGTACAAACCACTTTGTTACAAAGACAACGTGAAACATCCACTCAATACTAGATGGCGCTAGAGGACATATAGGTGAATGAACTCAGGATCGAGTACACGCACGAAGGTTCTAGAACTGTCTGGGTGTAGGCTCGGCCCGGTATAAAAAGGCCGATTGAGGCCGAGCGGAGTCAGTTCAGTTCAGTTTGAGCTAACGACGAAGCGACTTCGAAGTGAATACTAGTGATCAAGAAGTGATACCAGCGGAAACCTACGACATTGGCTACGACCTCGGACATTGTTAGTGCTTACTGTGTGTACCTAGTGATTAGTGTTTGTACTTAGTGCGTAGTGTTGTACCTAGTGCTTGTGTCGGACCTAGTGCTAGTGAATAAGTCTCTAAAAGAGTCAGAAGGTCTTTCTCTCCAAATCGTTCGAACCCTAACACGTAACACATCATTAAAGTAACTAAACGTTTTCTAATTTTTTTATCAACAACAATGTTCGAATTTGATTTGCTTTAAAAAAAAAAACTATCAAAAACGACGAGTTGTTGTGTAGTGTGAATAACACTATTTCTAAATCTCTATTGCTTCTGTGATTGAACGAAATAAACATCGTTCGAAACTAACTACAGAAAAAAATAGTATCTACTTTATTTTTTTTCTAAACTATACACTAAACTAAAGTTATATTCATGTAACTCTCCTGTTCGTGTAAGACAAAAATCCCAAAATTTAATGAAATAACAAAAGAAGGTTATATTCGACAAAGCTGCCTACATATTACAGCTCAAAGTGTTTTAGTATTAATCTTTTCTGAACTTCACATCGAGACTTATTGTAATTGCCTTTTTCAAACTTCCGATATAACGGTGACATTGTAATATCCCTCATATAAGAAAAAGCGTTTATTTAACACTAGCTGCTGCCCGCGACGTCGTCTGCGTGCGTTCACTGCTCGTTCCCCGTAGGTGATAGCGTGATAATATGTAGCCTATATTCTGACCCGACTTCTTAATAATATTCGTGCCAAATTTGAAGTAAATCCATGCAGTACTTTTTGAGTTTATCCCGGACATACATTTGAAGAAATAAAGGTTCACTGCTCGTTCCCCGTAGATGATAGCGTGATAATATATAGCCTATGTTCTGACCCGACTTCTTAACAATATTCGTGCCAAATTTGAAGTAAATCCATGCAGTACTTTTTGAGTTTATCCCGGACATACATACAGACAAACAGACAAACAGACAAACAGACAAACAGACAAACAGACAAAAATTCTAAAAACTATATTTTTGGCTTCGGTATCGATTGTGGATCACACCCCAAGTATTCTTTTAAAAAAATATTCAATGTACAGTTTTGACTTGTCTACCATTTTATTATATGTATAGATTATACTACACTATTACTATGTGTATATTTATTAATAGATACAAATAAAAAACAACCACTTCTTTATTTGACCTTTAAACATGCTAAAGGTCAGTTCAAGACAACAAATCATCAGTACCACTCAAGGGAGACAAATAGTCGTTCCTTTACATTACAACTAAACACAGGTGACTTAAAGCTTAAAATATTTAACTTAATTAACTTTATGTCCAAGGAAATAAAGCAAGAAGGAATAAAGCACGTGGAGAGATCGCTATTGACCTAGAAAGCTTAAGCCTTCCGCGTTATAGGGAATGCCATATAAATGCCACGTGTAATGCCGTATTATGTCTATTGTAGCTTATTAAAATTTTGTCATATAAAAATCTGTATCTGTACTCAAGTTATCTTTATTTTAATTGTTGTAAAGATTTGTAATTTAATATTAAGATCAAATTTTGTTTTATTTAATTTTTTATTAGGCAATCCAACAGCGTTATGATACAATAGTATGGTACAATATACGATTATAGTATATGGCCAAAATAAGTATGAATATGGCCCAAATAAATTTTTTATTTTTTTTTTCTCATGTAAACAGTGTTAATTGATTGTTACCAATAAAATTTCATTTATTTATTTATTTATTTATTTACTTTTTACCGGGTACTGATAAAGTATCTGATAAGTATACCGTATCCAACAGATAAGTTTTGTGATATATATTTTTCTTTATAATCAAGCTTCACTTTATTTCTTAGATATTTCTTGTATTCATTTATTTCGTCTAAACGAAGTGCGAAATCCATAAACTAGTCGCTATGTTTTGTAAAATTTTCCAAGTTTATTAAGCAAAACCTTCTACAAAGTTTCAGAAAACTTTTAAAAAAATACGACTAGAATTTTTAATCCATTTGTAAAGCCGTAGAATATATAGGTATATACCTCTTCTAGTTAGACCTCTTTTAGTAACATCAGCGATTTAGCGATTAAGTTTTATTTATTATTTATTATTTTTTTATATAATAAATTGTCTAAAGTAGTTCAAAAACGAAAAATGTTTAGATAAGTTTTTTTTTCATAGCTAAATTCTGAAATTTTCGGCCACCGATTTATGTAATAGCCTTAAGCCGTAGATAAAACATTTTTATAGCCTTTTAAACTACCGGAGAGATTAGCTTGAAGACTAAGCTTTATTGCTTACATTCAGCGTTTCAAATTCACGTTAAATCTATGGAAGTTCAAAAGATTTCAGATGTGAATAAACAAATAAACTACAATAGTGTTTCATTCATATATCGAAGATTTATTTCAATTTTAATCTATACACAATTAACTTGAAATTCATTATTTATAAATATGTACAATAGGTAATATTTTTCAGTTTCCATCCAAAGTTTGTCTGGCACCTTTTGTACTTGTTCTTGTATATTCTTGATATTTCTTGTATCTTTATAATTTATTATATATTTTTTGTGTAAAATAAAAAAAAATCAAAAATAAATAAATAATGTCTATAAATGCACACCACCAATCAATATTTATAAACTATTGAAACTTATTAAGTAGATAGACTATTATACTCTTAAAAATATATGAAAACAATCGCTCAGTAATTATAACTTCAAAACCAATCCAATTCCAAGCAAAAACACACATCAAATTCAAAATGCACCAATGATGTAGTCCTGTTAAATAAATCCTATAGAAAAGGGTACATTATTTCAGAAGCCATAGAGGCTATATAAGTACGTTATTTGACAATGAATGACTAAGAGTAGCGCGGTTCGAGATCTCCTCACCTTTCACTGTTATTTGCATTGCAAATGACATCATGATGTGTAATATCACGACTGACTTGCATTACGTTTGTTTATAGACACGTGTGACGTGTGTTATCTATACCGTGTAGTTGTATTTCCAAGGTTTGTATATTTGAATCAAGAAGTCTAATCTATATAATACAGAAAAAAATTGCACAGACAATAAAATATTCTGAACATCTTTGATGCTTCTTGGAAAGAAAATATACATTTTTTTATTTTGCTACATTTCATTTATTGTTTATACTTTCTTGTTTGTTTATGTTTTCGAATATAAGATAATTTAAAAAGTAAAAATTTATTATATTGGAATTCTTCTGAGAGGTGAAACAAGGAACTAAAATTTGGTGTAAAATTGTCGAGTTGACGCGAAATCTGGCAAACGGTCTGGTGTATATAAGCCTTTATAGTTTATTCTGCATAAGCACTGTTTACAAGGGACAAGTACTAACTCGTGTCACTGAATAGTGTAAAACACTAAATGGATCATAATATTTGATATCTATGTCAAAGTTAATTACATAAAGCTATGACCTACTTTCAATTAAATTCGGATATTACGAGCCGGGTATGAATTGGCTCAAATTGACCGTCATAAGTGCTGTTTAATTGAAGATTTAAGTAGCGGATTAATGTCAACTAGAACAAAGCTATTTTAACAGCTAATAGACAAAAGACCACAGATAAAAACGGCCGATTAACGAATACTCCATCTCACATAGCATTGGCGATTCTGTGTACTATTGATAAAAGCAATAAAACTAAAAAGAATAATTGTGTTTGCTAGCAAATGAAAAAAAACCGACTTCAATTGCATCGGCAAGTATTAAATAATAAATAAATTAACAAACGCACTAGTCGTCACTACGATTTTCGAGGGTTCCCTTCGATTTCACTGGGATCCCATCATCAGATCCTGGTTTCCTTATCATGGACTTAACTTAGGTAAAGTTGGGATATCCCCTTTCCAACAAAAAAAGAATGATCAAAATCGGTTCATAAAAACGAAGTTATCCCCGAACATACATTAAAAAAAACATATACTGTCGAATTGAGTAACCTCCTCCTTTTTTGAAGTCGGTTAATAAAATATTCAACAGATTTTCAGATTTTATTTAATTCTCATTTTGACCTTGGTGGAAAAACAATATGGAATCAAATTATAATTATTCGGAAACTCGTGCGAGAATCACGTTTGATATTTAGAGTATGCAGCCATCTCCATTCAGTATAAATAATAAAAAGCTATCTTCTGTTTCTGAAGTCAAAGGTACAGAGACTATGATAATGAATGTAGGTACTGGTAACGTTGGACCTTTAATTACTTTTCTTTTTTCATCGTAATATGGAAAAAAATCTATATAACTAGCTGACCCAGCAAACGTTGTTTTGCCATAAATATTATTAACCCCCTTAATCCCCCCCTTGTAAGTTAGGGGTATGAAAAATAGATGTTGGCCGATTCTCAGACCTACCTGATATGCACACAAAATTTCATAAAAATCAGTCTAGCCGTTTCGGAGGAGTTTGGCAATAAACACCGTGACACGAGAATTTTATATATTAGATTAAGTTTTTCTTATATTGTAGTCGGTTAATAACTTTTGTAATACATACAATTATTACATACATAGCAAAATAAACGTATAAGTACATATATTTATACACTCTGTTACGTTAAATTATTGGAAACAGTAATAGCCTATTTTGGTCTGCAAAGAAAATAAATTTGTAAAATAGGCGATTGAAGAAAAGTGATGCAAAAAACATCTATAATATAATAATCAAACTGCACATAAATTGTTAGTACGTATATTTGAAAGAGTCAAAAGCAAACTTCATCTTTTATCCTTCTTTCCATTTTCTAATGCTGTCAATCCTATTAATTCTTTCATAGCAACGTATCTGGTAACGACGAAGCGTAAGCGTCAATTTCCTCATAGCTTTTCCAACTTCATACGCTAGCTATTTGTAATAAAAATCATTATCATCTTCTTACAATACTTCTTACAATAATGGGTATATACAACGTATGGATAATTTAGATTTAATTTTTGAGTTATATTATGTAATACATAGATACCGGCGACCGCATGCCTTATGCATCGCCGTTGATGCATCATATAAGATCGCCTTTTGCTATGTCAATCTCACCGGAATCTCATAAACCTTCTTGGATGTCACCGTAAGGTCGCCAGTATTTCATTCAATGTTTGAGATGACGTAATGAAAATTATTTGACCGCAGTCGAATTTCAAAGACCGTAATCGGCCAACGGTTTTTGCAGAGAAGTGGTATTCAGATAGTGAATTAATTGCTTTATTGGAATCGGCCGCTACGTGAAAAAATTTATCTGCATTGGGTATATTTATATAACATGTGATGCGGTTCTGGCTTAGTAAAGAATTGTACCTATATAAATTTTCTTGCGCTGCGCTGACCTTAAAGGTTTTCTTTTATTACTTTGATCAATAACTTAATGTATTTACTTTTTTCAGAGTATTTACGAAATATGTATTATTTTATCAAACTCGGTTTTTTACAGTTAAAATTTGAATAATTTTTGATATTGCAGAGATTAAAATAAAATAAAAAAAACTTTACGTAAGAACGAATTTTCTAGATTTTTTTCCGTTTCGGTTAATTTTACTCCTTATTCAAGTCAAATCTCAGATAAATAAAAATGCAACCAACAAAAAACATATTATCTAGAAACTATCTTTCCCTCTAGTTTAACGCGGTAATCAACGAATGGGATTTAATAATTTAAATTTCATAATTCACACTAGAAAGCATCCCACTAGGGAGAAATAGTGCGCATTTGTTCATTTGTGATAATAATATGAATTTCTGGTTGGTAAAAACGAATTAAAGTTGGAACTGAATATTAGGTAAAACGTGATTAGAAAAGAATCACGAAATTGAACGTATCATCCATACTGTATTTTTTTCATTAAAATCTACTATCATTTATTTAATATTTTTAGTTAAAATACTTTCTTTAATTTTGCCCAATGTTTTGACATTTTTGATGTTTAAGGTTATCAGTTTTTTTTGCCAAATAAATCTATACTAATATTATAAAGGTGAAGAGTTTTTTTGTTTGTTTGAACGCGCAAATCTCAGAAACTACTGGTCCGATTTGAAAAATTATATATTTCAGTTTTAGATTATCCCATTATCGAGGAAGGCTATAGGCTATTTTTTTTTTCAAATTAACGCGTGTGAAACCGCGGGGTACAGCTATTCTGTGATAAAGGTTTGTAAAAATATTTGAATTTTTTAATCGACGTTCGAAATAATGCGAATACTTACTCTTATCTATAAAACGAAGACAAATTATACAAAATGTAGAGAAACAGTTGCGGAAAATGAGATATTAAAATTAAAAATAAATAAATAGGCAAGTAATTAATTATGCACATAAAAATTTCCATTCAGTTATAAAGAATTAATTAAATAATGAATAAACTAGTTAGGTACAACATAAATTCTAATTTAAAACAATACAAATGTAAACAAATATTAAAAAAATTAACCTAACTGAAATGCTCGAATTATGTAAAAATAATAACAGCTTAAAAAATTATAGCATTTCTTATTTCTTTATTTAGAGTTTGTTTTGCATGTAGCGTAATCTACATTAAGAAGGTATTTATTATATTACAAGCCCTGAAAATAAAATTAATTTTGGCGTATTTATCTTAGCCTTAGTTATGTAAAAAGGGACTTATTACGAGTATTTACTTGAGGAACATCTAAATAAGACGTAGAAAAAAAACTTAAATAAAATAATAAATAAAGGAATACATATTAAGTAACATAATGTACTTAATTTGTCCCAAAGTAATGAGGATGACGTAGGGTTTTTTAAACAAAAACTTTGTTTTATAAATCAAAGTAGCACCATAGATTTAAATAATTTATTGTGATTGCTAGCGAATGAAAAAAAAAACCGACTTCAATTACATCGACAAGTAATACAACGTAAGTAGACGAAAAAAAAAAAATTAACAAACGCACTAGTCGTCACTACGATATTCAAGAGTTCCCCTCGATTTCTCTGGGATTCCATCATCAGATCCTAGTTTCCTTATCTTGGTACTACCCCTGGGACCTCCTTTCCAACAAAATAAGAATTATCAAAATCGGTTCAATAAACGACGAAGTTATCCCCGAACATATCTATACATAGAAAAAATATATATATACGGTCGAATTGAGTAACCTCCTCCTTTTTTGAAGTCGGTTAATAAGAATGATTCAAATTTTTAATTAAATTTATCAACGTTTTTAATCACTTTTTGACAATATGGTGGGTTTATTTTGTTTATCAATAAAAGAATCGACGTCAGTAGCAGTGGTCATGGTGGACATCTATCAGATATTTTCTATACATAATTACCAAACCCTACTCTTTTTAATACAATACAAACTTGAACCATTCTCACCTCATCATTGTATTATTATGGTTTGCAAAACAAAGTTTAACCCTATGTTAGTCTGAATGGGATTCACTCTCAACAACCAGATTTAAATCCAGTGTTCCGGGATTGAAGGGTTCAGAAAAAACACATTACACAATTACAAACATCCATGACCACGAGAATCATCTGTATACGCTTCAGCCTGTAATATCCCTCTGCTGGGCATAGGCCGCTTTCCCATGTAGGAGAAAGATCAGAGCTTAATCCACCACGCTGCTCCAATGCGGGTTGGCGGATATATTCCCTACTATGAGTGACGATCGCTATCAGGTATTTTTGATGACAACCGGGACCATCTGCTTTACGTGCTCTCCGAGGCACGTTGGGGAGGCCCACAAAGACTGCACAAACACCCAGACCACGGCAAACATCTGTATGGCCAATACAAATCTTGTCGTGTGCGGGGATCGAACCCGCAACCGCCAGTGCAACAGCCACAAACCAGTGCTGTGACCGTTGCGCCAACGCGGTGTCATCTGTATGGCCTAGACAAATATTAGATAGTGTATCAGCTTGTTACTGTAGCTACTGCGACGGCGCGTTTTCGTTGTAAGAAAAGAAAACGATTATCAGTTACCGTAAATGTCATACTATTCTATCGTCTACCTGTTTTAAAAGTAGCTCAAAGATGTTCCAAGATAACGTAAGTTGAACAAGGTATATTGTAAAACTAATTTCCGTTAGTTCGTTGTGATAATATTTTCAACGATACTTTGTAATTTTCTTTAGTCTTTAGAGTTTTACTAAAATGAAAATCGTGTCTGACGTAACATCGAGGTTAACATGGATTATGCTTTTCTTACCTGATAGTTTTAATGCTATTTTTATATGTGGAAAAGGATTAATTTTTGTATAAGACGATAACCTATACCAGCAGTGGGACTTTTTCACTACACGAATAAAGTGAGAATCAATCCGTCTGATGGCCGGTTACTGTAAACCTGCAACCAAGAACATCGGAAGCACTTTACCAACCTTACCTAGGCTATAAATACAGCTCATCTGCAGGAGCCCTGGCTACTTTCCTCACCACAGAAACAATACTGCAACACTGAGGTATTTCCCCAGCTGTTTACGTGTAAAGCAGTGTTGTGTTCCTGTTGGTGAGTAAGGTGACCAGAGCTCCTGGGGGGATTGGGGATAGGGTCGACAACGCGCTTGCGACGCTTCTGGTGTTGCAGGCGTCTATAGGCTACGGTAGTCACTTACCATCAGGTGAGCCTTACGCTTGTTTGTCGATTTACTAACATAACATAAAAAAATATATATTATAGTTTTTTTTATATTTTAATTTTCTTTTATAAAATCCTGTTCCTGATAATAACGAACATAAACGCGACTATTTTTTATTTATATAAAAGATTTTAAAACCATATTTTTCATTAAATTACCTATCGAATATAACTTTATACAGTTAATTAAATTATAGTTTGTCATGTTTTATAAGATCCCCAAAAGCACGCAACAATAATATTAATATGAACCTAAAATATTGTTAATATTATTTATATCCCATGCGACTTCCAACATACTCGTATAACGCTCCTAAACTTATGAGCTAAGTTAACCTTTATAATCACTTCTATGAGTCATTGCGTAATTTTTCACCTATGACCTTCAATATTAAATATATTAATAAACATATTTTCTTCTAATTATTATTGTATATTCAAATCGACATGTAAACAGACTTCCTTATAAAACATTACATTTTTTTAAAATAATATATATACAATTAGGTTGGCAAACAATCATACGGCTCACCTGATGGTAAGCGATTACCGTAGCAGACGCCTGCATTATAAGCGCGATGCTTACCTATTCAATTCCCTCCACACTGGTTAAAAATTAAAATCAGTATTATTTATCTGCGATCGTCTGTGATGTCGAGTTACAGTCGAGTAATTCTTTAGCAATTCTCACGAGCAACTTTTGTGGTATCTTCCAGGTGACTGCCAAACTCGTATTTTACTCACGTTAATTATACATATTAAATATATATAACTAATTTTATATACCATTATTACATAATATAATTCCTAATACTTTTTGATTACGATAATATTCATTACTTCCGAATTCCGATGAAGAATTGAATCGTGTCATCAAATAAATCGATGGATTTAGTACATAGAGTTATATGTATATACGCAACACGTAGAGCTGACATATCCGATTCATTTTAAAAGTGCGTTCTCTGTGTATTGTATGAATCTGTAATAAAATAATATTGTTCACTTCATTTTATGACTTATATGCACTTTGTTTTGTAACTGTTTTGAAAAAAAAAAATAATACCCATAATTTATTTTCAGCTGAATTATAAATCGCTATAAAATACTATGAAAAAAATGTAAGGTTAAATAAGTGATATACTTGATAAAAATTTAATATTATAATGACCATCGTTCGATTATATGTCACCTTTTTACTAAGGACAAACTAAAACAATATCAAATCGTTAAACAATTTAAGACATCACAAGGACTTAATAGTGTTGTCATTGTAAACAAAACATTAAACTTGAGCTTGAAACTGTGGACGTTTCAGAGTAAATAAAAGCTTTTAATATTAAAGCGTCCATCCTTTGGAAATTTAATAGGTTATACGCTTTGAAGGAACGCTTTCGAGTTCACAAAGAATAGTTTATTAAATTTTTTTATCTCTATTTTATTAACTTTTATCGCACTCATTAATTTGCAAAAATGCACAAATAATTATTGATTTTTTAAATAAAAATATAAATGTTCGTCTCGGGCGAAATTCTAATATATATTTTCTAGCAATTTATAGTGGTGTATGGTGGTCAGGAGACACAACTACTAATATTATTTAATAGTATATTATACCCACATTCATTAATGAACTTCCGGAAACCTACAAGACCTATACCTTGACAAACGCAATTATAGAAGATCATTAAAAAAACATCTATTAAAATCATTAAGCGTTTAATAGTCACAAACTTAGTTAAATTAGTACTTAGTTTTAATAACATTAGTTATCTATACTAATATTATAAAGAGGTAAAGTTTATAACTTTGTATATACGGGGTAATCTTCGCAAATACTGATCCGATCATGAAAATTCTTTCACTAACAGAAAGCTACACTATTCAGGAGTGACAAGATAAAAGGAAAAAGATAAAAATATATAAAGATTTTAAATCACCAGGATTTGAACCTGCGTCCTCTGACGTGCCGTGTCAACAATTCAATCTAATCAAGCATTATTATTTGCCTTAGAAAATAATTGGTGATTTTAAAACATTTATATTTATCTGATTTGCTGAAAATAGTGAGAGGCTACACTATTCAGGAGTGACATAGGCTATATTTTATTGTAATTGTACAAAAAAATTCAGTAAAAAAGAAAAATATTAAAATATATTATGAAAATGACAAAGAAACGAACGCCATCTATCGCTGTTAGATTTAACTATTTAATACTCTATTTTATTTACTGTCTATTTGAATCTATCGATGACGAAGTTTTTACGCTTTTTGATAGATGGCGTTGGAGCAACATATTATTTATTTAAGTGGTTTAAAATTTGTTCTTTATAGTATGTTATTTGGTTCTGTAATTTAAAATAATAAATACACGATATTATTACGATTTTATTCATCGCTGTAGGCGCCCGCTGCCGTTTATTTTTTATTTTATATATTTTCTCTTTACTTTCTGTTTTACTTTATCGGTACCCCGGACGTAGTTTTGGTCAAAAGTTTTCTTCAAAACTATTTTTGCATTTTAATTTCTACTAAGTACTATAACTACTTCTGTTTTAATATTTCTTATAGTTATTATTTGTTGTTTAGTCTTTTCAGAAATAATTCTAATTTGTGTTTATCATAATTTTTTGTTTCTTTAGCTTCAGTCTTACTTTCTTCTCTTTACTTTCTGTTTTATTTTATCGGCTTAGATACATTACTTACAGGTAATTAAAATTTCGGGATATTTATTTATTACGATTTTATTCATCGCTGTAGGCGCCCGCTGCCGTTTATTTTTTATTTTATATATTTTCTCTTTACTTTCTGTTTTACTTTATCGGTACCCCGGACGTAGTTTTGGTCAAAAGTTTTCTTCAAAACTATTTTTGCATTTTAATTTCTACTAAGTACTATAACTACTTCTGTTTTAATATTTCTTATAGTTATTATTTGTTGTTTAGTCTTTTCAGAAATAATTCTAATTTGTGTTTATCATAATTTTTTGTTTCTTTAGCTTCAGTCTTACTTTCTTCTCTTTACTTTCTGTTTTATTTTATCGGCTTAGATACATTACTTACAGGTAATTAAAATTTCGGGATATTTATTTCGATTTTTCAATATTACAATACAAATATTTCTCTATTTTATTTTTGTCTAACACTTCGTCGATCTGAGAGCAAATTGCATTATTGAAATATATCGTCACGTGCACTATACCCCGTCCGGCGACTAATTAGCTTTTTGACAGCTCACGCCTATAAATTACAGTTTTTTTTTTCGGAATAACGTACTAAAAATTTTACAGTAATGTCATACTTTATTGACGATTTGATTGATTGAGTGAAGCACCCTGTGCATAAGAAACAACCACAGACTATGAAACAGTTCTTGAAATAATAAATCGATAATAAATCGATCATATGATAAAAATAATTTTACGTCATGTGATTATCTATACTAATATTATAAAGAGGTAAAGTTTATAACTTTGTTTATATATACGGGGTAATCTTCGCAAATACTGATCCGATCATGAAAATTCTTTCGCTAACAGAAAGCTACACTATTCAGGAGTGACAAGATAAAGGGAAAAAGATAAAAATATAACTCAAAAATGGTAAATGTACTACCATCTCTCGCCGCCATCTATCGCCATTAGAAGACTATTTATTAGTCTATCGACGTCGTTTTCGGGATTTTTGATAGATGGCGTTGAAGTAACATATTATTTATTTATACCCCGTCCGGCGACTAATGATCTTTTTGACACTTCAAGAAATTTTGACATTAGTGACTGCCTCACACGTTATTTATTCGATTCGAAATAATAATCGATTTTATTTAAGAAGAACTTTCAATCGAATTAATTAAATACATTTAATTTAAAAATATTATTTATTTATGTGATTATTAGTTTTTTAATTATAAATGAAATATATAAATAATAAATAAATGAATTAACAGAGTTATTGCTCTATATTCTTGGTTTGCAATTAAATTTTAAGATTTCGACTTAATTCCTTGCAAGTAATCAATCTTGGGGTCATAGATACTATTTTTATTTCCTTTTTTGTATTAAATTTATAGAAACAATAATCACATGACGTAAAATTATTTTTATCATATGGTCGATTTTATTATCGATTTATTATTTCAAAAACTCTTTCATAGTCTGTGGTTGTTTGTTATGCACAGGGTGCTTCACTCAATCAATCAAATCGTCAATAAAGTATGACATTACTGTAAAATTTTTAGTACGTTATTCCGGAAAAAAAACTGTAATTTATAGGCGTGAGCTGTCAAAAAGCTAATTAGTCGCCGGACGGGGTATAAGTGCTATAAAACTTAGTATGTTATTTGGTTCTGTAATTTAAAATAATAAATACACGATATTATTACGAGTGTATACGTCCAATACTTGCTATAAACAATGAACCTAATAGAACTTAGTAAATACTAAGAACTACACAACATAGGTAATGCATCACAAAGAAAAAGATAATTAACGCCCAACGAAGTGGGCACGGGTCGGCTAGTTAGGATAATAAAGGACACTATTGTATAAACTTATGGTATAACTTTGGTATTCAACGCAACGGCTTGTCCAGATAAACTCTTGTGAGTTTTCGCGGCAGGCTTATAAATAGTGTAAAATATGTGTTTTTTGTTTTTTCAACAAAAAAATTTAAAAAAAAATTTGAACGCACTAATCTGAGGAACTAGTGGTTCGAATTGAAGAATTCTTTTTGTATTGGATAAATAAAATCCATTAACCGAGGAAGGCTCTAGGCTATACAACATTTTGTACGTTTTTTTTCTCAAATTTACGCTGATACCGCGAAATATGTCTGTGCTATTGCGGTTATTACAATATTAGTTTTTGTTACAAATATTATGAATGTGAAATAAAATACTTCATTTTCTTCTTTTCGATTATTATATAAAATTGTTTTAAAAGAAAAACAAATTTTAGAAAAAAAGGTAAAGGAGATTTACTTCAGAAGCCTCGGGGTTATTTGATTTAATTATAAAAAGGTTTGAGATTAGAAATTCAAACTATTTAGTATCTAAAAATATAAAATATAATAAAAAAGAAATATATTTTTGGAAAGGAAGGGCGACGTTAAGTGCGTTATCGAAATATAAATCTTAACAGGTTATTCCCGCCCTGAAATAAGATATTTGATGAATCAATAAACGTGTTTTTATGGAAAAGTACATTTCAATATAAATATTTTATATTATACAGAGAATTTTTGAAAATGTCGCAGTAAAATTTTGTATTCGACGAAAATAGAATGATATTATTTAGCCTCGCAATATGTGCATGAAACTAAAACAATATCGCTATAGCTATAGCTTCTCGTGAACAAGACATTCGCAGTTAATGTCGAAATATCGAGCTCCGCAAAACGAAAATAATAAACATGGTAAATATCCCGTTTTCGTATAGTTTTAATATCGCTAGCTTTACTAGGCAGTCATAGCACTGTCGATCTGTATCTAGTCTTAAGTGATAAATCGCCAGTAGGATAAGCACAATTATAATGCATGATATATACTAATATAATAAAGCTGAAGAGTTTGTTTGTTTGATTGTTTGTTTGTTGTTTGTTTGTTTGTTTGAACGCGCTAATCTCAGGATCTACTGGTCCAATTTGAAAAATTCTTTCAGTGTTAGATAGCCCATTTATCGAGGAAGGCTATAGGCTATATACCATCACGCTAAGACCAATAGGAGCGGAGTCCACGCCGACGAAGTCGCGCGCAGAAGCTAGTATTTATATAAAAAGCATGGGCCTTTTAGAGCCCGTGGATGTTAATTTTAAACAAAAATAATTCAATATCGCTCGCTAGACCTCCCGCATAGTTTCAGCTGTGTTAACTTCCCGAATTTTTCAGATTTTATGACATTATTGGTCAAAATTCAATCATTCTAATGAAATAACTTTTTCGCGTTTTATCGTGGTTTATTATGTTTTTTAGATGTTGATGTTTCGGATACTCTACAGCAACCATGGTCACGGGAGGACTCATTCACTCATATGTGAGAAGTACCGTAATGTTTGTTAAGACTGTAAATTACTTAAGGTCAGGGTGGCATATTCCGTCTATGGGGCGTAACCGTCTACTTGAAATTATGCTCGTTACAGTCGAGTTGCAGCGTTTGTAGAAGTGTCGGTAACATAGCATTACTTTTAACTTCAAATAAAATTCCTTAGAAGGCGGTAGTCGCTATAAAAAAAGGGTAAAACAGTCTTCAAAGTTCAGTTGCTTTTTTAAAGTGAAATGTGAGTGTCACACGCTGCTGTATTTTCGAAGGTAAGTTTAAAATTATGCAACTTACAGTGTCGAATGAATTCTATATTTATAGTGTAGGTTCCTTGTAAAGGTTTCGTGTATTCTTTTGCAAGATAACGCTGCAAATGATTAGATTATTCAACGTAACAAATTTATACCCTCGAAATCGTTAAGTGCATAATTCCGTCTATTTTGAATGGGGCTAGATCGTCATATGTCGAATTTGCCCCATTTCAGAGATCGTAAACCTTTTTGTCACAACTTTTTAAAAGAGAACCATTCAATATTCAGTATATGTACTTACTTGGAGTTCTTTTAATGTTTTTTTAATGATCACAAATAGTCGTTGTATGTATATATAGTGAATTTAGATAATTCTGTTGGTACTAAATTGAATTAATTAAATTGTTTCAGTTCTCCTAGACGTCCCGTCATTCATTATGGTACGTAGGTACATATACAAGACGTACAAATAGAGGTGCTTATGATAAAAATCAACTACGTGAAGCCGTATTAGCAGTGCGTAATGGTACTTTAAGTGGTTACAAAGTTGCACAAGTATACAAAATTCCAAAATTGACAATAATGGACCACGTACATAAAAAAGACGCTCCAATATGATTGGGAGGAAAACCACTCTATCTTCCGAAGTTGAAATGAATCTTGCATCCTGTCTTCATATTGTGGAAACATATGGCTTTGGATTGTAGAAGTGTTAAATATGGTTGGAGAATATAATTATGACTGATTGTTAACTTTATTAAGACTAAAATACCATTTGATTTTGACAGGTTTTAAGTTTGTTACTGAATTAAAACTATTTACGATACCAAATGTGTATTTTTATTATATGAAGGTACCTTAACTTTATCCAGATAATTACATATTTTTCTGTGTGCTTTTATCTTAAGTTTGCTAAATTAAAGTGTTTATTTCATCCGCGACGTCGTCAGCATAAATTTGTTTATCTCACTCATATATGTTAATTTAAGATGATTTTAAACATGTAAGTTACATAAATAACATGATTGCACTCTATCACCCAACTCACTCAAATCGAATATAATAAAAATAGTTAATAACGCTCCACTAAAATATGTTGACCACCCCTGCTTCTTTAGATATGCCGAAATAGCCCCGAAAAATGATTTTTTCCTATTTAACCTGATAGAGACCTTATTTTTAAAGTCGTAAAGCACAGAATTGACCGTCTCTTACGAACGCATGTCATTATTAAGTGTTTCCTTAAAACAACTAAAGATTTCAATAAATTCTTCCAGTATGACGGATTTTCCCGATTTAGAAGAAAAAATCCGTCTACTGGTCAAGTTTTAAAAAAAGTTGTATATTCTGGTACTGGTGATAGTTTAATTAAATAATATCACTGTATTTGAAAGCTTACAACATTGTTATTTTCATGAGACCATCACATTGATCATAAATCAAAACGTTCATCGGATACGGGCACTCAAATGTAAGTCGAAAAAAAACTATGCCGGAATTAGCCACCCTGACCTTACCACTGTCTAATGCATGAGTATCTGTTTCGTCACAGACAATAAATAATATAAAAGATAAATAAATTTATATAAAAAATATTATAACTCGCAAAAAAGATGTTTATATTTTACAAAACAGAAAAGTTCACAAAATTTTCAGGCCATTTAAAATATTCATACATTCTATGCTTGGACAATTTGAAACAACGAATCGTTTCGGGGAAAAAATGGGGATCGGTATTTAGGTCAATGATGTGTAAAAAATGTAGTCAATTTGAGACCCCCCCTTTTTATGTCGGTTAAAAAACCGTATACATAAATAAACATGTTAACATTTTTAATTTTATTTTTTGTGCTGCTAACTGTGCAAGCTTTTCGTTTAATATATTACTAGCTGTCCCCGCAAACGTTGTTTTGCCATATATGTTATTAAACCCCGCAACCCCCTCTTGTGGGTGGAATTTCGTGAAATCCGTTCTTAGCTGACCTCTACTCGGCGAAAAGAATATTCGTACCAAAATTCAAGTCTCTAGGCCTTATGGTTGCAGAGATATCGTGATGACTCAATGGGTGGAAATCTCTTTTATATATATAGATTAATATTTTTTAATTCAAGATTATCTTTAAACTTCGCAGCCTAGTATGAACATTTTCAGAATTTACGTTGTATATAATTTATTTTTGTAAAATCAGTAAAATGATTCTACAATATGTAAACTTGTTTAATATCAGATCAAACAGAAGTGCATTAGCAATCTGCTGTCACCTTTACCGTATCTTTCTAAAGTTTTTATCTAAATTTCATATTAAACCTATGTTAGTGAAGTAAGCGAGTCCCTCGTAATGTCACTTTTGTTATAATAACTATCGTCATTCCTTCTCTAAGAAGACTACGAGTATTTAAGTCTTTAAATTGCAAGACTCTTGTGCAATTGCACTTTCTTGCGATATCTTATAATAAGCTGTGTGTTTTATAAATAAATTTAATCTAACAACCCACCTACCTTTTTATAAATATATATTTTTATTTAAGTATATATTTACAAAAATCTTATCTAACTTTTGTCTTTTATCATTCTTAAGATAAACTTAAGGTTAAGGTTTTAGGAGTTCTTAGTTTATTTTTAATTAAGTAAATATACTACTGTAATGTATAATAAGTATATAAATAAATAAACTACAAAATACCAAAATAAATTTATTCTTAACTAAATTAAATTGTATCCTCGCAACTGAATACGAGAATACAAACTACTGTATAATAATGAACAAATTATACAGCTAGCGCGTTTAGCGAGGACTGGACATTTTAAAAGGGGATTTTCTTAACGATTTTATAATTCATTGCTCTGTAAAATCTTGTTGTGTTCATTTAACTTAAAATAATTTTTGTATAAAGCTTTAGTTTAATTTTGAATTTTCTTAAGTACCACAGACTTAACCTCGGCTTATTTTAATCTTTAATGATATCAAACCTAAGTTATTTTGAAATAAATAATAATCCATTAAATTAATCTGTAACCTTTCTCATTAAATATACTTTATAATATAAAAAAATATTTTTTTAAAATGATGCACGTAAAATACATAAATCAATTTTAAAAAAACATTACACACACTATATTGACATTGTATTTGACACACACACGCAAATATACCAGCTAGGGATCCCTAGTACATTTTTTCACCTGATTAGTATCAATCTAATTTTCCGGGAGTAGCTTCATTTTGATGAGACAAACAAAAAAATCCTCGACGAAAACTCTCGATTGTGGTAGCTAATAGAGTTAGCAGGAGATAGAGCAGCAGTCTGTGACCGTAGGACCGGGATAACGTACCACGCAATTTGTAGGACAATATTACTATTAAATTATATAAATATTTACTAACTGAAAGAAAAAAAATCAGCTGGTTAGTAATAATTAC
The DNA here is from genome assembly GCA_905220545.2 of Melitaea athalia. NCBI lineage: Eukaryota > Metazoa > Arthropoda > Insecta > Lepidoptera > Nymphalidae > Melitaea > Melitaea athalia. Next base: position 19,712,041 of record HG992180.1, read on the forward strand.
GAGGTCATCAATTTGATGACCTCGTAAGGTCATCAATTTGATGACCTAGAGGTCATCATAAATTAAATTTTTTTTCTGATTTTTTTAGATAGTCTTATGTTTATTATTATAGAAATATAGTCTTTGACAACAGCACTTTAATAATGTTCAATCTTATAATTTGAATAAATTATGGTCGAATTTCGACCACTATAACTGGGCGACTACTAGTTAAAATTTAATCAATATAATCTCCCGATTTAAAACACAATATGTCTGAATGGTTTATTCTTAAAGATAACTACAACTGACTGTTACGCAAAGGGTAGCGATTTGGGCTCAAAACAAATATTTGTATAGGTGGTGTGTTTCATAGTGTTCTTAAATATAGTTGTTTGATAATATATTTCTTCCTTGACTAGGTATATCTAGTAATTTCCGTTGTCAGAAATTTATAACTTTTCATAGTAAATGTTTGTGTGTGTAAGTAATTCTCTCACAATGATGTATAAAAGTTTAATCAGTAAGCTGTTTAATATCTTTTACACTGTCAACAGCTGCGGGATGCTCGTTTGCCAACTGTTATAAAAATATTGCAGGCTAGCATTACTAAAATATATATTTCATACAAAAGTGTGTTATGCATTGTGTAATTAACTCTTGTAATTGCACTATATTATATTTCTAGGCTGACTACAAAAAGCTAGGGGACTAAAAAGTTACAAAATATAGTAAATCTTACGTTTTCGACAAGTTTGACTTGATTTTATTTTTTCTTTCATAAGAGTAGAGTAGGTATATTGTAAGGGTTAAATAGAAGCCATTTAAAATATTTTTAAATTGTGAAAACAATTTTTAATTAACTAATCCAAAGACAGTCAATTAACTTCAAAGAAATGTGTTTTTCAATTTTGGTATTTCGTTAAAACCTATTCTATTGAAGTGAGTACAAAATAAAAAACGCTATTAACTTATGGCTAGAGGAATACAATCTCCACACATTCAAGGCTGTGTGTATTGTGTATGACATAAATGTATCAACATGACATGACAATATACGTTTCCTTGTCGTGGTAAGTGCGCTGGAAATAGGGTTGCCAAATTTTATTGATAGCGAGGAATATTTATAGACATTTTGTATAAATTTTTTGTAACATATATTTAAAAAAAAAGTGAAAATTTTTCTGGAATACGTCGCATATCAATAAAATTAATAAATATAATAATAAATATTTGACGACGCGTTGGCGCAACGGGCACATCACTGGTTGGCGGTTGCGGGTTCGATCTCCGCACATGACAAACGTTTGTATTGGCCATACAGTTGTTTGCCCTGGTCTGGGCGTTTGTGCTTGTGTATTGTGTGTTTCTGGACCCCCGACACAGGAGAAAATCCTAGTGGGGGCCGTAGATTGTGAGGCGTTTATTCATTTATTTAATTATAAAGAATATTGTATAAAAAATTTGTTCGACATTTATTTGGTAAAAAAAATCATTCAAGTTTTAATACTGTTTCAGAAAACGTGTAACGGTATACGATACAAGATTATTTGTAAAAACGATAGTCGGGAATTACAGATAACTTTATCTTTAAAGTTCTTCTTCTAAGTAAAATAATAAAACTTCTGTCATAAAAGTATTAGAAACTTATTCTTGATTAGAAAAGAAGTGTGTGTGTCAGCTCCGAGGCACGACTGGAGTTTACTCCTTCAGATCTACTCTCTAAATAGGCACAAAAAAGGCTTACTAGTCTAAGTAAAAGTTTAATACCATATCAAATAGTAAATAAACGAATCAAATGACGCCACCTATCGGAACCCTATAGGGTTAGTTTAGGGTTAGGGCGCACAAAAACGTGACGAGGTCATTCGTTTAGTAGATTTTACTCCTCATATTTTTATCATACCTTATATGAAAATCGATTCTTAAGGCGTAAACTCCAATAAATTCTAATCATTAATGCTACTGGAATAGATAATCGGGAAATATAACGCTCCAAAACACAACAACTGTCACATGACACGCAATTTAGGATTGGTTGTGCAAAATAAAGACTATCAGCTGTCAATCGCCCGTCGGTCGAAAGCCCGAATGAAAGCCTACAATCTTATTCTTATACTATTAAACGAGCAATTCTTGTATATATATATATATATATATTTTTTCTGAATCTCGGAATCGGCTCCAACGATTTTCGTGAAATTTAGTATGCAGGGGATTTCGGAAGCGAAAAATTGATCTAGCTAGGATTCATTTAAAAAAAATGTCGTTTTATCCCTGTTTTTAAGCAATGAAAAAATATCATTAGAATACGAAGCTTAATTTCACTACGCGTCAACGTAGCTTTAATGGCGTAATTGGGAAATCGGCGGGTGTCAAATCGTGTTGACCCGGGTTCGAATCTCAGTCTCCAGATAAATTTTTTTTCTTTTTTTTTTTAATTTCACTCGTGATTTATTATTTAAATAAAATTAAAATGTAAAAATACCGAGAAAAAAAAAAAACAAAAAATAAAATGAAAATACCGAGCTGGGCTCGGTCACCCAGGTACTATTATTAAAGTGTCGAAATGGTTTGTGTATTTTGTCTCCGATCGTGTCAAAGAGGAATGCGTCAAATTTAACGTTTGATTTATTGATTGTATGGTATTACATTTGTGGAATCTCATAAATGATAAAAGGGTTAAAGAATAAGGCCGTAGAGTTCAATGAACCAATTCAACTAAATGACATTTCAAAATAATATTATGTTTGTCAGTATGATTGTAAGTATATGGTGGTTGGTATTCTAGAATTTGCGTTTGTCTATCTCGACGAAGAATGTAGTTAGCAGTTTCTATTAAATATAGTAAATATAAGTTTAGTAAGAAGCAATTTAACATCTAGTTATTTTCTCTATAGAAATTAGTTGAATACAGTATGTAGACAATCTCTTCACGTTACATTAACTTTTTCATACATATTTCAAGTTGCAACGAGATTGTACTATAAAGTGGTAACGTTGTTGTGTGAAATTGTATTTTAGTGAACAAAAGACATTAAATTTTAAATTACCTAGCTTATAGAAAAAAAATTTTACTTGTTCTTATTATTAAATGTAACATCAGCTCGTAACTTTGAGATTAATGTTTTAAAAAGGTCAATGAAATTCTTTTGACTCTCGACTGCCGTAGGTAATTGTGTGTAATGAAAAGTTCTTGTGGCGACATAATGAACTCGTTCAAGACACATGAAGTGTCACCACCCGAGGTGTTATAATTGCCACCTATTATAACCACTTTTCATCATCTTCATCACTAAAATAAGTGACTCAAATTTTAATTGTAATATAATAAAATATACATGATAAATCTAAGTTAAACTATGGTTTGTAAAAATTTTACAATTCAGAAACATGACACTATATGGCCATCCTTACTATAACTTTTCACACCATAAAGCGCGTAATGGTGGGGATAATCTGACCTTGACGAATGTTCTGTAAAATTATATGGATGTGGTTGAAATCTGCTGCTCAATGAAAAGCTTAAGACTTGTATTAAAATCAAAAGAAGAGGCATTTCAAACGCACGTTATTTTTGTATAAGTCATTCGAAGTTTTTGTTTTAATTCGAGAACTAAACAAACAACTAAACTCGAAATTATTTATAGCATCGAGAGAATGATGATTAGTCCTTACCAAAAAAACATATCGATAAGCTGTAACATATCCTATCCATATTATAAGAGTATCATTGCCAAACAACTTTTCTTTCTAATTTCCAATTGTTTATTGATCTTACTGCCTCGTGATACATTATCGAAAATATATTTCTTAGAGTTACTTCCGACTTCCGAGTTTCAAACTACGTTCCATAAATTTCTACTGTAATAATACATTTTTATTTAAAAAACGACTGTGCTTTAAACCACACGACTGAAGTAAAACTTACGAAACGTAACTGTCTCTCTTTCTATCTTCACTAACTTATATCTCCTTCTCAACTTCCGTTCGCCCCACCCGATAACACTTTTCGTAACGCTCTCGTCACGCATTCACCAGCTTTCTCCCCAAGTCAAGCGTGTGTAAAGAAGTTTTAATTCAAAAATGTTTTTAAAACACTCAAAAAAGTAACAAGTAGTTTTATTTCTATTCATATAAATAGGCGCTATACCAATATGGAAGTGGCTTCCAGTGGTAGTAGTATAGAGGCTTTTGCTTCTCCCTTTTAATTCGATTCGCTTACTTAAACAACATAGTGATATCGCGGTATATTAAATTCTACACATGAGGCAAAAGTAAATAAAACTTAGATGCGATATTTAATGACGGTTAAAACCTTAAAGGTCATTAAATATATAATAAAACTGTTTGCTTCCCAAATTAATGAATTGTATATAACCGTGACTCACACAGAGACAATTATTAAAGTTTTATAATATAATCAAATACGGCATTTTGTTCGTTAATTGCAATAAATATAATGTTACATCATTAAAACTTTGACTTTGTGACGCCTTTAGTTTCATCAGTTTTGAGTTTTGACGCTCAGAGTTTCATGTTTACGAGTAGCTTGATGTGAATATAAAATATCGTTTGAAATAAGAAAATGTTTAAATTAGTTTGGCAAATATTGACTGACCAAAAAATCGTGTGCTTCGTAGTATTCAATTTCTTAGTCATAAGTATTTTTTAACCGACTTCCAAAAAAGGAGGAGGTTCTCAATTCGACACGTATGTCTTTTTTTTATGTATGTTAGCTCAGAACTTTTGACTGGGTGGACCAATTTCGATCAATTTTGTTTTAATTGAAAGGTGTTGCGTGTCATGTGGTCCCATTTTAATTTAATTGAGATCTGACAAGTAATTTTAGAGTTATATCTAATAATGCGTATTTACGTGACTACTTTTTCGTCGACCTACGTTATATTATACCGCATAACTTTTTACTCGGTGTAGCGATTTCGATGATTCTTACTTTAATCGAAAGCTAATACTTGTCTTGTAGTCTTGTTTAAATTAGATCGAAAACTGATTACAACTTTTTGAGTAATCTTTAATAGCGCGTATTTACTTGACTATTTTTTCGTCTTATTACGTTGTATTACTTGTCGATGTAATTGAAGTCGGTTTTTTTTTCGTTTGCGAGCAAACACAGTTATTTTTACTTCGTGTCCTTAATATTTAACAGGATAAATATTTCTTAAATAACTAATTACTTATGGTCAACTGACAGACTAACCATCGCCGAGGCAAAAAGGCAGATTCTATTATACGTAACTCCCAATAAAGTAAGATTTTCGGTTGTAATTTCAATTAATCCTAACCATACAATACGTATTATACTATTTATATGGCAGTGTTGTATGTAATACAAATAAAAAAAGGAAAAACAATTTGAAATATTTTTTTCTGCGTTAGAAAGTTGATTTATTGAAGAAAGTTATGGGGCATAAAGTATCGCGCTTCTACTTATCAAGAAGGAGCGGTAAGCTGCCGCTCCTCGCTTGTAAGTAGACCAATCAGTCAGGTAGAGAAAACACAACGTGAGTAAAATTATAAGTGATGCCTTTAATAAGCTTATTAATATATTATATGAATAATATAAACGAATTATATAAAACATAAAATTTATATATTTCTGTCTTCCTAAATTTGAGTTAACAAGTATTAATTAACAAATAATTGTCGACACACCTCGAACGGGTGGCAACACTGGCATGATAAAAATCGTTTAGTTAATTAAACAGGGGTGCGGTTAATTTTTTTTCGCACGAAATCCTATTTAACTCATACGTTTTGATGTTGATTTACTACGAATGGAATAAAAATACGACAAAATGATATTGCTCAATAAATAGAATTGAAAAGGAATTATTAACTTACCTTTATTTTTAAGATTTTATTTTAGAAATGAGGCAAAAATCAGTTTTTATATTTAATATTTATTTATTTATACTCTTTATTGTACACCAAAAACAATTTTAATATCAACAGAAAAAAAGCTGTTACAAGAGGCGGCCATATTAAAGGCAGCGATCTCTTCCAGGCAATAATACTGAGAGAGGGCTATATAGAGGGCTGGTGCATTTTTTGCCCAGAGAATCGGCATAGCGATTCAACGGGGAAATGCTGCCAGCATTCTTGGTACCACTCCACGCAGACATGATTTGTACCAAAACTATCTGTGAAAATATTATTTCTTAAGTTGTGAATTGTAGATATGTATAATAATAATAATATAAATAATATAAATTTTGTTTGTACGACGGCGCTAATATCAGGTACTACTGGATTGAATTGAAAACAATCTATTAGTGTTGGATTTGTTGAGTAAGTAATAACGTTACGCTATGATTAATAGGAGCGGAGCATCAATGGAAAATGTTGTAAACACGAGGGTTGATAGAATAACAAAAAACAGGCATACAAACAATGTTTCTCCAGGTTTTGTGTGGGCGAAGCCTTTAGTGGAAGCTAGGTCCAATATAAAACAACCTACCGATGCAAATAAAAATGAATTGGCGAACCCTTAGATTATTATTATTGGGTAATTTTTTTTTGTGTTCGTCTTGTCAGGGGACGTTTATATAAAAGAAAATGAAAAGTGTGTGTGTGCAATTCACACACGGCAGAAGTGAAACTTGTGAATAGTATCACAAAGAGATTTTTTTCACCGAGAATATAAAATACTGTATAATCTTAGAGTATATATTACTGTAATATGTATATACTCTAAGTGTATAATGTATTCTATCTCATTCTCTCCCATACATTTGTGTGTTTTTTTATTTATTGTGACACATTTTCGTTTCATCAAGTTTCAAATTTCGATTCTGAGGAAGTTTCACTTCAATATATTGATGAAAAAAATATGGGGTTATGGAGTTCGTCGAGTTAATATATTATAATTTCAATGACGAAATATTAAATTACATCAATCGTATAAGCTAGTATATAATAAAATACAATAAATAAATATTTAAGTTCAATATTTATTCCTAGTATTAAAACTAATACTGTATGTACTAATGTTGTGTTGTCGTTCTGAATGAAGGTTCTATATAGGTACCATTTCGTGGTAGTGAGGTCAAAGTTACATAATATAAATAGCACTTATTATACAACGTAAGGTATGCCCAATGTTTTAGTTATTCAATTAGGAATTCTGGGTATATTTACCTTACGTTTCTACAGTGTATGCTAATATTTATGCGTGATGTTTTTTTTATAAGCTAGAATTAGGAGACCGAAGTTTCTATTTTCATTACACATTTATCTTTCAAAGACATGGCAAAAGAAATTACTTGTGACGAATGAACGAAAAAACATTCTAATTCAAAATCAAAAATCAAAATCAATAATTAAAAATTAACCAAGAAATACTATATCATCTATTTACTTAAATTATTATTTATTGCACGCGTCACACGCTTAAGCGTGTGGGTGTGCTTTACTATCGAAAGACGGCTCTGTGTCGATTTTCCAAGATAAAATCGTTCTTGTACGTTAAGTTAGGCACTGAATTTAAAAAAAAATGGATGTTTCGGAAACTAGACATGTTAATCTATACAGTCAGCGTATTTTCTTTTCATTTTGTTTAATATTTATAACAAAAAAAACGTTATTAAAAAGTGATATGTCAGCTGTCCGTTGATCTGTGCCCTTTCGTTGTCTTCACGTTTTAGAAAAATATAAACAATTAATTGTAATAATTTCTTTTGAATAATACTTCAATCACTCTAAAGATGAACTGTATATCTTTTCATGATTAAACTCTTAACCGTTTTAAAGATATTAACGAAATTCGAAAGATTTTCTGGGTTTCTTTCATAAATATTTTTTCTTTTTTAAACCCCGGCGCAAAACGAGGGGTGATATAAGTTTAACGTGTCTGTGTATCTGTGTAACTGTCTGTGGTACTTTTTTCTAGTTGATGAGGGGATCTGACTACCTTCCTTATGTCCTATCGATTCGAAATTTGGTACCGTGTTACTTTAATGATATTGAAAGTATATGGTAGGGTAACCATGACCTGATCAGCCGTTCGAAGATCATCAGCTCTTTAATAGTTGATGAGGGATCTGACTACCTTCCATATGTCCTATCGATTCGAAATTTGGTACCGTGTTACTTCAATGATATTGAAAGTGTATGGTAAGGTATCGTATTATGTATGGTAAGGCATCCGCCAACCCGCATTGGAGCAGCGTGGTGGATTAAGCCCTTTAATATATATATAACAAAAAAATGTAATAAAATAATATATCTACATCTGTCCGTTGGTATGTACACTTTTAGTTGTCTTCTCGTTTTAGAAAAATATAAACAATTTTAGCGAAATATATAAGCTATTGAACGAGCGGATAAATAATAAGATGTTATCTATCTTCGCTGACTCTTTATTGAAGAATAATAATGATAGAAAAACAATATTCAAGTAGCAAAATATAAAATATAATTATAAGATAACGTGCTACGTGTACGTACATAATTTTACTTACTAAATTGTAAAACAAATAATTATCAAGAAGAATTTAAAATCAAATTCTTTGACGACTATCAAAAACATGCCACATTACTCTCCTCCGAGACCGAAGGTCGATAGCAGGTTGGCGGCCAAGTGGAACCAGATGCTGCATAGCTCTCGGTGAGTTGGAACTGTCTGCGGTAATGCTTGCGAAGCCTGCGTTGCCATTCAAGCTCGGGGTTACCAGCTTAGCGAATGACCACCAGTTTAGCAAATGAGCTCGGTTTAGCGAATGGATGAGCGGATGATAAAATATTCGGTAACTCCACAGACTTTTTATTAATGAATTGTTATTTTGTTATAATATAAAAACGAATCAAGTAGCAAATATAAAATACTAGCTGTGCCCCGCGGTTACCCCCGCGTTAATTTGAGGAAAATCATAGCTATAGCCTTTCCTAATTTCAAGTTTGTAGGTGTATTTTTCATTGGACTTTCATAAAACTATCATCCCCTGTTTTAACCTCAAAAGGGGGTTGATTTTTCAAAATACATTATTAGTACACCTCAACATCATCTATAGAGCATACATTTTAAATTTCAAGTCTCTTACTTCAAAAACATAGGACTTTCATACAAACTTCCAACCCCCGTTTTACCCCCTTAGGGGTGGAATTTCGCAAAACCCGTTCTTAGCTGACCTCTACTCGGTGAAAGGAATATTCCTACCAAATTTCAAGTCTCTACGCCGTATGGTTCCAGAGATATCGTGATGAGTCAATGGGTGGGTTACTCTTTTATATATATAGATTATCAAGAAGAGCTTAAAATCAAATTCTTTGACAACTATCAAAAACTATTTTTATAAAAATTATAAAGAGGTTTTATTATTTTTATTATTTTAACTGAGGTAGGGCACAGCAGGAAATTTCCTGCTCAAAATATGGAGCAGCCCGACTGGGGTAGTACCTCGACCTTACAGAAGACCACAGCTAAATAATACTGTTTTCAAGCAGTATTGTATCCTGTTCCTGTTGGTGAGTAAGGTAACCAGAGCTCCTGGGGGGATTGGGGATAGGGTCGGAACGCGCTTGCGATGCTTCTGGCGTTGCAGGCGTCTATAGGCTACGGTCTTACCATCTGGTGAGCCGTACGCTTGTTTGCCAACCTAGTAACATAAAAAAAAAAAAAAATTATTATTTATATAAAAAGTCTTTATATGTGGAGACCCCAATTAATTGTAATAATTCCTTTTGAATAATACTCCAGTAACTCTAAGGATGATCTCTTTTTCTTATTATGATTGAACTCTTAACTGTTTTAAAGATATTAACGAAATTCGAAAGATTTTCTGGGTTTCTTTTATAAAAATTATCACCGTCTATTTTTTTTTCTTCCTCTCTCCTTTTTCATGAATTATTTATTTTTTAAATAACTTCTGCCTGCATCTAGCGATATTATTGATATTTTTGGCAGTGAAGTTAAAATTGTATCTATGTTTCGTGACGTGTCGACAGATTTTCGATAATATAAAATGCCAAAAGAAAATAAAAACCCTGCAAGAAAACGTGATAAATTACAACGTGATTATAAAAGAGAACGTCGTAAAAATTATGAGTCTTTCGAAAAATTATAAAGATGATGTTATGATTGAGCTGAATAAACTTGAAAGCTGCTGTCTTGAAAATAAACATAGTGGAAACTATTCTGCTCAATTTCCTAATAAGGATGATGTAAACCTTGCTAAAAAAAAAAAATTCGAATGTCTCAAGTTCGTCAAAATGATGATTTTAGACAAAGCGAACGAGAAAAAGATAGGTTAGCTAAGCAGGCTCAGCGATAATTTAGTGCCTACCTTAACATATAAGAACGATTTTATCTTGCAAAATCGACACAAAAAATAATAATATTTTTTTCAATTGATTTCTCTTTTAGGCAATTATTATTGCACGCGTCACACGCTAAAGCGTGTGGGTGTGCTTTACTATCGAAAGACGGCTCTGTGTCCATTTTCCAAGATAAAATCGTTCTTATACGTTAAGTTAGGCACTGAATTTTTAAAAAAAAGGTTGTTTCGGAAACTAGACATGTTAATCTATAAACTCAGCGTATTTTCTTTTCATTTTGTTTAATATTTATAACAAAAAAAACGTAATTAAAAAGTGATATGTCAGCTGTCCGTTGGTCTGTGCCCTTTTGTTGTCTTCACGTTTTAGAAAAATATAAACAATTAATTGTAATAATTTCTTTTGAATAATACTTCAGTCACTCTAAGGATGAACTGTATATCTTTTTATGATTGAACTCTTAACCGTTTTAAAGATATTAACGAAATTCGAAAGATTTTCTGGGTTTCTTTCATAAATATTTTTTCTTTTTTAAACCCCGGCGCAAAACGAGGGGTGGTATAAGTTTAACGTGTCTGTGTATCTGTGTAACTGTCTGTGGTACTTTTTTGTAGTTGATGAGGGGATCTGACTACCTTCCGTATGTCCTATCGATTCGAAATTTGGTACCGTGTTACTTTAATAATATTGAAAGTATATGGTAGGGTAACCATGACCTGATCAGCCGTTCGAAGATCATCAGCTCTTTAATAGTTGATGAGGGAATCTAATTACCTTCCATATGTCCTATCGATACGAAATTTGGTACCGTATTACTTCAATGATATTGAAAGTGTATGGTAAGGTATCGTATTATGTATAGTAAGGCATCCGCCAACCCGCATTGGAGCAGCGTGGTAAATTAAGCCCTTTAATATATATAACAAAAAAATGTAATCAAATAATATATCTACAGCTGTGCGTTGGTATGTGCACTTTTAGTTGTCTTCTCGTTTTAGAAAAATATAAACAATTTTAGCGAAATGTATAAGCTATTGAACGAGCGGATAAATAATAAGATGTTATCTATCTTCGCTGACTCTTTATTGAAGAGTAATAATGATAGAAAAACAATATTCAAGTAGCAAAATATAAAAAAGTAGCAAAATACAATATAATTATAAGATAATAGAAAAACAATAATATTCAAGTAGCAAAATATAAAATATAATTATAAGATAACGTGCTACGGGTACGTACATAATTTTACTTACTAATTTGAAAAACAAATTATCAAGAAGAATTTAAAATCAAATTCTTTGACGACTATCAAAAACACGCCACATTACTTTCCTCCGAGACCGAAGGTCAATAGCCGGTTGGCGGGCCAGTGGAACCAGATGCTGCATAGCTCTCGGTGAGTTGGAACTGTCTGCGGTGATGCTTGCGAAGCCTGCGTTGCCGTTCAAGCTCGAGGTTACCAGCTTAGCGAATGACCACCAGTTTAGCAAATGAGCTCGGTTTAGCGAATGGATGAGCGGATGATAAAATATTCGCTAACTCCGCAGACTTTTTATTATTGAATTGTTATTTTGTTATAATATAAAAATGAATCAAGTAGCAAAATGTAAAATATTAACAAGAAGAGCTTAAAATCAAATTCTTTGACAAGTATCAAAAAATATTTTTATTAAAATGATAAAAAGAGGTTTTTATTATTATTTGTATAAAAAGTCTATATATGTAGAGACGCCAATTAATTGTAATTATTCCTTTTGAATAATACTCCAGTCACTCTAAGGATGAACTCTTTTTCTTATAATGACTGAACTCTTAACTGTTTTAAAGATATTAACGAAATTCGAAAGATTTTCTGGGTTTCTTTCATAAAAATTATCACCATCTATTTTTTTTCCTCTCTTCTTTTTCATGAACTATTTATTTTTTAAATAACTTCTGCTGCATCTAGCGACATTATTGATATTTTTGGCAGTGAAGTTAAAATTGTATCATGTTTCGTGACGTGTCGACAGATTTTCGATAATATAAAATGCCAAAAGAAAATAAAAACTCTGCAAGAAAACGTGATCAATTACAACGTGATTATGAAAGAGAACGTCGTAAAAATTATGAGTCTTTCGAAAAATTATAAAGATGATGTTATGATTGAGCTGAATAAACCTGAAAGCTGCTGTCTTGGAAATAAACATAGTGCAATCTATTCTGCTCAAATTCCTAATAAGGATGATCTAAACCTTGCTCAAAAAAAATGTCGAATGTCTCAAGTTCGTCAAAACGATGATTTTAGACAAAGCGAACGAGAAAAAGATAGGTTAGCTAAGCAGGCTCAGCGATAATTTAGTGCCTACCTTAACATATAAGAACGATTTTATCTTGTAAAATCGACACAAAAAATAATAATATTTTATTCAATTGATTTCTCTTTTAGGCAATTATTATTAATTTCAATTCGTAACACAATGAGGCGTGTGAGGCGTGCACTTTTGGATTTTCCAAATTATTAATTTCAATTCGTAAGACAATGACGTGTGACGTGTACGCTACACGTGTGAGGCGTGCACTTTTGGATTTTCCAAATTATTTATTTTTAATTTATTTTTCCTTTCAAATTTTATTTCTATTGAACTACTACTAACTAACGAATAACTTATACTTATAAGAAAAACATTACAATAAAAATAATAGATTACACAATCATTCAAGCGTTGAGAGTAGCCTAGCTGTAGATTTTATCTGTAGCTTGTACGAGTATATGGCTCTATCTACGTGGCGTGGCTCTATCGATAGAAGCAGTAAACCGCTCTCTCAGGAAATCGACATGAAATATGCGCTATCGCTATATTTCATAAGGTGATTGAATGCTCGGAGCTAACAGTTCGTCACCCCCGTTTAATACTTCTCATCATTTTATTGAAGTAAAACTTCTATTCGCACGCTTGACTTGAGGAGTAAGCTAGTGCATGCGTGACGAGAGCGTTACGAAAAGAGTGATCGGGCGAGGCGAACGGAAGTTGAGAGGGAGATATAAGTTATAGAAGATAGAAAGAGTCAGAGTTACGTTTCGTAAGTTTTACTTCAGTCGTGTGGTGTAAAGCACACTCGGTTTTTGTAGCAATTCAACTATAGCGTATTTTTCAACTAGTGATCCTTATTCTTATTTTGATATAAATCTATACTAATAGTATTAATAGACAAACTCAACAACTATAAGACCGATTTAAAAGATTCTTTAACCAGGAGAAAGGTATATTATCGTTGAGTGGCAAAGGCATATTAGGGGAGGTAACGGAACGGCCAAAGCCCTGTAATACACGAAATCTAGTAAATTGTAAATATGTTCAACAAACGTATGTTCATCTGTTATTTTTATAAATGTGAAATCGACTGACACTGGACACATTGTATGTTTTATATAGTTACATACTTTATAATATATAAATGTATGTTAGACGCAAATTTAAGACGGGACTCAAACCCACAGTCCTGGAGAATAAAGCAGAGTAGTACCATATGTGCCAACGGTCTTGTCAATATTTGCTAGTTAGATTTGTAGAAAAAAGTACATGTATATTTTGCCAAATATGTAATTAACATATTTTTATGTTTTATTGGCAGCATAAAATACGAATAAAATGCCTGAGTAAACTCAGTAGCTAAGGAGCGAACATGTCAAAATAAATATTAGTAAGCGACACACGTTCATATAACATTCCACTATGACCACGATTCAAATGAATAAAGAGCTTCTGTCACACCGTTTATTTAATTTATATGATGATTATTAAGCTAATTTTTTTTTAATACAACTAGGTCGGCAAACAAGCGTACGGGTCACCTGATGGTAAGCGATTACCGTAGCTTATGGACGCCTGCAACACCAGAAGCATAGCAAGGGCGTCGCCGACCCCAATCCCCCCCAGGAGCTCTGGTCACCTTACCCACCAACAGGAACACAAATTAGAATCAATGTTTCGTAAAATATTCATTTAAAACCTAATTGATCGATATGTTTTATTTATTTTAAATAAATCATTATTTAAGTGTAATTAATGTTAAAACGTTTAGATTAAATTAAAAAAAAAAAATCTACAATACTGGATTTAAATAAACAATTCATATCATTAAGGAGAAGAGAGTTTTCTTTTATTGTATTACTAAGGTTTTTTATATATGATATTAAGAGCTGAAACATCTGGTACTCCTTCTGAGGTCCTGACATACTGGCACTTTTGTAATCATGTTCACGGCTGCACTTCACCCGTATCAGCACTTACTATTCTCTGTACCAGTGATTAATTATCAAACCTTAAAAAGGTAGGTATACCACAAATATTTTATTTTTATTTTTACTCTCACCTGATGGTAAGCGATTACTATAGACACTTGCAACACCTGAAGTATTGGTAGCGCGTTGCCGACTTTACCCCAATCCCCAAGATCCTCTCTGGTCACCTCACTTACCACAGGAACACAAAACTGCTTGAAAGCAGTATTATTTAGATGTGATCTTCTGTAAAATCTAGGTACTTCCTCAGTCACGCTGCTCCAGATTTTAAGTAGGACTCCTGCTTTGCCCTAACATAAGTTAAAATAATTTATGAAGACATAAAACGCGAATATTCAGGTACTAACAATACATATTATAAAACAAAGTCGCTTCCCGCTGTCTGTCCCTATATGTGCTTAGATCTTTAAAACTACGCAACGGATTTTGAAGCGGTTTTTTTAAATAGATGGAGTGATTCAAAAGGAAGGTTTATAAGTATAATACATGCATATTATAGTAGAGGAACACTGATAATTTTATAGGTTTCTAACGTATCATTTATTGTAGATAGTATTTAGTTTCAGCATTGCAACCGCCCGAAGCCGGGGCGGGTCGCTAGTCAAGACATAAAACGCGAATATTCAGCTACTAACAACACATGTACGCGTCGGTCTTACACACGCAACACGCTGCGAATATAAACGTAATGCGAATTCAAAATAAAATAAGCAACATGAGTCGTCTCGCTTTTTATTATTACTACGTGATTTTTCACGTCTAATGGTTCGCAATTATTATTATTATCCTTTTTAGATGTTTCTTAAGACTTGATTTTTGAAACGTGTGTAGGTATATAGTTTTTTTTATACTCGCGAAGCAAAAAGAGGGATGTTATGAGTTTGATGTCTGTTTGTATCTGGCATAATAGCTCTTAAATGAACCGGTACCTTGTATTTTTTATCCGGGGTTACTTAGTTAACTAGAGGTAGTCTTTCTATCTTTAAGCCTGGATTTAAGTTTCTTTAACCGACTTCAGAAAAGGGGAATTATCGCAATTCCACCGTGTTTTTTATAAGGTAGCAACCACATAACTTTTTACTGGATGTACCGATTTTGATAAATCTTTTTTTATTCAAAAGCTGATTTTGTTATGTGGTCCCATTACATATACAAGTGGTCACATAAATTCGATCAAGTATTGACTAATAGTTTTTGGAGTTAGCCCTAACAATAATTTTTTCAATCTCTAATAATTATGTAGAGGATGTCTTTGTCCTGCAGTGGAACGACGGGTCGACCCATAAGTTCATTTATTTATTTTTTTAAATCTTTTATTATTATATTATTTATTTAAAATTAATCCAAAATTTTATTTTAATGTAGAGAACATTTTTGCGCCACGTCTATATTGACAATACATATTTTCTCATCGGCGTGTTAAGGTCTTAAAATATATAGGTAATATACATATAAATAAAAACATACTGATGTTACAGATTTATTAATGTGCAGATTATCCTGAGCGTATTTTTTTTCTATTATTTATATACGCTTCATAATGAATATGTTACGCTTGATGACTCTTCTCATTTGTCACGCTTAGAAAAGAAGAGAAATAAATGTTTACTTATTATTAGATAGACAATAATATTTAAAACGGGAACGCTGCCAGTATCTTTGGAACCTTGCCTAAAGGGACTCCTTTTAATAATATATTTTAATTATTATATTAAATTTTTTAAGGTTTTTAGTTTTAGTTTCATTGTTTTAGTATATATTTTAGTTTTAGTTTATATGTTTTAGTTTTTAATCAATTTTGTGTTATTTATACTATACTATTAG
Source organism: Melitaea athalia (assembly GCA_905220545.2). Classification (NCBI taxonomy): domain Eukaryota; kingdom Metazoa; phylum Arthropoda; class Insecta; order Lepidoptera; family Nymphalidae; genus Melitaea; species Melitaea athalia. The sequence goes on from HG992180.1 coordinate 19,728,425, forward strand.
ATATAATTTTATAATTTATTGTATATTTAAGCTGTATAAATGAAATCGTATACGTATGTTAATTTAAATTTAAAATAATTATGCATTATTTTTTTTAAATTAAATATTACACAGTTTAAAAAATTATTTATTCTTACAGATGAAAAAAAGGAATTTAATTAATTAATTAATTAATTTATTTATTTTCTATTTTCTCATAATTATTTTGGATTTAGAATAATCTCAGTCTCAATATATTTTAATTCACAAATTACTTAACGAAATTTCTTATTATTAGACCAACATCCAATCTATCCTGGATAATTGTGAATATCCGACCACTATGGTTGAACCCGTATTGATATAAAAACTTGATGTACTTATTAAAATACTATTTTATCATAAAAATTTCATGTTTAGAATATGTACCACAGTTCCAAGGCCGTAATATCCCTTAAGAACCTTTATCCCTTACGAAACGAATAAAAAACTATTTTTATGGAATGATATCTCGTGCAATGTTTTATCTTTACGTTTCCTGATGTAATGACTTGCACAGACGCGTATATTTTTTGGGTCAATGCAAAAAAATAAAAAATAAAAAAAAATTAACGGAGCATAAAGCCTCCGGCAGTGGATCGAATGAAATAAAATAAAAAAAAAACTTGCAATGGCTTTGAAACGTCGAAACGACTGTGAACGATATTTGGTGATACAAAACTAAAAAGTTTCAATATGTCTACGTATACTTTTTAAACCCTAAACAATAAGTCACGACTCTCGCAACGTTATTTCCCGTAAATTCATAACAGATTATCAATTGAAAAATTTTGGTTAAGATGTTTCATTTTCTCTTTTTCGTATTCAAATTTAATGTTGAGAATAATTTTAATTTCAACTACTTTGATTACAATACTTTCTCTGTTAATATTTTAAGTTTAATAACTGGCGTCTTATGTAATTGAGACAAAGCTGAAAACTAAATCAAGAGTACACAAAAGGGAATCAAAATCATTTTAAACTTCACAGTAACTCATTAACCTTATAAAATCCACAGCAGTGTTATAAAGTTCTCAAAATACTAGCAACATTACCTCACTGTTTCCCAAACTAATCCGTTGGTTGAAGTAAATGTCTGAAATTGGGTCCGCTTTGGTCTCGTCGCCAACTCAGGAGCTTTTGGTTAAATAATACTTACAAAGACTGAAAAATAATTATACAATTTTATAAATTATATTAATTATAATATTATAATCTTTTGTTTTAATGGTTAGCGAATAAACATATTTTTTATAAGTTTACAAGAGTGTCTAAAGTCATTTAACGAGTACCTTTATTAGACCTATTTTTATTGTATATAATTAGGAAGAAAGGAAGAGAATAGTTTTTATTTGTTCGCAATTTATAACAATGATAACTCAATAATAATAATGAGTATATCACGATCACGATTCAGCCTGTAATATCCCACTATTGGGCATAGGCCTCTTCCCCAGGAGAAGGATTGGAGCTTAATCCACCACGCTGCTCCAATGAGGGTTGGTGGATATATTCCCTACTATGAGTATATACTATTAAAATATTATAAAGAGGAAAGATTGTTTGCATTGAATAGACTCCGAAACTATTGAACCGATTTGAAAAATTATTTCACTATTGGGAAGCTACACTATCCGCGTATGACATAGGCTATATTATATTTTCAAAAAATTAGGAAAAAAAATATTTTGAAATTTTTATTAAATCCCCGTGCGAAGCCGGGGCGGAATGCTAGTATACTATAAAGTATTACTTCACTTAGTAGGTGTAAAAAAGTTCGATATTTTAATAATTTCGAATACAACGAGCTTAGGTTTGGCAGATTTTAAATCAGCGTTGTAGTTTAATAAAGTTACTTGAGCTCAGGTTTTAAACGGTTTTATTCACTATTCCTAAGTGTTCTCAAGTTAAAAATGTGAGCGTACGAGTTTTTATTGCGCTTTAAAACGTTACCTTTGATATGGTTTTTATGTATGTTCCTAGGTCATAGCAATTATGTAGCTTACGCTGTAATACACGCTGTTAAATTTATTTAATATAATACCTCTTTTTGAATATATTTACAAATAGCGTCAAATATTCATTTTATTTGTTTTTTTTTTTCTATGTTTTCTACAATGGTATTTATTTCTTATCCGACGAATCAGAAACGATTAAAAAAAATGAATGTTTGATTGAAATGATTAATATAATAATTATTATTAACTGTATGTAGTATTTAGTAAAATCTAAAATAGTAAGAAGATAAACAATTGTTTGTTAACAATTGTTTGTTGTTAAAAATTTGTGTGTTAACGTGCAAAAACTAACGCGGTGATATCTTTCAATGTGTTTCAGAAAATGAGAAAGGAAAAATATAATTTTGGATGCTTTTTTTGTCCTGCTTAACGAAAACTGTTCAACAAATTTTATTTATATGTGAGCTTATTTAACAAGACATTAAAAAAAGTACAAAATGTACGGATAATATTTTTATGAAATAAAATAGAATGTACGTTTTCATGAGTAATATTAGCCCGTATGTTCATCCGCTGCAAAAAGCAAGGCTCTGTAATGAAAATTACTCCTCTGAGTGCTTTTGAACGTGCATTGACTAAACAGGGCATAACTGTTTCAGATAATGTTATAGCTTCATACAATCCTCATTTTTTATAGCGCGTAAACTTTAGCCACTAGCATAACGCTTCCAAGGCCATTCGGCCGCATAAGGTCAATGTCATAATGTTTCAAGGTATTCTTACTTTAAATATCGAAATAAAAGATATGCGGGAAATGATATTTTGTTTTAAAAATTATGACACGTGTAGTGAGCCCTTAACTGTCATTTGTTTATACCTATTAACATTCCTTAGCAGTTATTTATTACAGATATATTTTGAAGAATTGTACAGTTTATTAATAGTAGGTATATATTTGCATGTCTTTGTGGGTCTCCTAACCTTGGAGAGAACTTAAAGCTATTAACCGATACCGATCGTTACTTGTCATAGGATTTTTAGAGTGAAAACAGTGGAACTTTTTAGACGGAATCAATCAATCAAGATTATGTTATCTGTTATATATTTATATTTAAAATTAAAATGAAATATCAAATATGAAGAAAAAGATTGGAATCAAATTGCAGAAACTCTACCAATTAAGATTGCGTCTGAGTTACTGCACTGACGAATTTTCATCTATCTTTTAATATGCATTTATTCATTCCATAGCTATCATAACGACTTAACGACTTCTAGTGGTCTTTCAAGTCAGGTACAAAGTTTAGTAAGCTTAGTACATTTTACATTTTAAGCATTTTTTTTTCAAAATGTTATTCATAGCATATTTAGAAATAAACTAAATAGTCAGATTTTCCCATGTTTAAAATACTAACTCCCTCTCTGTTGTAGTGGTGCTAGTAGTCGCCTAAAACACCGACGGTTTACGGGTTCGATTCTCGCTCGGGACAGATATTTGTAACTGTACAAATATTTCTTTAAGGTTAGATGACTGTCCTTGTGGGTCTCTCCACCGTATCCCGGAGAGCATGTTAAGGAGTCTGTCCCGGTTTTTATCATAAATACCCGATAGCGATCGTTACTCATAGAAGAGAACCTATCCGCCAACCCGCAATGGAGCAGCGTGGCGGATTAAGTTGCAATCGTTCTCCTACATAAGACGTTTATACCCAGCATTGGGATATTACAGGCTAAATCGTGATCGTGAAATACTAAACATATTCAAATTAATAGGATTGCATAAAACTTACATACTTAGTTTAAGATTATCTATGGTCAAGGTTGCATAATAACCTTGTACACAACTTATTGACCCTAGAATTTCCATATCATAAATGACACATTTAGATAAAACATATCGCGTACGTATACTGAGTGATAAGATAACGGACACTTTTTAAATTTAGAATGTAGATCTTGTTTTGTGAATGATAACGTCATATTGATATTGTCACTTGACGTCCTTCGTGGTTTCATACACGTAGAGATCTGGCTCTAATTCTTGTTTTTGGCACATGTTACACGACACAACACAGACATACACACAGACAAAACAGCAACACAACTAGGGAATGCAATCCCGCAACAACATTTTAATCCCGGTATTAACGGGACTGAGAGGTCTAAGTCCCGCGGGATCCTGGTATTTGCGGGATCCCGCATGTTTCTGAAAGTCATTGAGAAAAAAGGCGAAATCCTGTATCATAAATGCAACTAGAACTAAAAAAGAAACAAAAATATATTATTTAAAATTACGTATTGAGAGATTAATAAAAATATGTAATAAAATAATAAAAATTATAACAAAGAGACAATATTTAGTTTAGGCATTATTTTGAAAGTAACTGCGCATAAAACAGCATGTTAATAGTCTTGTCTGCCAAACGACTCCTAACTTTATATGCCAAATAGCCAGCAGCATAAAATGCTCGTTCTGCTTCACCGCTTGTGTACCCACAACTGTTGATAACGCGTTGTAGACGATTTGAAGATATTCGCCTTTTAATCCACTAGACTCAAACAAATTCATTTCTTTCTCGAGAGAATGAACTCCGGAATGAGTGCAACAAGCAGTTTTAAAACTCGATACTTTAAAATGTTATTTATTATCATATCAAAATTTCGATCCAGCGGGATTCGAACCCGCACCCCCGACATACCGTGTCGGTGCTCTAGCCAACTAAGCTATGGAACGATGTCCAGCCGAATCAAAATTTTTTATATGATTTTATTCGGTTTTAAGCAACCGTGGAGCCGTCTATAGTGAGTCCTTTACAGCAACCAACTATTCAAAGTTTCATATTACAATGAATTCTTTGACGAGAGACGACACCATGCTATTTTTAATTCGTATTGTTTTTATTTTTGTGTTTCCCACCCATGAGGAAATAATAAAATGTTATTTATTATCATATCATCCAGCGGGATTTCAACCCGCATCCCCGACATACCATGTCGGTGCTCTAGCCAATTAAGCTATGAAACGATCTCCAGCCGAATCGAAATTTTTGATATGATTTTATTCGGTTTTAAGCAACCGTGGATGTAAGTGGTGAAGAAACCGGATACGAATCACGCTGTATCGAAATTTTGATATGATAATAAATAACATTTTATAATTTCTTCATGTGTGGGAAACACAAAAATAAAAATAATACGAATCGATAGAGTTTGTTCAAGTTCATCTCGAAGAGATATCGGTTCAGGCTCCACAGTTTCAGCTTGCATCATTGCGGCCACTGTAGCAAGAGGTAAATCATCATGATCTTCGTCATGAGCTGAATCAGTTCGCGCGCTTTCGCGTGCCGCACAACACAAGGCGTTTACCGTTGCGCAGTCCCGCTAATCCCGCGGGATCCCGCTCGATTTATGTGCGGGACTGGTCCCGCAAAAACAGTGCGGGATCCCGGTATTTCGGGATCCCGGTATCCCGGTATTGCAATCCCTAAACACAACACATGCAAATATATGTCAAGCTTATAAAGATACAGTGACTGCGTATGTGTGACGTGAGGTATAGTCAAGTTTATCTCTATATATATATATATATATATAAATGAACCGCTGAATGTGTTGCTAAGCGCAAATCTCGAGAGCGGCTTAACCGATTTTGCTAATTCTTTTTTATAATATTCCTTGAAGTACGAGGATGGTTATTACGGAGAGAAAAATTTAAAATAATTCCCTGAAAAAGTCTAAAAACAACAATTTTCTATATTCCCATACAAAAGATTCGTAATAATACTTAAAAGTCAATTTGAACTTTAATACCATACCATAAGGTTAAATTGTTAGTGGAGGAGTTCCGGGAAGGATAAGTATTAAAAAAAATTTAAAGAATCGACTGTTAGGTGGTACGAAGTTCGCCGGGTCAGCTAGTTTTATATATTTTTTAATTCATATTGAATTTGTTTTAAAACAGTGCGAAAATTGGGAATTATATTTTCAAGTTATATTTTTATTGACTGCATTAACGTAACGTTTGACGCGTAAAGAAACAATAAGGACACGTGTTTCTCTAGAGATGACTGATACACAAATATTATATGCACATTTACAAGAAATCTCATAGATACTACAACTAACTATTTTTGTGCAATATTGTCAGGAAAAATAATACTAACAACAGTTTCTAATAATTAAATTGGTAAAATTTTTAAAGTTAAACTAAAATATTAAATATATACATTTTTATCTTCAGTTTAATCTAACTATTATGTAAATAAGGATTCGGTTTCTCAGTAGCGAAAATGAAGGTGCCACATCGTAGAATATGCGGGCACAGATTCTGCATTCAGTGGTAGAAAATTATAAATGGTTCTTATTATAACAACAGACATTTTAATAATCTGTGTAACACCTAAGCAGAAATTGAAATACATTTTATTTTGTCCATAAGTAATATTCTTTGTGAACAATGAAATAATTACTTTTTCTGCTCTTGACGTCATTCTTTAGATCGATCAGTTAGTGATCGTGTTATATTTGACACTGACAATCAAAAATAATTAATGATGTTATATCAAAGAATCAACCATCGCCTTGCTAATGACAGTTAATCGACGCTGTATTACACTGGAATATTAATGTTTAATTACAAAAGACGTCATAACATCATGAAAACGATTATAATCCACAATAAAACCTGTTAATACTAGATAATACACGTGGTTTTGCTTGTCTTAACATTGTAACATATATATTTTTTATATGTATACGGGGCTTAGTTGAAGTGGTTTCTTGTGTGGTGACGCGTAGCACCTCGTCCGGTACATCCGTCGTGAGGTCCGTGTTACGGGGTTAGGTTAGCGACGTGAGGGGCTTCGGTCTTCGTTTATAATGCAGTTGTCGCTGTTGGCTCTGTCATTTCATCGTCCGTCTTGCACCAGTTCTTGTGGTTACATAGTTTCTGTAGTGGGGTCCTTGGCGTGGCGTCTGGCGGTCGGCGTGAAGGTCGTGAACAACCACGTGGCGTTACTTTCGGCCAGGGGCCCCACATACCACATAACCAGAGGTACCCCTCTCTCGGGACCTGGGTGTAACCCACTTATCCAAAGGAATCCGCCCCAGGAACTCCTCTCTCGGGACCTGGGTGTGAGCGACGGACGGCGGGTCGACCCAGCCATATTTTTTTGGCCCTGGAGGCATCGAGAAGCCGCGCCCGACCACGTGGCGTGCAAGTGCGGTTCCGACGTGAGCCGAGGGACAACCCTAGGACACAGCTAAGTTCAAATTCTCTCTCCACACCACGAAACAGGAATAAATTTTTTTGTGTTATCCAAATCTAATTAACCTTTTTTTTGAATAATCGAAAATACCGGCAATAAATTGTTAAATTGTAATAATTTTGTTTTCTTTTCTCTAAATCTAAAATTTAATTTAATTTGTAGATTAATTTTTCTCTTCTCTAATTTTTGAGCTCGGGTTGGAATGGGGGGCATCTCTCTAATCCCCTAAACCATTCTAACTCCGCGGCAACATTTTTAGTTGCACCTTTTTCGTGATATTTTAGTAGATATTATATCCTATATTAATATGTTTTTAAAGGGCCTAATAAAGTATATATACATCTTTTAACTTTCAAATGAATGTATGCAAGACAATAGAAATTCTATTTACTTGTAGTTCCCTTTATCATACCCATAAAAATTGACCTATTTCTGTTTTTGAAAAGATCTTATTACAGAAAATGTGTTTGTATAGTCACTTGTAATAACTGAAAACCACTGAATTAATGCTATTATGAAACCTTCTTCTACAATCCAAATCTATTTCTACACTTTTCCTTATTTAAACAAAAAAAAAATCACTTCAAAATTAATTTAAATTAAATTATTAAAAAATGTATTAAACTTTCCGCAATCCTCATCCAGCCTACACCTGCAATCTTACGTAAATCGTCGGTCCAACGGGCCGGATGACGATTGACGTCCCTGCTATAAATGTGTGTAGTTGCCATAGTTCTTTTTTTATATATAACTAGGTCGGCAGTGCCGGATTAAGGTAACTTGATGCCCTAAGCAATCTTTTCCGTGGGCCCCCCTATCCTTAAGTGAACTACTTTATTTAATTTATGTTATTTAATTTGCTTTAACTTTCGTGTGCTCGTTATTTTTCTTGTTCGTTTCTGAACTCTGGTGCTCCCCTAGACGAGATGCCCTAAGCAACTGCTTAAATAGCTTATAGGCTAATCCAGGACTGTAGGTCGGCAAGAAAACGTACGGCTCAACTGATAGCAAGCGATTACCTTAGCCTATAGACGCCTGCAACACCAGATGCATCGCAAGCGCGTTGCCGACTCTACCCCAAATTCCCCAGGAGCTCTGGTCACCTTACTCACCAACAGGAACACAAAACTGCTTGAAAACAGTATTATTTAGCTGTGATCTTCTGTAAGGTCGAGCTACTACCCCAGTCGGGCTGCTCCATACTTTGAGCAGGACATTTCCTGCTGTGCCCTACTTCAGTTAAGTTCTTCGTCAGTAGTTCAATAAATGTTATTAATTTATTATATATAGGTACATTATAAATAAATAAATAAATATAATAAATAAAATCTGTATCATGCACTTAAATAATAAAATAAAAGTTCGTTTATTAATATTATGGAGTTACTCGCATTGACCTAAAAATATATTGACAGAAGTGAATTTTATGACACAATAATTTTTTTATTACAATGAAACTTAATTTGATATCATTTAATTTATAACATTGATGATAATGATATTTATTTTAAAGTTTCGTTCAGTTTATTATATTCACGAAATTACTCGCCTCTTATGCTTCTGTTATTGCATGGCTTCTGATGTGATGTGATGATACCGCTTCCCGTCAAGGGATTCGTATGCTAGTTTGCTTTTTTTTTAAATGTTACAAAATATGATATGAATAATACATATATCAAAAGGACACTGAAATATTTTATTTTTAAATAAGACTTTGTAGAGTTAGAGAGGGTTATAGCTGAAAATTTCCTTTAAACCTTTTCAACAGCACTTTTCAAGTCAACTTTGTTCGTAACTGAATAGCATTGAAAAACAATATTCCATACTTCAACGTGAGTATTGTGTTACTTGTATATTTTTTTACTCGACTACGGCGAAACCAAAATTAAGGTTATAATTTTAGCAGCCTATGTATGTATATACGTATGTATGTTTATCTGTTTCCTATATCTCCCAAACTACTTGTCATATTGAGACAAAGTAGGTATCATAAGAAGCGTTTTAATTGTCCAATGGTTATAGGCTATACGGTATCACTTTACATTGAATGTGGCGCCCTCTAAAGAACATAAGGTGATTTACTAAAATTTTCTTCATCTTGTTTTAATTGTCATTTAGACACAATTTTAAAGTTTATTTATCATTCCGTTTTTTGTTCTTCACATTGCGACATGTTATATATGTAAACTAGCTTCTGCGCGCGACTTCGTCGGCGTGGACTCCGCTCCTATTGGTCTTAGCGTGATGATACATAGCCTATAGCCTTCCTCGATAAATAGACTATCTAACAGTGAAAGAATTTTTCAAATCGGCCCAGTAGTCCCAGAGATTACCGCGTTCAAACAAACAAACAAACAAACAATCAAACAAACAAACTCTTCAGCTTTATATATTAGTATAGATGTATTTAATGTCCTTCCTAGTAAATTCTATCGTTTTCCCGTACCAAAGAGCAATAAGATAAAGTTCCACCTAAACTTGAACAAAAATACACCTGTCAAGGAGAGAACTTAACGGAAGAATCGCTTTAAAACTATCGAAAGTTTAAGTATTAAAAAAGTTGGAAGCGATGTAAAGCGAGGTCATCGCTTGTTACGAATATGACGTAATTCGGTGTGTCGTGAGGCGTTATGAACGTTATTAATCCAAATACCCACGTAACAATTGATAGTGAATTGGTTCCACCCGGGTTGTGTAACTAACACCCTCTGCTTGTTAGTATCTCGCTGAAACGGGATGTGATTTCAGTACGTTGATTGGATAATACTTTGTTCATCATTACGATACAAGGCCGGTCGTTATAGTTATTTTATGCAAATTAGGAAATAAGTCCTAAAATTTAAAATCAAGATGCTCTTATTTCTTTCATACGTCTCGTTTTAAAGCAATGAAATTGTTGTTAATTTATGAAAAATATGAATGATATCAGTAGTTTTTATTGTTATTATTACTTTTATTACTCCTTACAAAAATGATGATATATATTATTTGTTATGTATTATACGCGACGTTGGTGAACTCATCTGTAGACCGTACTAGTACCCGTACTAGCTTGGCAGCTTTGAAAGCTATTAAACCAAATGTAAGAATTTTTCATGTGGTTTGTACAGTTTCACGTTTCAATTTTTTCATGACAATTATCTATACATTTAATAAAATGGTAGGAAAGTCAAAACTGTACATTGAAATTTTTTTTAAAAGAATACTTGTGGTGTGATCTACAATCGATACCGAAGTCATAAATGTAGTTTTTAGAATTTTCTCTGTTTGTCTGTATGTATGTTCGGGATAAACTCAAAAAGTACTGCATGTATTTACTTTAAATTTGGCACGAATATTATTAAGAAGTCGCGTCAACATATAGGCTACATATTATTACGCTATCACATACGGGGAACGAGCAGTGAACCTTTATTTGCTGTATAGCGTTCACGCAGACGACGACGTCGCGGGCAGCAGCCAGTTGAGAAATAGCTAAATTTTTGAAAAGAAATTTACTATAAAATACTTGTCTGCAATCTGTTGTAGATTCCGTTTGTTGCAAATTCGTTGGAATTTAATAATAGTATGCTCCCAGAACTCAGTCTTCGTGGCTTAATAGAAGACATTCCTTCCTTCAGTGAAATGCTCTGCAGAGGTCCTGTATATTTGTTCTTAATTGTTAATCCCAGAGAAATAAAACTTAACAGTAACTACTAACTCATTTAATTTAAGCAAGTCGTAGGCAGAAATACTACAATTAGTGCAGATAATGGTTGCAGCCTCAATTGACAATTATTTAAAGTACTCTCTGAAGTACTATTCAATATGATAATTAGAGCTGACGTTATTTTTGTTACCATCTTGAGTCTTATAATTATGCAATTAAGTGATAGCACTCCAGTATAAATGTGATCTGACTATGACAATATTTCATTTAGCATGAATTATATAGTACAATGTATAATGATTAGCTACGAACTTGTTACTTGTAAACGGAACTGTAGCCCAAAAAACATAAACCAAGTCCAATTAAAATCGACTACTTTAAGGACTACTACGCTAACTCAGTAATAGTAGGTTTAGAGTGACAATATATAATTTGGACAGTATTTAGAATAATGTTTTCTTGGCGTTACATCAAAATCCACCACCACTACAGCCTATCACAGTCCACTGTTGGACATAGACCTCCACAAGTTCGCGCCCGACATTATGACGCGAACTCATGTGTTTTGCCCATAGTCACCACGCTGGGCAGGCGGGTTGGTGACCGCAGGGCTGGCTTTGTCGCACCGAAGACGCTGCTGCCCGTCTTTGGTCTGTGTATTTCAAAGCCAGCATGGATGGTTATCCCGCCATCCGTCGGCTTTTTAAGTTCCAAGGTGGTAGTGGAGCTGTGTTATCCCTTAGTCGCCTCTTACGACACCCACGGGAAGAGAGGGGGTAGCTACATTCTTTAGTGCCGTAGCCACACAGCACATTACATCAAAATAATAAACATCAATCGTTTTTAATAATTTTTTTCGTACGTAGAAATATTAAGACAATTTTGAGTGCCTTCCCTTTAACAGATAACACCTAAAATACAAGTATTCTTTGTTTGTACAAAGCAATGTCGAAATGTGACTTAGAGTTAAAAACTAACCGACGAAGTATTTTTTATTCGTTTCTTGTACTATCATCGCTTATATTTGGTCTAATTTTATTTTTATTATTAAATTAACCAATATTTAAGATGTCTACCTATTATATTTTAAAGAGACACTCCTGTAACAAAAAGAAGTACAGTGGAGTCTCAGAAGGGTCGTACACAATTTCATTAGATGAATTTTTAAAATGTGAATTTATATCTACAGATTTTCGATTTTTAAAACTATGGAACAGTTTGAAATCGGCCACGATAGGTTTTCAGATAAATACTTAGAAAAAAATGTTAAACAATTACTACTGCGTATTTGCAAATTGAAATGGATATTAGAAAGTAAAAAGAATGCGCTGATTCTGGAACACAGGTACTTCAAGTTTAAATGACGTCTGGTTAATATAAAATGATCGGGTTACACATCCATTCATAATATTGCTAATTTGCTGACACCTGTGAGATAAAATGTCATGCGTTTATAATTACATTAGCTAACTCATTTTTACTGAAGTGAATCACTGTTGTGGGTGTCGTAAGAGGCGACTAAGGGATAACATAGTTCCACTACCACCTTGGAACTTAAAAAGCAGACCAATGGCGGGATAACCATCCAACTGCTGGCTTTGAAATACACAGGCCGAAGACGACAGCGTCTTCGGTGCGACAAAGCCAGCCCTGCGGTCACCAAACCGCCTGCCCAGCAGCGTGGTGACTATGGGCAAAACACATGAGTTCACGCGAACTTGTGGAGGCCTATGTCCAGCAGTAGACTGCGACTGGGCTGAAACGATGATGATGATGATGATAATAAATCACTGTTCTCATTGCTTCAATATACCACTGCGCTTTAGTGGATAATTATCCCACTACTAGGACACATATACAGAACAGAAATCAATATTTATGCAAATACAAATATTACCCATCCTGACGGGAAATCTTACTCAGGATTGCCGGCGTTAAGGGGACAATTTGAACTTCCACACTAGAACAGTTGTCCTTACGGATCAACAACGCTTAACGTCATAATGGGAATATATGCGTAAACGAGCAAACTCTTTACAATCTATTTAGAGAGGAAATTTTGAATTAAATATACAAAATGTTAAACTGTCACATTAATTAGGTATATAATCGTTACTACTTATTATTTTAAGGAATGAAATATTATTTTTTCCATAAAGAACACATTTTGTAAAGAAGCTAGGTTGTGTTTTATTCAAATACTAGCTTCTGCGCGCGACTTCGTCAGCGTGGACTCCGCTCCTATTGGTCTTAGCGTGATGACACATAGCCTATAGCCTTCCTCGATAAATGGGCTATCTAACACTGGAAGAATTTTTCAAATCAGCCCAGTAGAACCGGAGATTACCGCGTTCAAACAAACAAACAACCAAACAAACAAACTCTTCAGCTTTATATACTCGTATTAGTATAGATAATAGAGTTACAGTTCCTTCCTTCAAACGGCGCCAACAAATGCCTTCAGTAAATGTAAAACTCATTTCCTTAACATTAACTGCGATGTACTCACAAAGCGTTGTTCTACGAAGTTCTATCATTAAAGCCACGTTAATATATATTATTCATTAAATCATAATAATTTACATGTTTACATTTTAAGTTATGTCACCTCCAATATGTCTGAACGTGGGCGGACAGCGATGACTTCACAGGCTCAGCTCAGCAAAAAGTCGCGTGGGTTCCGTGGTCGAAGGCCAATCCAAAATCCAACCTCATTATTTGTATTTAAATATGTACGTCAGAATTAATAGGGAATTGTGTCATTTAGCTTGATAGTAATCAAGTGAAAAAAATGTACTAGGGAACCCGGACTAATTTGACAGATGATTAGTTAATTTTTGCGTTGATCAGCCTTTGGGAAACCGGGCGTTAATGTGCAGTTAAAGACACTAACATACACGTATTCTTACTATTTTACCCTCAACTAAACATACAAACAGGATTTAAATGAGTAAAACTGAAGTACAAGTATTCAATTAGGGTACACGTAGTTTATTGCGTGTTTTAAATATTTACAACACACACACACACACACACACACATGTCATCTGTTCCTGTAAGCAACCTAAGGCTTGTGTTATAGATAACAGCCGACTGATATAGCTACATATTTTTTTCGATAAACAAACATATAAATAATACATATATTAATAAATATATATATTACACCCAGACTCGGGGTGGGAATCGAACCCACAACCCCCGGAGCAGAAATTACTGCAAACTGTGGCAACGGGCTAGTGTTTTTGTCATTACTAATACCTAATTATTATAAATCAGGTACACGCCTACAAGTATCATCAAAATCCTTTCAAATGGTAAAGTGACGTGACTATCACTTGTGTAAACTTTTCAAGAGTCTCTAAAGCGTAATTTGCCATAGTACTTCATTCATTCGCTTCGTTTTTCGATGACCAAATACAATTAATAACGACTAAGTGATGAGCAATCAATATCTGTAGTCATCACACTTGCGAAGTTTGTTATTTTTGGTTGTTATTCTGTCATATGATGTGGTTACTTTTATTATTCTAAGAATCCTATTTATTAACAATATTGATTAAATAGCGGTATCTGAATTTGATATCACAAAAGTTACTTAATTCATATATTTTTTATACCACTATGGTACCAAACAAAAGTACAGTCTATTAGATGGTAGGCAGTTAATGCAACTGATAATTCTCGTTTGCAAAACCAAGAATATCAGAAAAGCAGTGTCAATCCTTTATAAACCTGTAAACTTCCTCTTTGAAGACAAAAAGAAGTTATGTGTAAGAAACTCATTCCAAAAATATTCCCTTACCGGCCGAAGGTTCCTCCGAAATAACATTTTACACGACTATTTGAGATCACATCAAAATCACGCAAAAAAAAAATGATTAAGATGTCAATTTTTAATTCTCAAATAAGGTACTAAAACTATATGGAATAAACATACGAACTCATTTATATTTAAACTTATTTTATAATTTAAAGAAAAAAAAATAATACACTCACAAAACTGCTTCACTTGAAATTATATTTCCGAAGGACGTTTTATGTCACGTTTTTATCATAACTATTTTTGCTTTCAATGCTGTTTCAATTATGAATATCGATAAGTTATTGTATTCAATGTGTCCCCTACTATTAACTTTTCAACTATTTTTGGCATTTCAATTTTATAAAAATAATACAAAATAAGATAAAACCATTTACTGTAACGTAAAAAGATAGTAGTAGACAGATAGTAAAGTAGCAAAAACAAGTAAGTTAGTATTAAAAAAATGAAACCAAAGTTAAATGTTAAGTATTAATATTAGCACTTAATTTAATGTTTAAACTAATGATTACAGTAAAATAACAATAGTACGGATAGTTTCTTAACACTTTGTACATATACGAATTAGGTACTCGCGATACGATACGAAATAATGCAAAGAATATCTCGATCGATATTGTAGCACTCCTATCATATGTTAATTTTATTGTTAACTAATAACGACAGGTAATAACAGATAATCATCAGTAGCGTCTTTTGTTAGTGTGACTTACGTATTGCAAAGTCCATTGTGAGGATACTGTGGTCTGTGGTGAATTGGTGATGATAGTGACAAGTCGCGCGGCGTCAGCTCGTCGTACCTAAAATGTGCTCGAATTTCGTCGTGTCCGCAGACGAGTAGCAGCCACTTAAAAATATTTCATAATTTTTTGTTGTATTGCATTATGTTTCCACTGTAAAGCCTAGCCTAGGAAAACAAGTAAAATTTAGACCTGTATTTTAGATAAGGAAATGCAATTTTCAGTTATCTACATAAGTTATACGAGTAAATAATGAAGCCATCACAAAAAAGTTGACACTTTTTTTTTATTTTTTTATTTTTTTATAAAGTATAAGTATTGCACACTTACAATTAAATAAATAAATAAAAAAACTAAATAAAGTGTAAAGGCGGTCTGGTAGTGATTACTTACAGACAACCCGTCTCTAAAGGAAAAATTTGTAACAAAATATAACAGGCACACGGTGCTATTTACTATACATATACATAGTATAAGATTCATATATGCGGCATATGTAATGCACTAAATCTTTTATGAAGTCTTTACAAAAAGTAACAAAAACTTAAGAAGATTATTCAACACTCAACATATATTATACAGAAATTTAATTTATATTTATTGAACACCAGGTGGTAATAATTATGGCGGGTCAATTTTCTGTTTACAGAAAAAAAAAAGTTTTTACTTCGATAATCGTTAGTATCGTATTCCATAAAAGCTTTACAGTGTCCGAACAGGTGTTGAATTGGCACCAGTCGATAAATGTGAAGGGCTTTGTATGCTCAGCGGGTTAGCGGACGCGTGACGATGTGGGTCACAACGTCTCACCCATTAAAAATATATACTAACTTTTTGTACCCAATTATAATGACTTCTGCTTCATTCTATTTGTAAATGTCAAGTTATGAGACATTATTATATGAACATCCGTTTAATCTATACTAATATATAAAGCTGAAGAGTTTGTTTGTTTGGTTGTTTGTTTGTTTGTTTGTTTGTTTGTTTGTTTGTTTGTTTGAACGCGGTAATCTCTGAATCTACTGGGCCGATTTGAAAAATTCTTTCAGTGTTAGATAGCCCATTTATCGAGGTAGGCTATAGGCTATGTATCATCACGCTAAGACCAATAGGAGCGGAGTAAACGCCGACGTAGTCGCGCGCAGAAGCTACTATATATAATAAAGGTGACGCTTTTTTAAAACTTAAAAAACTATACTAAACAAACACGTCAGGAAGCACTCGTAGGAAGTATACGTTGTTGATTCACTTATAAAATTAATTTCAAAAACTTAGGTTTTAGTGACTATTTCTTCTCATAGTTTTGGTTAGCGCAGGTGGTAATTGATTACTACTTTGAACATTTGTTAATATGTGTATATATTTCACGGATTCATCATAAAATAAGTGTTTGTGTTTAAAACTAAAGTGTTGATTTGTAAATATTGTGCGGGTAAGGGTGAAACGTGTCGTTAGCTGATTCATTCTCCGTAATAAAAGAACCACGCCGCGCGCTTAATCAAGTCGATTTTTTCGCATGCAATCGTAGCTCGGCGGTGGTCGCAAGGCGGTGAGTGCGGAATAAAGCCACAAGCTTTCTGAGTTCGAGACCTGGGGTCGTGGATGAGCGATACCTATACATAATATACTATTTTTATTTTTATTTTTCTTATACATACTTATAAGAAGTTTATTAGAATAGAGGGAGGAAAAGGTAAAGGAATTAATTTATTTAATAAAATGAAGTTTTACTGTTGCAAAAGTACGGCAGACAACGGTGGGGGTATCATCGCTTGCAATAAATGCAAACATTCTTTTCATGCTCAGTGCTTGTTTCCTTGCGACAAAAAAGCAATTACACCCGATTTAAAGCGGACATGGATATGTCCCGATTGCTCATCTAAACTGCCTAAGGATACTAAAAATGACAATACACCGGTCAGAAGCTCGTCGCGACCACCACAACTAAGTACAGAAAATATTAGTCTACAAAGAGGAGGTTCCAGTACTATGTCTCCCCCCAGTCCGTCAACACTGCAGCGCTTTGATTATGCGGAAACTATAAAAATTGCTGTGGCCGCGGAGTTTAATCGTCTCAAGGAAAATCTCAGAACGGTTGTCCGAGAAATATTATCTGAAGAACTGAAACCAATAAAAGATGACATTATTAATATCAAAGAATCCTTCAGTTTCTTCAACCAACAATTTGAGGATTTAACAAAGCGAGTAGTCAAGGCTGAAGCTGAATTGAAATCTTATAAGACGATGTCTTCTGAATTGAGTCAGCTAAAGACAACAGTATCTACCTTGGAAAACCGAAACAACATCAATGACCAATGGTCGCGAAGATCTAATATTGAGATATATGGCATACCTGAGAAGAAGAATGAAAACCTGTTCCAAATTCTTAACAATATTTCAGAGCGTACTAGTTGCAAGATCGACCCAACAACAGATATAGATTTTATAACAAGAGTATCGCCGAAGCAATCGGATAAAAATAAAAGAATAAAGCCTATCGTGGTACGTTTTTTAGCACGCTACAAGAAGGATGACTTCCTCTCTGAAGCTAGACAACTTAAACTAAAAGCTAGCGATATTGGATTTACTGAGTGTGAAAATCCGATATACATAAATGAGCATTTGACTGGCGCAAATAAGGCTTTACTACACCGTACTAAATCTGTAGCCAGAGAAAAGCTATTTGCCTACGTTTGGGTTAAAAATTGCACGATCTTCGCACGAAAAAATGACTCGAGCCCGGTAATAGTTGTATCAAGCGAACAGGATTTAAACAAAATAAAGTAAATGCAATATTATATATTTTTTACAAAGCCTTAAATTGTAAAAATTTGTTTTGTTTTTTCAAGTTTATTAATGTCACGTTGTCGCATTGTACTTACATAATAAGTTTAGTTGGTCATAGTTTAAAACTGAATGTTGTATTCTCGTTTGGGAGCACTCTAATAATTAATTCATATTCAAAGGGGTTATTGATAACATATAAATATTTGTATATAAATAATGCCGTCACTTAAAAACCTTCTCGTCTATTATCAGAATGTACGCGGATTGCGAACCAAGACTGGTGTCTTTTATCGAAATCTTTTATTAAATAACTATGACATAATCTGTCTTACAGAAACATGGCTTCTTCCTGGTATATTTAACTCTGAATTATTTGATGATCGCTTTCTGATTTATCGATGTGATCGGGATTACGACAGTCGTGGAGATAAGCTGGGTGGTGGGGTATTGGTGGCTGTGCGTCAGGAACTCGCGGTCCATAGTTCAATCTGTTTGCCTTTTAACACTTATTCTGCAGAGGCGATTGAAATTATAATATCAAGTAAAGCCTCCCATCGTCTCCATATTTTCTGTGGATATTTTCCACATAGTAAAAATTATGCTGAAGCTCTGGGTGAGTTTTTTGATCATGTAACAGATGTTTTTCTTAATCAGCCAGACGATGACTATCTAATAGTTGGGGATTTTAATATTTCGGCTGCAAAGTGGTCCTCTGTTGGTAATTTACTTTCGGTTAATCAATGTAAGAAAGCGGGTTCAGTGAGTTTATTGCATAATTTTCTTTGTATAACAAATTTCAAACAATACAATACCATTTGCAATGTCAACCAAAAACAACTCGATCTTGTTATGAGTAATTCCGTTTGCGAGGTTGCTCGCTCTGAGAGACCGATGGTTCCGGAAGATAGTCATCATCCTGCCCTAGAGGTCACATTGCATGCCTATTGCAATAGTTCGTTATCATCTGAACCTCGTCTTATTCGTTTGTTTCATCAAGCGGATTACGAAGCCATCAATGAAACTCTGGCGAAGATTGAGTGGAGCCGTGTTTGTAGTTCCAATGATATTGACCAATGTGTAAAATCATTTTATGACATTATTAATAATATAATTTCGAAAAATATTCCGACTCGACGTGTGAGAAATAATAACCGTTTCCCTATTTGGTACTCTAGGGCACTCATAAAAATAACCAAAGAAAAATTAAAAGCTCATAAAAAATGGAAGACTTACGGCAGAAGCAGTGACTATGCTACGTTTAGTCTGCTTCGTGAACGCGAGAAGCGGGTACAACAAACTTGTTATGATAGTTACATTTCTAATGCAGAACGTAATATTAAACGTAACAGTAAATTCTTTTGGACCTTCGTGAAATCTAAAAAAAGCTCCCACGGTTTGCCCACAAAAATGTTTTTAAATGATATTTCTTATAGCGGAGTAGAAGAAATCTGTGAACAATTCAATAGGAGTTTTCATTCTGTGTTTGTATCTGATTTGGACACCATGAGCACCGTTACGTCTTACTCTACCTCAGCTAGCTCTACATCTATTAGCTCTGTTAATTGCTCAGAAGACACTGTTGCTACATACTTAAAAAACCTCGACATATATAAAGGATCTGGGCCAGATGGTTTACCTCCGATATTTTTAAAAAACTGTCGTAAACAATTATCCTTACCATTATCTATTCTGTTTAATTTGTCTCTGAAAACTGGTATTGTGCCTGAGATTTGGAAGCGTTCATATGTAATTCCTCTACACAAAAGCGGTGACAGGCACAACATCGCCAATTATAGGCCCATCTCTAAATTAAGTACAGTAGCTAAACTATTCGAAAAAATTGTATATGATCATATTTTTCCACTCTTAAGACCTATTATCATTAATCAACAACATGGGTTTGTAAATAAAAAATCAACAGAGAGCAATGTTTCTGAATTTGTTCATCAAGTTTCCTCGGCCATGGAAGATGGTTGTCAAATGGATGCTGTATATACTGATTATTCTAAGGCCTTCGATAAAATTAGTCACAAGGTCTTGGTTTGTAAGTTGGAATCGATTGGCATACATGGGGATCTCTTGCGTTGGGTTACTTCTTACCTTCGTGACCGGAGCCAAGCAGTGACCATTAAAGGATTTTGTTCCTCGTTTCTCCCGGTTACTTCTGGCTTACCACAAGGCTCGCATCTCGCTCCGTTACTTTTCAATTTATTTATTAATGACGTGGCCGAAATATTTGATCATTCTCATTTTTTGATGTACGCGGATGACATGAAAATTTTTAAAAGAATCAATAAATGGTCTGACTGCGAGCTACTCCAAAAAGATCTTGATAAGTTAATTGTATACTGTAGAAACAATTTATTGAATTTAAACATTAAAAAATGTAATGTAATAACGTTCTCTAGAAGCCCAAAACACTTTAAGTTTGATTATAATTTAGATAATATAGCACTAACGCGTGTCACGGAAGTAAAAGACCTAGGTATTTTATTAGACAATAGACTAACATTTAACGAGCATCTGAATTATATAATCCCCAAAGCCCAACGTATGCTCGGTTTTGTTTTAAGAGTAAGCAGGGATTTTAAATACAGCTCAACACTTTCCCACCTCTTCGATTCATATATCAGACCTCTACTCGAGTATGGTTCTGTTGTGTGGAATCCGCAGTACAAAGTTCAGATTAACGGGTTGGACAGAATTTTCAAACTTTATTTAAAACATTATAAGTACCGTTTTAAGTCCACTCCCAATTTTACATGTCTTAAACATAGACGAATTGAAAGGGATCAGATGTTTTTGTACAAACTTCTTAATAATTATGTTGATTCTCCTTTTTTATTAAGTGAAATAAATTTGAGTTGCCCCCGAACGAATTCTCGTCATAGACATTTGTTTCACGTCCCGTTTTACAAAAAAAAGTACACTGGCAACAATTTTATATGTCGTTCTACAAAATTCTATAACGAACACTTACAGGAAATTGATATTTTTAACTGCACAATAGGAAGATATAAGCGGGACCTTAAGCAAATGCTTAAAAATATGAATGCTTAGATATAGAGATTTTTTCCTTTTTGTTTTTTGGACTTAGACTAAAACTAAATCTAACAATTTTATTCTAATTTTTGATTTGTTTAATTTTTTTTTCCAAGCAATATGTTTCACTCAATGCTATAGTGCTGTTGTATGTATTAGTTAATAGTGGAAACTTTACTGATTTCAGTTAATGTAATTAGTTATAATATATTAATGTAATATTAAATTGTATGTTTCCCAAATAAAAATAAAATAAATAAAATAAATAAACTATGATTCAGTCAAAGATTGTCTTGTCTATGGACAAGACTGATTTCGAAATGCTGACATCAGGTGAAACCGCGTGTGAGCTTATTAATTAAATAAAATAAATATATTTGCTTATGTATTAAGGAAAAAACTTAAGAGTGTTAACAAACTTTAACAAATAACAATAATAATTTATGATAATGAAACATTTAAATAGCAACTGTGAAAAACATCAGAAGACAACGTTGTTTTAATTATTTATTTTATGTATTTAAATTTGCTAAGCCCTTAATCTAAGAGATTACATTCACATCTCTACAAAGTGTCACAGAAGGAATAAATTTTCTATTCTTCGGTTAACAGAAGAATAGCCCTTTACTAAATATTATTATGATTATAATATATATTATGATTCCAAGATAAATCAAGAAATAACACCGACAACTTTATCAAACGACTAGCTTCTGCGCGCGACTTCGTCGGCGTGGACTCCGCTCCTATTGGTCTTAGCGTGATGATACATAGCCTATAGCCTTCCTCGATAAATGGGCTATCTAACACTGAAAGAATTTTTCAAATCGGCCCAATAGTTCCAGAGATTACCGCGTTCAAACAAACAATCAAACAAACAACCAAACAAACAAACTCTTCAGCTTTATATATTAGTATAGATTTCATCTAATTTAACTGTTTTGTAATTATTAAGTACTAATCAAGAATTAGAGTACCATGCTATTTTGAGCACTAATTCCGTAATTTACCATCGCGGCTACTAATTACTTTAACTAATTATGTACCGGTTAGAAGTTGGTTCGCGAAACGAAAATGTTTACATATGATTGTACAATACAATAACAAAACAAACTTGCATTGAACGATTAAATACAGATGGAATATTTATATTTTAACTAGCTTCTGCGCGCGACTTCGTCCCCGTGGAATAAAAGGAAAAAAAACCCCGATTTTGAAACATTCTTCATTGGTGCTACGCTCCTATTGGTCTTAGCGTGATGATATATAGCCTATAGCCTTCCTCCATAAATGGGCTATCTAACACTGAAAGAATTTTTCAAATCGGACCAGTAGATCCTGAGATTAGCGCGTTCAAACAAACAAACAAACAAACAAACAAACAAACAAACAAACAAACAAACAAACAAACAATCAAACAAACTCTTCAGCTTTATTATATTAGTATAGATTTCTTAGCTCTATTAGCGAATTTAATCGGATTTTTATTTTTTTTGTTTATGTAGCAATACATGCAGAAATGGACATTTATATTCCACGTGTAGGATAATCAACATGCAGACTTTCGCAGAAGTTTTCAAGAAGATAAACCATAAAAAATTACTAACAGAATTGTCTATAGCAGTGTTTTTCAACCTGTGGGTCGCGACCCCCTGGGGGGTCGCGAAGCTTCTGTAGGGGGGTCGTCAGAGGTCGAGAGAACTTTAGTAAAAAAAGAATAAAGATTAAAAAATTGATCTATTAAGTAAGAGAATTTTAACAAAAGGATAATTATACTCAAACATTTTTAACAATTTTACATAAAATAAAATCCTAAGACTCATGTTATTGCGAAGGTTGTGCTTGTTTAAGATTAACCAATTTCTCCCATCGTGGATCTGTATTTGGTACACATAGAATTAAACCGTTTTCTATGTTGAAGTGATTTCTTTGTTTACTTTTTATTTTAGCCATTGATGTAAATGTCAACTCACATAAGTACGAGGTAGCAAATGGAATCAAACACTACAAAGCCTCAGTTGTCAATTCCGGGTATTCTGTTTTTCTTCTTAACCAAAAGGTATCCAAATTAGCAGACTCGAATTCCGATTCCATCAGCAGATAATTCTAGCAGATTTTTTTGAGCTTAGTTGGCAAATTAGCATCATTTATAGCTGCGTTTAAAAACGAATTTAAGATTTTTAAACTGAGGTAGGGCACAGCAGGAAACCTGCTCAAAATATGGAGCAGTCCGACTGGGGTAGTACGTCGACCTTGCAGAAGATCACAGCTAAATAATACTGTTTCCAAGCAGTGCACAGTGTTGTGTTCCTGTTTGTGAGTAAGGTGACCAGAGCTTC
The DNA here is from genome assembly GCA_905220545.2 of Melitaea athalia. Lineage (NCBI taxonomy): Eukaryota > Metazoa > Arthropoda > Insecta > Lepidoptera > Nymphalidae > Melitaea > Melitaea athalia. The sequence goes on from HG992180.1 coordinate 19,752,048, forward strand.
CGGAGGGAATTGGGGGTAGGGTCAGCAGCGCGCTTGCAACGCTTCTGGTGTTGCAAGCGTCTATGCTTATAGACGCTTGCAACACGGTAATCGCATACCATCATGTGAGCTGTACGCTTGTTTGCCGACCTAGTTACTTAAAAAAAAAACACCTCTGCCCAGTGGTTTCCGATGTCTCTTGCACTGAGAAGTAATGACACAATTCTTCTTTCAAATTATCTAAGACCATTTTCATACCAGGTACATATGCTTGATATTTATCTCACATCCGACTTCTTTAGTAAAAGATTGTGTCGACGAAAATGAATCGAAGCTATTTTGATTTATAGACGACGACCACAAGTCAACTTTTTTTGTAAAGCCATGTATTATTAACCGACTTCCAAATGATTGTGTTTGCTCGCAAACGGAAAAAAACCGACTTCAATTACATCGACAAGTAATATGTAAGCCGACGAAAAAAATTAACAAACGCACTAGTTGTCACTACGATTTTTGAGGGTTCCCTCGATTTCTCTGGGATTCCATTATCAGATCCTGGTTTCCTTATCATGGTATCTAAGTTGGGATATCTCCTTTCCAACAAAAAAAGAATTATCAAAATCGGTTCATAAACGACGAAGTTATCCCCGAACATAGGTACATAAAAAAAATATATACGGTCGAATTGAGTAGCCTCCTCCTTTTTTGAAGTCGGTTAAAAAAGAAGGAGGTTCACAATTCGACTGTATTTTTTATGTTTGTTAACTCAGAACTTTTGAATGGGTGGACCGATTTCGATGATTTTTGTTTTAATTGAAAGGTAGTGCGTGTCATTTGATCCCATTTAAATTTATTTGAGATCTAACAAGTACTTTTTGAGTTGTATCTAACGTTTTTACTTGACAATATTTTCGTCGACCTACGTTGTATTATACCGCATAACAACTGGGTTTACCGATTTTGATGATTTTTAATTAAATTGAAAGCTTATGTTTGTCATCTGGTTATATTTAAATTTCATCGAGATCTGATTACAACCTTTTGAGTAATCTTTGATAACGCGTATTTACTTGACTATTTTTTCGTCTACCTACGTTGTATTACTTGTCGATGTCATTGAAGTCGGTTTTTTTCGTTTGCGAGCAAACACAATTATGTCTTTTGCAATGATGACATTTTCATCTCGCTCTATACATATACATACATGAAAAAAAAATTGCGTGCGTACAAATTACACATGTCAGAAGTGAAACTTCTTTGGCAAACTAATTCAAAAAACTAATTTAAAATACAAAAAAAACTAGTTGAAAAAAAAACAAAAAGCCAACGTCGTGGTTTTTCCAGGTGGTCGCCCATCCAAGTACTGACTGTCATGACGCTGCTGCGTTATCGGTCGCTCAAATTTTACCCCTCATGCGCCTAAAAAAGTTTCACTTCAAAAAGCGAAGGTCGGGGGGTCGCGAAATATTTTTTCATACCAGGGGGGTCGCATCATGATAAAGGTTGAAAAACACTGGTCTATAGTATATCTACACTACACCACAAAATATGATATGTTTCAAAAAAGATATTGGATTATATATTTACATTAAATGGTCAGTTGAATAAGGATAGCAAATGTTCGCTCGCTCGCTCGCTTCATCCACAGACCCCAAGCTTGCGCCAAAAATGCCAGTTTTCCGAAATCCTCATCCAGCACTCACTAAAAAGATTTGTTCCACTAAAGTGACGAAATAATCCTGCACTAATATAAAAAATATAAAAAATGCTACGTTTATAGCACAAAATAAAATATAAATAATTAGTATACTCGTGTTTATAGGTAACTTAATATATCTAATATATTTGTATAATAAAATGAGTCGTACAGAGACATTCAAATCAAAATCTCAGAACATTAAAGTTATTGACATCTCAGTCTCGGCGCAGACGATAACAGAACGTCAAAGGTTAGACATGAGTCAACTTTTAGCGAGAATTATTATTGCTACAGCGATGTCAATAACAATATAATAAGTAATTAACAAAATCTATATTTATATTTATTATGACTAAATTTTTAATGTATAACCGCGAACTTATTATTAAAGGCACTATCGAAATTGTTTCCAAACACTTAAAAGAGCTACAGGAAAAAAGATGAACTTGTGTTTGAACACGCCAATACTGTGACCTATAGGCCCGATAAAAATAGTTTGCAATGGCTTTTAAATTTATAGGTAGGGATCCCAAAAGTTCCTCTTCGAAAACTCTCGATTGTGGTAGATAATAGAGTTATCAGGAGATAGAGCAACAGTGAGCGTAGGACCGGGATAACGTACCACGCAATTTGGAGGACAATAGTACCATCAAATTATATAAATACAAATTAACTAAAAGAAAAAAAATTCAGCTGGTTAGTAATAATTTTTGATGACCTTACGAGGTCATCAACTTGATGACCTCGTAAGGTCATCAAAAATTGATTTTTTCTCTGATTTTTTTTTCTTTTAGTTAGTTAATATTTATATAATTTTATGGTAATATTGTCCTACAAATTGCGTGGTACGTTATCCCGATCCTACGCTCACTACTGCTCTATCTCCTGCTAACTCTATTATCTACCACAATCGAGAGTTTTTGAAGAGGAACTTTTTGTTCGTCTCATCAAAATGAAGCTACTCCCAGAAAATTAGCTTGATACTAATCAGGTGAAAAATATGTACTAGGGATCCCTACCTATTAGGACCATATAGGCTATAAAACTTTATGATAAAATGCCTAGGAGCGTATCAGTAGCTTCATGCATCGATTTATCCAATAGATTTTGAAATTCTATGCGGGATAAAAAGCTGGTCTTTTTTCAACAGGATATAAAAGTGAATTTTTATGCCAGGTAATGGCGAATAAGGTTTGTTTCGTCGATTGAATTTTAATTTTTTTTTAATTGAATAGTTAGAATTAACCAATGGTACGCATTCAGCGCTATAAATTATATTTAGGCACAAAAAAGCACCATAACTATGCTTCGATTTGATATTTCATTTGTTATTATAGTTGTCACAAAATAAGAGGCCCGTTTGGACGTTTAACAAATACCCTAGAACGTAACTTGCTACGAAACTGTAAGAAACAATAAAAGAATTATTAATAACATATAGTGTTTTTAAAACATACGTAAATTTTTTGGTGCGTTAAATATTATGATAGAATATATTGGGAGTGTTCTTTTCGCGCTTACTTTATAGTATCATGCAATTTCTAATTATTACGAAACGTCTCAAAAACAGTTACGTTCTAAGTCTTTTTGTTTTTAAATAGTAGTGTTGTAACAAGTTAATTACTGAATTTCACCTGCATCATTCGATTTTAATAGTAAATCGATATTGTGTAGTGATATCTACTGAATATAATTTTATTGTATTTGCTCGCAAACGAAAAAAAAAACTACTTCAATTACATTGACAAGTAACACAACGTAGGTAGACGAAAAAATAATCAAATAAATACGCATTATCAAAGATTACAGTCTTTACAGCTACCATGGTCACGGGAGAAAAATGTCCTCATGTAGAAAACCTAATAAAACGCGAGAAAACCTGAAAAAGTTGTTTCATTATAATGAGAGAAATTGGCGTAAACATTAGAAAAAAATAAAAAAAAATAGATTAAAAACAAATTGATCTTTTGTACCATTGTATCATTTCAATTTACCTACAATATTCAAGTTTAAGTTAAATTTTCTACTCAGAAATTTAATTTAATATACTTTACACTACATAATCAAATCGATCAAATACTCATACAAACTTGAATCGATTTATCGTGAGTATCGAATACCGAGTCGTATGGTTACTTCGCTATTTACGTCTCGATGACATATGTCCAAACGGGCCTATTATTTTGCGATGACTATAATCTAGATATATAAAAATCAAATGCTGTTCGTTTGTCTCGCTAAAACCCGAGAATGACGACCGATTTGGCTAATTTAGATCTTAAAATATTTTTGAAAGTTCAGGGAGGATTGAAACGGTGATAAACATAAATAATGAGTAACGGAAAATACTAAAAATGACAATTTAATTTTCCAATACAAAATTTTGCGTAGCTGTGAACCATCTGATGTCTTTTGTCAAAAAAATTGTCACTTTGTTGTCAAACATTTTACGAGTGCGTTGCGCGTGCGTTCAGAAAATCTTTTGCGCATATTTTTCCCAAATATATCTAGGTGATACGAAGTTCACCAGGTCATCTAGTAGTTTATAAAATATTTGTCAAAACAAAAATTACGTGTAGTCCATTATATGACTATGCGTGTTTTTAAATTTTCTCAATATTTTTTTATAAGATGGCAAACAAGTGCATAGTCCACCTCGTGTTTTGCCGTGCCATTGCGGTAGCCTGCAGATATAAGAACCAGGGGTAAGAAAGACGCATTTCCGATCCCATACCCGTCAACTCAGTGTTTTCCAAGGAACTCTATCTTGCGCTGAGAACCTCTATGTGTATCTCTACAGTTAAATAAATTATTTTGATTTGTTTTAAATCACACGAACACTTTGTTACTTGAGAGCAGTATTATTTACCTGAAGCCATCGGTAGTGAAAGCCGCAAAGTTATAAACCTGTTTTGTTAGTTTATATTAATTTATAATTTTATTGATAGTAATTTGTTAACATAACTGATCTTATATTTATTTAGAACCGATCTAATAAAAGATGTAGCGTTATAGCGTAGGGTTGAATGTCTTTAGATCTTTACTATGAAAAATTTAACAGTTTCCAAAATTTGTTAATATTATAAAAACTTTTGAAGGTGCTTGTTGACGATTTTTATTTCATTGTGTTGTTTTGTATGTACCTACTTATTTCATAAAAAAATAAACAAAATTTTCTATTATCTTTTCATCCACAAAGGACTTGTTTTCTAGTTCATAGGCTGATTAATTCCTTTAATACATAATGTATTATGTAAACTGCTTTAACTTTAATATATATGTACGAAAGTTTAATGTTTGCGTTATACTTTTCCATAATTGATTTGAATGTTTATTTCGATTTCATAAAAAAAGGTAAACATGTTTTCAATTACGTTAGCCGTATTTTGTGTATAGTAAATAAGGCACACATTTTTGCGCTCTATTGTGTATTTTTTCACAGGTACTGAACTGAATTTTTGTTTTTTTTTTTTTATGTTACTAGGTTGGCAAACAAGCGTACGGCTCGCCTGATGGTAAGCGATTACCGTAGCTTATAGACGCCTGCAACACCAGAAGCATCGCAGTTCGCAAGCGCGTTGCCGACCCTATCCCCAATTCCCCCCAGGAGCTCTGGTCACTTTACTTACCAACAGGAACACAACACTGCTTGAAAACAGTATTATATAGCTGTGATCTTCTGTAAGGTCGAGGTAGAACCCCAGACGGGCTGCTCCATATTTTGAGCAGAAAATTTCCTGCTGTGCCCTACCCCAGTTGAATTGCCATATTCGACAAACGACGTAAAGTGGAAAAAATTTAAGCTTAATTCGCTAAAGTGTTCCAAAGCTGATTGATCCAAAGTTGATTTCTTACAAAGAGGCGATGTCATGTATATTTAAAATAAATAAGTGATCGTGAGATCAACAACATATTCTCTGTACAGAGCACAGTTTCATTAGATAGTTTCATATTCACAGATTCATATTGACAACTACCTATGAAAAACTAGAAAAAAAAATTAAAAATATAATAATCGTCTTAGTAAATTTAACACACACATAATAATATAAGCACTAATGTTGTAGTACACGTACGTACACTATAATTTTATTAATTTCTCAGAACTCTACATAGCTTGATGAGTTAATGTCAAACAGTCATCCGTCGTGTACAATTTCTTTTTTTTTTTTTAATTTTCAGTAACAGGAGTTTTATGAAAATCGAGCTTCTGAAATAATATACAAAAATGACACCTTAATACAGTGATCATACGTAATGTCTTTCGTGGGTTTGCTCTTTGACCATGCAAATGTTTGTCCTGATCTCTGGGAGTTCGTATTCTATGTCCGTGGATTGTAAAGCGTATAATAATAATGATGTAGATTATTAACAGTTGACTTTCATCTCTTCAATCAGGCGTTATGATGTCATGATGTAATGTGTAACATTTTCTGTTTACATTATGAATGGATAATTTAATACATAAGCGTATTGTACTGATATCGTAGTATATTATTTTATTATAAAATAATATACCTAGTACAGTGCAAATTTTTTATAGTAAAACGTGTTTCAATTTAAAGTAATAAGTCCACTGAGGAGCAATATGGAGAACTTTCCTATCACCAACTCTCATTCATCATCGAAGACAAGTGCAACTTCAAGCAGTGGGAGGATTATATAAAGGCTGATTTTAAAAAGTTAAAAATGTATTTTAGTATTGTTTTTTACGTCGGTTATTTTATAAATTTTGTTATAATTTCCGGTAAGTATTTTTTACCTACGTAGCATCACCATTTTTGTTAATAATTAATTGATATTTATTTTACAAGAACACATTTGATCTTTTTGTTTCTTGTAGAAAAATAAATATTCGGATTTTAGAAATTCTATGAAACCTCATTTAACCTCGTCGAGGTTACATTTTTTTATTTGCACTCTTTAGAGCATTAAAAAAGAAATTATCACTATTATAATTTGATACCACGGTATTGTCCGACCATTATTTGCATCATATTTTAACATAGAATTTATTACTTATAGGATAATTAAATTGAATATTACACCGAATTTTGGATCATAAAGTCAATATTTACAGCTACGGTTGACGTAGTCCGAGGACACCAGTAGTGAAAACATATTAGCTCATATCCGGACCGCGTACGACTTTTAATAATTAATCGTTCATTTCAGACGACCGGTATCATGCCTTGATATTAGTGGACATAGCATTGTAAACTGTTCTAGATTCTTCGATGGAAAATTTGTAAAAGATATCCTCTGTATTTTACTTTATTTTTGTACTAGCTACGTAAACTATCGAGGGCAGTCTTATCAATCGCGATATTGACATTTTCAATTACCTTTAGTGACATTTTTATACTTACATACAATACGTATTTATTTCTTGTATGGAGTTGTATGTTCTAGGAGGTTTCTCCACCGTGCGTCGAGAGTTATGGTGTCTCTCCTGTTTCAGTGTCGATTATATTTATTATTATCATAAACATCTGATAAAGATTGTAATGTTACTTTTGATAGGAAAATTATTATCGCGCCCGTTATGGAGCAACGTGGCAAATTGGCCCTCAAGGTTTCTTGGCGTTCAGATTAGTTAATAGTACGGCAAGATGTTTTTGTACTACGCAGATCCAATAACAATTAACAATATGTCATGTAGGTAATACATATTTAAAAAAATACAAATACTAATACAAATAATCTTTAGTGTATTCCATAACTTAATAAAAGAACAGAACCATGAATATGCATAAATGTACAAAAGGTGATCTTATGATTAAGAGAATGATCTGTTCCAGACAACCATGTAAAATATATGAATAGTACAAAGCACAAGAAAGTATGCCAATAATAAATTTATAAATATAAATATCAAAGATGTTACTACCCTAATTCAAGGAGTCAGTATGCTTTTTTGAGTTATTGGAATCCTCGTTTTTCTTCAAACGGTCAAGAGAAGTTTGTTTTAAAGTATTTTTAAGTATAATAACTTTATTGTAATAGTTTATTCCTGTCCCTCGGGACGTTATCAATTAATATGGGACACGTTGATAGTGGAAGCGTACCATAATTTATTGAATCTCGTGAAGCCGCCTAAGCGTGTTATTACGAGGCTACTAAACACGACGAAGACGCTGGTAGAAAGACTAAAATCATTTTAATTTTACGCTTCAGCCTGTAATATCCCACTGCTGTGCATATGCCTCTTTCCCCATGTAGAAGAAGGATCAGAGCTTAATCCACCACGCTTCTCTTTGGAGCAATCTTTTAAATTTGTTTAATATGCACTTAAGTAATCCAATAAAAATAATAATATTGTTTAATAATAAACAATAAATGCACATTTATCGGTACCAAATATGACTCTTCTTAAGGATCTGAATCTCTTTTTTAGGGTTCCGTACCCAAAGGGTAAAAACGGCACCCTATTACTAAGACTTCGCTGTCCGTCCGTCCGTCCGTCCGTCCGTCCGTCCGTCTGTCACCAGGCTGTATCTCAAGAACGGCGATAGCTAGACAGGTGAAATTTTCACAAATTATGTATTTCTGTTGCCGCTATAACAACAAATACTAAAAACAAAATAAAATAAAGATTTAAGGGGGGCGATAATTATTTAATTATTTATTACTCTCCAACGCCATCTATTAGAAATTTGGAAAACTTCGTCGATAGACTAATAAGTTTTCCAATAGCGGCATAGATGGCGTTACAATTAAATAAATGTTTTACAGAAAATTTACTTATATTTAGTTTAGTCAATGGTACGGAACCCTTCGTGCGCGAGTCCGACTCGCACTTGGCCGATTTATTTGAGTATATTTTTCTTTCTTTTAACTTCTTTTTTTCTTTTACCAGAATTGAATACGATAATATAAATAGTAAGTATTCCTGTAAAAAATCGAATTATTACGCACACATATTTACTGACCTAAAACATCATAAATTGAGTCATAATTATGCTATAGTGTTACAAAAAATTTCTCATACAATTGAGACTATAACATTGTTCATATATATAGATACAGGTATATGTAATACGTACGAGTATATAGATATAGGCATTCCGGTTTTGTGATTTTTTTCCGTATTTTGTTCAGAATATGAATGATCGACGTTATCAGTAAGCTTCCATAAAGGTTGTCAGCTAGTGAATATCTGGAATATAGTATAGTAACAATTCCAATAGGATATGTATGTACGTACATGGAATTTGTTGTAGGTAGGTTTTTAAAAAAAATTGTATTATCATTAGCCAAATCAAGTTTGGCTAAGCTTTTAGTTTTCGGTTTGTTGCCACATTACAGATTTTTTTTGTTTAATCGCTGCAAAGAAAAAACAATAATAAAAAAGCCTTATAATTATCTCCATAAATAAGAAATATATTTAAAATATATAAAAAAAGAAACAAAAAATGTCTGTAAATGTATGGGAAATGAATAGAAACGTACAAAGTAATATTTTATCGGCTTTAATCATTTATGGCTACCATCAAGTGACCTAGTCAGTTTTAATGTAATAGAAAAAGTATAGAAGGTAGGTAATTTAATTTCGTGAAACATTTTTCATTCATATAAGCTTATTGAATTTTAGTCAGCCATTCTGTTTGTTTTAGCTGGCAAAATTAATTACATCAGCGTTTAATAAGATATATTTTTCTTGAAAAAAAAAAATATTTCTAATTCGTTTGCTATAAAAGTTTATTGGCTTCAGTTCCAGTTCTGTTGTAAAGTCGATGTGTTCTTTATATGATACTAGCTGACCCCGCAAACGTTGTTTTGTCATATACTTTATTAACCCCTGCAACTTCTTGTGGGTGGAATTTCTTAAAATCCGTTCTTAGCTGACCTCTACTCGGCGATAAAAATATTCCTACCAAATTTGAAGTGTACTACACTTAGATTAAAACAAAAAGGGGCTATTTTGTTTTAATCTAAGGTACTACACCTTATGGTTCCAGAGATATCGTGATGAGTCAATATATGGGTGGAAATCTCTTTAATTACGTAATATTGTATGTAATATATGTAATATTTTTTCAATCGAAATCGTATATTGCGATAAATAAGACGACATTTATGATTATTTCCGGATAATCTTTGGTAGATGATTGAGGTACGTACGCACGTAACTTTCTAACGATTGCAGAAAATTTGAAAATTCTTTAATTTATGTTCCTTAATGCTAAGACAAATTTTGAATAATATAAAATTAACAAAAAAAAACAACATTGTATGCGTACAAAGTACAAATTTCGGAAGTGAAACTTTGGCAAACTTATTTAAAAAAAAAAAGTAATAAAAAAAAACAAATTTAAATCGATTTTAAATTTTTTAGGGTTCGAATGCCAAAATATAAAGCATGCCGTAATCCAACTCAGAATAAAGTTAACTGAAATATTAGAACCGTCAATTGACTCGTATGTATGTAAGGCTCGTGTGACAGTGACACAAAGGTAATGTAAAAAGTCAATTTTAGGTTGAGTGGGCACTTGTTGGAGCTATCTTATTAAATACTCCACAAAAGATACAAGTGGAATATGTAGGTAATTGACCATTGTAAAGTGTTTAGCAAAGCTAGTTTGTAAAGCTAGTTTTTTTTTTTTTATTGTAACGAAATGTTATTTTTCGGTACATTATACTCAAATACGATTATTGTCTGATTACAATGGCACTCTAGAAACGTTGTGCAAACCTTTAATTTAAGTGCATAATTGTATAATTTAGTGGTAGGTACTGTTGTAATGTAGATAGATAGTTTTGTTTTTATGTACTTAGTTGGTATGCCTTTATTAAGTAAATAAATAAATAAATAAAAAGCTCACTTGAATGAAGTGTATTTTGGAATTCAATTCACGCATACATCATACAAGTTATGTTTGTACATTTTATAGTTTTAACTTGACCTTTTTATTTCAATGTAAGTTCTTGCTCCACTAGTGGTAATAAATTTTATTTCAAAGATTTAATTGTAATGTTACAAATAAAGTAGACTTCGTGTCAATAGCTAGTTTTAAGTAGGTACACATTTCTTCTTAATTTACATCGAAACAGTGAAACTTTTCTAACATACTTGTCAAAGTATACCTATTTAATTTTTACGTTTTTGTGTATTATGGTAGATAGATATCTTTTAGTTGCGTTTATGTACGGAAAGAGGCATTAAAATTGTGGCAATGAGAATAAAATTGATCTTGATTAATAAAATGAGTTTACGTATGAGTGAAACCATGCTCTAGTATCAAAATACGAAGTCCTAGCACAGACAACAAAAACATTTCAGTAATTAATTAATTATTAAATATAAAAAGTAAAGCTTATATTTTAAATAATGTTAAAAGAATTGTTTGTAAAGAGTTCTCTCCGTTCAATTGTTATTTAAGAAATAAGAAATCAAAGATTATTGTTTGCAGAAAATAAACAAGGCGAAACAAATAGAACGATTCTTGGAGATCCGCAGCTCGTTTCTGCTCTACAAAACACTGAATCGGTGATATCAAAGTAATTGTGTTATTAACATTCCTGAGGATCACTTCTACCGCTGATGATCTTCAGATAGAAAACTTAGAACTTTAGATAATAAGTTATCTTTTATTGGCTAATGACCAGCTCGTTGGCGCATTTGGATGTGATCGTGCTCTTCACGCCAGAGTCGTCTTTCACCTAGAGTCCCAAACTCGAGACGTACGAGTACACATACGAGTATAAAATATGTTATACCACACTGGGATTTCAAATCTGGGATGCATACGTTATAACATTTACTTTTAAAATATGTCAAATGTCAACTATAACACGGGCATTAAGCTTTTTACCTTAAAATATTAAAATATTATTTTTTTATAAAGTAATTCTACCTTAGGAACAGGTTCTATGGTTGAACATATGTATATGTATTATAAGCAAATTATTTTTTAAATTCATTTCTTATTAGCTTATGCTCATTAGTGTCCATGTTTTAGTATGTGTTGTTTGAGAGAAAGCACTTTACGTAACTACTTTCATTAAAGTATGTTGTATTCGGGCACTAGAAACATGTCTAAGCAACGATTGAACAGACCGAGTTATATAGCTTATACATATGTTTTTCATGAGCGGAGATTGAACTCAAGACCGTTAGCTAACCTACCGCAGTAATCATAGCCAGTATACATCGTTAAGTGGTGATAGTTATGATTCCAGGTACAAATGCGTCATGGTAGAAAAACATCGAAAAATATAACAAAAATTCTTGCCTTCTTTTTATTAGCAGAATATCTGTTACAATGAAAAACTAATAAAAATGTATGTTATAAGATTTTTTTTTTCAAGTTTAGTAATACGGCACATATAATTAAATATCTTCAGACAAATGTATTTTGGATTCCTAGAATATTTTAAGAAATATTATATTAGAAGTAACGAAAGAGCACATTTCAGACGTACATATTACATAATATACGACTTTTTAATAAAATAATTTTTTATTGTGGAACTTAAATCTGAAAGTAACTGATGAATTTTAAAGCACCACCTACTTGAATTTTTCCTAATATATTCCAAGAATATTTTTTTAATTTTTTTAAACGACTTCCAAAAAAGGAGGAGGTTCTCAATTCGACTGTATTTTTAATTAATAATATAAAAAAGTTGTTTATATAAGTTAACGAAACATTCTTATTGTGTTAAATATGCAAATTTCTCGCGAAGATCCTATTATTATACCCGGTCAATGGCCGTTTAAATTTTAATTGATGTCTAAATAATTGTTTGTAAATTTATTTTACCCACGACTTTATTAATTACGATCTAGTCTAAAGATATTTTTTCTTGTAACGTATTTTTGTTATAAATTATCAGCAAACAAGGAGGTGATTCACCTAATTTTAAGTGATCACCAGCGCCAGTAAGCATCACCTCAAAAGAGCCGCATTGATAGTTAGTAAAGGGGATAGGAAGGAGTTATAGATGCATGAAATACACGAGAAGCGGTAACTTGGTGTCCGACTTTCTACTTAAAATAATTATTTAAAGCAGCTAATCCACGCTGATTCTATAAGAGTGCTAGATCACCAGCTAAGCCAGCCGTATACGAGCTGCAGTTAATTAACTACAGCTCTAGTAAAATAATTTAAATTCACATATCATAAGTTAAGTATAATAAGGTAATTTGTATTTAGTATTAAGTTCTTGCTTCATCATTTGCTATTTCTCGGATGTCCACTTGTAATCAATAAACAAGAACTTCGCAGAATGTAAGGTATTATGCATTATTTGAAGACACGATCGCGCAATGGTTTCAGCATTGGCTTATGGCTGTTGCGCTGCCGGTTGCGGGTTTGGTTTTCACACTTGGTTTGTATTGGCCATACGGTTGTTTGCCGTGGTCTGCATGTTTGTGCTTGTGTATTGGTCTAAGATCCGGTATTAGCAAAATATTCCCTTCAGTTACTGACTGACTGAGGTTACTGATTTGGCTGCAAATAAGTATAGCAATCATAGAGATGGGTGCCTACTACAACTACAGTAAAGTATATTATAATATAAAATATTGACGGTTTAGCTTACTACATGTAATTGACATGAGAGGGAAAAGATCAATACATTTTTTTAAGTATTATTAATTGCAGCAGGCTTATGGTGGCAGAGATTGTTTTTATAAATTCACAATATTGAATTCAGCCTATAAAAAATTGTTTCATCTAATTAACAGATGAGGGAATATTTTGCTAATCCCGGATCTTAGACCATATTGTGAGTGTTTCCGGACCCCCGAAACAGGAGTAAATCCTCGTTAGGGCCTTTGTGTGAGGCGTTTATTTGTTTATTTATTCTCGTAAATATTAAAAAACTCAATTATAAAAAGCAAATTAAGCAAATAAAAACAAAATAGGAACTGTATTTGTACATGAATGCAGTGCAGTAAAGTTTAATTCTTTGTTTTTTCGAAACACATTTATTTTTCGTTTGTTCCGTAAAATAAAATACAAACCAAATATGTTTTAAGTCGCGAAAATGTATCGCGGATTAAATATTTACGTCAGAGTCGTTTAAGATTTCTATGTTCGTCCGTCAGCGGAAGTTTCAAGGAAACAAACAAATCTTGGCGAACCTTAGCACTTACCGTTCTTGCCAATATATTACGTAAGACGAACTTAGCGAAATATTATATTATATCATCGTCTCTGGCCATTGCATTAAGCACGTGCCTATGAGGTTAAGTGCAATCTCTGCTTCCGCTTTTACCGAGCGTTTCAGAAGCAATAGATGTTTTCTATTTTAAGCAATTGTCTAAAGGTCGATGTACATCAGACGAGCGAATGCTCATTCTATCCCCACTATATCAAATTCTTTTTAGTGTAAACAGGCGTAGAGCATTCTTTCGCTGTTATATATATGATACAAGTTTTCGTTTACACATAAAGATCAAGAAAGAATGCTCTTGTTCTAGCTCTAGTTCTTTGTTCGTTTGGTCTAAACCCACCCTTACAAATTAGAATTTATATCTGTGGCGAAAATAAATATGTACGTAATAATGAAGATATTATTGTTTTCGTATTTTTATATACAGTGTAAGATGCACGGTGTATATCTGTAATTAATTGTACGATTAGCGTAAATAAATTAAATTTTTATTCAGTAAATGTAAGTAACATTGTAACCATCGTTGTTATACCAAATTAATAAAAAGATTTTATATAGAAAAGAGGCAGTCCATTATCTGTGTCTGTCTCCTGATATGATTATTATCATTATCTGTTATCAAGTATTTGTTAATGGGTAGAAAGATAGTAATAATTCGATTCACTGAAAACAAACAGCACTCAGCGTAACATTTTGTTTATAATTTTATTCTAATAATAAAGCGTAGTTTATTCTTTTAGTTCTCAAAATAAGCGTTAAGCTGAACCCACACGATCGTACTGATTGAATTGAAGTTTTATTAATCTATGGTAATAAAATGAACTTTTTTACTTAATCTAGTATTATATAATTTTAAATGCTAAAGTAAAATATACCTACGTTTCGTCATTAAAAAATTATCTCGAATTTTATTACACCCATATCTATTTTAATATTATGTAGAGGAAAGATTTAATTTTGTGTTTGTTTGTATATTGATAAACTCAATAACTATTGAACCGATTTTGAGAATTCTTTATCAGAAGGATGCTATAACTAAATGAAAGAGTTTACAGTGGAAGAAAAAAATACAGCCGAAATCGTGTAATACACGCGGTCGACGCCGCGAGTTGCAAGCTAGTCATATTATAGTTTTAACGTTATTGAAAAGCTGTTATTAGTTAAAGTTGTAAATTGACAATACTGTTATTCCTTAATTTTATGGAAATATTATATGTATACAGGTTTACACGCCATCTTTCGGATAATATAACGAGCTAAGCAGACCAGAAACCTCACCATGCACAGGTCGTAAATATGAGGTGATTCAGCGAGGCTGCATTCCAATTGCACCACAGTTGCCACGCGTCTCGTGCCTCGCTCCTTGCCTCCACTCTTAATAATGTCGTTGCATTTAAATTGCTAAATGTTTTATAAAAATGTTCTGTCGCAAATATTTTACAGGTTTATAGCTGTTACTCGTTTAATTCTAAGTTTTTCGTAGTTACTTCCTTTGCCAAGTTCATTTATTAAAAAAAGCTCATATGATAATAATAATATACTTTATTTCACATTTAAATAAAGAACATTTATATGAAAAGCAATTATAGTCACAAATTGTACAACCAGACGGTCTTACTGCTAAAAAGCAATCTCTTCCACACAGCCTGCTAATGAGAGGGATATTGCTTTTCATATGGGCAGGTGGTATATAAATATAAATAAGTAAAAAAGAATATATATAACAATGAATATGATCATATTGTATATCTATGTATTTATTATCTTATGTATTAAGTGTATTTTGTAGAAGAACTTATTAGTTTTTACTTTAAAAAATATCTTGCTACTCTTAACTTATTAAAGTTGCATCCTGTGTACGTATATATGTACATATAATTATATTGAGCGAGTGTCTATTAAGAACTTATATTTATATCCATTAATTTCGAAATTATTTTCTAGACTGACTATTTTCTAAAATAGAATATAGCCATGAACAATCTAAATAAGACAGCAACTTGCAGATAAAACTTTGTCAAACTTCATAGTCTTTGGAAATTCAAACTTCGTATCTCTTTGATAAGATTTCAATTCTTTTTACTGTTGTGAGCACCAACTTCGTTGAAATTAACAACGTTTAATTTTAAACTCACCGGAGCGTGTGGATTAGGCTCCGACTCTTTTCCTACACAGAAAAAGAGGTCTATGCCCAGATGTGGGATGTTACAGGCTGAAACGATCGATCGAACAACATTTAAAAACATACTATTGAGATATTTAGGGCGAACTAATTCAACAATGATTAGTAAAATATAAACTATTTAAGACTAGAAATATACTGCTACTGAAGCAGAGAACGTCGCGTCGTGCCTCCTTTTTGCTTAACATATCGACTTAATTTAATTTTCTTATTCACGATCCTTATCCTGACAATAAGGCACAAAAAATATCCAATTTGATACAGTTGTTCGGAATGTGGTGGATTAAGCTCCGATCCTTCTCCTACATGGAGAAGAGGCCCATGCCCAACAGTGGGATATTACAGGCTGTATCGTGATCGTGATCGTGATCGTTCGGAATGTATGTACTTTTTACGATTCTTTTTTCAATACATAGATTTTAATAAATAGTCTGTAGTATATAATTTAATAAATAAAACTATTCACGTTTGCATAGAAACGTAAAATTTCAAAGAAA
Source organism: Melitaea athalia (assembly GCA_905220545.2). Taxonomy (NCBI): domain Eukaryota; kingdom Metazoa; phylum Arthropoda; class Insecta; order Lepidoptera; family Nymphalidae; genus Melitaea; species Melitaea athalia. Next base: position 19,768,531 of record HG992180.1, read on the forward strand.
ACTGAGTTTAAAACGTTCATTAGAATCAGAGTTCGTTTTACGGGGAATGCTTTTAATTAATGATTCTGTGAATATTCACGAGCTTCAGTTGCCTCGAATGATTTCAAAGACATTAAATGTAAAAATACTAAAATGTGACTCAGGTTGACTTCTGAAAATTTGAATAATTTCTCGTTTTATTATTTTGACGGTTTGTTCAAGAACTTGACCGTAAATGTAATTATATTTTCTTGATGTCTGCACTTATTTGTAGTACGTGGTACGGTAACTGAAGGTAAAGTTAAAAAAGAATTATGTAGAATACAATTTTTTTTCTGTCCAAGATTGTGTTATTAGAATATATAAATAAGTATATTTTGAAGTCTATACTTATCAGAGTGACGCAAAATTTCACCTTTTTTAAATTTGGAATCTACTTTCAAAAAAGTTTTTATAAATGTTTGGATTCTTCTATTTTTATCTGTCTAAGAAGTATTGTAAAAAATGTATTTATATATTCTCTGATAATAAGTTACGAGATTTTCAACGGGAAAAAAATTGTTGGACACCATTTTATTTTCGCTTAACTGACTGCATAAATCGCAATGCGAAGTAATTAAGCCCTTGCGGTAGCGCGGATTTATTGTAAAATAAAACAATTAGTTCGTGTCAAGTTGAGTAACAGCTGTGTTAAAGTTCGAAGTTTACAATGTCCGCAATAATGTGTTATTACTACCAAATGCTTCTGCACAAAATTGCAAAATAATGATAATAAACAGACTACTACTAGAATTATATAGGTACTAGGGGTATATTTTGACAGTAACATAATATACTAGGCGTATATGTATAATATATACTACTAGGGGTATCCCCCAACTCACAGTGGAGCAGCGTGGTGAACCTTCTCCTACAAGGAAAAAGAGTCCTATGCCCAGTAGTTGGATGTTTTAGGCTGAATCATAATACTATGCCAGGGATATATTATACCAGGGTGCTATATGCCTTGGCGTTAAACTTAATCAACTGCCTTTTTTTTTTTTTTATGTAACTAGGTCGGCAAACAAGCGTACAGCTCACCTGATGGTAAGACCGTAGCTTAAAGACACCTGCAACACCAGAAGCATCGCAAGCGCGTTGCCGTCCCTATCCCCAATCCCCCCCAGGAGCTCTGGTCACCTTACTCACCAACAGGAACACAATACTGATTGAAAACAGTATTATTTAGCTGTGGTCTTCTGTAAGGTTGAGGTACTACCCCAGTCGGGGTGCTCCATATTTTGAGCAGGATATTTCCTGCTGTGCCCTACCTCAGTTAACTCAGTTGCCTCTACTAATATTTTCCTTCTGGTTTCTCATCTATGTTATTTTAACCTTATTTAATAACGGAAATATTATTTAAACTTAAATCTAACTGAGTGTGAATTTTTCTCCTATCTTATCTTCTTTTATAATTAATTATTAAAAAAATCTTCTGACTACAAAGTAATATAACATAATAGATAAACTGACGGTCATAACAGGTTTCCGATAGTAACAACACGTCAATTCAATTATTTGATAAATGATTTTAAAAGTTGTTCCAAGTATTTGCTTCGGTCAAACAGGATACGATTTTGATGTTCGCCAAAGCGTTCAACCGCGTGCTAAAGCTGTGTTAAAACGTCGCCTTTCTTTCAAATATATTGCTATGGTTATCGGCAAGTATATTTAGCGGTGACCTTTAACTTTACTTCAACATTTTAAGGTATCAAAATGAATCTTCGTGATAGAGTATGTGTATATGTGTAAAAATGTTGCGCTCCAACACATGGCAATGTACGCTTATAATTCGACTGAGGCTTTAATATACCTTTTTTACATTATATACCAACGTTATTCGTCTATTGTAGAAATTTTATTAATAATTACGATTCCAATAATCGCAAGTGATTCTTATCGAAATCAATGAAACCATCAGATAAACACAAGAATAAATATCGAAATTAAAATATTATATTCTATTTGAGTAGGTTTTAAAAGAATTTTAAGTCGTTCAACATCGTGACATAATGACGCTGCATTTCATGCAAGATATTACCAAATTTGTATAAAAACACAGTTTTTTTTTAAAGAGTAACTGCGGATTTACTAGCCTGTATTTCTCTGCAAAATCAGCATTCTGAAAAGGTGGTATCTTCACTTTTAAAATAATTAAAATTTTAATTTGTGCAATGACGATTCGAATGTGCTTTTGAATAAAGATAATTTTGATTTTGATTTTGACATCAATGACAATACCCTGTCAACAGAACACATACCCAGGAACTAGCGAGAGGGTTAAGGTCGATTTACATCAGACGAGCGAATGCTCATTCTATCCTCACTATATCAAATTCTTATCAAATTCTTTTAGTGTAAACAGGCGTAGAGCAATCTTTCGTTGTTATATATATGAATACGAGTTTTCGTTTACAAGTAAAGATCAAGAAAGAATGCTCTTGTTCTAGCTCTAGCTCTTTGTTCGTTTGGTCTAAATCCACCCTTACGTTAATCACAACAGGAAAACAACACTACTCGAGAACAGCATTATTTGGCTGTGACCTTCTATGAGATAGAGATTTTTTCACATTATGTATATGAGCATGTAAATCTAATTATTCCAATAAAAATTAAACATCGTTCTAGTATCAAAATAGTCTCTATTCGTAAGCTCTTAAAGTTAGTTCAGATTTCCATTAAAACTCGTATGAATCATTTCACACATCGTGTTTATTAAATAGGCTATAAAAACGCTAACGTTACGAGTTTTAATTAGTTTCATCTTTAAGATACGAATGTATAAGATAAATATAGAAAGCTGACACGTGTAATATTAGTAATACATATGGATATTTGATGTAGTAATCCTATTAAACATGTTTAGCCGACTCTCAAATATTATGTGTGTGATACGATTACGATACGATACGATTCAGCCTGCAATATCCCACTGTTGGGCATAGGCCTCTTCCCCATGTAGGAGAAGGATCGGAGCTTAATCCACCACGCTGCTCCAATGCGGGTTGGCGGATATATTCCCTATTATGAGTAACGATCGCTATCAGATGTACATGATAACAACCGGGACCGACGGCTTAACGTGCTCTCCGAGGCACGGTGGGGAGACCCACAAGGACTGCACAAACACCCAGACCACGGCAAACATGTGTATGGCCAATACAAATGTTGTCGTGTGCGGGGATCGAACCCGCAACCGCTCGCGCAACAGCCAATCACAATCCATTGCTGTTACCGCTGCGCCAACGCGGCGTCATTATTCAGTATGTGTGTGAAAATAAACAAAATTTATATTTTTAAATAAATGAAAATGAATTACTTAAAATCTGTATACGCGTATTACTTCCCAGCAGTTGCAGTAAATTAGATTATTCTATTTTTTTTACAACATTTTTGTTAAATCAAGGTTTGTATAAATATAAAAATAAATAGATCTATTATTCATAATAATAAAATATGGAAGTAGTAAGTTTTTAGGTTCAGCTAGTTTGCTATTTTTTTAAATGTACTCGTATATTTATTATTTAATACTGTGTATTGTTGTGTAGTCTAAATACAAATCTGTAGGTCTACCATGAGTTTTGTTACAAGCGCACATGACGTAACTACAGTAGTAAACGTAGAAACGCTACTGGAATATTTAACTATACCATACCTATTATGAGTATTTCTAAATTTTACTATAGAGTCTATCGTGCACTCGATAAGACTTCTAGTTTTTAATACGTTATATTGCGTATTAGTTACTAATATCTTTATCTTTCTTCCGTATAGAAAACTACACTCGCTAACGTGTATCGTCTCTGAAAACTCATGGTAGACGTACAGGCTTTGACAGACAATATACGATACCTAAATACCTACCTACCATTTTCAACAGTTCGGTTTTTGAAGTGTTTTAAAAACAATACAAATAATTCAAGAAATATTTACAAAAAAAATTTCTTATACTAGTCCACGAATAAATTTCGAAACGTACAAAACTTTGTAAATTTAAGTTTTTTTTAGAACAAATTAAAAACATATTATTATAAATTAAAATATTGTTATTGTTGTTTTGGTTTTTCTTTAATTATTATTTGTATGATATCTATTATTTTATATACTTACAATTATTATTGACATGATTGAAATAAAACTACAAGATGGTATGTTTTAATTTACTAAAACTATTCGAAAACAGGATAATTACCATGTTTATTACTCAGTCTCGTGAACAAGATATTCGCAATATCGAGCTCCGCAAAACGAAAATAATAAACATGGTAAATATCCCGTTTTCGAATAGTTTTAGTAACAGAAGTAACCATGTCACTCTAAAATTTTATATTTTAATTTATTCACAATCATGCATAATTTAAGTTTACAAGACTTATTAGACTAAAAATACAATTTTTAAATACGTACATACTCGTAGCTTCTAACATATTTTAATAAATTAAGAAATTTTCCTTGCTTCTGAAATAACAAAAAAATATATTTAAAATTAGCATAACAAAATTGTTAGGTACATCTTACAAAAAATTAATAATAATCTATATAATAAAAATGAATGTTTCTAAGCGCATAACTGGAGAATGGCTCGACCAATTCGGCTAACTTTTTTGTATGTTCCTTAAATCCCACGAAAGGTTTTTATTTAAAAAAAAACATGACAGAATGAAGTCTGTCCGGGCAGCTAGTATAAATACTCTTAATGAGCTAATATAACTTTTATTACTTTATAATGTTTTCTTTTTAGTCGAAGAAATGAATCCACTTAAAGATATATGAAGACATCAAGGCTTCCTAAGTTGAGTTCATTTAAAAGAATTGGTTTAAATTTTTTTCTCTGCAAAAGACACAGCAAGAGCATTTTAAGTTAAGTTCGCGGTAAAAGTCACTTAACTACTGCTTCGAATAGCTTTGCGAGAAGTTTAAATAGAGAGATCGGAGTTTTGTTATCGCTGGATTATGTATTCTTTACTTTAATAGAGAAAAAACTTAAAATCGCACTTTCAAGTTTATTTGTCATTTTTTATATTATTTCTTAAGGTGAAATATATATAATATACTTAATATTAACCTCAGCTTAAATTAATAAATTCTAACAAAATACATAGAAACGACAAATTATGGAACTATAAAGTCACTTCCGTTTATAATTATAAAAAAATACAATTACTTTGATATGGCATGTCGACGTAATTATATTTATAATCAAAAAAAAATGCTATTAATACCCTTACCCTATATAGATAACAAGTTTTTTGACACTTGCGTAATGTGATCGTAAATGTTATGAATTTTGATGCTATTTTTTGTGTAACAATTTTTTAACCAAAATAAAGAGTTTACTATAGCATATTATAGGTAAGTATTATATATATATATATATATATATATATATATATATATGTGTGTGTGTGTGTGTGAGACTATGTATACGAAACCTAAATTAAAATGAATCAATAAGCTGACACATTAAATCCTTTTTAGTTGCCCATAAAGCTATCTACTAATATTGTACGTACGTAAGTTTTAATTTTATTTCTTTTATATGTATGTTTGTTATTTTATATATGTACTAGCTTCTGCGCGCGACTTCGTCGGCGTGGACTCCGCTCCTATTGGTCTTAGCGTGATGATACATAGCCTATAGCCTTCCTCGATAAATGGGCTATCTAACACTGAAAGAATTTTTCAAATCGGCCCAGTAGTTCCAGAGATTACCGCGTTCAAACAAACAAACAAACTCTTCAGCTTTATATATTAGTATAGATACATGTTTTTATTCTTTCACGCAAAAATTAGATATCCAATTGTAATAAAACTTGTAGTAACTATGTAAGTGGGTAAAGATCCAAAATACGACTATTATAGAGACATCATTATAATTTGTATCCACAATCACCCGACATAGAAAAGGTTAAAACTGCGATGGGCAACGTATACTATTGTACACACAGAATTTATAATGCAACAGTATTAAATTAATTCTTCCCGTAGGTATTGTTATGGCTATTTACGTTAGCTTTTCTTCAAATTATGCTTCATAGTTCATTAGGCATATATTTGCGTGAACGCTCCTGTGCGACCCAAAGGATATTACCACGGCTTAATGCTGATTATGAAATGCTAATAACAGCCTTGAAAGGCCAGTTTTATTATGGCACGGTACTGTATCGTGCGTTCTAAAAATAATTCACCTTTAGAAAATAGTCTGTTCAAAATCTCCACACCATAAATGGTGTATAACATTTTGTGATGTTTGAAAAAAAAAACATTGCTATTAGTTAATATAAGATTTATTTATTATTAAATAATCTTACAACGAAACATGATTTTTACCGTCATTTAAACTATGTTAAATTAGCTTTTTTATTATATACTAGCGACCCGCCCCGGCTTCGCACGGGTGAAATGCCGATACTAAATATACTACACACTTTGAATTTCAAGTCTCTTACTTCAAAAACATAGGACTTTCATGCAAACTTCCAACGCCCCGTTTAACTCCCTTAGGTATGGAATTTCGTAAAACCCGTTCTTAGCGGATATCTACTCCCTATAAGGGACCTACCTGCCTAATTTCAAGTTTGTAGGTGTATTTTTAATTCGACTTTCATACAAACTATCATCCCCTGTTTTAACCCCAAGAGGGGGTTTATTTCTCAAAATACATTATTAGTACACCTCAACACCATCTATAGAGCATACATTTTGAATTTCAAGTCTCTTACTTCAAAAACATAGGACTTTCATACAAACTTCCAACCCCCTTTTAACCCCCTTAGGGGTGGAATTTCGTAAAATCCGTTCTTAGCTGACCTCTACTCGGCAAAAGGAATATTCCTACCAAAATTCAAGTCTCTACGCCTTATGGTTCCAGCTGGCTTACTCTTGAAACTCGATCCTATTTGAAATTTAGGATTGGGATCGAGAACTTGTCAATCGGTACTCTTGATCACTACACTAGCGCACGATTTGACTCGATTACAGTGGAATTTTTTGTAACTAATAGAAATTGGGATTTCTCGATCTTAAACATTTTTTGCACTCTTGACAATATTTTGACGTTGATAGATCGACTTGGAAATCGTGTTTGGGATCGAATTTACTCGATTCAATAAAGTTAACTTTTTAGTGTTCGTTTGTGTATCCTAAAGTGTTTTTTATTAAGATAATGGCACGACTGGCGCTTATTTTTGATATATTAGAGAACTCCAATAGAATAGATATGAGACAAAGGCGGAATCTTAGAAGAATGGCGCGTTATGCCGATAATGCGTTCGCCATGAGTGATGAGGAGTTTAAAAAATGTTATCGCCTCAGCAAGGAGTTATTTGAAATTGTTCATAAAGATTTGGTGCCGCTGTTACCTAGAACTACCCGTCGTAGCGATATATCTACGCGTTATAAGGTATGTCAATAGAAATATCGACCTATCTTCTATAGTTGATCTTCTCTCTTTATCATTCTTTTTTTACGACCTCTGCGGGATACTTATAAAATATATCTCTATAGGTTTTAGTGGCACTTTCATTTTACGCCACGGGAAGCTATCAGCGTTTGGTGGGAGCTACGCACGGAACGCTGATGTCACAACAATCTGTGTCACGAGCCATCAGAGAAGTCACAAATGCCCTCAATACAGATGCGATTGTAAATAAATGGCTAAAATTCCCACAAACCCGTCGAGAAAGAGACAGTATTAAACAAAGGTAATAAAAATGTTTATTATTATTTATTGGTTTGACATTGTTCTTCACAATATGTGATACCTATCTATTCATATAAATCAAATAGGTGCTTATTGTAATCTATTTGACATATAGAGTAACAAGTATTTGCATTAATTTCAGATTTTATGAAAAGTTCCAAATACCATCCGTAGTTGGTGCTATTGATGGTACTCATGTAGCTATCATACGTCCAGCTCAAAATGAGGAGAGGTTTTATAATAGAAAAGGATTTCACTCAAGAAATGTTTTAATTGTAAGTTGACTCTTGGGTTCTATAACTGCATAATTTAATTTTAGTAATGCTTTTTCTTCTATCTTTACTTTTGACTTAGTAAAAACAAACTTAAAAAAGGAATTTTGAATTATGATAAAAAATTTGTTCTTTCCTTTTTAGATATGTGATGCAGATATGAATATTTTAAGTGTTGATTCATCTTTTGGTGGAGCAACTCACGACAGTTTTATTTTAAATCAACACCCTGTCAAAAGCTACCTAATAAATTTATTAAATTCAGGGGAACTTGTTTATTTACTAGGTAAGTCTAAGTTAAAATCATAAGATAAGTGATCAATTATTATTGTTTCATACATAAATACTAAATTGCTAAATTGCAATAATTATATCTTTTTAGGTGACTCTGGCTTTCCCCAAAGAAATTTTTTAATGACACCTATTTTGGATGCTCCGGCTGGCTCACCAGAAGAGCACTACACCAACATGCATTGTGTGGCACGCAATATAGTGGAGCGTACTATAGGTGTATTGAAAAATAGGTGGAGATGTCTCCTCGGCCACAGGGTCCTTCACTATCATCCTGACACAGCTGCTAGAATTATAAATGCTTGTTGTGTTTTACACAACATTTGTAATAAAGCAAGCTGGAGTCAGAATGACAGTGAGGATACCATACCATTTTCAGTAGAGGAAGATAGCAACCAGGAAATAAGTAGGCAGGATCTTTCTGAGTTAACCAGAGGTAATGAAGCTAGATCTCGTTTGGTGCGTGAGTTATGGGCTGCGAGGCGTTATTAATGGCAAGCATAAATATATTCTGATAGTTATAGATTTTAAACTTAGTTTTTATTGTTGTTCTAGTAGGGAAGTAGACTGAGGTTGCCAATCAAATCATAAATTATGCGACGTTTCGATCTTTAATTAGACCTTCATCAGGCATCTTTATAATTGATATAATTGACATCTATTTTTCGCTTGATAATTTTATTAATATTTATTTATTATTTTATTTTTATTTTAAGATGAATTTACAGTTATAATAATACACAATTAGAGTTTATACAAATTAAAAAATTACAAAAACCAATTAAAATTCACACAGATAGATATGAAATAGTAATTAAAGCATAAGTTGAGCCCGCAATAGAAAAAACTTATACACATATTGATGTTGGTTGTAGACATAGTAAATATTTATGTAATAATACTTTATAATATAATATTACTTTATAATCTCAGATACATTCCAAAACTCTTCTATTATTTTTTTAATTTTTATTATTATTGTGACAATATGTTATAATTTTTGTAATTCAAGCATTCTAGGATCTAAATTTATTCCCTTGACTCATAAAAGGTTGATATTTTTACATCGAACGTCATTAAACTTGTCAAAAATTTTTTACATTATGATTTAATTATATCCATTACTTCATCAATTGTTTATCTAATTCTTTGTCAGAATGAACATTTAATTTTTAATATTTAATTTTTTAATTTTTAATTTATATTTTAATTTTTGTCTTGATTTTGATTTCGATTTTGTATTGAATATTATTTTTAAGTTTTATAATTGATTGAATATTAATTTTAATTTAATTGTTATTTTAATTATTGTATTGTAGTTTTAATTATTATATTGTAATTTTAATTGTTTATATTGGTTTAGTATTGATTGGATTGGATAATGTTATAATTAAACTCTTGTTAAATTATTGTTTGTTTTTATTTGCCTATGTATATTTTTATATTATCAATATCACAATCACAGCATATTAAAATAGAACTAAAAAACTTAACAATTAGCCTTTTATCCTCTTTTAACCTAAGGTAGCAATTTTTAAATATAAATCACAGTTAGTTAGTTTTTAATAACATCAAACAAAATTATGGAGAAAGAACTGTAAAACATGTTAAGCTTTGGGCCAATAGTACAGTAAAATTAGCTTCACTAAAAAACAGAAGAATTTTTTTATTACAATGTAGACTCAATAAGGTTATACCGAAACATATTATTCAAAATTTTAAATGCACATATCCACTACTTTTAGAAAAACATCCATATAATAAACAAGTAGATAAATTAATAAAGAATTTTCATCGTCCGATTTTAAATATTGAAATAAAGGTAACAATATGGGACATTGAACAACTGCTGATAAAGATTCAAAATTTAAAAGAAATAATTAGAGAAGTAGTACCGCTGGACATCTTTGATAATTGTATAAATATGAACAATAATAGATTTGATAAATTTTTTGACAAGATAAAGAAAAACAACATTAAAAAATTATCCAACTTAATAGAAGAAAAATTAAATAGAAATAGTTTGGCTAATACAAATAACAAGGTGTTTAATTTATAAAAAATAAATCACAGTATTTAGATCTCTAATATTTGAATATAAATCACAGATATAGGTCTCTAACATTTAAATATAAATCACAGTATTTAGGTCTCCAATATTTGAATATAAATCACAGATATAGGTCTCTAACATTTAAATATAAATCACAGTATTTAGGTCTCTAATATTTGAATATAAATCACAGTATTTAGGCCTCTAATATATAAATATAAATCACGCTATTTGGTTTAATAAATATTTAAGCCTATGTTTATAAAACTAACTATTAAAATATATTAATTTGTATTTGGTCTCTCCGAAATAATTGCTTGAGCAATTATTTGGGCAGCCTCGGTTACTGCTGCTGCTAAATTATTAATAGCAGCAGCAACTGCAGAGATATTACCAACTGCCTCTCTCAAGGCCTCGGCTGTCACCGTCTCAGCTTCAACTCGTTGCCGTTCTATGGCAGCAAATTGATTGCGATCCTCGTTCAGAGAAGATCTTTGTCTTGTCCGAGATCGCCGACTGACTGCTGACGGTGCTGTCCTTACTGGGCTTCGTTCCCGTTCACTTAATATAGGTACTGTGAAAATATATTTGATAAGTGTTAGATGTCATGTACTGTAATACTTATGTTCATGAAAGAAGGGAAGGGAAAGATTTACACGAATGATTTATCCACCTAAGAAACCAAAACAATTTATTACAAACCTGTCTCAGAATCTACTGTCTCCACAGCAGAATCAAGCACTAATATATCATCCGAGCTGCAGGCAGGAGTCACTGCCACAGTCGGAGTTTCAGGTAAAATGTCTTTGTTCTGCACTGAAACCTACAAAATTAAGAAGTAAATTAACAATTAAGTTATAACATCCATGATGAAACAGCAATTAAAAGTTTATTATTATTATTTTCATCAATCTATTCCTATAGATTGATAAAAAATTATAAAACAAAATAAACTTCAACAAAGTAACTCTGAATAATTAAACTAACATAAGGTTGAGGTTTCTATAATAGAGTAAAAAAATAATAGCTTAAATATGTATGATACAAAATATGCTGCAGATTGGAATCCTATATGTCCATTGTACATACAAATTTACTACTTACTGGTAAAAATGAAGCCATGTTTGGTGTGGGGAACGGGTTGATGGCCACATGGCTGTCTCCTGCAGCGAATTCCGGGCCACCCATCACACCAACCAACCTTTGGTCAATTGGGGTGAGAATCGGTAATGCCTCCACAGGACCACCACCAGTGCGACTCATGGACCGTACATGTTGGCCACAAACCTTTTTTAAGGCACATTTTTTATCAGCCCAATACTAAAAATATTATTATTAATATAGCTACTGAACACACACTGTTGTACAATAATAATTATTACTATAAATATATATATATATATATATACAAGAGTATACTAGTTATGTTTTAAAATCACTGCACCTTTGCCCAGCCTTTTCCATCTTTTTGTGCACCGCCCAGCGCATTAAGAGCTATCGATACTTCTTCCCATTTCCTTTTCGTAGTAAACTTGGCTTGGGCGGTGCGCAGTAGACCTTTGGCGATTCCTGGATTTTGTTCCAAGAAATCTGCCAGACCTTCCATTTGCTGAAACGTGGGCCTACTCATTCTTTTGAACGAGTAGAAGAAACTTTTTAATATGCTTTGTTTAATTAATAGAGATAAGAGAATGTTATTAAATTTAATATGTTTCACTTACTTTTCTTCGTGTTTTAAGTATATATTGCAATATCTTTTAACTAAACTAATAAAACTTTTTATTATTATAGGAATTATTATAGAAATAAATAAGTAAAGAAGATAAGTTAGTTACAAATATAAAATTTTAAGAAAATATATGTAATTGGAGATCATTTGAAAAGTAGAAGTCTCAAAACAAAATTGCGCCAGTCGTGAGCTTTTTTTTAACAACAACACTCATTATGCCAGAATGTATAATATATCTTGCGTTTTTATGCTTAAAAAAATCAGGTTTAGGTTTAATTTAAGGAATTAAAATATAATTGATAATATTTAATTATTGGAGACACATTATAATTAAAAAAACATACAATTTCATGCGTTAAATTTTATTTTCTTATTATTTTTTATTATAATGGCCACACCGGAAACCGATCGCCAATTCGATTCCAATTTCAATTCAATTGAAAGCTCGATTTGGTCAAGAGTACCAAAATTTTACAGATTGGAACTGGAACTGTATTGAATTCGTGTTTTTGTGAGATTGGGATTGAATTCAAGAGTAAGCCTGCAGAGATATCGTGATGAGTCAATGGGTGGGTTACTCTTTTATATATATAGATTTGAAAATCCTTTTTGACATAAATACAGCAGATTAGAGGTGGCATAATTATCATAAAAAAATAATTAATGCAGTATTTTAAGGAACTCTAATGATAAGCTTAATTTTCATTAATGATAGCTTTAAATGGAAAATCGCTTTTATTTTAATGGACAAAGAGTCTGAATTGTCAATTTTATAACGTTTTAAAATTATATCGTAATTTCTCGTTATTTTATTTTATAACACTGTTATGAGTCAAATCAAAGATCAAAACAAACGTTCAAACATTTTTAATTTCGCGTCACGTTAATTAATTTTAAATATAGTCTTTGGTATACTCAAAGGGCTATTTAATTAGGCTACTTTTGAAATAAAGGAAATAGTTATTTGTTCATTACTTTCTGAATTTTCCCGTAACGGTTGAGATTAAAGGAACAATTATGTACAATTTCGTAAACGAAATAAACATGAGCTGTCTCAATGCCATTTTATAATTACTTCCGATGTTTCTTTACCTTTAATTTGTATTAATTTTTGTTATTCTTAACTATAATTAATATGTGGCCTACTATTTGTTGCCATTAAGTAAATAATTCAATGTTATTATGTAATTAACTGACTTCGAAAAAAGGAGAAGGTTCTCAATTTGATTGTATTTTTATGTGTATTAAGTACCTCATAACTTATTACTGGATGCACCGATGTTGATGATCTTTTTCGGGTTCCGTACCTAAAAAAAGGAACCCTTATAGGATCACTTTATTGTCTGTCTGCCTGTTAAGACCCTTTTTCTCAGGAACACATGGCTTTCGGCTAAGGATGGTATCAAGCTGAAATTCATATCAAATACTCAAGTCTACTGTCCCTTGGAGATGTGAAAAATCACCAAAGCAATCAAAAGATACAGCCGTTTATGCTGCAAATTTTCGGTTTCTTTTCTTTTCTGCTAAAATCGGGTTTGCGCTTCGCAATAAATTTAGCGATTTATTTATATTTATATAGAGAATAATAATAATAATCTTTATTGGACACAATCATAATTCATATAATAAATAGATTACCCTGACTCCTGCACTAGTAGTACTGTGTTGCAGAAGCTTGTATCCTCCCCTTGCTTACATGTAGCAACCACTTATGCCCTTAGGAATTATATATTATTAATTTAATGGTACAAAAAAAAACTAATATTATAATATAAATATTTAAAACTAATGTTAACATTTAAGTGGAAGAGGTGAGGAGTAGAGAATAGAATGTAGAGTAAGTTATATTTTTTATAATAATCAAGTTTACACCTCATACTCAACAGCACCCAATGTAATTTCACTGTGTCTGGGTTTTGGAAATATAATCAAGAAATAAATACAAACGCCCAGAACACACAAAAACATTTGTGTACCTAATAGAAATATTTTTCATATTTCGAAACATAAAAAGTCTTACAGATAAAAAACGTTCGTGCTATAGTCATCAATACATATTATAAAACAAAGTTTCGTCCCGCTGTCTGTCCCTATAGGTATGTGCTTAGATCTTTAAAACTACGCAACGGATTTTGATGCAGTTTTTTTAATAGATGGAGTGATTCAAAAGGAAGGTTTATATGTATAATACATGCATATTATAGTAGAGGAACACTGATAATTTTACAGGTTTCTAATGTGATGTCGTAACTAAACACATTTTTGCGCTTACATTCCAAACGCTGTCTGAACCCTACGAGATAGATCAAAGAAATGTACTACAGTATTGGACACCTTAAAAAGACCTTACACCTTACAGACTTTACCCTTACACCTTAATTTCATCCGTGCGAAGCCGGGGCCGGTCGCTAGTTCCTATATAAAACCGATCGTGATTCGCATCGCAATAAATATCAGTTACTAATAACGAAACGTCCTATTGTTCTTTGATTATTTTATGACGTAACGTCATTATAAAACAATTACTTTTTTATCAATATGTCCGTAGATGTATTAACGTTTCACACTCAACAGCCCATAGAAGATTGAGAATCCTGTGTCGGGAATCGCAAAAAACACAGACATAAATACCCACATCACGAGTTTATGATAAGCATTTGTATAGCCATATATGGATACAAATATTTATCACGTGCGGAGATCGAACCCGTGACCAATAACGCACTACCCAGGTGCTGTGGCTACTTGTGATAACTTCAAAATGACTTCATAATGACTGATTTGGTGTGGCACCAATTCAACCATAATGCCATCATAACTTTGAAGTACATAGTTACGATTGTATTGGTAGCGTACACATGTTATAACGATTTCCGATTACATACTAACACATATTAGCATAATAATCACTGATCAATCATTGGAGCACGATCGAAATGGCAGGATTACATCTCCAATTCGAAGAATAGAGAACAAATAGTCAAAATCTAAAACAAATTTATTCAAACAGGACTCACGAGCACTTTCGAATTGTCATTTTACAAATTAAAACTTTAAAGCAACTTTGAAGTGATTATTATTTATGTACAAGTAAAGCTACCACTAGCTAATACACTCAATATATAGAAAAAAACCCTGTTATTGGAACATAAATAGAATATTTTTGTTCACAATGCGCATGCACATACTTATATGTATATATATTTCAGAAAAAATATAGCTTAATGTATATATATATATATATATATATATATATATATATATATATATATATATATATATATATATATATATATATATATATATATATATATATATATATATATATATATATATATATGGTGTATATAAATTTATTAGAAAAAAAATACATTAATACGAATAGCCGATATACTCTAAAAATATTAAATTATGCAACAAGCATGGACACAGCTTGGACACTTTAATATCGTATTCTTACAAAATATAATATATTACAACTTAATAAGACGGTTAACAAATGCAATATGACATAACATGCATAAATATAAAAGTAACACGTTCTGTTCATTTCATAAATATTGACAAACTCTTGCAATATAGAGATAGATGCCTATTTCGCGTAAGGCTAAATTCAATTTTAAACATATTTATAACTAGCTGACCCCGCAAACGTTGTTTTGCCATTATTTGCCATATATGTTATTAACCCCCGCAACCCCCTCTTGTGGGTGGAATTTCGTAAAATCCGTTCTTAGCTGACCTCTACTCGGCGAAAGGTTCAAATCTCTACGCCTTATGGTTCCAGAGATATCGTGAATCGTGATGAGTCAATGAGTGGAAATCTCTTTCATATATATATAGATAATATAGATGTTCTATGCACTAATGTTAAAGAGGAAAGATTTCATTTTTGTTTAATTTAAATAGATAAACTTGTAAGTTGTCACTGAGTGACGCAGGTTATATTTTAACAGAAGAAAACGGAATTATCAAAATTGTGTAATCTACGTAGGCAAAGTCGCGGACGTGTAGGTAGTTAAGAATATATAAAAAAAACTTTGTTATTTTTGTGAATATTGTGCATACTTTTAATCGAAAATCCAGTAAAGGAAATATTATCATAGTTATTAAAATATTATAATTAATCATTGTATTGACAATAGCTTAACTGCGCTGCGACGATATTAAATAAAATATGCGAATAAATAATCATTCATTTAATCCCGAATCCGTCCGGTCAAGGTTATTTAAAATAACCGGATAAATATATACATATATATTCAAGATGGTTCCGGTGATCGATTATGTGGATCGTAGTCGTAAGATCGCAGTTACAATTCCGGTCATCAAATCAATTTTTCATCAAAAGCAATGTTGAAGTAAAACGCCTGACTTGGGGAGTAAGGTAAATGTGTGACAAGAGCGTTACGAAAAGTGTGATCGGGTGAGGTGAACGGAGCAAGACAGAGGTGCGAGTACACATTTTGTTTCTCACTTTCTCTCATAGCCAGTTTCCTACGTTTCGTATATCTAAGACACAGTGCAGGCCTATTGTGCAGAAGTTTTACTTCAGTCGTGTGGTCTAAAGCACACTCTTTTTTTTATTAATGTTTAGTAGAAAAACATTTTTTGCAAGGTAACTGACATGACGTCTTGAGAGACATTTTTTATAATTTTTCTGACATACGAGTGAAATAAAATGGAGTACGATTTTTCTTTTCAATTGTAGAGTCGGTCTTTTAGCCAACGCCCATAAGATATTAAACTAAGTTATAGATATAAGATATGAAAATTAAATATGAAATTTTCTTAAATGATTCTACTTTATTAAAAATTTAGATTTCCGTTTATATTATAATTATCTATTATTGGTCTGAGTACGAAATAGATATTTTAAACACACGTTATTGGTTGTATATACTTTTCCTATTAAGTGGATGTAAAAGAAAACACTTGAGCCTCAAAGCTGATTATAAAATTTGTGTCTTACATTTATTTATTTGTTATTTCTTAGCACATATTTTTTTCATTTGGAGCATTGACTTAAGCAAAATAATTTGTGGTAAGGAATTAACCTAAAATGTACATAGCGAATGTTGGCTCTATCTAAAGCAATATGGCGTTTCTCTGTGGTGAGCTAATCCTGTTAAGCTCAGAACAAATTTTGCCTTGATTAGCAGAAAAGAATTGCTTAATTAAGTGGGAGACTTTTGCAGTTCATATACCAAATGTTAAGTCAGAGATTACAATTTTTAGGACTCTAGATTCTTATCAAATTTCAAAATTCAATCTTTGAATAGATTCTTATAAGATTAATTAATGTTATTGAAGTAAAACTTCCTTATGCATGCTTGACTTAGTGAGTAACTCTATTTTTTTTCTACGAATTCATTGTTATATTACGGTAGTAAAAATTAGTTTTTACTTAACTTTATGTTTAGACTTGAGCAATGTATGACATAATGTCACATCTTTTATTAATACGCAATAAAAAAACGATTGTCCAACTAGAATTTTAAATTGATGTCCTAAAATCTGATTTCATAAAACACAGATCGTATTGGGAATCGATAAAGAAACGAGAATATTTTATACAACCGGTTGTATTACGAATTTCGCATGGAATGAAGTTACGACTACTATTATTATTACGAAATTATATTTATCGATATCCTTTATTTCTGATAAAATATATTTTAAATTGTTACAATTTTGGGAATCCATAAGTAATTTTTTTTTTTTACATTTTTTTTTAAATTAATCTTTAATAAAATTTAATTCAAACTAAACGATAAATGTTAAATCATTTATCGTTAGTTTTAATTGAATTATTTATTCATATGATGTATCTATTTGCGCGTATTTCTACAGAATTAAGGAAAAGTAATGTTTTAGTGATCGTAACTAAACGTTATGCTTATGACTCAGAAAAGTCATTTTAAATTGGTCCCGAAGCAGGCAAAACAATTTAATATAGAGGCGACGAAGTACACTTTAGAGACGACGGCAAGTGGCCGGAATTGTTACAAGTATAATACCCGATTATATGCTTAGAATAATCGTATAGACAATTTCATAGTCATTTTACACACGGCCACTTATTTAATACTAAATACCTAATAAATATCAAAACAGAGAGCGTCTTATCGCAAGTGACTCTACCTAGAGCTATAACTTCATTTATGCTCCGATTAAATACGATTGAAAAGTCAAAAACCTGTGTTCATATTGTAAAAATATCAATGTATTCTAACAGCTAAACTAGCTTGGTTCATACAAAAAAATAATAGCCATACTCTACATGTTTACGGTTGCAACAACTGATTTGTTTTACGCGGTCAAATCAGCTTTGTTTTGTCCTGCTCACGTACACCATCTCTCTCGCCATTAGCTTTGACACTGACCGTCAAAGTTTTTTGTGCCGCTGTGAGTTCGTCGCATGTGCAAAGATAAAATTAAATAACTTACATCACTAGTCTTATAAGTAATATTTACCCGTTCTAATTATAAACTGTATGTGGCTACGATAACATTATCGGTATAAGAAAACTAGGTAATCAAATCGAGTGAAATTTGTATGATATAATTTAAAGTAGATAACTGACCGTCTCAGAAAAGGCGCTCTTCGGCCTCCTCGCTGGCGTCCCGTTCATCCTTCACTTACTCCACAAAACGAATCAAAACAAAATCAGCCAATCGGATCGCACAAAACTTTTTCACGGACACTTGTGGAGTTCACTGTCAAACTTGAACGTCTGAGCAACTTTGCAAGTTTACTATAAATCCTCGAAAGATCATTGGCATCAGTAAAAACGATTAGAGCGAAGCGTAAGAACGCTGTTACACTTAATTTAATCGATGACTTCATGCAATTTTATTTGTTGATAAGTTATCGGAGAGTGCTCGAGTGAGACCGGTCTCGATGAACGCGCGCGGGTTCTCGCTCGTTTCGATAGAGACTGACTTGACTCGAGTTCGGCGGTACGTTTGCACTGGCTTCTCGGCCGGCTAGCGTTCCGGCTCACGCCATGCCTGCATTTTTACACCGGACAATAGTCCGACATTTGGAGGTTATGTTTTGTAATGGTCCCTCACCCCAACTTGGGATTCGTCGCACCCTTTTTTTTTGTAACATAGACTTTTACTTATACGAAAATCGTTAATACTCTATATGTCAAGTTGGTACTTGGTATTGAGTACCGATTATCTCATTGTTTACGTATAGTTAAAGCACAGCGATTCACTTAAGATGTTTACATTCTATATTTAGGTAGTCGCCTGGTTAATCTGGCTGCGCCTGCGGCGGTGACGTCACCTCGCCTCGATATTTTATCTGGCAGATACAGGATCGCAATTACAGCGGATCTCGAACGTAACGTTATCGCAACCTTCTGATATGTACACTTACTCTATCATCGCGTTATCGGCTACGTAGCTAATGAAATTAGCGAACCAGTTTAAGAGAAATGTCTGAAATAAAAAACATTGCACATTTTTTAAATAAACCACATTATCCTTAGAGTTCATTTATTTTATTAATGAAATATTCAAGTTTATATTTAAAAAAATAATACCAATATTTACGTGTAATTACAAAGAAGGATAGATTGTAGATTTTTTCTTTTTTGAAACCTGAGAACTTGAGAAGCGATTGGTCTTTTAGAAATGAAAGTAACGCTATAATCTCAATGTTATATCACATTAATATTATTTCCTGCGTCTCATATAGAGCTATTTACAACTTAATTAATGAAGTAAGTAATATAAATAACAATAATCTGCAATTGTTTATTGCGTTGATCACCTAAGTATAGGTTTATAGGGCAGTGAAAATAGCATACCAATAAGGTAAGTGATTCCCAATGGATGTAGAGTTGCAAAGGATTCGCACGTATCAACAATATTGCATTCCTCGGCGTATCACAGTGTTAGAATAATACATGTTTCATTGTTGCCATGTATGTAATCTATACTAATATATAAAGCTGAAGAGTTTGTTTGATTGTTTGTTTGTTTGTTTGTTTGTTTGTTTGTTTGTTTGTTTGTTTGTTTGAACGCGGTAATCTCTGGTTCTACTGGGCCGATTTGAAAAATTCTTTCAGTGTTAGATAGCCTATTTATCGAGGAAGGCTATAGGCTATGTAACATCACCCTAAGACCAATAGGAGCGGAGTCCACGCCGACGAAGTCGCGCGCAGAAGCTAGTAGACTCTATGTAGAGCTAATCATTTGAATTAATTCATTATACCAATTTATATAGGAAATACTATCCTTATTACGTAAATAACTGTATTAATAGATCTGATTTAATTTTATGTTTTTAACTGACTTCCAAAAAAGGAGGAGGTTCTCAATTCAATTGTGTTTTTTTATGTATGATCCCTCAGAACTTTTGACTGGGTGGATCGATTTCGATGCATTTTTTTTTTAAATCGAAAAGTGGTGCATGTCATGTGGTACAATTCAAATTTAATTGAGATCTAACGAGTATTTTTGAGTTATATCTAATAATGCGTATTTACTTGACAATTTTTTCGTCGACCTACGTTATATTATATCGCATAACTTTTTACTCGGTGTACCGATTTCGATGATTCTTACTTTAATCGAAAGCTAATAATTGTTTTGTGGTCTTGTTTAAATTAGATCGAAAACTGATTACAACTTTTTGAGTAATCTTTAATAGCGCGTATTTACTTGACTATTTTTTCGTCTTATTACGTTATATTACTTGTCGATGTAATTGAAGTCGGTTTTTTTTCGTTTGCGAGCAAACACAATTATTTGTGGTCACATTTTAATTTGATTGAGATTCGATTACTACTGTTTGAGTAATCTTTGACGAAAAATTTGTCAAGTAAATACGCATTGTATTTACTTGACAAATTTTTCGTCTACTTACGGTTTTATTACTTGTCAATGTAATAAAAGTCGTAGTATATTAACTGGATATGACTGGAGTATGAAAAGTTTTTTTTTTTTAAATATATTTAGAAAGATGAAAATGCTTAAAGATTTGGTTTATTAGTTTAAGATTGTCTCTTCTTAATTTTTATCTACTACAGAATTTATTAAACTTACAAAAAAAAATAAAAACAGATTTTCCTTTCAGTTATTATCCTATGCAATTAATTTTTAATTGCATTTGCAAACAATTAGTTCACAGGCAATAATTTAGTATTAAAATTTAATAAAAGATAAAAATATATATAAAAGTGAACTGCGCATACGGGTAGCAAATAAAGAAATGAAATGCAGTAAATATCGCAATAAGCGCCTTTATAAAGTTCCCGATGCGAATTACAATTTAAATTCTGCGGATAGAGATCGCATTGTTATTTTTAAAGAATAAATTGAAATGGAACATTTCAATGGAACAATTTTATTTTACAAGTCTTATATCGAAAATGGTTTTGTTCAAAGTGTATGAAAACCTCGCTTACGAATTAATGCATTTTATGAGTAAAGAAATAAAAAAATTTTATATAAAAAATTAAAAATGCATATCATATGTAATTGTTTAAAACTTTGTTCTTGAATCATTTACTAACCGACGCGACGCGACGTTTGATTATCGGGTTCATATGTGCGCACGTGGGTTTAGACTAATGACGTAATTTTACTTCGGTTACGATAACTTAGGAGCATTTGTATGGAATATGTATTATATTTACTTGCCTTATTGAACAGTTCCAAAAATAACTTACAGTACATATGGTACTTTTTCAAAGCCATAGAACCACATCAACTACATTTAATCATATGTATAAATCTGACTTCTAAATTATAGCAAAGTTATCCTGTTTGTTTGAAATATAATAAGTACCTACATGTATCGACTACATCGTTTAGAACTGATAATTTTATGCTCATTTTGTGCAATCATAATTACTCTTGATTTAATAGAAACCAAAATGTTTAATAACTGCTATATCTGGGCATACAAAAAAAAAATTATTTCGTTGAAAACACTATAAGATACCGCTAACATTTTATGCTGAATAAAAATAACTGTGTTTGCAACGAAACATGCAAACGAAAAAAAACTGACTTCAAATACATACATACATACATACATATAAATCACGCCTCTTTCCCGTAGGGGTAGGCAGAGACCACTTCTTTCCACTTGCTACGATCCTTACATACTTGTTTCGCTTCGTCCACTTTCATTATTCCTTTCATACATGCGCTTTGGTTTAGGGTACTCTTGACCTGGCCTTTTTTCAGGACGTCCCTAATTTGGTCCCTAAACGTCCGCCTAGGTCTACCCCTTCCAACACTTCCATTCACACTTTTTTAGTCAATCGTTCTTCATTCATTCTCTCGACATGGCCAAACCATTTCAGCATACCTTTCTCAATTTTTGTCACTACATCTTCTTTCAGACCACAACGTTTCAAATACATGGACCAGTAATATAACATAGGTAGACGAAAAAATTGTATACTGAATGATATTATTAGGGATAACTCAAAAAGCACTAGTCAGATCGAATTTAAATGGATCCACATGACTGGCACCAGCAATCGATTTAAAATAAACATCGAATTCGGACCACCAAGTAAAAAGTTCTGAGGTAACATATTTATACATACATATATATTTGAGATTATCTGAATTGAAAACCTCCTCCTTTTTGGAAGTCGGTTGAAAATATTCTTGATCAGTTGTGTAGAGAATTGTCATAAGGAAACTCGCAAGACTTAAAAAAATATAAACGATTTGTATATAATTATACTATTCCATTATAGTTCTCAGTGGATCATCATCCTAATTCTTCTCTGTAATAGGAGTCAAGTCCTTGTCCCTGCGGATGTTTACGAAGCTATCATCAAGCAGTCAATTCTACTAAAATGAGTGATAAATGTGAGCTGTTTTGTTTATTTTTAGTGAAAAAATGTAGTCTTGCTAAGAGATGTTCTCCATTGCATATTTAGCAACGGAAAGAACATAGTTTATTTGAAACGACAAATTACAAAATTTAACTTAACTTTTTTAATTAAAAAAAATATATTTAACAAGTAACAATGTAATTATTATTTTAATATATTTACTGTATTCATTTACCGAGAACAAAATTATACTTTTTCCTGTATTAACTTAGATGTAAATTTGAGGTCGCATTGATTCACAGTGTACGAGCAGATTGTAATACGGTTTATAAATAGCAGTTACTTAGAATATTGTTATAGATGATAGGAATTTCAATTTCAAGTGTGTTGAGGGTAGGCCAAATTAGTCACCTGGCGCCAGAAAACACGTGATCTGAATGACAATAAATTGTCGTGTTTCCATGCGTCCTGTATCCAAGTCTTTAAATATAATAGAAATATAAATATAATCCACGAATACTACTAACTTTGTCTACTGTATTTCAGTTTTTACTGATCTTATCTATATATATATGTGAGAAAAAACTTATTTATGTAAAAGAAATATATTTTTCATATATTCGAGAGTGTAGTACAATCGTAACTCTTCGTATCATGGTCCGTGTACCGCTCCAAAAAATAATGGCTAAGGCCTGAACTGTGGAAACTTCATATTGAGTTGGTATCATGTAACTTAACACCTTTTTGTTTTTTTTTAATAAATTTATTTGTTAACATTTATAATGTTATAAACATACTGTTATTATTATGAAGCAAAAAAAAAACCATCGCATTCAAATCAAGTTTAGACATTTTATTTCTGTTTTATACAGAATTGAGTCAGGTAAAAGCAATTTTTTTTGTTATACAATATTCTGATAAATATATTATAAGAAATTAGTTACCTACTTGTTTGTTCCACCTGTGTCGCGATGAATAGCCGAATTTACATCGATGATTCATGTCAATAACGATGGGAAGTATCCAATGAACACAGCCCAGTTGTATCGACAGCCGGAACCACGCCGGGGGAACATCGCCCACTTACTTCCTCGGAACACCTTGCACGTGTGCTTTGATCGAAGGTGTGCTCAATATCATTAATATATATGTGAAATTAATTAAAGGATCGTTATAGAAATTATTAGTACCACAATACAGATATAGACTTACTGTAACCAATACTTTTATACGAAAAGGTATTATGCGTATGTATTATACGACTACGTAAAGAAGACACTATAGATTAGGACATTTAAAACAATATTTTGAACATTGAAATGTAAGAGTTGACAAATTAATTTTAAAAAAAACAACGAGTGTCCTTTATACCAAACGACTGAATTAAAACTTCTTTAGCTCCTAAAGTAATATACGGAACGTAACTCTCCCTCTTTCAATGTTCTCTAACTTATATCTCCCTCTCAACTTTCGTTCGCCTCGCCCGATCACACTTTTCGTAACGCTCGTGTCATGTATTCACCAGTTTACTCCCCAAGTGTTTGTATAGAAGTTGTAGTTCAAAAAATATTAGTATAACAGAAATAGATTCACTGTATTCAATATCTTTATCCGAAAGAGTGCTATTGGTCTAAGATCCGAGAAGGCAAATCTTTCCTCATCTGTTGTTAATGTGCTGTATGGTTACGGCACTAAAGAATGTAGCCACCCCCTCTCTTCCCGTGGGTGTCGTAAGAGGCGACTAAGGGATAACACAGTTCTACTACCACCATGGAACTTAGAAAGCCGACGGATGGCGGGATAACCATCCATGCTGGCTTTGAAATATACAGGCTAAAGACGGGCAGCAGCGTCTTCGGTGCGACAAAGCTAGCCCTGCGGTCACCAACCCGCCTGCCCAGCGTGGTGACTATGGGCAAAACACATGAGTTCGCGTCATAATGTCGGGCGCGAACTTGTGGAGGCCTATGTCCAAAAGTGGATTCTGATAGGCTGAAGTGGCTGTTAATTAGATGAAACAATTTTTTATAGGCTTATTATTCCGGATCTTAGACCATATGTTTTAGTATTAACGACTGCATGATGAAGAAAGACGCTGTACCGATGATTTAACAGTGTTATTGAAAATAATGACATAGTCAAGTTGACTCTGTAACTTTTGTTGGGAACTTTTTAAAACTGGTTTAAAATTTTCAAATAATAATTTATTTTATTTAATAAAAAAGTCAGATTCAGACTGATTCACTTTCAGAAAATAAATATACTTTTATTTATAAAATAATTTTGTTCGTCAGCGTCAAATTTCCGTATATTTTTTTCAAACTTGTAGTGAACGACACTTAAAAGTTAGTTACATTTTCATCAAAAAATATTCATTAATTAACTTTATTTAATTTAAAACAAATCTCTGTACTTGAGTAGGAACTGAATTATGTTTTTGAAATATTATTTGTTTTTATATTGTAGGTATAATAATATATCCACGAATATCAAAAAATGAAATGAAACACCTTCTTTGACGTAACAAATAAAATAGTTTGTAAGATAGAAAGGTAATCCTTCGTATGCGAGTCCATCTCGCAGTTACAGTTAAGTACCAAATGACCTAATTAGTAATTAGAAGTCCCGCTACGTTCGTATTTATAAAAGTCTAGAATACTTACACAGCTTTTTAACATTTAACTAACTGGATTTTAGTTTACATTTTATCTCGCATACCTTTACATCAAACGAGTGAACGAAGAAATCCAGTTCCCAACTTTCACCTTCAGAACTAGTTTGAGCTTACAACTGAGCACTAAGATCTATCTGAAGCTTGACTCAATATACCGATCTAGATTTACAACTTTCTGACTCATAGAAAGTTTAACTGCGTATATAAAATAATGAAACTATTGTCCGTTATTTTCACTGTGAACGGCTTGTTGATAAGCAGGTACGCAAGTGTTGTTTAATTCTGCTACGAATTACAAAAAAATAAATTCAACATACCTCTACTAGTATTATCGAATAAATTATTTTTACATGGTTCATTAACATAATACATATATGTATAACACAGAATAAACAAGTAAGCCAATTAATAAAAAATAAATGATGTAACAAACAAGACAGCTACGTGAAAGATGACATAAAATTTTCGAAATTATATACTTTTTTTGTTTTATTTCGTAATACTCTCTATATTTTTCTATCTCTATGCAAATGCAACAATTTCAATTGTAACATGTAATAATTTCAAGTTATTAATAAATATGTCTATAAATATAAAATATATAATAGTATATATAAAAAAGGTTTTTTTAAAGGATTTAAATTGAACATTCAAATAATACAATTTAAAAAGGCTTCAGGGATGCGTCACAGAAACTTTTCGTTGCAGTGGTCAGCTCGAATAAAACTAGACTAAAATTTTAAAAGTTCAGCCTTCCAGATAGATTTTGCCAACTTTTATAAATTATAACATGATGAAAAGTAGGTACGCAGTATGAAAATGGGTTAGGAAAACTTTAAGCATTAAAAAAGTAAAAAAGCTAGTATATAAACAATTTGTGAGTTAAAATTCATCACGCAAAAATAATCTACAGAAGCATATAGTGAGCATATATTAAAATGAATCGCTGAAATGTATGAACGCCTATAGCTTCCAAACGACTGCACGAATTGGATAATTCTTTTTTTGAAGTGAAACTTCTTTAGGCGAATGAGAGGTAAAATTTGAGCGACCGCTAACGCAACATTATATTGCAATAAAGCTGAATGTATTGAAATATAATTATTTTTGCTCGCAAACAAAAAAAAAAAAACGACATCAATTACATCGACAAGTAATACAATATAAGTAGACGAAAAAATAGGCAAGTAAATACGCGTTATCAAAGATTACTCAAAAAATACTCATCAGATCTCAATTAAATTTAAATGGGACCAAATGACACGCAACAACTTTCGGTAATTTTTAAAAAAAAATTGAAATTGGTCCAACCAGTCAAAAGTTCTGAAGTAACATACATTAAAAAAAACTATCGAATTGAGAACCTCCTCCTTTTTCGGAAGTCGGTTAAAAATACATATGTGATAGGTACACATAATATGCTGTAGCTGAAATGGGTTACAACACAGAACATAGAAATAGATTGAATTCAGTAGTCGTACGCTTAAATCTGAGCTAGAACCGCTAAATTTTCAATTCACCAATTTGAATATTTTCCAGCTCGATAGGGAGATTTTCCGTGATATTCATCAATACACTTCATTACAGTGTAACTTGCAAAGCTGTAATTTTGGATTTGTTTGATTGATTAGTGTTTTAAAGCAAAACGTATTTTAATAATAGAAAAAAACCTGTGTGGTTTTTTTCACATTATAGACATTTAACTAAAATTTTTGGGAATAATATTCCATTAAGGGTAGTACCTGGGTGACCGAGCCCAGCTCGGTATTTTTTTTTTTTTTTCGGTATTTTTATATTTTAATTTTATTTAAATAATAAATCACGAGTGAAATTAAAAAAAAAAAAAGAAAAAAAAATAGTCGAGACTGAGATTCGAACCCGGGTCGAAACGATTTGAAATCCGTCGCTTTCCTAATTACGCTGTTACAGCTACATTAATAATGGTGAAATTAAAGTTCGTATTGTAATGATATTTTTTTATTGCCTAAAAACAGGCATAAAACGACATTTTTTTTAAATGAATCCTAGCTAGATCAATTTTTCGCCCCCGAAATCCCCTGCATACTAAATTTCACGAAAATCGTTGGAGCCGATTCCGAGATTCAGAAAATATATATATATATATACAAGAATTGCTCGTTTAATAGTATAAGATAAAAATCGCTTTATCAATTTTACCGCGCGGCCGACCGTCACGCGACATGCAACACACAGACGAAAAAGTTTCAGACGATGTAATAAAAGTTTCACTTTAAAAAAAATACCTTACTCTGATCCTAATCAGTGTGACGTAGGACTTCATCTGAGTTCCGAAAACAGGCAACACAAAAGTCAAAATCGCAACAAAGATTGCCACTATCAGTACAGGCGTTTGCTATGAGTAGGGTCGAACCTGTTACTTTAACACAAGGACAACAATAGTTGATATGACTACTGCGTCAACCTAATTTTATTTTATCACAGTTTTGGTTAACTGTATATAAAGAGTATCTACTCTTTAAATATTTAAATTTAGAGTTTTGAGGTGTCACTGTCGATGACATGAAAAAATAATAATAAAACTATAAAAAATATGGTGGATGATAAAGACTGAATTATAATTAATAATCAAGTAAAGAGATAGAAATAATAACATTAATTGTCGTTTCTCTATTTTCAGGTGAGGATGTTGATAGATTTATGTGTTTTTTACTTACAATGTAAATTTAATTTTAACTTAATAAAAAACTCTATTTTCAGAGCAACACAATTAGTTTACTTTAAAAAAATTCCTTATAAAACGACAATTTTGTTACAAATCGTAATAGAAAATGGAAAAATTACGATTTGAATTCACTTTGTTGCCAAGTAGTGATGGTAAAAGTAATATTTATGCAATAAACTCAATAACCACAATGGAAAACAAAACCTTTGCAATACCGGAGGAGCTACGGTCTGCGAGTTATCATACAGGAATAATAAAAACTAATACTTTTACTAAAGTGAAAAAAAGTTTAGTTAAACGTTACCAGATAAGAAGGGTATGGATTACATTGACCGAAGAGCTCAAAAATATCTACATTGATGAGGATGGTAATGTACAGTTCAACGATCAATTTCTCGAAGAATTGAGCCAAGACGAGCTTATGCCAATACAGAAAAAAGAAGAAACTCATACATTAGAGAAATTGTTAACAAAATTAATTGAATCGTCTGCGCCAGAAAACAGGCCTCAGAATTTAAAAAATATTGCTGAACGGTTCGTACTTGAGAAATTTACAAACAGAAATATGAACGCAAACAAGTGGATCAATACTTTTGAAAAAGAATGCATTCGTTTTGAAGTTAAAACAGATGAGGAAAAAATTGAAATGCTAAGGCTGTTTATGGACAAGAGTTGTGCGGACTGGTACAGTTCCATGATGATAAAATTGACAATAGATGCGGAATGGTCCATGTGGAAAAACAAGTTTTGTGAATCATTTACAAGCAAAGGATGGAGCCCAGTTACTAATGCATTGTTCTATAAATATAAAGAAGGCTCATTACTAGATTATGCTATAAGAAAAGAAAAACTTTTATTAGAGATGAGAGAATCAATTGATATAGGCACAATGGTAGATCTTATTGCAGCGGGTTTACCTGAATTTATTCTAAATAGGATCGATAGAGAAACAATTCAAGATACAGTGGGGTTGTTTAATGAAGTAAGCAGGTATGAGCATATGTTAAATAAAAAAAGCTATGTACAAAAGAATAAATATGAAAATATAAAAACAAATAGAAAAAATGAAGAATACACCCCATGTAAAATATGCGAAAAATTAAATAAAGGTGTTCGCTATCATCCAGAAGATACATGCTGGTTTAAACAGAAAGAGAATGAGAAGGTAAAGAAATATATTAATCATGTAAACAATGCAAAGATAGAGGCGGAACTAAACGAAAGTGACCAAAAAAACGAGTAATAACACCATTGATAAATGTCAAACTACTGCTAAATGATAAATTGGAAATAAATGGCATTTATGATTCGGGTTCAAATGTTTCTTTAATCAATTCCAAATTATTGAAATTAAGAGGAAAAAACAGTAATTTAAATGAAGCAAACTTAGTAACAATCAATGGTGTTAAGAAGACAAGTGGTTTGACGAACCTAAAAATAAAAATATTGGATTTGGAGAAAAATGTAGATGTTTACATAATTGATGAACAACATTTCGATTATGAGTTTCTAATAGGATTAGATCTGATAAAAGAATTCAAACTAATTCAAGATGAAAACTTAAATATAACTCAAAAACTTAATTTGGAAAAAGACGATAAAATTTCATTCGATAAATTCAAAATAAACTTCAATGAACATATAAAAATAGATAATTTTGAAATGCAAATAGATCATTTAAATGAAAATAAAAAAAAAGAAATAAGTAAGCTAGTTGAAAAGTACAAGTCGGTGTTTGCAAAAGACAAATACGATGTTGGCAAAGTTACGGGTTATGAAGCAAGGATAGACCTAATAATTGACAAATACTGTAGTAAGAGACCTTACAGATGTACAATTGAAGACAAGAAAGAAATAGAAGAACAAATATCGAAATTATTGGATAATAAACTGATAGAAGAATCCTATAGTCCATTTGCTGCGCCTGTGACATTGGCATTTAAAAAAGAAGAAAATAGAAAGTCAAGGCTATGTATAGATTTTAGAGATTTAAATAAAATAGTAGTACCTCAAGCTCAACCATTCCCACTGATAGAAGATCTAATAATAAAAACAAGAAATTGCAAATATTTTACTACTTTGGATATTAACTCTGCTTTTTGGTCTATCCCTTTACGGGTTGAAGATAGGAAAAAGACAGGATTTGTAACACATGAGGGACACTATCAGTGGACATGCCTCCCATTCGGGTTAAAAACATCACCTGCAATTTTTCAAAGAATTTTGAGTAACATTATAAGAAAATATAAACAAACAGATTTTGCAGTTAATTATATTGACGATATACTTATTTTTTCTAAAAGTTTTAATGAACATGTACAACACATATCACTTGTACTGGAATCAATTAAGAAAGAAGGTTTCAGATTAAAATTCACAAAATGTAAATTTGCATCGGATTCGGTGAAATACCTTGGTCACATAATTCATAATAATTCAGTACAACCATTGAAGGACAATTTAATTTCAATAAAAAATTTCCCAATACCAAAAAGTCAAAAAAATGTAAGACAATTTTTAGGGAAAATAAATTTTTATCATGAGTACATACCAAAGAGTGCAATAATTCTGGAACCATTGCATAACTTATTGAGGAAAAATCAAAAATTTATTTGGTCAGATGACTGTCAAAAAGCATTTGAAATGGTAAAACAACTACTCTGCTCTCAACCAGTTCTGGAGATCTTTGATCAAAATTTACCAATCAATATTTATACTGATGCTTCTTTGGAAGGCGTTGGAGCAATTTTAAAACAGGTACAGTTAGATGGCAAGGAAAAACCAGTGGCCTATTTTTCAAAGAAACTAAATGGAGCCCAAAAGAAAAAAAAGGCTATTTACTTAGAATGTCTAGCAATTGCAGAAGCACTGAGATACTGGCAATACTGGTTAATTGGCAAATCTTTTACGGTATACTCAGACCATAAGCCTCTAGAAAATATGAATATAAGATCAAGGACGGATGAAGAATTAGGTGATTTAATGTATTACTTATCACAATATGATTTTGTAATAAAATACGCACCGGGGAAACAAAATTTGGAAGCAGATTGCCTAAGTAGAAATCCAGTACTAGAACCTAACACAAATAAAGATGAACAATTGAGAGTCATAAATTTAATAAGATTAGAAGATATTATATCAGATCAGAATAAAAACATACAAATACAAAATTATAAAGACAAGTTAATTAAAATAAATAGATTATATTTTAGGAAAGTTGGCAAAAAAGAGAAAATAATTCTTACAGAAGAATACAGCATTAAATTATTGAAAAATGTACATGAGAACTTATGTCATATTGGAATTAGACAAATGCAAGAGACAATTAGTCCATACTATACTGCCAAAAATCTAACAAATAACATCAAAAAAATTTGCAGAAGTTGTGAAATTTGTATAAAAAACAAAACAAGAGGACAAAAAAAATATGGATTTATGTCTCATTTAGGTCCAGCTACAAAACCTTTTGAAATCATGTCTATTGACACAATTGGAGGCTTCGGAGGTTCCAGATCGACAAAAAGGTACATGCATCTGCTTGTAGATCACTTTACACGATATGCGTTTATCAAAACATCAAAAACACAAAATGGAAGTGATTTCATAAAACTAATTAAAGACATAACAGAAACAGAAAGTATTGGTATGATACTTGCCGACCAATACCCAGGAATTAATTCTAAAGAATTCAAGGAATTTTTACAAAATAAAAACATACCTATAATATTTACAGCAGTGAATGCACCATTTTCTAATGGCCTGAATGAAAGATTGAATCAAACACTAATAAATAAAATGAGATGTAAAATGAATGAGAAAGGAAACAAAAAGGCATGGACAACTATAGCACAAGAATGTGTAAATAAATATAATGAAACAATTCACTCAGTTACAGGATATTCGCCCAGATATCTTTTATATGGTATCAACGTCACAATTTTGCCAAATGAAATAAAACAAGATAAATCACACAATGATTGGATTAGAGACAGTATCACTGCAGCAGAAAATACAGTTAGATCACATAATTATAATAAAGCATTGTTTGAAAAAAAAGTAAAAAATTGGGAGTTTAATATTGGAGACATGGTGTATGTAGAAAACGGAAATAAGTTGAACAGGAAAAAACTAGATGAATTAAAAATTGGGCCGTATGAGATTATTGATAAGATTTCTAATACAATATATAAAATAGATACTGGACACAAAAAAACTGAATCAAATCTTTACCATATTACAAAACTTATACCAATACCAGGTTTAGAGGACAGTGCGGTGGAAGATGGTGAAAATAAGTAGTGAAGAATAAAAATAAAAAAGAATCTCCTCGTGGGGGGGGGGATATAAAGAGTATCTACTCTTTAAATATTTAAATTTAGAGTTTTGAGGTGTCACTGTCGATGACATGAAAAAATAATAATAAAACTATAAAAAATATGGTGGATGATAAAGACTGAATTATAATTAATAATCAAGTAAAGAGATAGAAATAATAACATTAATTGTCGTTTCTCTATTTTCAGGTGAGGATGTTGATAGATTTATGTGTTTTTTACTTACAATGTAAATTTAATTTTAACTTAATAAAAAACTCTATTTTCAGAGCAACACAATTAGTTTACTTTAAAAAAATTCCTTATATGTATCTTTTATACTATTTTTTTTTTTGTTATTTGTAACAAAACAAAGGTTTTGTACGTGTGTATGGATGAACATATGTATGAATGTTTAAGAGTGTATGTTTCAATGTGTACGTAAGTTACAAATTTGTCTTTCAATGAATTATTTTTTTATGATTTTTTTGTATACCTATTTACTTTTACACTCTGTCTAGTACGTTTTAAGAAGTAGATAAGGCTATATGCTCTAAGTCTACCTTTTGCAACACAACAAAAAAGTTGTCTTCACAACTTTTAATTTTCCTGAAATTGTCTAATTAATATATTTAAATCCGGATACTGTGGTAATTTATTTCATGCAATAAAAAAAACGAAAAAAAAACATACTTCGATGAAATTGGTATTGAAAGTTCATCCACGATTTCTGATGACTCGAGATTTAGATGCCGAATAATTTACGTTGAATCATCGGATCATGTTGCGAAATTCTTAAGAATACAGTCACCTGGCGCCGTGAGCGCAACCTAATGATGAGAACATGATCTTATGGTATCACGTATTTATGATTTGTCAATCGAATTACTAAAAAAAAAACAAATGACAATGATTCAGCAAGGAGTTTCGTTCACCAAAACTAAGATTTAGAAAAACACGAAAAAAAGATTATTTGTGTTAGAGTGCATTCCAATTTAAATACAAAATCAGTAGTAACGTTTACTTGTTGCTGAAAACATTATTTTTTCAAATATACCAATACAAATAGAAATGATTTCCCGAAATGTATGTACGCGACAATTTCCGGACGAAAGCACGAAATGGACGATTCTTTTTTTTCCTTATTGTCAGGACAAGGTTTTGTATAAAGGTAAATTAAAAACTAAAATGGAAATATTTACGGGAATTTCGCCAGGTTAGCAAGTTTATAAATATAATTATTATATCAATATCTATACTAATATAATAAAGCTGAAGAGTTTGTTTGTTTGATTGTTTGTTTGTTTGTTTGTTTGTTTGTTTGTTTGTTTGTTTGTTTGTTTGTTTGTTTGAACGCGCTAATCTCAGGATCTACTGGTCCGATTTAAAAAATTCTTTCAGTGTTAGATAGCCCATTTATCGAGGAAGGCTATAGGCTATATATCACCACGACCAATAGGAGCGGAGTCCACGCCGACGAAGTCGCGCGCAGAAGCTAGTATTTATTAATATTGTTCTGTAATATTTTTATCATCAGAATTAACATTTGAAGACAAGATTTGATAAGCGTTATTATGTTTCTGACCGTCAGAGGTCAATGACCTAGACCGCTAGTGCGAGCATAAAAGTCGGAAAACCGTATCAGGATCATAAATTTTTGGATTTTAGTGGCGTTAATTTCAACTCGAGTTTCAATTTCAGCATTATTCGAAAAAGATAAATTTTCCGCTTGAAATCATTCTTAGCAATGTCAAAAATACTAACACTAAAATGCACTTGATACAAAGTAACAAAATAAATGTCTTTTAATTACCCGACTGCCAAGGAAGGGTTATGTTTTTCGCGCGTATCTTGTATGTATGTATGTATGTATGTAATATTCTTAATTACCTCATTTCTCTAGAACCGCTGAACGGATTTGCATAATTGAGATATCGTTAGATTTGTCTTAGCAGCCCAAGTGTTCTTAGATAGGTGACATTAAAAAAAAACAAACATGGCGGCTGTGCGAAGCCATTGTAGTTAATGAAGAAATACATTTTTTTTTAGAATACTATAGTATGGGTATCAAATTAAAGGGCTCAATACAAGGATTTCAAAAATGTATATTATGATTATTATTACCGCAATAATAATAAAGAAATACAATAAGAAAGTTTAAAAAATGTTGACTTTGCTCTTTCCGTTTTTACGCAGGCGGGTTTTTTGTTTTCTTTTAATTATATTACTTGTATTTAAACTATTTTGAAATGTTATCTATATCATTAAAAGAAATCTTAAAGCTTATTACATACTGATTGCATCTTGCAGTTTCGCCCGAGATAAAAATATTTAAATATCACTTCTGAGAAAAGATGATAGATATTTATGTCTGAGATAATTATACACGCGGTCATCTCTTCCTAAGTTAGGCAACCTAAAGTAGGTATGTGTTTTAGGTAATAGTCATAAATAAATAAATAATCAATACTTTATTTGAAGCAAATACTTTTACAATTTCTTGACTCCCCAAACTGCGTGACACTTTATCGGCGGAATAACGCTTGTCAACGTATATTATACAAATTTCAATTTGTTTTTTGTTTCCACTTCCACCACTTCAGCCTATCACAGTCCACTGTTGGACATAGGCCTCCACAAGTTCGCGCCCGACATTATGACGCAAACTCATGTGTTTTGCCCATAGTCACCACGCTGGGCAGGCAGGTTGGTGACCGCAGGGCTGGCGCCGTCGCACCGAAGACGCTGCTGCCCGTCTTTGGCCTGTGTATTTCAAAGCCAGCATGGATGGTTATCCCGCCATCCGTCGGCTTTTTAAGTTCCAAGGTGGTAGTAGAACTGTGTTATCCCTTAATCGCCTCTTACGACACCCACGGGAAGAGAGGGGGTGGCTACATTCTTTAGTGCCGTAACCACACAGCATTTTTTTTGTTTACTATAGATATATTATAAAAATTTATGTATTTATAATTAATATAAATACATATTAATTTATTTCTTTTGTACAATTCTTGTAGATGTTATACACAATTCTCTATTACTTATTCAAAGCTAATATAAGTATAACGACTGAATATTATCGACATTTATTTGAATGAGAATATAAAGTAACAGCGGCAGCTGTTAAATTCAATTAAATTACAAACGCTGCGATTTTCTCGACCGTAATGTGAAAATGTGTTGAGTGTGACTCCATTTTATTAATCACTAAGCTTATTATTTTACCTGTTTCTTTCACTACTTGTTATAATGTAGCATGATCTATACAGATAATACGGATAAATAGACATAACTACATACTTTTCCTATTTTATTGGAGATGCATTGGTACAGCGATCACAACGCAGGCTGTTGCGGTTACGGTCGCGGGTTCCATCTCTGCTCATGAGAAACATTTGTATATACTATATTTTTTCTAGTCTGTCTGTTTTATGTGTGTTTTCGGACCTCGAAAAACGAGAAAATCCTAAGTGCTAGGGGTCGCTCATGGCATACATTTCTTTAGGCCATACAGATGTTGGCCGTGTTCTGGCAGTTTGATCTTGTGTGTTGTGCTTGTTTCTGGAGTGTGAGACGTTGATATAATGGATAATAAACATTTAAATTAACATAGATTATTTTTAAAGCTCCCGAGTTAAAAAAATGCGTGTAAAATCAAAAGTTACAGTTATTGGATATGCTATCTTACAGTTACATGTAGAACTTATTTTATCAAAAAACAGGCGGACATTATAACAACTAGAACTACATTTCACTATCCATACAAGGAGAAAAAGAAAAGTCGCTGTTTTAAATTCAGTCATAAATGATAATACGTTTTAATTTTTGACATTCAATTATTATTTCTAATACTTTCCAGCTGTTATTTTCACAAACCGGTTCAAAAGAGTTCTTAACGTTTAGTTTTTAATGGATGGAATTATGTAGATACAGGATAATTTTTATGACTACATTTGTTGCAGATGAGTTGACCTACTTTATCCCCAGAAATTCCACGAAAAACACAAACATTTAACATCATAAAACAAAATTAAATTAATTGTTAAAAGCTCAATAAGTTTGAAAACTCAGTAATAATTAATTATAATACATGTAACTTGTGTTGTTGTTTAATTAATTTATAAACGATAATATAAAATTTTCTCCTTTAATTGCTACGATCATAGAGTTAAGTGGTCTGTTGTTAAGCGCTTACAGAACAATGAAGGCTGGCTAGTTTTAATTTTATTCCGTACTAGTTTTCATCTTTTAAGCTAATGGTATTCGAATAGAGTGAATTGTAAAACAATGAACCGGTGCAACGGAGTTTGAAAATTATTTTCACTAAAGCAGCTATTCGATTTACTATATTCGATTATTTTCGAAACGATTTTCTACGTTTAAACATTTTTATTTCTTTTAACTTCTTCATTTTTTTTCACATGACGGAACTTACATTAATTTCTTTTCTTTAAAAATTTCTGTTTAATTTCTAAGGGTAATAGTTTGTGAAAATAATTTTTACTTGCTAAATGATCGTTGTGCGAAATAGAACATCTGTGACACACACACAGCACACTTATGCCAGGGTCAAACAGGCTTATGCAGCCTTTTTACTTTACGTGGCTATACATCTTATAATTTATTTTCGAATTATAGAACATTTGTGGTACCAAATAGAGTTTTAGCACTCAAATTATGTTACTATTTCACATTTTCTCGTAGTTTTTCATTGAAGGTTCTATTTGGATATTTTGTCTCAAAGATTGAGAAAGAATATCAAAAAATAAAATCTGATTTATAAAAACAAACTTTAACACACCTACGTTTTGTGATAGAAATTTCTCATAAACAATATTGAATCTCATCTAAAAATTCTCATATTCACTTTATGTTGTACCACGATAGAATTCTATCAAAAACACTTTGCTGTCAGCAGTAAGCTAAAAATTACATAGAATATTTTGTTCCCTAGACCGAAATAGAGCAAATGTAATTATATTGCATTTTTCTAATTTAGGTATATGCTAAAATTTTTGTAGATTTTGTCAAATTACAAAGATAGTCTCCTCCTCACGTCTTCACCTCAAGCTTAAGGTCAGGAAAATACTTATAACGAGTGGACTAATATGTTAGCAGTTACAAATTGAAATAAAGGTACATCTTTTCAACATCTTTTTGTTATTTTGAAAAATCAAAAATTCTTAAATTTATTTAATTTTTACTATTAACTACTATTGACAGAACGAAGTCTATCCGGGCAGGTAGTAAGTAATAAATTAATCTTTAAATTAACGAAGTATTACAAAAAACTTCCAACAACTTCAATTTGTAAAACTGGTTAAAAATAATATTATTTCGTGCAATAGTTAGCCAATAGTATGCTAATGTAATTATAAAACTATGTACCGACATATTCCACTAACTCCATAATAAAGTTACGTTACAGCGGAGTTTCAAAGTTGTTTGAATAAGAAATTCAGTCTGATAGAATCATACCGTTTGGATTATTTCGTAGTATGAAGGTATTATTGCATGTTATTTAATTATTAAGTTATTATCATACTATTTAATAAATGATATATATAAATCTCGTGTCACAATGTTTGTCCTCAATGGACTCCTAAACCACTTAACCGATTATAATAAAATTCGCACACCATGTGCAGTTCGATCCAACTTGAAAGATAGGCTATATTTTATTTTGGTATATGTAATTATTATATTCAAGAAAAAAAAATAAGGCGGTACGAAGTTCGCCAGGTCAGCTAGTAAATGATATAAATTACGGCTACAATAATGTCAGTTTTACATAACTGATTTTAAGTGCTTAAATTAACTAGAATTCAACTAATTTATAAGATTTTCTTTGTGATAATTGCAAGATAATTAAGATATGCCTATCTGTATTAGACCTAAT
Source organism: Melitaea athalia (assembly GCA_905220545.2). Taxonomy (NCBI): domain Eukaryota; kingdom Metazoa; phylum Arthropoda; class Insecta; order Lepidoptera; family Nymphalidae; genus Melitaea; species Melitaea athalia. Next base: position 19,807,006 of record HG992180.1, read on the forward strand.
GTTAAGTGATCTTAACAATCGCGAAAGCTATCGCTAAGCTATATCTTCCATAAAGAGCTAAAAGCGCTTAAAATTTATCTATCTATATATATAAAAGAAATTTCCACCCATTGACTCCTAATTGAATTTTGGTAGGAATATTCCTTTCGCCGAGTAGAGGTCAACTAAGAACGGGTTTTACGAAATTCCACCCACAAAAGGGGGTTGCGGGGGTTAATAACATATACGACAAAACAACGTTTGCGGGGTCAGCTAGTAAACTATAAAGTGACACTCATAGTGTCACCGTTCAGTGTTGTTTCACACGATTTCATTCCCCATTTTTTTCTTCCCATACGCCTCATATGGTTTCTTAAGAATTTACTTCGAAATTTTTAGCACCTTTAGTATGACAAGCACCTTTAGTATAACAAGAGTTAGTTATGATAACAAATTGTGAAGTTTGACTGATTTATTTGGCACAATGGTTTATAGCACTCTAATCACTAATCTCATACGACACCAAATTAGTACCATCGAGACTTCAGGTGTTACGATGATTAAAAGACGTCCCATAAAAAATGTAGTTCTCTGATTTCAAAGTCAATCCTTTTTTCCTTTGAAACATTACGCGTCCGAATTTAAACAGTGAATGTTATAGGCTTATAATTAGTTTAAATAGCAATTCATTCGCATGATGTGGTCAGATAACTCTTAGTGTGTGACAAGTACAAGTCATTCTAACTCCGTTTATATACCGTTAGTCCGTTAGCTAGACCGCGGGAGCGTTGGCTACTGTTTTGCGATGTTGCATTACGGACTAACAAAATGAAATATTACCAATATTTTTTTTCCAAGAACTATAAATAAACATTTAGAAGATGCTGTTTTTTAATTGGCTAGAGCACCGACCGACACGGTCTATCGGGGGTGCGGGTTGAACCCCGCTAGATCGAAATTTTGTTATGATAATAAAAATATTCAGAATTTACTCGTGTGGGTGGCTAACATAAAAATAAATAAAAATAATACGAACTAAAGATCTTCATTTTCATTTAATCTTGTTTATACTCAATAATTTTTTATATCTAATTTTAAAAAAAAGCAGATACCTACACATAAATCAAGGGAACAAAATTAGTTTATAATATTATTCTTGGAATATTAAAATGATGTAATTAGTCCTTCTTGTTAATGATTGCTTTTATGATTGATGAACAAAAAAACTTAACTCAGCCTAGCTGTTTTAAGAAATAGTTAATTTTTAGCTGTCTTAAATTTGACTTCATGTCTGATTTCGGCATGATGGTAGGTAACAAAGAAATCTTTCCGTACGAAAGAACTTACGAAGACTTTTTTAAGAAATTATTTTTAAAAGCAGAATCTAATTAAAGTACCTAAATGGCCAATTTTTTATTAAGGGACCAAAAATGTTTTTCTATTTATATTATGATCTTTATGATATCCCACTTGACTCCTTATTTTGTATCCCTGTAGTAATACTTGATTTATTATACAACTAGCCGACCCGTGCCCACTTCGTTGGGCGTTAATTATCTTTTTCTTTGTGATGCATTACCTATGTTGTGTAGTTCTTAGTATTTACTAAGTTCTATTAGGTTCATTGTTTATAGCAAGTATTGGACGTATACACTCGTAATAATATCGTGTATTTATTATTTTAAATTACAAAACCAAATAACATACTAAATTTTATAGCACTTATACCCCGTCCGGCGACTAATTAGCTTTTTGACAGCTCACCCCTATAAATTACAGTTTTTTTTTTCGGAATAACGTACTAAAAATTTTACAGTAATGTCATACTTTATTGACGATTTGATTGATTGAGTGAAGTACCCTGTGCATAACAAACAACCACAGACTATGAAAGAGTTCTTGAAATAATAAATCGATAATAAATCGACCATATGATAAAAATAATTTTACGTCATGTGATTATTGTTTCTATAAATTTAATACAAAAAAGGAAATAAAAATAGTATCTATGACCCCCAAGATTGATTACTTGCAAGGAATTAAGTCGAAATCTTGAAATTTAATTGCAAACCAAGAATATAGAGCAATAACTCTGTTAATTCATTTATTTATTATTTATATATTTCATTTATAATTAAAAAAACTAATAATCGCATAAATAAATAATATTTTTAAATTAAATGTATTTAATTAATTCGATTGAAAGTTCTTCTTAAATAAAATCGATTATTATTTCGAATCGAATAAATAACGTGTGAGGCAGTCACTAATGTCAAAATTTCTTGAAGTGTCAAAAAGATCATTAGTCGCCGGACGGGGTATAAATAAATAATATGTTACTTCAACGCCATCTATCAAAAATCCCGAAAACGACGTCGATAGACTAATAAATAGTCTTCTAATGGCGATAGATGGCGGCGAGAGATGGTAGTACATTTACCATTTTTGAGTTATATTTTTATCTTTTTCCTTTTATCTTGTCACTCCTGAATAGTGTAGCTTTCTGTTAGCGAAAGAATTTTCATGATCGGATCAGTATTTGCGAAGATTACCCCGTATATACCAACAAAGTTATAAACTTTACCTCTTTATAATATTAGTATAGATAATCACATGACGTAAAATTATTTTTATCATATGATCGATTTATTATCGATTTATTATTTCAAGAACTGTTTCATAGTCTGTGGTTGTTTCTTATGCACAGGGTGCTTCACTCAATCAATCAAATCGTCAATAAAGTATGGCATTACTGTAAAATTTTTAGTACGTTATTCCGAAAAAAAAAAACTGTAATTTATAGGCGTGAGCTGTCAAAAAGCTAATTAGTCGCCGGACGGGGTATAGTGCACGTGACGATAAATTTCCTTTTTTGTATTAAATTTATAGAAACAATAATCACATGACGTAAAATTATTTTTATCATATGATCGATTTATTATCGATTTATTATTTCAAGAACTGTTTCATAGTCTGTGGTTGTTTCTTATGCACAGGGTGCTTCACTCAATCAATCAAATCGTCAATAAAGTATGACATTACTGTAAAATTTTTAGTACGTTATTCCGAAAAAAAAACTGTAATTTATAGGCGTGAGCTGTCAAAAAGCTAATTAGTCGCCGGACGGGGTATAGTGCACGTGACGATATATTTCAATAATGCAATTTGCTTTCAGATCGACGAAGTGTTAGACAAAAATAAAATAGAGAAATATTTGTATTGTAATATTGAAAAATCGAAATAAATATCCCGAAATTTTAATTACCTGTAAGTAATGTATCTAAGCCGATAAAATAAAACAGAAAGTAAAGAGAAGAAAGTAAGACTGAAGCTAAAGAAACAAAAAATTATGATAAACACAAATTAGAATTATTTCTGAAAAGACTAAACAACAAATAATAACTATAAGAAATATTAAAACAGAAGTAGTTATAGTACTTAGTAGAAATTAAAATGCAAAAATAGTTTTGAAGAAAACTTTTGACCAAAACTACGTCCGGAGTACCGATAAAGTAAAACAGAAAGTAAAGAGAAAATATATAAAATAAAAAATAAACGGCAGCGGGCGCCTACAGCGATGAATAAAATCGTAATAATATCGTGTATTTATTATTTTAAATTACAGAACCAAATAACATACTATAAAGAACAAATTTTAAACCACTTAAATAAATAATATGTTGCTCCAACGCCATCTATTAAAAAGCGTAAAAACTTCGTCATCGATAGATTCAAATAGACAGTAAATAAAATAGAGTATTAAATAGTTAAAGCTAACAGCGATAGATGGCGTTCGTTTCTTTGTCATTTTCATAATATATTTTAATATTTTTCTTTTTTACTGATTTTTTTCGTACAATTACAATAAAATATAGCCTACGTCACTCCTGAATAGTGTAGCCTCTCACTATTTTCAGCAAATCATATAAATATAAATGTTTTAAAATCACCAATTAATTTCTAAGGCAAATAATAATGCTTGATTAGATTGAATTGTTGACACGGCACGTCAGAGGACGCAGGTTCAAATCCTGGTGATTTAAAATCTTTATATATTTTTATCTTTTTCCTTTTATCTTGTCACTCCTGAATAGTGTAGCTTTCTGTTAGTGAAAGAATTTTCATGATCGGATCAGTATTTGCGAAGATTACCCCGTATATACAAAGTTATAAACTTTACCTCTTTATAATATTAGTATAGAAAGACTAAACAACAAATAATAACTATAAGAAATATTAAAACAGAAGTAGTTATAGTACTTAGTAGAAATTAAAATGCAAAAATAGTTTTGAAGAAAACTTTTGACCAAAACTACGTCCGGAGTACCGATAAAGTAAAACAGAAAGTAAAGAGAAAATATATAAAATAAAAAATAAACGGCAGCGGGCGCCTACAGCGATGAATAAAATCGTAATAATATCGTGTATTTATTATTTTAAATTACAGAACCAAATAACATACTATAAAGAACAAATTTTAAACCACTTAAATAAATAATATTATGTTGCTCCAACGCCATCTATTAAAAAGCGTAAAAACTTCGTCATCGATAGATTCAAATAGACAGTAAATAAAATAGAGTATTAAATAGTTAAAGCTAACAGCGATAGATGGCGTTCGTTTCTTTGTCATTTTCATAATATATTTTAATATTTTTCTTTTTTACTGATTTTTTTCGTACAATTACAATAAAATATAGCCTATGTCACTCCTGAATAGTGTAGCCTCTCACTATTTTCAGCAAATCATATAAATATAAATGTTTTAAAATCACCAATTAATTTCTAAGGCAAATAATAATGCTTGATTAGATTGAATTGTTGACACGGCACGTCAGAGGACGCAGGTTCAAATCCTGGTGATTTAAAATCTTTATATATTTTTATCTTTTTCCTTTTATCTTGTCACTCCTGAATAGTGTAGCTTTCTGTTAGTGAAAGAATTTTCATGATCGGATCAGTATTTGCGAAGATTACCCCGTATATACAAAGTTATAAACTTTACCTCTTTATAATATTAGTATAGATATACATAATACGTATAGTTATGTTTTGATTAAAACATTGTAAGTTTCTGAACTAAATATTTCGGAAGGAATTTTAAGATATACACAGCAGTAGACATTACTATATCTAAATCTGTATATGCATCAGTAACACAAATGTAGACAATTCTAGACGTAGACTTTTACAACTTTTAAAAATCTCTTTCTTTGTCCTTTTGCAGGTCAGTAATAGCTTATCCTGAGAAATATTGGTGCTTAATTCGGTTCTATGCTCTACCTACAGCTGAAAATCCAGCTTCACATAAATATGATGTTCAAAGTCTGTGAATATTTGTGGTTTCGGATAATGATAGAGAATCGACTTACAGCGGCGCCCCTCTTTACTTTCTACGGCGCACCACGGCGCCGCGGCGCACACTTTGGGATCCCCTGCTTTAACCAATATACATGTACAATTTGTGTTTTGTGAATATTACATTGAATTTGGCGCAACGGTCACAGCACTGGTTTGTGGCTGTTGCGCTGGCGGTTGCGGGTTCGATCCCCGCACATGACAAACATTTGTATTGTTCGTACCCCTGTCTCTGTCGGTGGGTCTCCCCACCGTGCTTCGGAGAGCATGTTAAGCCGTCTGTTCCTGTTATCATGTACACCTACTACTACAGATTGGTGGAGTCAATCTGTACCGCAATGGATTAAGTTAATCAATCCTACTAATTGATTTCCTCAATACGAGAAAAGACATTCCTTTCACAGCATGATATTTCAGTTAGTAAAATACTGAAAGATAAACCTGTGACAAGATCAATTCTGTAAATTGTAATCACTGCTAATTTAAGAGAACGTTTTATAATTAATCGATACTATATAATATTAAAACTGTGTTTTTTATTTTCTTCTGCCTCTTCATTTGTTTTGGAGGTGTATGATGCGAAAACAACAGAACTGAATGAAACTTACGATTGGCATTATTTTAGTTCATACTACAAACCAGAACACTGAATACTTTTTTATTGTTTGTTAACTGAGCACAGCAGGAAATTTCCAGTTCAAAATATGGAGCAGCCTGACTGGGGTAGTACCTCGACCTTACCACTGCCAGAGCTAAATAATACTGTTTTAAAGCAGTATTGTGTCCCTGTTGGTGAGTAAGGTGACCAGAGCTCCTGGGGGGGGGGGGGATTGGGGACAGGGTCGGCAACGCGCTCGCAAATCTTCTGGTGTTGCAGGCGTCTATAGGCTACGGTAATCGCTTACCATCAGTTGAGCCGTACGCTTCTTTGTCAACCTAGTAAAAAAAGGCCTATTACAGAAGAGAGAAGACGGAGGTCGTATATATACAATTGCAAATGAACTCCCAGTACTGAAGTATAAAATAGTTATTGTTTACATAATATTAGCTATTAACATACTTATTTGAAGGCTCTTTTTGAAATATGCAACATTAAATATAATGGTAATATGAAGGAAACCGATCAAAACAACCGAACAAAAATTCGGAAAATTTGTACGTGTTATTGAAACGACATTTTATTAAAATACAACACTTTAAGATATTACTGTAAACTAATCACTACATGAATAATCGAATAGGAGACAAGTGAAAATAAAGGAAAAAAATAATACTGCTTTGTAATACAACATGCAATATAATAGCATAAATTTTTTGCTCGTTCTATGGAAGAAGGCTTAATGGCGTAGTCCGAGACTAACAAAAACAGGTGTAAATGACCAATCCGTTTACTTCTTCAACATTTTTTCCATTGTTTAAATAAAAAAGTAGCCTGATTCACTACTATGGTATTATCTACCTATTCTAAGTTGTAATTGTGATTCTGATTTTTACAGCGTATTGTATTAACGACCTGTAATTGTGGTTATTAAAGTTTTATTGTAATGTAATTACAAATTTTATTTTATTTAATACTAAACAGCTGCGTTGATTCACATGCGTTAATTTTAGTTTTTATTTTTCAACTAGCTGCTAGCTGCCCGGCGACTTTCGTACCACTTTTTTTTGTGTAGAAGTACTTATTCCTTTTTTAACCTCAAAACAGATGGAAACTATTTAAAATCAACGCTTACGCTTCAGCCTATAATATCCCACTGCTGGGCATAGACCTCTTTCCCCATGTGGGAGAAGAATCAAAGCTTAATCCACCACACTGCTCCAATGCGGGTTGGTGAATATATTCCCTACTATGAGTAACGATCGCTATCAGGTATACCTACATAATAACAACAAGGACCGACAGCTTAACTTGCTCTCTGAGGCACGGTGAGGAGATCTGCAAGGGCTAACAACCAGACAGGAAATACATATTTGTATACACAAATATCCACTCCGAGCGAGAATCGAACCCGCGACCGTCAGTGTTTAGGCACCGCCGACACAAGCACCAATTACACCAGAGCGGTCGTAAAATTATTATATAGGTATAAGTATTAAAATTGCGTGCGTACAAAGTACGCAATATGTCAAAAGTGAAACTTCTCTGGCAACTAATTTAAAAAAAAAAACTAATCCAGAAAATCGAATTTAAAATACAAAAAAAAAACTAATTGAAAAAAAAACAAAAAGCCAACTTCACGCGGTGTTCCCAGTCGGTCACCCATCCAAGTACTGACCGTCATGACGCTGCCGCGTTACCGATCATGCGCCTAAAGAAGTTTCACTTCAAAAATCGTAAATGTTTATTCTATACATCACAAGATATAAATTAATTATTTTTATCGAAAACATTGAAAATATCAAGAGCTGCAGATAACAATTTTTCAGATTCGTCACTTTTAATTTTCTAAACTAGCAAACATCTATAAACTTAGCCGCATACAAGAGAAATTCGGCAAACAAAAAACTTTTGTGCAACAAAGTAAATATAAAATATAACCAATACACGCCTGCACGAATATCTATCTGTCAATTGATTTATGTGCAGTTTTGATGCTGAATTTAAATTTATATCTCTTCATATTTTGTTGTTTCAACTTTCATGTGAAACGGTTTGGCTTTATATCATGGCTGGATGCCCAATAGCATGAGGTATAGGTACACATCTTGTCATGTACCACGTTATGTATCGGCCCTGTCAAACACTTCGGTAGTTTCGAAATTATTTGATTTATTATGTGAATTTTTAGCTCTCTATCACAACAGTATCTTAGTAGCATGTACGAAGAACGTACATAACTTATTATCTATATATTATAAAAGAGATTTCCACCCATATATTAACTCATCACGATATCTCTGGAACCATAAGGCGTAGAGACTTGAAATTTGGTAGGAATATTCCTTTCGCTGAGTAGAGGTCAGCTAAGAACGGATTTTACGAAATTCCACCCGAGGGGTTTGCGGGTGTTAATAACATATATGGCAAAACAACGTTTGCGGGGTCAGCTAGTTTCATATATAATTACTTTCTGCAACTGAGGTAGTAGTCTGCCAAAAACCGCTGACCAAAATTATTGTCATTATTTCTTACTGTGGCTCTCACTCTGTCAATATCCGAAATGTGCGAAAGACATACTCAGTACTCATTTCCGTTCCTCTCAACTTCCGTTCGCCTCACTCGATCACACTTTTCGTAACGTCCTCGTCACGCATTCACCAGCTTACTCCCTAAGTTAAGCGTGCGTAAAGACGTTTTACTTTTAAAAAAACCGACTATGTATAGAAATAACCGCAATCCATAGCTTCGCCAACTGACGCCAGTTGTCGACCGCCAATCGTTGGCGACCTTTGCAGTTCGCAGCAAATGCGTCCCAGATGCGTTTTGTTGTTGTTTATGTTCACTGCAAATGTCTCGGGATTTGCATGATAGTTGGTAACTGCTTTAGCAACAGTCATTGACAAAATACCGTTCGCATTTCAAACTTGATAATTTCCTCCGTTATTAAACAATGCAATTTGTGTGATATTCTTACTGTTTGATTTAATTTATGGATGAATAAAAACGAAAATAATATGTGAACACGACAAGTAAGATTATTAACTTAACTCATTTGTGTCATGTCATAATTCCTATTATGAAATTGTTATATACCTGTACTTGCTGTTAACCGATTGATGAGTAACGATTAATAACTTAACTGAGGCAGGGCACAACAGGAAATTTCCTGCCCAAAATATGGAGTAGCCCGACTGGGGTAGTACAGAAGACCACAGCTAAATAATACTGTATCCAAGCAGTATTGTGTTCCTGTTGGTGAGTAAGGTGACCAGAGCTCCTGGAGGGATTGGGGATAGGGTCGGCAACGCGCGTGCGACGCTTCTGGTGTTGCAATCGTCTATAGGCTACGGAAATCACTTACCATCAGGTGAGCCGTACGCTTGTTTGCCGACCTAGTTATATTTAAAAAAAAAATTGTGATAGAATTACTGATTAAAACATCACGCCGTAAAGTGTCGTCGTACATTTAGCATAGAATGAATGGACTAAGTCTGACTTGTGCTCAGGTGATGTACGATTAACTTTGTATCAAGAGAAAGTCATTAAAACTTATTCTCGATTCGCTTTTACTGTATCGTTTGATTATAGATTGGTAATGACTGCTGTGACCAGTACGATAGTTGTTCAATATTGGAAAGTTTGTTCGTTATTGCAAATTAAGATTTCGTCTTTTGTTGACAGTTTAGTCTCAATTCTCTCTATTTTGTTTTGATAAGATTTTAAGATGCTTCTATTGAGGATTAGAACCAGCTTAATTCCTTTTAAGCCAAATGAAATATAACGTAAATTACTAGTTTTTTTTTTAATTAGTCCCTACTTTTAAAAATTGCCTAAAACGAAGATAACTTTAAAATTTTGACTTAGGTTGTTGGTTGTTGTTTTGTTGTAAAATGGACATGACTAATCTTGATATTCACCTCTTTTTTATCTCCAGTGAACTATCCTGAATAAATATAAACTTTTGGGATTTAATTTCTTCATTTTGAATGAAATGTCATCTCCTATTAGAAAAGAAGTACCTGGGTGACCGAGCCTAGCTCGGTATTTTCATTTTATTTTTTGTTTTTTTTTTTTTATCTCGGTATTTTTATATTTTAATTTTATTTAAATAATAAATCACGAGTGAAATTAAAAAAAAAGAAAAAAAAAATTATCTGGAGACTGAGATTCGAACCCGGGTCAACACGATTTGACACCCGCCGATTTCCTAAATACGCCATTACAGCTATGTTGACGCGAAGTGAAATTAAGCTTCGTATTCTAATGATATTTTTTCATTGCCTAAAAACAGGGATAAAACGACATTTTTTTTAAATGAATCCTATATATATATATATATATATATATATATATACAAGAATTGTTCGTTTAATAGTATAAGATAATAAGATTTCAGTTATTCTGCTACGCTGCGCTGTCTCAAACTAGAAAATACCTATACACGTTTGAAAATCTTTTACTTAAATGCCAGTTTTTTCATGAGGTTTTCACTTATAACCGCTGTAAATACCGCGCATCTACAGGAGCTCAGCCCACCTAGGCAAGTTGACAATCTACATGGGAATGACACTAGCGTTCGTCGAACAACGTCGCTAAGGGGCTGGTTATTTACCCCCGTAGAAACACAACACTAATATTTAGCTGTAATCTTCCGCCTATTTGAACTACTTTCTGAGTCGGACTGCACCAAAACTTTAGCTAGATATTTACTGATGTATCACACATCAATGTTACCAAAATACTGACATATATGTAAATGCAGTATTGATAAAATTACAAACAACATGAATCTACAATTTACATTTAAATGTAAATCACTTACTGATTCAAATGACAGAATTCGAACGATATCGCAAACATATGCTAATATATTCATATAAATCATCCAACATAAAATATGTTGTATGTATACGTATAGCTTGTTCGTGCTTCGACAATATCAAGATACAAATCCATGACATTGAAATACATTAATACGATAAATGTTAATTAATACAAAGAAAATATCACTCAAAGGTCGTAATTGTAATGTTTAGGTAAAGATTTTTTTTACATTTCTGCGTCTTACTTTCGAAAGCTGATTTGTAAAAAAATATGATTTTAAATAGCAAATGTAATGAAGTATGTAGGTAGTAACTACTTTGACTATTCAAATTAATTAAAGTTAAAACTTGTTACTTCATTTCCTATAATTCATCGCCTGATATTTTACTAAAGGTATCAAAAAACTTAACGAACAAATCTAATTGTAAGTAAACATAAAAAAGTTCTTTTATTTATTTATTTAATATGAAGCACCAACAGAATTATATGTTTAAATAAAAAATTACAATTAGTTATATGCCTAGGTATAAAATATACATATAATTCCTCTTAAAGGTAGTTACAGCATGCGCTATAGACAATTAAGTCATCTGCCTATTTTAAAAAATTTGAACATTCAGTGTTAGGTACAATAAAATAAAAAATTACATAAAAAAATTTAAAACTAAATAACTATTATTGCTACATTGATTTTGAATTGAGGAATCAAATGATTTTAACAGTTTCTTCTTAAAATTTTCTTCATAATTATATGTTACGCCTTTTTTCCGTAGGTTAGTAGTAGGCAAAAATTTGAAGTATATACTTATCACGAAACATAATTATTCACATGAAAGAAATTAAGAAAGCAAGAGATGAAAAAGAAAACAAGAAGGTACATTAACATATTTCTCGAATTTTTACATAATGCAGAAACGATCTTGCGCATGTTTTCAGATCCGGAATCTTATTATCCGTTAGGGCTGGTTCTTCTTGAAAAAAAATCAAGAATAAGTATTTATGTGTCGTCTTCGTTCCCTTAAAATACATTAAACTACTTTAAAGGGTGCATTACGACAGGATTATTATTAGTCCAGTAGTATTAGATCACTTTGGTTGAAAAAGATAAGTAAGGAAAAAAAAACAATGGATAAATTTATATTTTAGGGGAAAACTTAATGAAGTTCTAGATGTAACAGGCATGCACGTGCCACAATTAAATAATATATTGATCATAACGTTTTAATAAGAAATTGAATGTCAACGCTATTTTGAAGTGAAACTTCTTTAGGCGCATGGAGGATAAAATTTGAGCGACCGGTAACGCGGCAGATACGATCAGTACTTGGATGGGTGACCGCCTGGGAACATCGCGTGACGTTGGCTTTTTGTTTTTTTTTAAATTTTTTTTTGTATTATAAATTAGTTTTTATATTTAATTAGTTTGCCAAAGAAGTTTCACTTCTGACATGACTGTGTACTTTGTACGCACGCAATTTTTTTTATCATCATTGCCATCAACATCAAGAAGGTATTTAATGATAACATAATAGGTGACACATGTGAACTTTGTAATCACAATATTATTTTTAATTTCCATTTAATATAAGAAAAATATAAGAAAACCAAATTGGAAATTTTTAAAACCAAAGAAAAATATCAAAACAATACTGTAACAAATCGATTGTTTGTTATTTTTTTATTTCCATTTATTAATTAATTCTTTCCTTACAACACTAATCCCCTCACTCCATTGCTCTCTGTAGGTCTCTGCTATAATTTAAGAGGATTAAATAAATACTAATTAGTAAATAAATACTAGTTAGTAGTACTAGTAGATTTTTTTCTTTTTAACCGACTTCCAAAAAAGGAGGAGGTTCTCAATTCGACACGTATGTTTTTTTTTTTATTTTTTTTTTATGTATGTTAGCTCAGAACTTTTGACTGGGTGAACCGATTTCGATCAATTTTGTTTTAATTGAAAGGTGTTGCGTGTCATGTGGTCCCATTTTAATTTAATTGTGATCTGACAAGTACTTTTAGAGTTATATCTAATAATGCGTATTTACGTGACTACTTTTTCGTCGACCTACGTTATATTATACCGCATAACTTTTTACTCGGTGTACCGATTTCGATGATTCTTACTTTAATCGAAAGCTAATACTCGTCTTGTAGTTTTGTTTAAATAAGATCGAAAACTGATTACAACTTTTTGAGTAATCTTTAATAGCGCGTATTTACTTGACTATTTTTTCGTCTTATTACGTTGTATTACTTGTCGATGTAATTGAAGTCGGTTTTTTTTCGTTTGCGAGCAAACACAATTATTATTCATATTTTACTTTTTGACAACCTTGTTTTCCAAAAACTACAATAGGAATTTGAAAACAACATTATCGTCGATCGTTGCATACAATTAATTAAGCTTCCAAGTCGTTTCGAATGACACATTTAAACACAGAGGTCGACACAGAACTTCATACGACTAACACGCTGTGCAATTTATGAAGTTTCCAGTTCAACCTGAAGTATTGAATTGAGATTGATTTAGGTCGCATTTGTAACACGAATATTTTAACTGGGGCCAACGTGTAACTATAGTTTGTTGTGAAGTTTTGCGACATATCTCTTGCTATATTCGAACTACGGTGTACGAAAGCGAAAAATTTTAATTGAACAGGATCCTATTAATTGCACTATTTCGCTGGCGCTGTTGATTTTCACTAATATTAAGTTATTTTTCCTCCCTTTTTTGTCTTCTTTTTTTTCTCTTAATGTGAATTTTAGTAATACTCAATTCTGCACACCTACAAACGTCCGCTCTTGTACGTCCTAAGGTTGGCTGGTAGAGAATGCTTTTAGCATTAAGCCCGCCTTTTGTACAATTCTTTAATGTATTGTGCAATAAAGTATTAATAAATAAATTGTAACGCGAGCGTTGAGTGTTGTATCACCTATTTTACCTTTGCAATAACCCACCGTCTATACGTTAATTAATCTGAATGTGTTGTGTTTCTGGAGCCCCGACACAGGAAAACTTGTTCTAATGGTCGTTGAGCGTGAGGCGTTTGTTAATGGTGACAAGCGAGACCGAGGGCTTTACGTGCTATACGAGGCACGATGGGGAGACCCACAAAGATATACGTCCAGACAGAGACTAGAAACAAATATTTGTACAAATAAAAGTACCAGTACTAGTGCGGATTTACTCATAACTTTTTAGTCATAACTTTTTAGTGGGTGTACCACTGTACCTACCGATTTTGATGATTCTTTTTTTAATCTACCGATTTTGATAATCTTATTTAAATTTTGTTGAGATTGACTATTTGAGTTATCTCTAATAATACTTTCTAAGTTTCTACATACGTTGCATTACTTGTCGATGTAAGTGAAGTCGGTTTATGTTCGTTTGCGAACAGACGCAATTATCACTTAAAGAGTAATTTACTCTTATCGATCACAATCCACAACTACACCAGAATGGTTTTTAAAAACTATATTTACATGATATACTTTCAATTGTAAATGACTATAAAGTAAGCAAGCCAAGTAAGTTTTAATCTATCAGCTCACTGCTCAATGTGACGTGTCATCAGCCGTAGAGGTCTATCACGTAAGTGATAAGAGCCAAGTTGCGAACGGGAACATCGGCTACTTCTTTAGTAATAGGTAGTATAATCAGATTAATTTCAGCTTGAGGGGCTTCGATGAATCCGATACGTTGAATAGTTAACATGTAAATTGATACCGTTTTGTTTTTCTATACGAGTTTTCTGAAACAAAAAAGTTTTGAAAAAGTGGATTGGGTTGATTTTTAAAACTTTTTACATTTTTTAATTTGTTTTTATTTTTAAGCTGGATATGTGTGCTATGTCTGCCCACAAATGCCTCTTTCTCTAAAAAATTATAAAAATTATGTATGTATATACGAGTAGTACTTTTTACTAATCTGTGCTAATGCTAATGGTTAAAGTTCACTGCCGCTGTTGAACTTGGTCATATTATCGCCCGCTATAGGTTCTTATGATCGGCTGGAAATACATTACTCATAGTTAAAAAAGTAACCTATGTTCCTTTTCAAACAATAAAATAATATATAATATGTAAATTTGATTAGCAATAATATCCGTTCTTGGAGACGAAATAATCGCCACTCGTTTTGAATAATAATTAAAATTATAATATTAATCGAATATTTCCTTCTGTATACCTTTTATGCTACACAAAATGCCATCAATAGCCAATAAATTGTAATTAAATTGTAAGTCGTATGAAATAAAAAAAATCATTACAATCGCGTTGCGCTTTCTATCCAGTTGAGTCGTTTGTATTTGTTCAGATATAAGTTTGGTTAGAGTGAAAGATGTTAACTGAAAATGTAAACTTCCTCGTGATTTGCTCCACTGATTCGCGAAGAGCGCGTAAAGTCATCGGTCCTTGTTTTCGGTTTATTAAACACTAAATTACGATGGTTAAATACTCTTTTTAAGTAAATTGTCTATCATATTGCAGTGCAACAGCGTAGTAGGTTAAAAGTTAACCCTTAGGTATTATTATACTTAAAGGAGGAAAGGGTTTTTTTACTAAGTAGTGAGACGCAGCTTTTGGTTGCCAGAGTTTTCAGTGTTAAAATTTTTTCTAAAATTCAAAAATGTTTATTCAATAGAGTAATAAAACACCTAATTTCTACTATAAAAATAAACTTTTATATTTGTTGATTTTTAGACACGACCAAAAAGTATTTATATTACTTCGTTAAAAATATTTTCTTATAGGTACAGCTTTCTTGGTTTCCAGTTTCACCGTACACATGTCCTAATTAAAAAAATCAACGTAGTCATAGTGGCACAAAGATGAAAATAGTAATCTGTATTTGGATGAAATTAACAAAAATATTTAACAATAAAATTATATCTATGTTACCTACGCACGAAAACAAATTCATTGAATTTCTATTTATGTGCTAAGTACTGCCATCTAGCGAATATTTACGTAAAAACAATATAGCGCCATCTAGTAACGAGTAGTACGTACTACTGTTACTTAAAATCACCAGTAGATGTCCTTTTAACATTAAAATCAAAATGTTTTATACATTTTTATTTTTACTTGCAAATAGAAAATTAAAAATTAAAAACATTCTTTGGTGTAGTGTTACTTGAGAAGTAAAATTTTCCTTCTTCATTAACTCAATGACAAGTTGAACGAAATTGTGAAATCGTTTACATACTCATAATTTATTGCTATTTTATAGTCGCTGTATCGATAACTATTCACATTGTTATGTAGTAGAATCGGCAAAGCTATTATGGTCTAAGATCCGGAATATAACAAAATCTTCCCTCATCTGTTAATTAGATGAAACAATTTTTTATAGGCTGATTTCAATATTGTGAATTTATAAAAACAACCTCTGCCACCATAAGCCTGCTGCAAATAATAATACTTTAAAAAAAATTTTTTTTTCTTCTAAAAAATCTTTTCCCTCTCGTGTTAATTACATGTAGTAAGCTAAAACCGTCAATATTTTACATTATCTACCTGACTATAGTAGGCACCCATCTCTATGATTGCTATACTTACCTGCAGCCAGGTTACTCTGACTGAGGTTACTGACGGGATAAGGGCAGGGAGATGATGACACGAAAGATGCATATTACGTATAAAAAAGATAAACATTTACAACGAAATCGGAAATACGAGTGTGTACATAAAAGACAAGTACACTTTTGTAATAGGACATCAGAAGACATCAGAAGCATTTCAGGATATAATACAGTCTAAACTACTTTAAAAAAACTCGATGCATTAAGAACTGTAAAAAATCTACCATTATGTAAATTAAATTCAAGGGTTCTGAACAATTTACAGCATCGATATAATTTGAATACAAAATACTATCATTTGTAATGCATTTCTGTCTAGACGCATAATTTTCAGGTCGAGGTTTATTTTTACGAGGTTCATATATAGGTTAGAGGCAGAACACAGTAGGAAACATCCAGCTTAGTCTTTTTTATATATATAACTAGGTCGGCAAACAAACGTACGGCTCACCTGATGGTAAGCGATTACCGTAGCTTATAGACGCGTGCACCAGGAGCATAGCAAGTGCGTTGCCGACCCTATCCTCAATTCCCTCCAGGAGCTCTGGTCACCTTATTCACCAACAGGAACACAATACTGCTTGAAAACAGTATTATTTAGCTGTGGTCTTCTGTAAGGTTGAGATAATACCTATACCTTTATACCTAGTCGGGCTGCTCCATATTTTGAGTAGGCCTACTGTGCCCTACCTCAGTTAACTCAGTCTAGACTCTAGACTAACTGAGTTAACTGAGTAGACCCGAGCAACTGAGCAAGAAACGTCTTAACCTTACTGTGATTAGAGTCACAGACTACAATTATTATTATTCTTGAGTATTGTTGTGTTCTAGTAGTATGCAAGGTAGCTAGACGTTCTACGTATCTTCTTTATGTGCTGTGATGACAACGGAGGTAGATTTAGGCAACGCGCTCGGGATGCTATCGGTGTTTCAGGCATACATAGGCAAAAGTTACTGCTTATCATCTGGTGGACCTTAATAAAGAAATGCCTTTCTAAGAGGAACGAAATAACAATCGTTTCCGACGAATTTGCGTGCTTGCCAAGGCAGAGTAGGTACTGTAGTACACAGTTAGTACCGATAGTCAGAATGACAAATACCTGAACCAGAATCAAGTACTAATATAAAGTATAAACACTATTATCTGCTACGAACAGGAATAGGATCGAATTGTTAATAACGTACCTTTTAACAACATTAAAGAACGGTTGTCAAAAATGTTATCTATTTGTAAGAATCACGCAATGTTGAAGTAATTTGACATATCAACAGTTTTATAAAAATGTCGTAAATTAGCATATTATAAGATAATTTAACTATAAAATAAATTAATTTGCAAGGATTAGTTTAAAAAGAAAACGATAAGAAACTGAACACGGGTTACTCGAATTCCTTTATACAAAAGTATATATGGGCGCAAATCACCAATACTTGGCAACTATTGATATTTATGTTTTAGTTTATCGATTAAAGTGAATATATTATTATAGAAATGTCTAATTAAATATTTCATGAAATATTTAAGTTATTTGTAAACATAAAAACCGTTATTTATTGAGATCCGATATTTAATAGACACTGTTTCGATTGTTTGAATGTTTTGAAGACGTTTGTGTTTCATTTATTGTTAAAATACTCAATTTACTGTGTAAATGTTCGAATTAATACGTATTAGAATTAATATTATTATTCTGTACCAAACATTATTATTTTATGTTAAAAGTCTTTCTTAATTTCATTTCGATTATTGCTTACAGCGCCATCTACACTGTAATGTTTATTCAAATTAAATTAATAAACCTTTGCATTATATAAATCATTTGAAGCTATTTAAATTCATTAAAATATTTATTATAAATATTAATCTGTATTTTAAGAATTATTTTACAGTAACTAATTTTATTTATGTTTAAAGGGAAGTTGTATTTGATATCCATTGTTATGGAAACTATAAAAGCGGTAGATTTATGTAAAGATTATTCTGTTCTGTTCTATACGTGCGGTTGTGCGTTAATAAACTAAGAAATACTTTATTTTGTGTTATTTCACTGTAATGGACTCTGTGCGAGGAAACTCTGGCGTATCGCCGACAGCAGCGGTGGGATCACAGCCCCAAGACTTCACAGGGCCTCCAGATGGGACGACCTTCACTATGGATCAAGTGATGGGTCTCCTATCCTCCATATTGAAAACTCCTGCGACAAGCACTGCGAGAGCTACGTTGTGCCAACAACTGGTCACTACATTGAACCACGTGGGAACAAGTGAAGGAAGAGCTGACTCTCATACGTTTGGCAACGAGTTCCGGTACGCGGATGACGTGCAGAAATGGTGCAGCTACACTTCAGACCAAGCGAGCAGCTACGGTGAATATGCTACAACATCCAGGACGCTCTTCAGGAGGGTTCGACCAGAGGCTGCCGATGCCGAGGTAATGGATGCTCTGATCACAGGTATTTATCCTGAGTTTATTCGTTCTGAGTTTTTGAGAAGTACCCCCAATTCACTCCCCAAATTAGTATCAGTACTAAAAACATTTAGAAAATGTAAAATTGAAAATAGAGAGAGTATAATGATGTTAAAAAACCAACCTTCAAATGATCAAGTAATTTGTTTTAATTGCAATAAGCCGGGTCATTTCTCGTTAGACTGCAAAAATCCCTATAAAACCTGTCTTGTCACTATCAAATAATTATTCGAATTCCCCTGGCAGTTTTAGTTACGTTAAGGTTATTGAGTGCGGTCACACTAACATCATAAGGGTCACTTCGAGAAAAATTGTTACCGCCATCAAATTGACGAACGTAATGCCTGAAATAAAACTTGACTATAGTTCATCTATTAAGCGTAGCCCTTTTAATCTTTTTGATACTGGAGCGACTGTTTATTAATTCGAGAGAAAACAGCTATTCGTTGCCGAAAAACGTAAGCAAGTTTATCGGTATTTCAAGCAGTTATTTAAAAAAAAAAAAAAAGCATTACGACTATAGTTTAAATTTATAATGTTCGAAGTAGCTAGCCTTAGCGTCACCCTTAGTGAGTACAATGTATAGTTTAAAATTGACATCCCTTTTGAACTACGAGTAGATACCGACCTTACCGACCAAGTTAAAAGTATTCAGACTTTTGAGTTTAAAAACTTTTGCCAACGATATGGGATTCAACACCACGTAGTAGCGAAGGGAGCTAGTAGGGCTAATAGTCAGGTTGAGCGATCACTGAAAGTTATCATTTATACACGCTAAGGTTAAGATGTTTGATCATTTTATAGACAATTTTTTACCTCTACCGGCATTGTTTTTGTTAATTTAATTATTAAAATTATAACACGGCGTTAATTTTGCAACAACGGGAACATAATTGACGACTGGTATTTTTTTTTTTGCTCAATTTCAAAATTAGAAATAGATTTAATCTACTACTCCTTTTTGTAATTTTGTAAAGTGATACTTATTTAGTGCGAATTTTTCGCATGCCATACAATAATTAAAATTTTCTATAAACTGTACAATATCAAAAAGTACAGGTAAAACTCCCATGGAATTATTATTATTAAGTAAAAGATGTTCCCCACTTGTCGTTTAAATATTGTAAATTGACAATGACATACTTATAGACGACTCAAGAAGTTAGATTTATTGCTAAAAAACGGATGGACGAGCGGTCCCTTAGCGATAGAGATTGAGACTCGTTGTTATAAAAGTAAAGCCACAATCCACCCATTTATTTAAATTCGGCGACTTCATCTTAATGCAACGCCATGAACGACACTATAAGTTGGCTCGATAAATGATCGATATAGATTAAGCATGTTTATCTTCGTGGTTGTTCAGAAAAGATTGAAAGTTATGATGCCTTACATCCTGCCCCCATAGTTCAATCAGACCCTTCCAATTATTCTAAAAACTCAGACGAATTGACCGTATGGGCAGAGAAATCAGTGGAGACCAATATGGTGCTTCCACTTATCTTGCAGGCAATGTTGCTTCTATATAATTGCATATGTGTTGATAATTTATATGGTTTGTGATTTAGTTTTTGTAATTATTAATGTGTGTGCGTAAAATTTATTTTTCCTATCCAATATCCTTCCTAAAACGCTGGCTGGCCACCATGCGTATCCTTATAAACCTGGTCTTGTTGGCTAGATCCCAGGATGGGTGATGCCTTGTGTGTTGGCTAGATCCCAGGATGGGTGATACCTTGTGTGTTGGCTAGATCCCAGGATGGGTGATGCCTTGTGTGTTGGCTAGATCCCAGTATGGGTGATGCCTTATGTGTTGACTAGATCCTAGTATGGGCTAGGCAACATCTGAAATTATGTCATAAAAACTTTTGAGTGTAAAGGGTTTATTTGTATTATTTGTAAAAACAGCGCAAGGGACGCGCTGGAGTCAGTATGGCCGTATGGGCGCAAATCACCAATACTTGGCAACTATTGATATCGGGGGGCACGGCAGTGCCCCCGCCAAGTCGAGCGCGAAGCAAACACTGCCGTACCATCCTTTACCCGAACCATTTCGCTGCATTTTCAGGCCCCTATTTGAGAACCTCTGGATAACACCAGAACGCTGAAATTTTCGTCATCGAGTAAGCTATAATCACATACTTAAAATCCAAAATTTCAAGTTTGTAGGTCATTTAGTTCAGAAGTTAAGCGAAAGCAAAGTTTCGCATTTACGACACTCACTCACTCATGATCATCAAAATAGAACTAGTACTTCCCATAAACTCAGAGAGCTGAAATTTGGTACAGAGTTAGGGTTTAATGGCTACATAAAGGGAAAACTATAAAAACTAGGATAATCGAAGATCTGGAGTACCTGGTGACCCTGATTAAAAAACACAAGAGCCCAATCAAACTATTAGAAGAGATCGATATACCACCTTTACATAAAATATAATGCGAAAAACAGGGTGTAAGGGGTTGAATGGTGGGAATGAAAATTCGTATGGAAGTATATGTATATAATGTTCGTGTTTCGTAACTGTCAAACATTTAATGTTCATCTCGTCGATATGGTAAACTCTACCCTTAAATTAAAGAACGTATTTTAATAAAGGTTTCGAATCGACAACATATATCCACAATATACGGATATTGGCGTATTTTAGATTTTAAAAATTAATAATAATGTCAGTAATGAAAACGGATTGACATTATACATATTGGTTGTCAAATATTTATTTATGCGAGCGTTCAGAAATTTATTTAGTGTAAACTAAGGAAAATTATCAAGCTACTTAAATATACAATAAATAATAAATGTACAAAATAATGAGATTACAAAAAAAGAAAGTTCAATTGATTGAATTAGATACAAAAAAAAGCTCAATTGATTGGTCTCCTTGAAAAATTCCAGATTATTCTGTCAATCCAATCAAAGTCTTAGGGCGCCTTCAAATCATAATTTGAAGGCGCCCTTAAACCATATAAATATTTTCGCCGCGGAAGTGTAAAAGATATGTTTTATATATCTTAATCTGTACTAATCTATACTAATATTGTAAACCTGAAAGTTGAATTGTTTGTTTGTTTGTTTAAACGCGCTAACCTCAAGAACTATTGATTCGAATTGAAAACACGTTTCTACTTTCTACAAAAAGAAGTGAAATCCCACCAAAAACATTCTGTAAAAAAACTAGCCAAGTCTCGATGGAGCTGCTTGTTTATCTCTAAAAAGTAATGAAATCTAGACAAAGTCGTACCAAGTCTAAGGTTCATTACTGCGATTTCTTTATTATTATAGTTAATGTTGTGTGACTTGGCCGTTGAAGGGTACACAAGGGTACAAAACCAGGTGCTACATGACACCATTGCACCAATCTGTCGCCAGAACCGCTACCCATTGACGATGGAAAATTGCCACTTGGAAAACGTTGATTGAATAACCAGTCTATTGTAGGCTTGATAAAGCTGCGTATTTCAATAATACTTTTGTATAGGCAAGCCTGAAACAAACTGTATAAAAAATTATTTCCAGTACCAGCGGACTTCTAATCATTGATAGAAGTCCGTCTGTACGTCTATTTTATGTTAAATCGGTGGTCGATTTAACGCTCCAAAAATAAGAGAACAGAAGTCAGCATTGTCAATGCTGAATTCATGTGTTATCAACAACCGCCTAAAATGAGACACTAGTGTCCAATTACCAATACCAGTATGGTATATTATTCTTAGTTTTGTACCCTTGGCCGTTAAAGGGTACACCTTTAACGGCCAAGTCACACAACATTAACTATAATAATAAAGAAATCGCAGTAATGAACCTTAGACTTGGTACGACTTTGTCTAGATTTCATTACTTTTTAGAGATAAACAAGCAGCTCCATCGAGACTTGGCTAGTTTTTTTACAGAATGTTTTTGGTGGGATTTATGTTTTAGTTTATCGATTAAAGTGAATATATTATTATAGAAATGTCTAATTAAATATTTCATGAAATATTTAAGTTATTTGTAAACATAAAAACCGTTATTTATTGAGATCCGATATTTAATAGACACTGTTTCGATTGTTTGAATGTTTTGAAGACGTTTGTGTTTCATTTATTGTTAAAATACTCAATTTACTGTGTAAATGTTCGAATTAATACGTATTAGAATTAATATTATTATTCTGTACCAAACATTATTATTTTATGTTAAAAGTCTTTCTTAATTTCATTTCGATTATTGCTTACAGCGCCATCTACACTGTAATGTTTATTCAAATTAAATTAATAAACCTTTGCATTATATAAATCATTTGAAGCTATTTAAATTCATTAAAATATTTATTACCTATAAATATTAATCTGTATTTTAAGAATTATTTTACAGTAACTAATTTTATTTATGTTTAAAGGGAAGTTGTATTTGATATCCATTGTTATGGAAACTATAAAAGCGGTAGATTTATGTAAAGATTATTCTGTTCTGTTCTATACGTGCGGTTGTGCGTTAATAAACTAAGAAATACTTTATTTTGTGTTATTTCACTGTAATGGACTCTGTGCGAGGAAACTCTGGCGTATCGCCGACATATACGTGCATGAATAACAAAGCAATTAAAAAGGCGATTCGAATCTAAGTGTAATATTACATTAACAAAAAAATACACGTCATACTATTACACCGACTCGCAAGTATCAAAATATACAAATTTTAACATTACGTCATCCTGTTGACATTGGACCGTATTACGTGAGGCGTTACGTATAGCGCCTTTTATAGCGATTTATCGTCGCTTATAATTAAAGAGCGTATTTATTCAGCTTGTAATATTCCACCGCTGAGAATAGGCATCTTTCTCCATATAGGACAAGGATTCCAACCCTTCTTAAGTTCCAGCTTAATTCACTATGCTACTCCACTTCTGGTATGATAAAATATGGTATGAGTAACGATCGCTATCAGGTGTTTATGAGATAACTACTGGGAACGACAACTTAACATACTTTCCGAGGTACGGTGGGAAGACCCACAAGGTACGTATAATATAATATACTATTCACAAAAAAAAGAAACAAATAATATTAAAATATGAGTTATCTTAATTGATAAATTAGGTACATAAGAAAATTGATCTTGATTAAGTATTTAGCGTTCGTTTACTTTATATAATATAATTGAATTATTTGTTCAGCATTTAAATAAAAAAAAATTTTAATTCTTGTATTTCAACTGTAACGTGTTTTGGGCAACACACATGAGTATATATTCCTTACCAGGATTTCAACTGATTCGAAATGATCGCACCAGCAGGGGTGGGGGAGGGGTGGCAATCTATTTGAAGTCCAACTTTCCATTTTCTATAATAAGCTTGTCACCACAGCCCCCGCCGATTGATGCTGCTGAACATATCTTGATAGAGGTTGAGTTGGCGCACACAAAAATATTATTAGGTGTATTCTATAGCCCATCACTTAACGTAGACTACTTTACCTCTTTTGAACAGATTTTAGTAACTCATACACCTTTATATAGTCATAATATAATTATGGGCGATTTTAACACATGTATGGTAAAGCGGGACAGAAGATCTGAAAGACTCAGTAACATCCTTGATTCGTGCAATATACAGTTGTTGTCACTTAAACCCACACACTATTTTCCCGGTTGTGTACCTTCACTGTTAGATCTGATCATGGTTTCTGCTCCAGAATTTGTTTTTAAATTTGGACAGTGTCCCGCGGAGGGTTTTTCGTACCATGATTTGATCTATCTTTCTTATATTTTACGTCCACCTAAGCAAAAGCCAAGAGTATTGATGCAGCGGAATTTTTGTAGAATGGATTCAAATAGTTTACTATTAGACGCACGTGACCTGGACTGGTCCATAATTTATAGTGAAATGGATATAGACAGAAAAATTGAAATATTTAATAGCTTACTAACAAGTTTATATGACAAACATGCCCCAGTAAGACCTGTTAAAATTAAGCATTTTCCTGCACCTTGGTTGACCAACGAGTTAAAGTTATTGATAGCTAAAAAGCACAGGGCCAGGGCAAAGTATAGGAAGTCCAATTCTGATGAGCATCGTGAGAAATACGTAAGAATACGCAATCGCTGCAATACGATGTGTAGGGATGCGCAAAGACGTCATATTCATAAATCGGTTGAGAACGGCAACCCAGCAAAGGTGTGGAAGTTTCTTAAATCACTTGGAGTTGGTAAGCAAACAAGTAATTATCACTCAGACATTTCCACAGACGAACTAAACCTATATTTTGCTTCACCTGATTCAGACTTTGACGCCAATACAAAGGCTTGCACACTACATCATCTTTCCCAGCTGCCAGCTCCTAATCATCCTCCGTTCTTTTTTAGCCAAATTACTGAATGTGATGTTAAGAAGAGCATATTGTCCGTGTCGTCTGATGCCGTTGGTTGCGATAACGTAAGTCGTAAGATGTTGGTACCTATCCTTGATGTAATCCTCCCTGTTCTCACGCATATCCTTAATGTTTCTATTGATTCTGGCATTTTTCCAAATACTTGGAAGGATGCGTACGTTATTCCTTTACCTAAAAAATCTAATCCTTCTACTGTTACTGACTTTCGACCTATCTCTATCCTTCCTTTTCTTTCCAAAGTCTTCGAACGCATAGTCCACTCTCAGCTTACTTTGTATATGACGAAAAATAGTCTTCTTAACCCACTTCAATCAGGGTTTAGAATGGGGCATAGTACGACTACTGCTCTTGTTAAAGTCACCGAGGACATCAGATATGGCATGGATAACAAGAAGCTAACTATTCTGGCTCTGTTAGACTTCAGTAATGCATTTAATACTGTAGATCATGACGTACTTCTTGGAATTTTGTGTTCACTTAACATATCTCCATCAGTGATTGGCTGGTTTCGTAGTTATCTACAGAGGCGCCGGCAGAGAGTAAAGATGGCAATGGATCTTTCCTCTTGGTCTAATTTGCCTGTCGGTGTGCCTCAAGGTGGCGTCTTATCACCTCTTCTATTTGCCATATTCATTAACAACATCACAAATAGCATTTCTTCTCTCTACCATCTGTATGCAGATGATTTGCAGATCTATGCTCAGTCAGAACTCGAAAACTTGCCTGAGGCTATTACTTTAATTAATAAGGATCTTGCTGAGGTATCTGAATGGAGTCGATGTTATGGTCTTAAATTGAACCCAGTGAAATCACAAGTTATAGTATTGGGCAGTCGGGCTTTTATTTCGAGGATTGACTGGGCTTCTTTACCTCCGGTGCTCATCAACAACACTACTATACCATATAGTAAATCCGTTAAAAATCTTGGCGTTTACATGGACGAGAATATGAACTGGACAACGCAGATTAAAGAAGTGAGTAGAAAAATGTTTTCAACCTGGCATTCGTTACGACGCTTACAATATATGCTACCTACTTCTACCAAAATTGCGCTCGCGGAATCTCTTTTCCTTTCTCATCTTGACTATGCCGACGCGTGCTATCCTGACCTCACCGAGCAACAACTAACAAAACTTGAGAGGCTCCAAAATTTAGCAATTAGATTCGTATTTTCTTTGCGAAAATACGATCACGTGTCCGATTTTCGTAAAAAGCTCAAGTGGTTGCCAATCCGTTTTCGCCGGAATACTAGAATGCTGTCGCTGCTTTACTATGTACTTAAGGATCCCCGGGCTCCGGAGTATCTAAGAGAAAGGTTTGTGGTGCGTAAATCTGACAGGGCACTGCGCTCGAATGATACAACTATGCTGCATATACCTGTCCACCATACTGCATTCTACAACTGCTCCTTTACAGTACAGTCAATAATTCTGTGGAATGCCTTGCCTAATAGTATTAGGGAGGCTAAAACTCTTACCACTTTTAAGAAGCTACTTAAAAATACCTACTTGAATTGTTAGAGCTGGTCTGTGTTAGAAAGTTTAGTTATTTGTTAATGTGCTGACAATAACTGTTCAATTTGTATTTATGATATAGCGTTACCTGCTTAATAATTAATGTAATAGATATATATTTATTATTGTTATTTTATATATATGTAGTATATATTTATTTATATATTTACCTCATATACTATTTATTTATATTTTTATTATTATAGTATTAGATTGTAGGATTCAATTTGTTTTAATTTTTGTTTTGCCTTTTTGATGACTACTCTGTTTTATTTTAAATTCTCCTCTACCCCAAGGTTGTCTGGTAGAAATCGCTTGCCTAGCGATAAGACCGCCTTTGTGCATAACATTAGTTTGTAAGTTTTATTATTTTGTATGTTAATGCACAATAAAGTATATTTATCTTTATCTTTATCTTTATCTTATGAGTTTAAGCCATTTTCGGCGTGAACTTGTGGAGGTCTATGTCCAGCAGTGGACTGCGATGGGCTGAAGTGACTGTTTTTTTTTTGTAGTGAATAAAAATTTAAATATCGTTAATTGTAACTAGTCCATTTATTTACATAATTTTTATTTAAAAAAAAACAGATCATTGACACCATAGAGCACACTTTAAAAGTTAAATTAAAAATAAACGGCTACGTTGAGCACTTACTTTGTCACCCGCTACATGTAGGACTCCACATTTATTTGTATCACCTACAACGGAAATACATACAAATGCGGTGACTTCAAAAAATTATTGAAGTGCAAATAAAGATCAGCTTACACCATTCTTATCTAAGCTTATATTATAGTATGAGAACGCACTTAAATTCTTTATTTATATTTGCCTTCTTATGGAAATTCCAATTATAATTTATTAGTTATTTTTTCTCTCTATATATTTTTAATATAGATGTAATTCTTTATATCAACCCATGCAAATCTACGTTCCCATTAAATTTTATTTATTTGTTTTGTATTTGAAACTGGAATTTATTAAATCTGATAATACAAATCGTCAAGGTTTAGAACATTTGTCTTGCTTAGTCAATATTAAAAAATTCGTAGAAATGACTTTGTCAAGCAAAATAAAATAAAATACTTCGGAATTTCTGATAATTCCTCCAACTCTACATAATATAGTGGAAAATATTGTTTGTTTATTTATTATTATTAATTTGATAACTCAATTTACCCACTCAATTTCGTGTGTGCTTTTACCTATAAGGGATTTTTCGCAACTATTATTTTAAAATTCCTTAGTTACTTACCCGTAACCAAGGTATTTGTAAAGTCGTTGAAGTATCGGGAGTTTCAAAATGAAAATCGCGGTAAGTACCAAATAAGTAAAAGCATTGAAAGCTGTTAATCAACCCATCAACTCTCTGTTGAGCAGCGCATTGGTTTAAACTCCAATGCTTTTCATACATGGAGGAATTGGGTTGTTACAGGCCGAAATGCTGAATCGTCATTGAAAGTGGCCGTGAAAGCTTAAAAAGCAACGTTTTAATTATTAGCATGCTATATTATCCAGAAGTCATATTAGTTACTAGCTGACCCCGCAAACGTTGTTTTGCCATATATAGCTTATTAACCTCCGCAACCCCCTCTTGTGGTTGGAATTTCGTAAAATCCGTTCTTAGCTGACCTCTACTCCGCGAAAGAAATATTCCTACCAAATTTCAAGTCTCTACGCCTTATGGGTCCAGAGATATCGTGATGAGTCAATATATGGTTGGAAATCTCTTTTATATATATAGATTTAAAAAATCAACCTATGATTCATAATATTAGGTCACTTGGCATAAATGAACGTTAATGGAAAACCAGACAATTTGTCTTATTATAAAACAATATAGAACAATCGATTCACATACCCAAGCTATGTATGTCATCATTGACTCCTATTTAAATGTCGATTCAGGTCAAATATTTATTATTTAAGAGACCAGACATTCTATATTAAAAATAAAATTGGTCCAATTTATAGAATGAGACGATGAGCTAATAGTTTTACAGCTCATGAGTCGGCAATTGCCAAGATACGGTTGGCTGCGTATTGGCAATAGGGGTCTTAAACTCTTCAGCACATTATACGGAATTGCTTGTTGAATACAAAACAAAAAAAAACGATCTCCTCGACAACCAAGAAAATTGTACAATTATTGACAAGTTTTACTTGAAAAATAGTTGCTAACCTACTAACCTAGTAAACTAGGTGTGCAAACAAGCGTACGGCTCACCTCATGGTATGACCGTAGCCTATAGAGTATAGACACCTGCAACACCAGAAGCATCGCAAGCGCGTTGCCGACCCTATCTCCAATCCCCCCCAGGAGCTCTGGTCACCTTACTCACCAACAGGAACACAATACTGCTTGATAACAGTATTATTTAGCTGTGGTCTTCTGTAAGGTCGAGGTACTACCCCAGTTGGGCTGCTCCATATTTTGAGCAGGAAATTTCCTGCTGTGCCCTACCTCAGTTCAGTACTTTTATATGACATATGAGAAAAAATATTATTGGGACCTTTATCAATGCAAATAGCACTCAAAACAATGATTGTCAGAATTTTTGTCTGTTTGTCTGTGCGATTGTGCACGCTAATCTCAGAAACAGCTTATCCGGCTTAGATGTGGTTTTTACTAATGTATTGCGGCAAGCTTAGCTTAACATTTAGTGTTTGTTTCATGTCAATCAGTTAATAAATATAAAAGTTATGTCAATTTAAAGAATCACGTTGAACATGTGAAGTTACTATTCCACGCGGTCGACGAAAAATAGTCAAGTAAATGCCCATTATAGATATAACTCGAAAAGCACAAGTCGGATCTCGATTACATTTAAATGAAACCACATGACAAGCACCACCTTACGATCAAAAAAATACATAGTCATCGAAATGTGAAAGTCAATAAAAAGTTCTGTGGTATAACACAAAAAAAAAACAGTCGAATTAAGAACTTCCTTTTTTGGAACTCGCTTAGTTATTTAATAAATGTATAAGGAAAAAACCGTCATTTTTCAAATTCAATTTCAAAGTATTTCACGAACTATGCATTTATTTATTAACTAAACAATACCATTTAAATAATAATAGTTTTTGCAACTAAGTGCTGAAAAATGGATTTGATGGGACTCCCAATTTTATGTTCTAACGACATATCACTATTTACTCTTGATCGATACGCTGATTGCCTCTTATTCTTGCTTGAATAAAGTATATTTTGAATTTACAGTGTAAAGTAGTCTTATTACATATAAATAAACAATAAATAATTGTCCGAAAAATAATTTGCAAGAATATGATGATAAGTACAATCAAGTTCATCAGTACACGTACTACAATTTTTTTTCCCTTTTGCAAATAATTAAGAATTTTCACAAAGCAATAATTGAAATCAAATTGTTATAATTCATAATCTACACTTTCTTAAAATCATTGAATTAACAAAACTTTCATCTTTATTCAGTCACTTTATATAATAACTAGCTTCTGCGCGCGACTTCGTCGGCGTGGACTCCGCTCCTATTGGTCTTAGCGTGATGATACATAGCCTATAGCCTTCCTCGATAAATAGGCTATCTAACACTGAAAGAATTTTTCAAATCGGCCCAGTAGAACCAGAGATTACCGCGTTCAAACAAACAAACAAACAAACAAACAAACAATCAAACAAACTCTTTAGCTTTATATATTAGTATAGATTATGTATTTCGTCCATTTCTGTTTGTTACGATTTCCTTGTCATACTTTGGGAATAGAGAACGATCAAAAGTTAACAATTTTTAAAAATAATTTGGCATTTTTAACGGAGTAACTCACGGAAGTGTAATAACAACTATCCAAACAAGATCGCATTACTTTAGTTAGTGTTACTATAATAGATTTAGAATTTGATATTTTTAATAAGTATCCGATTATCAAAGCTCATGTGAATTCATATGAAACTTACTATGTTATAGTTAAAAACAAAAGAAAACGGACACAGCTAAATAATACGTTCCAGTGTTGTATTTATATGGTGAATAAGGTAGTCAGAACTTCTATTAGATGGGTAAAGCCAGTCAAAGGTAAGATCGGCAACGCGCTTGCAATGCTTCTGGTGTTGCAGGCGTCAACAAGCGACGGTACTCGTTTACCATCAGGGGGGCGCTTGCTTGCCACACTAATTTTCCTATACCCCAAGATGGCCTGGGAGAAATTGATTACCTAGCGATAAGACCGCCTTTGTGCATATTATTTTGTTAGTTTAATTTTTAAGATGCCAATGCATGTTAATTTGTATGCACAATAAAGTGTACCTACTTGTTCTTCTTCTAGTTGTATAGAAAATCGAATAACAGACTCATAAAAATCTATCGCTTAATAATCTATTGAAATTAATATAGCTATATTTTTATATTTGCTTTTATATAATAATCTTTAACCTGACAATAACGAGGACGAATCTAATTCGGTGCAATCGTGAGGAAGTTATGCGCTCACACACATTTTGGCGTTTTGATTTTATTTATATACTATTGTCACTTACCCACACATTGCAATCCAATTTATTCAGTTATGGTTAATTTAAAGTTTTTATTGGAATTGATCAATTGTTTGCTGGACGGTTTATCTCATTAATTGGTTAACACGGAAACAATTTCATTTTATTTAAGTTTTATTGCCTTGAGAGTTATGTACATATACAAAAATTAGTTATAACTATAGAATATATACTTAAGCTTACGTCAAAGGCACTTTTACGTCGCTTAAGTATAGCTTGTAAAACCAACATTAAATCGTGTTCATACAAAAGATTTGAGCTTAACGCGTAACATCGAACTTAAATATCTTAGATTTTTTTCAGAAACAAGTATAATTAACCTGCAGGATGTTTTCCTTTACTGCATAAAATCGTCTCCGAGTCGAAGAAGGCATCAAGATAACTTGACTACGCTGCATAGATGCAAGTTAGCGAATAATTTCCCTTGCCTTAAGTAAAGATTAACATTTTTCCGATTTTTGTTCAGAGCGAATATTTGTGTTACCTATACAAATTAATATACATAATTATGTTTCTCATTGAGTCGTCGGAGATCATAGACAAAGAAATAGTTTTCTTTGTCTAAGTCGGAGATGCATAGAGTAGGAAGTGCTTCAAACAGTACGCGAGGGCATTTTATTTCTTTTATAAAAGAAACAGCATTTATTTTATATTTGAAAATATGTCTTCCATTGCTATAAATTTCACCCGACTGCATCGAATTTCTTATCACAAAGAAAATTACTGTTACGTTACAATACAAAACTGGCCTGCAAATATAATAACTATTTAACATAACTTTACATATTTGTAGATGACTCTACATTAATATAATTACATTAATCAACTGATTAATTATAAATTTTCATAATTGTCAAAAGAAGCTTTTCAAAGGAGGTTCTTTTTTAATGAATAATAAATCATGCTTTAATAAATCTTTCAATTTTTAATAATTCTTCAGAATTAGCAGGTTGAAGTGGCAGTGGGCTGGTCATCTGTGTCGCAGGACCGATGGCCGTTGGAGCAGACGTGTCCTGGAGTGGAGACTGCGTCTTGTCAAACGCAGTGTAGGACGCCCTCCGGCCCGCTGGACCGACGATCTGCGTAAGATTGCCGGTGTAGGCTGGATGCGGATTGCGGAAAACCCGTATGACTGGCGCGAACTTGGGGAGGCTTTGGGACGTCCAGCAGTGGACGGCAATAGTCTGAACTTGGACTAACTAGTAATAGTATAATTAAATATAATAATTGTATTTATTTCAACACATTACTATTTATAATTTTCTACTATATTTAAATACTATTATACTAATCTGAATTAAATATATATACAAATATATTATCATATGCATTTTTAGCTTTAATACAATAAACCTTATACACTTTGTTTGTTTGAGCACACTAATCTCATGACCTACTTTCAGTCAGGTCCGATTGTAAAAATTCTTTTTGCGTTAGAGATCATGTTTATAGAAGGAGGCTATAAAACAACACGCTGTGATGTCGGTTTGAACGGATCGACGTGGCACAATTTCAATACAATTATATTAAAACTAATTCTGCGCGCGACTTCGTCGGCGTGGACTTTGCTCCTATTGGTCTTAGCGTGATGATACATAGCCTATTAGCCTTCCTCGATAAATGGGCTATCTAAATCTAACGCTGAAAGAATTTTTCAAATCGGAACAGTAGATCCAGAGATTACCGCGTTCAAACAAACAAACAAACAAACAACCAAACAAACAAACTCTTCAGCTTTATATATTAGTATAGATTTTGCATAAAATTAAACCACGAAAATTGTCTTGTAATTTTTATTGTAACCCGTGCTATGAAAGGTTATATATAGGTAATTATGCACAGAAACTCTCTGGGCGTTATTTCGCCACAAAATTATATTCCCGCGAAAGCCTGAATTAAATTCTTTCGAATAATTCTTTATAAAAAATTATTTCTAATATATTTTAGAAACTAGTTTTGTTGAGTTGGCCGATTCGTCATCGCTAAACCGTAACTAAAGCAGGAAGAAACAATATTTGGACAATTGTCTCTTCTTTGTTTCATAGAGCCTAACTTAAAAGCGATTTTGACTCTTAAGCGATAAGAAAAGATTGAATATAGAATTACAAAATATTTAAGTATTGAAAAAATATTAATTTCGAGTCAGATTACAAGACAAATAGATACAACTATAAATGCTCTACATTTTATATTGCTATTGAGATTCTTCTCAGGAATGTGTGGAAATATTCGTACGTAAAGAAATAGCATAAATAAACAAAATCTTATACTATTAAACGAGCAATTCTTGTATATATATATATATTTTCTGAATCTCGGAATCGGCTCCAACGATTTTCGTGAAATTTAGTATGCAGGGGATTTCGGGAGCGAAAAATTGATCTAGCTAGGATTCATTTTAAAAAAATGTCGTTTTATCCCTGATTTTAGGCAATGAAAAAATTGCTAAAATATTGTTAGAATAGGAAGGTTAATTTCGCAGTTAGCATTAAAGTAGCAATGGTTCAGGTGGGAAATCGGACGGTCGAGAATAACCGAGAAAACCATGGTTCAAATCTCAGTCTAGATTTATTCTTTTTTCTTTTTTTTTTAAATTTCGCTCATGATTTTTTATTTAGATAAAAATAAAATATAAAAATACCAAGAAAATAAAAAAATAAATAAAATAAAAATACCGAGCTAGGCTCGGTCACCCAGGTACTCTATACTAATATTATAAAGCTGAAGTTTGTTTCTTTGTTCGTTTGAACGCGCTAATCTCAGAATCTACTGTTACGATTTGAAAACTTCTTTCAGTGTTAGATAGCCGAATTATCGAGGAAGGCTACAGGCTGTATATCATTACGCTAAGACCACTAGGAGCCTAGCAGCAATGAAGAATGTTTCAAAATCGGTTTTTTTTCCTTTTGAGAACTTTCACTCCGTAAACGGTTAAAGTTTCGCACAAATCATGTACCTATGACAGAATTGATCCTATTCCACGCGGACGAAGTCGCGCGCAGAAGCTAGTTTAAAAATAAACAATTATTATTAAACTGTACTCGTTGAAGTTCGTATTTCTAGGCGCCTATTTAAAAAAGTTACGTATACTTAGTTGACACATCGCTCAAGTGTGCACAACTGAAGTG
Organism: Melitaea athalia; assembly: GCA_905220545.2. Classification (NCBI taxonomy): domain Eukaryota; kingdom Metazoa; phylum Arthropoda; class Insecta; order Lepidoptera; family Nymphalidae; genus Melitaea; species Melitaea athalia. The sequence goes on from HG992180.1 coordinate 19,841,375, forward strand.
AAAAGCGATTATCTTTCACGAGCCGCCTTGCACGCATCTCGGTCAGTCGGTTCCTAGCTTTCGTGAGGGATACACGTGAACGACCGCGCTCCGAACAATACGATATTATCAAATTTTCTAAATTAAAATCATGAATTAATCAATTATAATCGAAGTATTACTGTGTTAAATGTATTGAAGAAAATTGTGTACAGTGTTTTACTGATTCAGCGGACCGCACGTGATCACAGGTAAATACCGGTGTGCCGGTTAATCTTATCAAAATGTTTTCGTACATTTTAAACTGTTACGAGTATTACGTGCTATTTTAAATATATAAATAAATGAAGGCCTTTATAACACCACACATTTAGTTTAATTTATTTCAAATATCTATCTATAAGCGAACGTTTTTTGAAAGTGAAATAGTTTAATTTACACACACAGTAGTCTGCTCTTTTAACTTAATAATCTTTGATTTAATTCGTATTTTTTTGTGTTTCCCACACATGAGAAAATTCTAAAATGTTTTTTATATTCATATCAAAATTTCGATCTGGCGGGATTCGAACCCGCACCCCCGACATACCGTGTCGGTGCTCTAGCCATTAAGCTATGGAACGATGTACCAACCGAATCGAAATTATTGATATAATTTTTACTTTTTAATCTTTGATTTAGTTGATATCCGACAGATTTATCCATTCCCAATTTTTTGGGTATTTGGTATATATCACGATTCAGCCTGTAATATCCCACTGTTGGGCATAGGCCTCTTACCCATGTAGGAGAAGAATCGGAGCTTAATCCACCACGCTACTCCAATGCGGGTTGGCGGATATACCTATTCCCTACTATGAGTAACGATCGCTATCAGGTGTACATGATAACAACCGGGACCGACGGCATAACGTGCTCTCCGAGGCACGGTGGTGAGACCCACAAGGACTGCACAAAACACCCAGACCACGGCAAACATATATATGGCCAATACAAATGTTGACGTGTGCGGGGATCGAACCCGCAACCGCCCGCGCAACAGAAAATCGCAATCCAGTGCTGTGACCGCTGCGCCAACGCGGCGTCATGGTATATATACAGGTTATCAAATACTCAAACCGGGAACGGAACGGGTCACAAACAGTTGCGTTAATGGGTCAGAACGTTTAAATCTCGTGGATAGTTTTTTTTTGTTCCAAACATTACAGTTTTGGAAGCAAGGTTTTGCATATTTTATCACCATTCAATCGGTCAAAAGATTGTTCAACATAGGTATTCAAATAATTTGCGTATAATCTTTATTCGTAAAATTTTATATATAAATATTTATAAGCTAACTAACTATATATTACAATTCAAGTTTCCACAAATGTGCTCATTATTATTTCTTTCATTGTCATATTATATTTGTAGTTAAACCGAACTTCGAATTACTTTTTATTGCTTGATTACGAATCTTATTTAACTATTACTTAAAATAATTATAAATGTCAAAAACAAAACAAATATTGTGTATTTTTGGCTTAATGGCTTTCAATTATACCAAAATAGCACAGATGATTTGGTAAATATCACGTACCTATATATACTCTGTTTTATTTACTTTTTAAAAGCAAGCAATTAGAAAAAGTTTAAATCTTTAGTTACGTCAAAATCGAACTCCAGAAACTAAAACATTATTTAAGATTAAGAAAGTTTTTAAAACAATACGAGTCTTATAAGATTAACTTCATGACTTCATGTTCGAGTTTTTAAGATCGCTCCTAGTTCAAAATAAAAGAAAAAATATTTACTTTAAAAAAATATTTTGACTAAATCAATGTGCTTAGTATCAGCAAAGGGAGAAAAATCATGGAAATCTTCTGTCTTACTTTAATAATTTCGTTATTTTAATCTGAGATATGTTTTTGAAAATAAAAAAGTAATTCGCCAGTAAATTATCTAACGGTAAAAATACAGTTATTTATTTTTTGCTACTATATAGAAATAAAAATTAAATTTACTCGTAAATTATAATTTATATATTTAATATTAATATATGTATGTATCCTTATCTTAATAGATATGTAAGTACATAAATTATTTTAACTTTAATTTAACATTTAAGTAATTAAATATTAAACAACGTATGGGTATTTGGCTATATACAATAATTTTCGTAATAGCTATATACAATTCTGCAGATCAACTTAGTACAACCCAACATAAAATAAAAAATAAAAATATTCTTAAAGTTTGTATCGTAAATAGAGAATCTGAGAGTATACTATTTCAGTAGAGTTTACTTTTAAAATTAAATTGAAAACGTCAAAGCATGTATGGCAGAACGTTTTTTTTTAATATAGTAAATAATAATAATATACTTATTCTCCATTCTCCTGTATGGAGAAGAGGCCCAGTAGTGGGATTTTAAGCTGTGTCTCTACCAAACAAATGCGAACTTTTGTGTTGTCAATAGTTGGGTGGAGACCCAGCTTTACAGGCTAAATCAACCAATGAAGTAATACATTACAATAATATAAAAAAAAATGTTTTAGTTTATAACGTTCAAAGTAAAACATATTCTATGAATTTTCAATATCCAAATCATTCGATTTCCAAACTGTTTTCAGAAGAGTATTACGATGGTGCCCGATACTTTTCATATACATGATACAAACATGAGTTATACACTTATACCAACTGTTGTTACTTTTCGGCACCTCTTAATTTATAACCCAAGAGAACGCGAGGGCCAGACCTTCGTCATTTTATAAAAGCTGAAAGTTTCTCAGTGCATGCTCCCAACACCGATATAAGCAATGGTCAAATATGAAGTTTAACTGATGGTTACTTTGGCAGATACCAGGTCCTGGGCTCTCGGTCTATTATTATTAGCATCCCGCCCCGGCTTCGCATGGGTATTTAACAAAAATTTCAAATAATTTTATCCCCTAATTTTTTTTAAAATATAATAGAGCCTATGTCACCCGCGGATAGTGTAGCTTCCCAACAGTGAAAGAATTTTTCAAATCGGTTCAGTACAACGATAAAATATTTCTTCTTTATAATATTAATATAGATTGGTGTTTCTAAAAATCTTAGATACATTTATAGTCAGGTGACATTAAAAATCGAGAATTCCGGGAGAATCCGCTATTCTAATCTTTACTTCACACTTCCGTATCGCTTGGTCGCGCGACTGTGTCTGATCCTTGTAAAAAATTTACGATGATAAATTACAACCTACCATATTGAGGTAATTAAATTTTACTTATTACGCGTTAATAATAAAACTATGATATAATCCGTACTAAATAACAACACGACAATTGTATATTAGATTCTTAAGTAGCACTAGCAACAGATGATCATTACTAAGGTAAGAATTTATGCATTGCTTGCTTAGTATATAACAAAATTTTCTAAACCTACAATTTATGTTTTATTTTTTATACGACTATGTCGGCAAACAAGCGTACGGCTCACCTGACCTAAGCCTTAACCCTCTCAAGGAGCTTTGGTCACAAAGCTCGTCAAAAGCTCTTTAATTATAATTATGACATAACCTCTCATACATCTATCTCTGTTAGTTCTATAAATACAGAACAAGGAATTTGCTTTGAAGCGAAACCGTTTGTAGCAAAAGCTTCGTCTATTTGACCACATATGTACATATATGTGAATTTATAGTTTCGTCCAATACATTACTCAGAAAGTACGTTATTTCATAAAACCTGACTAAGCGCAAACGACTACAGTGCCGGTAAAAGTTGCAACTGTTATCGGCAAAAGGTTATCTGTATCTGAATTGTGCAGGATATTGCGACGAGAGCTCTCACGAATTTTACGATAAATCCGTCGCCTTATCGTACAACTGCAAAAGATTGATGACGAATACACCATAAGTGACTTTTAGAGTATACATATAGAAAAATGCATTATTTATTTTCGTAAGACGTAGTAAATTTTAGAATTTAAAATTTAGATGATCACAGATTTAATCTTATAAGTAAAAGAAAAATATTAATGTTAGATAGGTATATTAATATAATAAAACCGTTTAAAAATAGGTACTTATGACAACACAGTAATGTTATAGTGATCTACAGAAGCTTATTTAAAATTCCATTCCAAGTGGCAAGTACCTTTATTAAGTGGGCGATGAAAATGCTCCACGTATAAATTTTATATTTCGAAATTTTCTTGATCTTAAATATACGCTTCAGCCTGTTACATCCCACTGCTGGGCATAGGCTAGGCATGCTAGGGCCTATAAGGAAGAAATATTTGTACAAATACAAATTTCCATTCCGAGCGGGAATCGAACCCGCAAACCCTCGGTGTTTTAGGCGACTACTTGCACCACTACACCAGAGCGGTTGTTAAACATTGATTGTCAAGAATTTTTTAACAAAACAATTATAGATTTTGAAAAAAAAACTATTTCGGAACCTATAGCAGATAAAAGAACGTGAATTAAGCAAAAAAAATCGTTATTTTTTGTCTTATAATTCCCACGTTATAATCACAAAAAGCATATAACTCGACTTATAAGACTCGTCACAGGGGGCAAAGAAATAAAGATAAACCAATTGACAACATAACGAAAGATCGTTACAACTCCATATTAAAATTTCATAAGAATTCGATTTATTTAAACATCGCCACACTTCCGAGAATCGCGAAATATTTCAACTATTGTCTCGTCTGCACATTTGTTACCCACCTCGTAACGTAAAGGCATACATTCACTACACATTCGATCCTGAGATCGAAAGTCTGAACTTTATTACCGAAAAAAATAAATAATAAATATAAAAATTGACCGGAATAAAACTTCATTTCTGGTTATTTATTATATATTTTTTCTTTTTTGTTTGGTTTTGGAGTGTCATGTCATAGTTAGATAAATTTTCTTTAAGTTTTTTGTTGAAACTTTTGATTTTGTATGTGGTCTAATGATAAATATATGTATAATTAAGGGTTAAACATTATTTTATTAATATCTATAAGTAGTTCAAAATGATTCGTTGCTCCATATGAATGAAATATTTAAAAAAATTTACTAAAACACTATATATAAGGTTTTACACGTCAAACACTATCTTAAGCGCAGTTTATATGACATCCATCTAAACCTTTCGGAAGATATCATGTGTGTCTCTTTTGCTCTGTCTGCCTCAAATGATGACACTTTTCGTAACGCTCATTTACCAGCTTACTCCCCCAAGTCAAGCGTGCCGCGTGCGTAAAGAAGTTTGACTTCAAAACATTTTACACGTGTATGATATACGTAAGTACGTGTTATATGTACAATTGTACATACATGTCGCAGAAGATGTTGGACGTTTGATGTGTCTCGCATTTGTATAATAAATTTTGTATTGTGAATACGGAGCTTTAAGTACAAAACCAGTTTTCGTTGCTAAAAACTTGCATTTCTTTATTTTTTTAAAGAATTTATTATTGAAACGTTCTTGTAAATTTGAAGAATTATTATTGAAGGTACGGATTTTGTATCGATTTCCAAGGAATATTGGGCTTACTTAGGCTAAGCGCGCACTAGTGACTTTTGTCACCGTGACTTTTGCGTCACAGTCACCGCGTCCATCATCACTAATGAAGGTGCGCGCATTTGGATACGTAAGTGCAATCTACTTTTCTGCAGATCAATATCTATAAGATATCAAAACGTCTCTCTTCCCCCAGACTTGTCTGGAAAGGTCTCCCTCAAGGCTCTGTCCTTAGTCCTTTGCTTTACAGCATCTACACCTTCGATCTCGAACTATCTGTCAACAATTTTTGCAACATTTTACAATACGCTGATGACATTGCCATTTATTATCGATCAAATTCAGTCGATGATATCACATTCCGGATTAACTCTGCTTTGCATTATCTAGGCCAGTGGCTGTCTGATCATGGCTTATCTTTATCGATAACCAAAAGCCAGGCAGTCGCTTTCTCCAGAAAAAGAGTGGTTCCTATCTTCGATTTGCATTATGGGGATCGGCGCATTGACCTCGTAGATAAGGCTAAATTTCTGGGAGTTATTCTCGATAACCGACTAAATGGAGTTTCTCATACAGAGTATATTTTAAAAAAATGTAAAAAAAGTATAAATGCACTTCGGACAGTTTCAGGCGTTTGGTGGGGTTCTCACCAATATTCTCAAAAACTCCTTTACAATGCCATAGTTCGTAGCCATATAGACTATGGTTTATTCGTTTTAGACCCCATTATTAAATCAGCTTCAGAAAAACTAAATAAAATACAATACAAATGCCTTAGAATCATTCTGGGTGCCATGAAATCTACACCTACGAATGCTCTACAGGTTGAATGCGTTGATCCTCCGTTGCAAATAAGGAGACAATTCCTCTGTGACCGGTTTGTCGGTAAAATGTTACAGCTATCTTCACATCCCCTTTGGAGTCGTTTAAACGAACTCTCACAAATTCACAATCCCAACAAACCCGAATCATGTCTTTTAAATAGTTTCCTGTTCTTTACTAAACTTCCAAATCCATATATTCAACTGCCTCTAAATCCTCTTTTTTCTATCCCCTATAAAGCCCTCGTATACCGACCTAACATCGTTACGAACCTTGGTTTTGTCAAAGGTTCCCCGAACACTAAGACTCTCTTTAATTATGTTGTTCATCAAAATTGGTCCGATCACCTACTTATTTATACCGATGCGTCCAAACTCTCCACAGATAGTTGTGTTGGCGCAGCTTGCTGGATTCCAAAATTCAAAATTATTTTACAATTTAAATGTCCACCTGAATCATCTATATTCACTGGTGAAGCAGTCGCTATTTTGGAAGCTATTTTATATGCCCACTCCCATGACATTAGACAGACCGTTATTTTGACTGACTCCTTAAGTTGCCTATTAGCAATTAAGGAAAACCCGTTTCGTAGTAGGAAGAGATTTTTCATTATTTTGAAGATCAGGGAAGTTTTGTTTTTTTTGTCATCAAAAGGGGTTGCAAATCACTCTAGTTTGGATTCCCAGTCACTCCGGTATCCCTGGCAACGAGTCTGCAGATTCATGTGCCAAATCTGCCATTCAACTCGGCTCCCATGACCACTTTAAAAATTCATGTCACGATCTATGTAATGCAGCGAATACTCGGTTGGTCAAATCGTGGACATCATATTGGATATCATCCAGATTGATCAAAGGTAAATACTATGCTAGCCTTCAACCCGAAATCCCAAAACGACCATGGTTTTTCCGTTTTAGACACGCCGATCGTTGGGTCACTTCGACTATATGCAGGTTGCGTTTAGGACACGCGTGCACTCCCACTCATCTCGCTAAAATTAGAGTTCGGGACCATTCACTCTGTGAATGCGGCTTAGACGAAGGATCCACATCTCATATCCTGTTTAATTGCCCCAATCTCATTCATCCCTTATATGACGTACTCCCTCCCGAAGTCCCCCGTCCTTTAAATGTTGAATCTTTATTAATGTTTGTGTTTAGCCCTCTGTGTATGTTTTTATGTAAATATATCAAATATAATAAAATTAAATTGTAAATATTACTATATATATATTTAGTTACTTTATAGTTTAGTTAGATATTTAAATTAGTTAGTAGTTATATACATATAAATATTTTTATATTTTTATAGTTTTCCTGGTTGAGGATTTTGTGAATAAATTCATACTATTTTCATATATTTTCAAAATTTAATTACATTTTTAACTTTTATTCTCATATATACCGAACAATCTCCTTCGTGTGTTCTCCATGAATCATCCCACGTGACATTGGCGAAATGAATTGTGTCAACTTCAAACTGACACACCTGAAAGCCAAAGCAAAGAACTGAACTGGATACGTAAGTCACGTAATAAAATCTATGGACGCGGTGACAGTGACGAAAAGTCACGGTGACAAAAGTCACTAGTGCGCGCTTAGCCTTAATGTCAAGTCAAATCAAATTTTTTTTATAGGCAACAAAAGCACTTTTGTAGGTATAGTGATTTTACAAATTAAAATTATATTTGTAGTATTTAATTTCACCAGTTGTGGATAAAGTTTATCATACATATAAGTATTGAGTATTACACCAGCTACACCTCAATGAATAAACTACAAGTTTTAAATTCATATATAGGACATAGATCTAGATTTAGGAATAGAAATTTCTCATAAATACCTAATATTGAATGGTGAAAAAGAATAATTCATCAAAAACATTTATCCGTTGGATATCGTTATCCGTCAAATAGCGTTATCGACAAGTGGTGAAACAGGCTCTTAATCATTTTTTTTAGTTTTACATTGAGTTGTGAATTTTTGACTACTGAGTTTAAAGCGCCGCATTGACGCAGCGGTCACAGCACTGGATTGCGATTGGCTGTTGCGTGGGCGGTTGCGGGATCGATCCCCGCACACGACAACATTTGTATTGGCCATACAGATGTTTGTCGTGGTCTGGGTGTTTGTGCAGTCCTTATGGGTCTCCCCACCGTGCCTCGGAGAGCACGTTAAGCCGTCGGTCCCGGTTGTTATCATGTACACCTAATAACGATCGTTACTCATAGTAGGGAATATAGGTATCCGCCAACCCGCATTGGAGCAGCGTGGTGGATTAGGCTCCAATCCTTCTCCTACATGGGGAAGAGGCCTATGCCCAACAGTAAGATATTACAGGCTGAATCGAGCTTAGCTCGTTAGGTAAACAAAAAAATTGCGTGCGTACAAAGTACACATGTCAAAAGTGAAACTTCTTTGGCAAACTTATTAAAAAAAAACTAATCGTTAACGCTGCAACTTACAGTTATTTAAGTTTTTTTTGTTGTTTTTGTTCGAGGTTTACCACGCGTACGACTAGATAGCGCTAGTAGTAGATTAAATCGCGCTGGCAAAATTATTTCTTATTAGTATAAGGCCACCATACATTATTATTGAACAACGCGTTAGTGAGAATTATTCGAAAACAGCATATTTACCATGTTTATTATTTTCGCTTTGCGGAGCTCGATATTTTTTTTGTTTTGGCATATATCGAGTTCGAGTCTCGTGATCAAGTCATTCGCAGTCAATGTCGAAATATCGATCTCCGCAAAGTGAAAATAACAAACGTGGTAAATATCCCATTTTCGAATAATTTTCGTAATAGAAGTAACCATGTTAATCTAAAACGTGTTAGTGGTCGCTTAAATTTTACCCCTCATCCGATGCGCCTAAAGAAGCTTCTCTTCAAAAATAAGTCTAACAATTTTTAAATGAGTACATTTTTAGAGCAGATTGCTTTTCATATAATGCTATATATCATTTGTCATAAATGTACATATTATAAATAATTCAAATTACATTACACACGTCACACACTAATATGCTGTATCTCGTGAATCCTATGTATGTTGCAGACGATCGCTGTTTCAGCTACGGTTAATCTCATTTCACGTTCATACACACAAGTACACATACACCAATTTCATAAATCCACACACTTTAAGGAAAAAGAAATTAGCCCTTTTCCTAATATGAAATGGCATAGATAAGCTCTATATGCCTCTTTAAGTTAAAGTAGCTTAGTCGCATTAAAAACAAATGCCACGATTATGAAACTATTACGTCGCTATGATGTCACCTGTGTAACAAATAACTTTAAACCGTGTTCATGGCGACGTGCACACATGCGCAGCCTTATCTTTACGACTGGTACTTATTAGTCTTATATTTCATGAATTACTCAAGATGGAAGACTTGTTTTAATACTGTAAAACCCATATTTTAAGAAATGCTTGGTTATGCTATTAAAAAATAAGATTTAGTAAATCTCTACGGTTCGATATAATTTTGTCTGACACAATTCTGTTTTTTTTTTTTTATTTGAGGTAGAATGAAGGATGTGAATTATATCGGTTGCAATTGCAACTTGCAGCTAAGCGCTTAGACGATTTTAAGGTCAGAAGTTGAACATCATAGAGGCCTACGTTTTATTACGCCAATGTCATTGAAGTATGGTAAGCTGACTCAGAAATCAGAATGAAGATTCTGCTTAAGAGACATCAAAAAAATTAGGTTACTTTTCAATTTTGTCAAATAACTATTGTATTAAATTGAATGAAATGTTATTTATTCTACTATTGCAGCCGAAATTACGCATCTATATTGTGCAGAAAAAAAGAAAATGAAGTATAAAGAAAGAAAGAAAATGTTTAAATCTTAAACAGAATATCATATATTTTATGAAGAAGATGAAAATTTTGAAAAAATAAAAATGAAATAGGCAAGCATACCATTCAACATTTAATAAGGTTAAGCAGCTGTCTCTCGTATCAACAATTTTAGGCAAATACTCTCGTTGATGGTTAGAACTCGCCTTGAGATTTTTTCGCACAATACTTATTACGAAAACTGAAAATGATTTGTGGCCTAATTTCGTTTGATCTTTGTTTCATAATTTTGCAAGAATTTAGAACCGAAACCCCAAAAATATGTCTAGTATTTTACAAAAAAAAAAAAAAATACAAAAGCAGTAAGTTACATTTTGTACAAGTTAATCTAACGTACATATAATTAAATAGATCACTTAATTTAAGAATTTAAGCAAACGTGTTTTAAACTGCAGCTTATAGGACTTTTATCAAATTTAAAAAGATGTTTCTTAACTGTCATCATTTTATTTCACTATCATACATTTATTTATAGTCCAGTCATTACGTACATTCAAAAAAGAGGATGAATTTGCGGATCTAATTTTTTGATATGTTGTAGGGGATACCTAGAAAAGCTTAACTTGAGTTTTTCGACCAAGCTTTCCTATGAGCTTTCGCCGCCATCTTGAAAAAAGGGGTAAAATTGGTTTCTCGGCAATAACTCGGCTATCCGATGAAATTCGAAAATTTTTGTAAGACACTTTTTGTAGCTTTTTTTTGTGCTCTTCAATAAAGTCCTGACCATTTTTAGCGTATCATGTATCGTTATCGAGATATCGATCGATAAAGTCAAAAATTAAGGACACAATTTTTGTTTTTGCTATTTTTTTTTTTGTTTGGGTCATAATAAATATCAAAAATTGTAGTATTCAAAGTTGTAGAGCATATTCAGACCTACAATTTCCCTCTTGGATTTTTTTATGTTGGACAAAAATTATGATGTCCAGCGCGCCGCAAAGTCAGTGAATCCACGCTCAGCGTAGAGCGAGCTGCTCGCTCGGTTGTATCTGCATGTCGAATCGAATGGGAAATTGTTCAGGAAATTGATGGGATACAAAATAAGTACATAGAGCAACAAATTAAGGATCACACAAAAGTAATTTATTAAACAAATAATTTGTTTGTGCAGTAAAAAAAGGTTGTACAATACAATTGAGCGAATAACAAAACAAAACACACGTTAAAATGAATAAAAGATTGTCTCAAGAAACTTTAATTGTAATTAAAAAAAATGCAAACACACTCGTCAAAACGGATGCCAGGTTTTTCAATTATTTTTTTTTAATACAAAATAAAGGTATATGGAAAGAAAAATATTTTTTTGTGCACTCGAGACGGGAACGATGGACTTTTTTCATGTCTTTTTTCGCTTGGATGGTCCAGGCTGAAGGTCTTCGTCCTCTGTAAACTCTTCGAGTTGTTGTGTCTGTTGAAACGTTGGAAATGATGCTGATTTGTTGAGAGCATCGTCATCATCATCGTTACAAACATCGTCGTCGTCAAGCAAAATGTCGACTCTGGTGACGTTACTGCATGTTTGCCCACTGCAGTGCATGCAAATAGCGGAGCAACGAATTCCCGCTTATCTTGGAATTTACTGTTTAGTATTAATTAAGACAGTTGACGAGTGATTATTAACGATTAATGTTATTGTCTCGCGTTGAAGAATTTAAAAAAGTGTCGGTTTATTGCTGTATGTTTATTCTTTCGATTAGAATAAAAATCATCGGAATGGATACACCGAGTAAAAAGTTATGCGGTATAATACAACGTAGGTCGACGAAAAAGTAGTCAAGTAAATACGCATTATTAGATTTAACTCTAAAAGTACTTGTCAGATCTCAATTAAATTTAAATGGGACCACATGACACGCAAAACCTTTCATATAAAACAAAATTGATCGAAATCGGTCCACCCATTCAAAAGTTCTGAGCTAACATACATAAAAAAAATACAGTCGAATTGAGAACCTCCTCCTTTTTTGGAAGTCGGTTAAAAAGTAATATAACGTAGAAACTTATATAGTAAGTTCAACTCATCTTTGCGTGCGGCGGTATGTGTAGGTAAACCTTGTATATATACAGTGACTTTGTTGCGTGACAAGGGGTACAGTGAAGTGAAAAATATAAATAAAGTTATTTAAAAAAATTTAAAATAAAAAATTATATCTCGGTGACAAATATGTAGTATACATACTAATGCTGCGCTGCTTTCACAAATTTTAATTATTATTTCAGATTCCATATTAAAAATTTTTTCTTCTTTTTTTAAGTGTTGACAAGTATTACGCCACATCTCTTCATTCATTAATTTGACTAAAACGATCATTTATTAATTTCGTTATTCCAGTCACACTTTGTTCGATATTATGCAGAGCAATATAATTTTTTAAAATTCCCCATACATTTTCTATCGGGTTTAGTTCAGGATAATACGGTGGTAGTCGAAGAACTTTTATGTCATATGGCTGAAGTATGTCATAAAGCTTAGGACAAATATGGTCTTCCTTTTTTTATCAAGTCATACAGTTTAATTTTTTTTATATGTGCATTATAAGTCATGTTTTTTTCTGTCAACCATCTATGCATTTCTGTTTTGCGGTCTTTATACGGAGATTTAAATTTGAAGTCAGTTTTTTTCCCTTCAGACAATATATTTATTATTGTTCTCTCTGATACCCCCCACTGCCATTGCTGTTCTCTTTCGCACACTGTTTAAATATTCATTCAATTTTGATATTAATTTGGACCTGCACTGCAAATTGGATCACTTATACTAGCTGCAATATAACTATGTTTTCCTTTTTTAGAAATTCGAACACCTTGGCAATAGTTTCACGAGTCTAAAACAATCATAATACGTTCACTTTAAAAATAATATAGTTTTTAAAGTAAGTTAGTAATGTAGGTATACATTATTTAATCATAATAAATATTAATAATATCGAAATTAGCACATTGAAAATATTTACCTGACTCCTTAAAAAAAATTCCGTGAGAACTAGACATTTTCTTTAACGACTGTACCGGTGGAAAAAATGACCAATAAGAAGACGTGTTTTTTGAAATTTCGAATGACGGCGGTCGCGTCACTGCTACACAAATTAAGGCTAAGCGCGCACTAGTGACTTTTGTCACCGTGACAATAAATTCTTTAAACAAAAGTCACTAGTGCGCGCAAAGTGTTATAATTACAAACGCACGCACACATAGAGCCCCGCGCAAAGATGACTTGAACTAACTATACTGTATACAAAAATAACTAGTTACTAGTACTAACTAGCTCGACGCTGAGCGTTGACGCGAGCTTGATTCACCGAATTTGCGGTGCGCTGGACATCGTAATTTTTGTCCAACATAAAAAAATCCAAGAAGGAAATTGTAGGTCTGAATATGCTCTACAAGTTTGAATTCTACAATTTTTGATATTTATTATGACCCAAACAAAAAAAATAGCAAAAACAAAAATTGTGTCCTATTGACTTTATCGATCGATATCTCGATAACGATGCATGATGCGATAAAAATGGTCGAGACTTTATTGTAGAGCACAAAAAAAGCTACAAAAAGTGTCTTACAAAAATTTTCGAATTTCATCGGATAGCCGAGTTATTTCCGAGAAACCAATTTTACCCCTTTTTTCAAGATGGCGGCGAAAGCTCATAGGAAAGCTTGGTCGAAAAACTCAAGTTTAGCTTTTCTATGTATCCCTACAACATATCAAACAATTAGATCCGCAAATTCATCCTCTTTTATTTGCCATTTTGTCGGATGAAATGACTGGACTATTAGTGTATTCATTTTTAAGTAGGTAATTTTTTTCTTTAAATACTTTGAGTAATCAAAGTGTAAAAAACTTATTGCACTCTACAACTTATTGCATATCTAGGATTTTGGATGACGTGCCTTTTATGAATATGAGCTTCTTATCTTTTTTATAATTAACTTCACTTTTATATTTGTTTTACAATCGTCAACAATTGTTTTACAATAGTCAATCTGCCAACCCGCATTGGAGCAGAGTGGTGGATTAAGCTCTGATCCTTCTCCTACATGAGGAAAGAGGCCTATGCCCAGCCATGTGATATTACAGGCTGAAGCGTTACAATAGCCATTATAAATCAATATTTCACCAGTCTATTAAATTTTATTATTATCTATCATACGTTTTCAGGAAGCCATCTACAATCAATTTCAATCAAAAAGCTATTATTTAGAACAGCAAGCTAACTGAACTGCTCACAAATCTAAAACGATCATAATTAAAACATTGAAAACATTTCAATTGAGTACGCGTTTAAATTATATAAAAATATGCCAATCGATTGTTAGCGTGCTCCATATAACGTGGCAAATCTAATAATAACCCTGACTTTTCACTGGAGAAGTATAAATATCACACTTCTCCAGTGGGAAGGCATAATATGTTTTATCATATCAAGCTGTATGTTTGTTTTGAATGAAGTTGAATTTAAATATAAATACTATTTTTGAACACCTATTAACTATCGTGAAATAAAAAAAATAATTTGACAGAGTGTATTAGGTACGTGTAGAAGATGTATTCCTCTCTCGAAAACAGCGATTGTAAACCACTGGTATAAGGAAATTTATGTCACTGAATACCTATAACGTCTTTATTCATAGATGAATTCTACTCTTTAAACTAATGTCAAATAGTTTAGTTATAAGATTAGCACTCAACTAATCCGTAAAAACCCTTGATTTCCCTAGAGAAGGAGAATTCCATCCATCGCTCAACTACATAATACACATGTTATTTAGCAAAACGCACCCCAGATTATTAAAGCTAGCATCAAGCCTATGACACCTCAAATCATCGTCCAATTGTATATTAAGGTTCGAGATTTCACTTCAGTATCATTAGCAGTGACATCCTGGATCGTATTTCGGAAAACATCCCAAGAACGCATACAAAGGCATATCTAATTAGCACAAACACCGCTGAAAACTGCCGTCGTAAATCATGATTGCTTGACGCGTACAATCAAAAACATTTTTAAGTGTGTCGTAATCGTGACATTGATTTATATTTGGGAGTCCATCCATGACATAAATTAGCTACATCATTCAATAAAATCCTATTTACTCTTTCCGTGATGTCAGAATTTCATATAACTCAATCGGCTTGAAGGAACTCAGATTGTTATTGATGAATTTGATGATAATGATAAATAGATTCATAGGCTTCGTGTTTCATCATGAACTATCCCTTTATCTTATCTGAATCAAAACATATAATAAACTTGTAATCTGTATATAAAATATTTTTTTATCTTGTGTAAACAAGAGCACCTAAGATTTCTCTAGGAAAAATTTGGACATATTAGACGTAACATCTTGATAAGATACGCTTGTAGCGTATAGCGTATTGTAGCGTATTATACTCGTACTATATAAGCGTATATACAGATATCCTAAATGTACATAAGTATAAAAAATTACATGAGTAATATAATAATAAAGTAGTCTTACTAGAGCATTCAACATGGTTTGATTTCCATCTCCCATTACAACCTTTATACGCTACTAGCTGACCTCGCAAACGTTGCTTTGAAATATATTATGTTATTAACCCCCAAAACTCCCTCTTGTGGGTGGAATTTCATAAAACCCCTTCTTAGCTGACCTTTACTCGGCAAAAGGAACATTCCTACCTCAAGTCTCTACGCCTTATGGTTCCAGAGATATCGTGATGAGTCAATATATGGGTGGAAATCTCTTTTATATATATAGATTACGCTCAAGACATATACTATTCAACTTTACAAACAATTTAAATCAAAGTATTGCCTTAAAAAAAAATCTAATTTGATTTAAAGGGTTCTGCAAGCAGCGAACATCAAACTAACCAATTTAGTAATTCCCATTATTAGGTTAGAACGTTCCCAATTTCTTCTCAATCAAAACAACATCAGTATATTATAGTCGTTTCAGATGATACAAACAAACTAAATATAAAATGAGATCGATCCCAAGTTGTTATTGCGGTGACCGGGATATGTTTCTGGTCATCGGATGTTTGTGAGGGATGACCGAAATGTGTTCAATTGCCTTAATGTCCGCGTCAACGTAATTGATTTACGACATTGATATATTTCACACATTAGACATAACATTAAAATAATTTTACTAGATGCCCCTCGTGGCTTCATTCCCTTTTAGTCTCGAAACAGATTGGTTGACATTATCATTGCTCCAGTAGTATTAGGTACTCGTAAAACTATTAAAGTCGCGCCAATGTACTTACCTGCGCTTGGCGGCAGATAAAGCATATAATAATTTTTATTTGCAAATGGAAATATAATTGTTAAATATAATTTTATTATAATAAATTATTTTATTATTTCCTTCAACAACTCCAACTACAATAGGCAAATTTTATTAATAACTAGCTGTACCCGCGACTTCGTCCGCGTGGAATTTAACAAAAAAGTTAAAAAAAAGTTCGATAAAATGATCTTTGATATTCTTTGATTTCCTTTAATAGCATGAGCAGGCGGTCGAGCGATGCGGGGCAGAGGGGATGGACTCGCCCGCGCCGTTATAGGCATCTCAAGGAAAGAACGCTCAACGCTGTCTCGCCGAGCATTAAATGTTTCGCTGCTACTTACTTCTAACGACGATATCTCAAAAACTATTTATCTGATTAATATAGTGTAAAGAGCAATTTTAATCTGCATTAAATGCCTAAGCTAAATAACATATTCATTTGGATAAGGATTAATACTGAACTAAAGAAAATATCTTTAAAAATAAAGTAATGTTTTTATTTAAAAATTAGAACATAAAAGTGGTTATTGTAAGTCAACCCTAAGAGATAGAGATATGCTATCGCGGACTTTTTTGTAGCATTTTTATAGATTTTGAATTCGCTAGTACATTATACAACTATATCTTTGCTAGTTTACGCAGCTTTTGCGTGGAAAGCTCCCCGTTGGCGAGATTTTTTGCGACCTCTTCCACATTTATCGCCGTATTTCTGCTAATTTACATTAAAACATAATAAATTATATACCTAAACCTTCCTCAAGAATCACTCTTTCTATTGTTGAAAACCGTGTAAAAATCCGTTCACTAGTTTTCTAGTTTATCGCGTTCAGACAGACAGACAGACAGGAGGACAGAAAGACGCGGCCGGGGGACTTCTTTTTATAATAAGTATAGATAGATAGATAGATAGATATAGATAGATAGACTATCTGTGCCCGCTATTTCGTCCGCGTGGAATTTAACAAAATAGTTATTGTTCAGTTCGCAGTTTTAAAAAAAAATATTAAAATAAAAGTAGCCTAAGTTACTCCTTATTAAAGTCCCATCAAAATCGCTCCAGGCATTTCAGACATAACAAGCGATTTTATTGGAGTAGGTACTATAATACCTACTGTACAATTAATCATACTTAAAGTGATTTCCAATTATTGTATTAATTTACGTTAATATAGCAATAGACTTAGCATAGATTTAAAAAGCGCAATGTCTACATTATAAACCAAGACTTCTTCTATCTTGATTTCTTTAGTTTACACTATAAACCAAGATATATTTATTTTGATTTCTTTAGCAACAATTTCGATATCGCATTTAAAAAAAATACTACCATTAATACAATACTATAGTAATCTTTTTAAATTTTAACATGACGTATTTGAAATTCTCGTTTTGTGAATATATGAATCGGAATTTATAGTATCAACAAATATATACAGCGTACACTTTGGGACGCTTAAAAAAACTTGCATCAGTCGACACATTAGACAGATGTCTGGTTTTTCTACCGCTCGTAAATCCGACGCGTGCCATTCATCGGACTTTTGTATTTATGAATGGTCCACGAGCAGATGCAGTTGTGTTAATGACGTAATACGTCAAATGTTTTTATTGAATGTTGTGAATGTGACTGATAGTTTGATACGATTTTTTATACTGAATAGTTGCGTTCACCTTGGGTTATTAACATTTATATTTAATCGTTTATTTATATTTTTTATCAAAATAATTTATTGTGGAATGTTGTTACAGATTTATATATGTAATAAACGTGTTTATTACACTTTTTCATATGCGAAAAAATTAAAATTATATAAATTACTAGCTGACCCCGCAAACGTTGTTTTGTCATATTTATGTTATTAATTAATAGCCCCCCTTATAACTTAGGGGTATGAAAAATAGTTGTTGGCCGATTCTCAGACCTACCCCATATGCACACAAAATTTCATAAAAATCAGCCCAGCCGTTTCGGAGGAGTATTGTAACTAATATTGTGACTCGAGAATTTTCAAACCAAAATCAAAAAAATTTATTCAACTGTAGAGATACATTTTATAATTATGGTTCTTAACTCTTGGTCCTCATTTTCACCAAAATATTGTGCACACAAAACCCAAACCTCTTTCTTGTTCATTCATTTGGATTAATGTTTTTCAATTGTATCAAAATAGCGCGAATGATTTCACCGATCTTTACGCTTCTTTATTGGTGTAAATTATCCGTCAGTTTCACTTCACGTTCATTTCAAAGATGGGTACACATTAATGCAATTGCCATTTCACTCCTAATATCGGTCACTCAATTACATTCGGATCAAAACCCGCACTGCAAGCTGTAAATCAATTGCAGGCGTCTGCAAACCAATTTCTTTTTCATAATAAAACGCTGCAGACAATTGAACTATGTCACCCAGCTTTGTGTCAAACGACTGTCAGTCTTAGGTCTATATAATAAGAACTAAATTTTTATACCATTATAAAGACAAAGACCGTAAAAGTCCAGTGGCTAATAAAATTTAAACACTCTTGATTGGTTAATGTTGTATTTTGTTAGTTATGGATTTCTCTGATGTCGTTTGAACTGCGTATACTATTTTATGTTCTACTCGTTGAGTGGAAACCGCTACGGTATCAATCACTGATTAAGAAAATATTTTTTTCTATTTCGTTTTGTCGATGTTTCTGGCTCCTGTTATAATCTAAGCAAAAAACTTTTCATTAAAGAAATAATGGTATAGAAATCTTAACTAACTTCTAAAAAAGTTTTTATAGAAGCTTAGAGTATAATAATAATTGTTCTTGATATAAATGCAATTTATTCATACTAAAATACTTACGACATTAAAATAGTATGTTGTTTAAAATTATTATAACTACTTATTTAGTGTCTAAATATATACCTCTATAACTGAAAAACATATGCACCGAAAAACCAACTATATGTTATCTTGGATCTACTGCTGTATTTGGGTTACCTCAAACAGGATGCTTGTTTTGTGACCGCGTAGCACCAAACTCGGTTAAGTCTCCCATAAACAGTTATATTAAGTTAAGACCAAAGAACAACAGGTATATGTGTGGTCACGACTTCGAAGATTGTGGCAGTTTTACCTCGGATTCGAGTAACGAGTTACATACAATCGAGACTCGAGAGAGATTGGTATGCAAAACTTGAAATCTGATCGCACGCTTTAAATATTTATACCAAAACCAAGCATACCAACCTTCAATTTTGATACAAAATTAAAGGTTGGTATGCTTGGTTTTTTTAATTCAAGTAAACGCTTATGAATTAGTATTTTAATGGTTGATTACAATTTGTTATTTATTTTCAATAAAGTTTATACAACATTTTAATTATTTTCAATAAAGTTTAATATTTATAAATTCTATCCAATTTGCGAACTCGATATTGATATACATTTTTGCTGAATTTTTCCTGACATCGGTTTTCCAACATTGTTTATCCTGATTAATTACCGCAAATAAACAAAATGAAATTATAGAACGTAAACAGAAAAGCGCTTAAAACATCAGTTGATTATAAACTCGTAAATCCTAGTGTTTAATTGTGGTCCACATGACCTAATTACCTTCTTGATTACAATATGAAATATGAACATCCCAAATGTAGTAAAATGAACATCCCAAATGTAGTAAAATAATTATTTTTATAGCTAATTGACCTGACGAACTTCGTGCCACAATATTTTTTGGTGGATATATCAACTTTTTTGAAGTGAAGCTTTGAGGGGTAAAATTTGGGCGACCGGTAACGCTTTTGTTTGTTTTTTTTTTAATTAGTTTTTTATTATGTAAATTCTTTTTTTTTTTAATTGGTTTTTTAAAATAGTAAAAAGTTTCACTTCTGACATGTACTTTGTACGCACGCAATTTTTTTTTAATTTTCTGTTATACAAACCTCTTATGTACCTGTATGTTATGGTGGAAGTTATGCCCGTTCGCACATTTCAGCGATTTGTTTTTAGTTACATGGACAATTTTTGATTTTCACTAAGTACAGTATAATTCTAATAAAGCACATACTCGTAGGTGATATAAATCTAGAGTCCAGACAGAACACTGCTTCTTGTTTATCCAAGATAATATTATCTTCGGCGCTTCCGCGAAGGAAACGAGTCCTTGGGTTAAACAAACAGGGCTATCGTCATTCAAATTAACAAGCTTTGGGGAAACCTTTGATGTTTTTCAGGGTTTTCTTTGACGGACAGACATGTGATTCGTGTGGTTGATATTCAAAAGATATTTTAGATGCACTGTTGAATATATCTACAACTTTTTTTTTGTATCTTTACATGATTCTATTATGATTTTTAATCTTTTTAAGTAACTTTTTTACTTGTTATATTGTGTACCTATATCAATTTTTTTGTACATGTAATAAATTAAATATGAAAAATATGTATATGTATAAAAAATATATAAATAAATAAAATATAATGTTTGACGTGGTCTGGGTGTTGTACAGTCCTTGTGGGTCTCCCCACCGTGCCTCAGAGAGCACGTTAAGCCGTCGGTCCCGGTCGTTATCATGTACACCTGATAGCGATCGTTACTCCATTGTAGGAAATATATCCGCCAACCCGCATTGGAGCAGCGTGGTGGATTAAGCTCCGATTCTTCTCCTACATGGGGAAGAGGCCTATGAAACAGTGGGATATTACAGGTTGAATCGTATAATAAATTAGCTGTAGTTAATCGTTTATTTTCAGTAAATTATTTTATTATTTACGGGATATAATTAATAAAAATTTCGTAGGATTTCAATGCATTTCAACATAATTATTATTACAAAGCGTACTATTCATAAA
The DNA here is from genome assembly GCA_905220545.2 of Melitaea athalia. NCBI lineage: Eukaryota > Metazoa > Arthropoda > Insecta > Lepidoptera > Nymphalidae > Melitaea > Melitaea athalia. The sequence goes on from HG992180.1 coordinate 19,862,649, forward strand.
TATAAATAACTAGTGACCAATACAAATACATTGTAAAAAATGTTAAAATGTAATTTATTGAGCTACTCTTCCATCAGACAGGACAATGTCTTTATACGAAAGACCTTTTTCAACAGTAGAACGATAACAAACTTATAAAATTTTGTATTGTAACAAATATAAATGATAGGAACAAACAAATATAAAACAAATATAAAAACTCAACTGAACTGTCAGGTGAGTTCTTAAAATACCTACATAAAGATATGATTACAAATGCTGAGTGCTCGCACTCTCACAGTAAACTTGTTGTGAAACTTCCAGAGAACTTATGAAACTTACCTACCAATGTGTAATAGAGCAAACTGAAGGACTAAAAATCATAAGTTTATATTTACAAAAGGGTTGAAAGTTGAGATAATAACAGTGTAAAGTAACAAGTAACAAAAGAGTAACTTCATTTTTTTATTATGGGCACGTAAAAAAATTATGCTATAACTTTTACGTGAAAATCAACTGTATACAGTTATAGGTAATATATACATAAATTGTTATGTAAACTGGTAGATGTAATTTTTTATTAGTACGAAGTTTTATTATTTTATACGTATCTATTATATTTTATTCCATATATAATATAATTTTACATATGTATGTAATGCTGTACCACTATTTGCATGGTTTTGTTTGTACAAGTACAAGTTACTAATGGCTTCTTATGTATATTTTAATATTATTTACAAACACACACACACACACACACACCAACACACACACAAATATATTTGAATTAGAATTTCCTTCAGTCGTAAAAGTAGACCAGTCAATGTGATCGGTGAAAACGCAGGTCATCGACTACCTATTAAACTATACTGCTGTAATAAAGCCAGTTTGTTAAATTAAACGCTCTTAAAAACTAGCGGTTCGATATAAACTATTCTTTTTTCTTTTTCTTTTTTTTTTCTGTATTTCTCTACAATGACAAAAGCCTGCGATCGTTTCATGGTAGGTAAGCTTGAAGATAAGGTTTCTTGAGTTAGGTCACAGCAGAACATTTCCTGTACAAATCTAGAAGAAGAATCTGGGGAAGTACCTGAGTAAACTACACAGGATCACAACTAAATAATACTACTGTCATGTAGTGTTGTGTTCCTGTGGCGAGTAGGGGAAGGGTCGGCAACGCGCTTTCGATGCTCCTGGTTTTGCAGGCGTCTTTAAGCTACGCGGTTACTGCTTACCATTAGGTGAGCTCTACCTCTACCTTACTAACCACAGGAATACAGCACGTAAAGTCGTGGTATTTTTCTAGTTGTACAGTCTAAGACTGTACGTGACACATATGCTTAGAAGAAAAATGTTTTTATGGTAGAAACCACGGAAAATCTCTAGTGGATTACTAAAACGGAGAGAAACACGAAACTCAATTGATTATGATCAAATGTACGAGGCAAGAGTGACACACAATAGTTACAATTAGACGCGGAAGCACGACAACGAGTAACTTGAAGATAAGTCGAACTTAGCCGGAATTGGTCTTACCTCCACGATATACAGTATCTGATGAACGTAGAGTCGTAGACTCAGTTAGACAAGAATATATATTAACTTTTAATGGCTCCATGGTGTTATTTCATTACAAATTACTTTTCAATTAATAATATTTAATTGTAGATAATTAGTTTCCTTTTTTAAATTATGCTTTAATTAGATATAGCCTGTAGTACACTTATTTGCGTTAAATTTGATGTTAAAAGGTTACTGCAGTGAGTAGTAGAGCAATCTTTTATAGCCTACATTTTTAAAAGCAGGCTGTATATGTATTATTATAATCCTAATGATTTCTTCGATTAGCGTTGAAACAGATAATGTAAAGAACCTACTAACAAATGGATTTGACTACACAGATGGAAAACAAAAAAAGCAAAACATGGTCTGAACGCAAAATCCAGTAAATTTATTCTAGACACTTCGCGGTTGATATAAAATGAAACAGAAACATTTATAAACCTTTTAATCACTGTTTCATATTTTATTTATGAAATATACTTAAAAATTGGGTCATATTTCCAGGTGTCAGCGAGATTCGTTTTGTGCTATATTTAGTAACGGAATGTGTGTTAATAGAGCGACTTTCATCTTTACGTCAGTTTTATTTGATATATTCAACAATAGGTATACATACGACGAGACATATAAACGTTTTATAAGCCTACGTTAATTATACGACTTCATCAGAAATATTATTGTATTACTTACTTTTTGTAATTTGTAAAAAGTCACAAATAGAGTGTTTTTTTTTTCACAGTTTAAACGAAATAAAAATAATCGAATGAAAATAATATAATGGAATAAAAATTGCCATTTCATTGACATTATATTTTCAGTAATAATTACTCATTAAAATTGTCTCTTTCCTTTTTTATATTATTAAGTCACTTCGATATTAATCAAAAATATGATGTAATAGTTTAAAGTTGTTTACACAATAAAGATTAAGGTTTTTTATAGCCTGGAGATAGTTTGCAATTTTTATTTACAATAATTTATTATGTTTAAGTTTTCATTTTCGATAATAACTTGACATTCGAGATATCAGACGGAGATAAAAGATGATCATCGATAATGTTTAAAGAAATTGTCAATTTATCGTGACACTGACCTATAATATCTGATTCATGAAAGAACTCCTTGAATTTTATGTTATCATGGTATCGCATAATTTTATAAAAGGCAACCAGTTGGTAGACTAATCGTGAGATCTGTCTTTGCCGGAAACCAAAGTTCGAAGAGGACTGCTAAGTCCTCCTCCAATCACATACAGATAATTCTATTGTATTCTATTGTAATAGTAAACTACCATTAAAGTAGTCACCCATTCCATTCTTGGCAAGTTTTTGTTATACCTATGAAAATTCTTGTTTCATTACGGTCTGATTATTTCTCCCTGTGGGTGTCCCGTATGCCTCGTTTAATATGGAAAATCATCGTTCCTGATTGATATCAAAAACACTTAATAGTGATCGCTACTTTTGATAGAAAAATATTCGCAAACCCGCACTACGCAGTCCACAGCAGTGTAGCAAATTAACTCCAAGCATTAGGAATTTTCAAGTTTATATAAAAAATAAAAAACAAAAATTTGTAAATGTTCGTTAAGTGACGTGATTATATTACATTTATATACTTATATTTGTACGTTTTTCGTTTACGTAATTTGTTAATTAATAAATTATTGTTAGTCCCCTTAACAAAAAAGTTAACAAATCTAATGTGGACACAAAATTTATGACTTCCTTGAATTCTTATTAAAAACTTAATATTAAAACAACTATTAACATAACATTGCTATCACTATAGGTACACTCATATAATGAGGTTTTTTAATGACACACATGCATAAATACAAATATAGACCACCATATTCAATGAAGTGTTAAATAGTTAGATAATAGAATAGTTTTTTGACAGAACATTAATTTTTTTTATTTAGCTTTGTTTCCAAAGCTAGACTACCATCAAATTCGAAAAATCATAAATAATAAGCAAGCCCTTTCATTTGATACCATTGAAAGCTTTTCATACAATTGTATTTTAATATAAAATTGGTAATATCTTGCATGAAATATAGCGTCACTAAATCTATACATTTCATCAAATTACTGCTCCTAAGGTACATAAAATTAAATAAAATTTTAATCCAGAGTTCCTTGCTGCTATTCTAAGAACGAACGCACGAACTATTAATATTTTAAATGAAACTTCTTTTAGCTGAACCTATTAACTTCTGACCTGATACGTGAGTAGGAACATTTTTTCTAAATAAAGTTTAATTTGTTACGTGTTTGTTGGATTCGGATTAACAAGCGAACGTGCTTTTTAAGAGAAGCTTAGATACGGATTTAGTTAATTTTATCGCACAAAGCGCTTTAAGCGCTAGCTGAATAAGTGCTTAAAAACAAAAAAACCGAGTGGAGTTTTTAACCTTCTTTTAAATTAAAATGTAAAAGGAATAGGTAAACCTAAGAAAAAATAGAAGCTAGCGGGACGCATGCGATTTTTTTTTTTTGTTTGTTTCAGTTAATATAACAAATTAGTACTTATACCAAATACCAATTTAATATAAATTGTTGTTTAAACTTAGTGGTTTATTGTATTCAAAGTCGCATCTTGAATTTTAATAATCGTTCAAATATCTTATATTGTATATTTAAATATCAAAAAACTTCGACTTTGAGAATTAAAAAATGTAAAACTAAAACGATGTCCTTAAAAATATATTTCCAGCTAAATCGTGCATAGAATATTTTTCGACCAAATAGTTCTTACGTGCTGCGATAGCCAAAACAATATATTCGAATTATCTCTTATTTCTCTTTTTATATAAAAGATTTTTCATAAATTGCTTAATGGAATTCGATTGCAAACTGATAATCTTGGCAACATCAATTCATCATTATTAATTTATTTGCATATTTAAGCATTAATATGTTTTTTTTTAAACAGCTGATCATTAAACAAGCTGCAAAAACATATAAGCTCAAAACTGACATAGCAACATTTGATACAACTGTTAAACTTTTTACAATCATTCTTAATTCCTTTTTCTTTATATGAAACTAGCTGTGCACGCGACTTTGTCCGCATTTTGGGTATATACATGTTCAACGTGATTCTTTAAATTGGCATAACTTAATTATTTATGAACCGATTGACATTAAACAAACACTACCACAATGTATTAGTGAAAACCACATATAAATTTTATAAGCCGTTTCTGATATTAGCATGCACAAACTCACAGACAAACAGACAAAATTCTAACAATCATTGTTTTGGGTGCGTTGATAAAGGTCCCAAATATATTTTTTCTCATATATCTCCCATGTACAGACAGCGATCCATTACATTTTTATTATATATATTGAAGATCGTAAACAGCTGGTTATTATAACCTGTTGTCGTTTGCCGAAACTAGACACGTCTGCTAATTACCTTAAATATTTGACCATGTTCGGTAATCGAGTGCAGTTTCAAGAACAGGTGGGAGGTCAGACATTGTTCGCTAAAATGGCGCTAGTTAATTACTCGTACGCAATAAAGGATGCATCTCCAAGGTCAGGTGACATCAGTCAGGGAAAACGTTTTGTGAAAGTTTTCAAGTATAATGCAAGAGCGACAGGCGGAGGACTAACTTATAAATTACATAATATCATTGTTATTTGTTAATGACATTTTCATTGATTATTGAAATTGAAAAATAAAATGTTTTTACACGTTGTTTTGGTGAATGCTTTTAATATATTATCACACATATTATACGTGTAGGTACATTATGACATTCAAATTATTAATCAATTTTAGCTTTCAACGTCTTTGAAGTTCTGCTTTTTTTCATATTAGAGAAAATACCGCTTCTGAGTGGCTTATAGCTAGTGAGGTATAGTTTGAAAATCCTTTTTTAGGTATTACAAACTCCATAGCTTATAACTTGTACCCCACATTAACAGGGGTCGTGCTTCGAATGGTGTCAACTGCTAGATTTATGATACCACACACCACGGAGGACTTTTATAGCTTATCACTTAAATATGATATTTATATGACGTATTAACGACGCTATAAACAAATAAGACCTATATGAAGTCGTTTGTATTAAATTAAATAAATAATTTTGTTGTAAACAAAACAATAATATTTGATTATTTTTAACTATTATTTTTTTATTGATTTAAACGTTATTTTAAAACGTTAAAATTCTTATTTTATTACGTGACTAGCGACCCGCCCCGGCTTCGCACAGTTGCAAAAACTATCAGTGTTTCTCTACTATATTATGCATCTGTTATGCATATAAACCTTACTCTGGAAGCACTCTATTTATTAAAGAAAACCGCATCAAAATCCGTTGCGAAGTTTTAAAGTCTAAGCATACGTAGGGACAGACAGACAGCGGGAAGCGACTTTGTTTTATAATATGTATTGACTAGCAAAATCAACTGTGCTTTTTTGGTACTATTCTAAATATTTTATTTCATTAAAGGAAATTAATGAATGACGAAAATACTATAATTAGGCACAGTATGACTATTAAAAAACCAAAATAAGTAAGAAAGAAAAAAACTATCTTTAATTAAATAGTTGGGTACTTTATCCATATTATATTAAGCAAATATGGTGAAAACTTATTTATAAAAAGTAGTTGCGTAAACAGCTGCGGACAATGGACCATTATTTTGTAAAGCGAAACGACGACAACTGAATTCCATACGCTACTAAAGACTATCTCACACATTTATACATAATAATATGTATGTATATAAGTCAAAATTAATCACTTAAATGTGTTGCTAAGCGCAACACCCGAGAACGACTAGACCATTTTGACTAATATTTTGAAGAGCGTTCTTACACAATGAAAAATTAATAAAATTGAGACAGACACTGAACAATTGAGGTAGGGCACAGCAGAAAATTAAAATTATTTATTTATTTATTTACTTTATTGTACACCACGACTACATTTTAAACATTAAACACATTTAAAGACATTTACAGACTGTGAAGTACAATGGGCGGATTTATGGCTATTTAGCCATTTCTTCCAGACAACCCATTCCCCAGAAAATTTCCAAAAAAAGCCTGGCTGGGGTAGACCAGTGGCGTAGCGAGGGGCAAGGGTGGGTATCATGCCCCGGGGCGCAACTCACGAAGGGGTACCAAATGATCCACAAAACAAAAAAAACTGGACATATTGTATGGTTTTCGAATGGGGGGAGGGCGCTAAAAAGGTATTGTGGCCCATGCGCGAGGTAAGCTCGCTACCTTGACGTTACAGAAGATCACAGCTAAATAATACTGTTTACAAGCATTGTTGTGTTCCTGTTGGTGAGTAAGGTGACTAGAGCTCATGTTGGAAATTGGGGATAGGGTCGCCAACGAGCTAGCAATGCTTCTGTCGTTGCAGGCATCTTTAAGCTACGGTAATCGCTTACCATCAGGTGAGCTTTACGCTTGTTTGCCGACCTAGTTATATTAAAAAAATTGAAACTTTATACAGTACTAGCGACCCGCCCCGGCTTCACACGGTTGAAAAAACTATTAGAGTCCCTCTACTATATTATGCATGTATTATACATAAAAACCATCCTCTTGAATCACTCTATCTACTAAAGAAAACCGCATCAAAATCCGTTGCGTAGTTTTAAAAATTTAAGCATACATACAAACAGACAGACAGACAGCGGGAAGCGACTTTGTTTTATAATATGTAGTGATAGTGAAGCAAACAGGACAACATATGTTGGGTCAGCTCGAAGATACTAAAGAAGAACCTATGTATATTGGCTTCTAGACCGCACCGAACAATCTCCACTGTATCTTCTCCACCTCACATGAAATTGGCCAAGTAACTTGTGTCCAAATGACACATCAACTGTGTCAAAGCCATATAATAAAAAATTGAACTATAGTATAGGTATACATATACGCAATCTTGTACAATGAAACTATATATTTAAAAACAATAACTATATCATATTAACATATTATGATACTGAGCTCTGTTTGGTTATACGTAATACAATGTTATCTGAAGCATATCGATTGACAGACATCAATGTGTTAAAGTGGTTCCTTGAATATATTTATTTAATCCAACTGTTTAAATAAATGCGTAAGTTATTATGTAAAAGGCCCTTTTCAACTAATAAAGGTAGGTAGGGAGGTATCTAAAGTATAACAGTGGTAACCGTTTACTTGAATCATTGACAAATTTATCATAATTTATTTTTATGGATTCCATTATGATTTTATGGGGGTGTTGGTGTTATCAGGTGTACATGATAACAACAGGGACCGACGGCTTAACGTGCTCTCCGAGGCACGGTGGCGAGACCCTTATGGACTACACAAACACCCAGACCACGGCAAACATCTGTATGGCCAATACAAATGTTTGTCATGTGTAGGCATTGATGTATTTTTTATACATCAATGTGTGTAGGTATATCGTACATACAATACAAGTATTGTATTACAAAAATTACGTAGGTACTCAATATTTACCGTGGACTTAATTAAAAGCAATATAAAATAACCTTTAAAATTTAGTTCTTAATGGTGTAAAGATAACACAACAAAAGAGATCCTTGAAAACCAAAAACAAATATAATAAAGTGTCACAATTAAAGTAATCCATCATTGTCCTAGTGCTTCGTCCCACTCAAGCTGACATATTACCAAATATACAAACAAGAGATTTTAACACCTTTCAAGGAGATGAGCTCTGTTGAACTTACATGAAGGCTAACTTAAAAACCAGATTTTTAAGTTAGCATTCATGTTAATGGTGTGAAATATGAACTTCTGAAACTTGAGTATCTTCTACATAAATAAATATTAATATTTAATGCTTGCACAAACTTCCAAATTTGAAATACATTTTTTTTTATATTTTAAACTAGGTGAATTTCGTACCGACATTTTTTTTTCATGATTATATCGATTTTTTGTTAATTTGCTTTTATAATTATGAACCTTGTCCTGACAACGACGAACACAAAAAAAAACCTTTTTTGTGAAGTCTTTTGGAAGTATGTTCGTAGTTTCGTACAATGTACATACATTTCAGCAATTTATTTTTATTTATATAGATAATTAATAGAAATCTAACACAATCTCACAGAATCCTAAACAAATCAAACCGTAGTGTCATTTTTATGCTGGCATTGACGTTTTTATTTTAATGCTTACAGATAATGAATATCAATTATCCTTCATTTTCGTCATATGGTCATATTACATCGACATGTCAAAAAATGATTCAACTGTCAAATTTGGCACGGTGATCACATTAGGTCGTCAAAATTACGTAATTTTATTGGGCTACTGACAATTTAAATATTTACTATTTACGAATTATGTCATCTTTAATATTTAGATTTGATTAATTATGCAGAACGTTAAATGCAAGGCTAGTAGATTTTATGTTTAAAAAAACTTAAATATACGATTAAATTTAAATATTATATTAAAAAATATTCGACAATTTTTTTATAACATGCTAAACAGATAAGATCTACGGGAAAATATGGTATTAGTTTTTTTTTTCTTTTTTTTTAATTTACCAACAAGCATGTATTTACTAAGCTACAAAGTTCTAGAGATAAATGTTCTATTCTCTATGTAGTAATCCAGAAAACGTAAAAGGTCGACTCATATTCTTTTTATGCTGGAACATGTACATAAATGATAAAACATCGATGTTTTTATGTAGAGAAACTGCTAAATGATACGCCGATAAGCTGCGCTGCTGCTACTCTAATTCTAATTACGTACCTAATAAAAATTTCAATGCACACCGCATTCATGTAATTTCGCTTTACGAAAGCTCATACTTTTTAATGCAGCCTTGGCAGATTTTTAATTAAAATTCACTAGAGATTTTAACGAACTAAACGACTAATTGGTCTCAGAGCAACTACAGACGCTAATAAAACACTTATCAACTTTTCCCTTGTAATTTTGAAAAATTCATCTTGTTCTGCTTCATTTGTTATGTCTGAAACGTGTAATATTTCCGTTAAAAATACCGACGTATATTATAGTAAATGAGTATATATTTCATATCAAAGGCGTTATCTTAGTAATTAATAAATAATTAAATATCTCGGTAACCAAGGTATTAATACAAATACCTTACGAAATATTCTACCACATAACTGTGTGACGCCTTACTACAATGTCAAATAAAGTATACGTTACTATTTACTATGAATTTCATAATAAATACAAGTGTAGTATGTGTGACGTATACATAACGAATATATAGAGGTTATATTGTTACTTCAAACAATGTATGTATATATTTATTGCAAAATATATCGAAAACTGATACATATGATTTTACTTCTTGTTTAAATCTTATGAAAAATCTTCTGAAAATGTTTGCGTTACGTTTGTATGTACAATAGATACTTGTCATAAGCACTGTTGCGACATTAAAAAAAATGCCTAATAGTGATGTTGATAAATAAATGTTTAATATTTTTAGATCGAGCTAGATACGATTTGAAAATGCTATTTTTAAATATCGAATATGTCCAAATTAATATATCGAATCCCTTTTTGAATATTAGCATTTTTTTTAAATTATTTAGAGCCAAAATTTTTTGCAAAATTTTAAGGATTATAAGCTCCTTTAAAAGATATTGTCTTGAATTACGACATGTCTCAGCAAATCCGGCTACCTTTTGTTTACAGAACCCTAAATTTATTCAATATGGTAATGAGAAAAAAATCAATTTTCCTTCCCTTTGTAAACTCTTTGGCGTTATCTTTGTGGCTTTTTTGTTTTATTTTTACCCTATTATACCTCGGAAGTTTTAGTTGAGCTAACATCGAACGAGTTTGGGGTTGGTAAAAGGGAATATTTTATTAAAATCATATTTTTTTAATTTTTTTTTTATGTAACTAGGTTGGCAAACAAGCGTACGGCTCACCTGATGGTAAGACCGTAGCCTATAGACGCCTGCAACACCAGAAGCATCGCAAGCGCGTTGCCGACCCTATCCCCCCAGGAGCTCTGGTCACCTTACTCACCAATAGGAACACAATACTGCTTTAAAACAGTATTATTTAGCTGTGGTCTTCTGTAAGGTCGAGGTACTACCCCAGTCGGGCTGCTGCTATTTTGAGCAGGAAATTTCCTGCTGTGCCCTACCTCAGTTATCACATTATCACAAATCCTCCCAATTAAAAAATAAAATATTTTTTGTTTAGTGTTAAAAAATAAAATGTAGTTAGTTTAGAGTGTGTTATAATATTTTAATGAAAATGTACTTCAATTCTTTAAGCATCTGTGGAATTTATCTTATCATAGGTGACATCATCATCAAGTAACGTCACCTGACGATATATGGATAGTTAATTTTGTCATCGCTGAACACACAGAGACGTGACATATTTTTTCATGGAAACAGCCAGTGCACGATCGAAACAGCTGATCACCTAATAAGATCGCCACAGAAGATAAAACTTAAGAGATGTTGGATTGTACTAAGGGCAAGATGATGAAACCCCAGCCTATGAACCAGCGGTTTTCAATCTTTCAGTGAAAGGGGCCATTTGACAAAATGCGACACCCAGAGCACTGCAAGTGCGTTGTCGGTTCATCCTTTCTCAGGAGCTCAGCGAGCTCTGTCTATCTTACTCACCACAGGAACACAAAACCACTTGAGCGTAGTGTTGTTTAGCTATGATCTTCTATGCTGTATACTTCGTCAGTCGGGCCGCTCCAAAATTTCGAGCAGTACTTGCTTTGCTCTACCTCAAAATATGTATCTGAGGAATATATGTATATGCGTTTATTTATTACCTTTACATGTACTGTTTAATGATTTATTCTCACTACTAGAATATTTTAAAACAATGTATACCATTCGTTTCAATAGCTACAGCGTACGCGCAATTCCTCTAATGTTGTAGATGTCTAAGGGCGGAAGTGGCCATTTAACTTCATGTCGTTCGTCTGAAATAAAATCAAGTTAAATTTGCTAAACTGATGTTGAATCAATATAAGATCGATTAAGATAAGGTAACACGTAACATATGTAAATTAAACATGCAATTAACATATTAAATGGTTAGCAAAACGTTGATAGATAAATAACAATAAATCTATGAAACCTTACTGTAATCTTAGTTGACGTCTCCGCTGCCTACGGCAAACCCTGACCTAGAAAAATTACGTCATGAGAGAGTGGACGTTAAAGCCTACACACGGCTATCGAATCACAGCGTTTAGTTCAGCTTAGTTTATTTTAACACATAGTACACACGCGCGCGCATGCGCACGCGCATCCGCACACACGCACACACACTCACAGAGAGAGAGAGGGAAAAGAGAGAGAGAGAGAGAGACGCACACGCACGCACACAGCTACAAAGTTTTCAGAATGAACCATATTATAATCGCACTTATCGAATATAGTTACAATGTACACCACACAAGTAATTGAACCTACTGAGTTTATCCACACTTGCGATTGGACTCACTCCACGCCTGGGTAAAAACTTTTTTTCTCGTACAGAATGGTGAGAATTTAATTCCCAACCCTACACTCTTATAGGTTACTGGATAACCAACCAAGTGTAACACTTGTTATCAGGTGTTTGTGATAACAACCGGGACCGATGGATTAACGTGTCCTACGTTAATCCATCCATGTTGATTGAGATACCGACTTGCAAGGTCAAACACCCAGACTAGGAACAAATATTTGTTCAAATACAAATATCTATACTAAGTGGAATACAAATCCGCAAACGTCTCCGCGTTAATGGATCTTTCGACACCAATTTACCGGAGCTGTTAAAATAATAATAAATAAATGTGTTTTAAATGTGTATTTAAAACACATTACAACTCTTAAAAAGATAATACTTTTTTTTAATTTTTGGACTCTACCATTAAAGACTATTATTGAAAACATTCATGCAAAGATTAAAAAGAGACATCTACGAGTATAATTTACCTTTAGGTTCCGACTTCCGAGTAATATCGTGCTGCTCATACAGCGCGACAAAACTATAGGTATAAAAAAATAGAACCAAAATGAGCGCGTAAGCAAGGCTATAGCACAATGAATAAAATTCTAGGGGGCAAAGAAAGGTTTCCAATACGCAGTTCTTTAGCTGTACTCGTCAGTTACTACAATTTTTCCTTTTAAAGGCGTCTAACGAGTCAATCAAAGTAGCTCATCTATACAGTCTAATTTAAAACTTTTTGTTACGCGCAACGTGATCTAATAGGTATAGTTCGCAACGGTCACAGTATTGGTTTGTGGCTATTGCGTCTGTGGTTGCGGGTTCGATCCCCACACATGACAAACATTGGCCATACATATGCTTGCCATGGTCTGGGTGTTTGGCCAGTCCTTGTGGGTCTCCCCCAGTGTTGCCAACTTTATTTTTACCAACCCACCAAATGAGGCCGTGTAAACCACCAGAAACCACTAAAACTTAGCGGTCTCTCAAACCACCAGAATTCCACTAGAAAGCCCAAAGACAACGACTACCTACCTAAATATAATTTGAAAATAAAACAAAAACAACGTAATTATTATCTTAAAATAAAATAATTATTACGTACGTATAAGTTACGTACTACAGGAAACAATTAATTTACTTGTCCAGAAAAAAAGGAAAGGTAATAGAAAAAAAGGAATTAGGTAAGTACATAACTACCTAACCAAAGAAGATCGTCTTCTGAGGGATCAGCTTCATCTGCACTTTGCATATAATTAAATTCTTTAGTGTCAATTTCTTGAACTACGGCATTGGGTATTCACTTCATCACTTCAGCCTATTGTAGTCCACTGCTGGACATAAGCCTCCCCAAGTTCGCGCCAGACATCCCGGTTTTCCGCAATCCTTATCTAGCCTACGCCGGCAATCTTACGTAGATCGTCGGTCCAATGGGTCGGAGGACGTCCCACACTGCGCTTGCCAAGACGCGGTCTCCACTCCAGGACGTCTGCTCCAACTGCCATCGGTCCTGCGAATCAAGTGACCAGCCCACTGCCACTTCAACTTGTAAATTCTGTGGGCTATGTCGGTTACTTTCGTTCACTCGCGGATAGCCTCATTTCTATTCTATCTTTGAGAGAAACCCCAAGCATAGCCCGTTCCATTGCACGTTGCCCGACTTTAAACTTGTGGACTAGTCCCTTCGTCAGTGTCTACGTCTAGGCGCCATATGTTAACACAGGCAGGACGCATTTGTTTGGGGTGCATGTCGGTCACCTCCTCGTGGTGCACCCTGGGCAACGAGACGGGCAGCAGTATCGCAGTCGAGGTACTGCTGCTCGTCGCCGCTAACGACTGGCTCGCGGGGTGCGCTCCGGGTACTGCTCGACCCGTGAGCGCACTAAAGGGACGGGGTGGGTTGGTTCGCTTGCCCGCCCTGTAGCGCGAAAGCGCGGTTTGCTGGCCGGGTCGTGCTGGCTCCCTGGAGCTTTGCTCGGTTGCTGGTGCAATCCGGCAGACGTGATGTGAGAGGGCCAGGCTGTGCTGGCTCCCTGGAGCTTTTAGCTCGGTTGTTAGTGCATTCCGGTGGACCCGTGGGGTAGTTGCAGGGTCGTGCTGGGCTCCCTGGAGCTTTGCTCGGTTGTTCGGTGCGATCCGGCGTTGGAGGTCGGGCGGGCCTGACCCCCAACGCCGTGATGCCAAGCGTTGGAGGTCAGGCCTGCCTGGCTTGGAGGGTGGACGCTCCTGGACATGTGTCCCCATTCTGCAGACGGTAGACTGGTCCGGTTGAGCGTCCCTTAAGTGGGGTGGCCAGCTGGGGGTCGGGGGATCTTCGGCTGGCTTGAGACCCCACGCGTCGTCGGGAGGTGTGGTCTTGTGGGTGCCGCCCCTCTAGGTGCCGGGGCCTGGATGTTTACAATCGGGCCAGCCGCCGGGGCGGGGTTGAGACTGCTAACGCGACCCCATCTTGCCCCGCTCAGGCGGAGGTCTGCCCACACGTGGATGGTTTTTGGTCAGTAGGAGTCTGACATAACCTCTGGTGCCCCCGCGCCGAAAGTGTATCCATGATGGATTTTCCCCACGTAAAAAAAAAGGCAGGACGCATTTCTCGAAGAATTTTGTCTGTAAGCATTGCGGAATTTTCGAAGTGAAGACTCGGTGAAGCCCGCCAAATGCCGCCCAGCCCTAACCAGATCCTCCTATTGGCCTCCTTCTTGAAGTTGTTGCGGCCTAGTTGGATTGTATGGCCTAGGTAAACATAATCCTGAACAACTTCAAGAATGGTACCATCGACCGATACCGGTCTCGGTATGACTTGGTTGTTAAACATAACTTTAGTTTTGTCTAAGTTCATACCGAGACCGACTCGTCGGGAGGACTCGTTTAGGCCGGGCAGCATCTGGCCTAGCTCATCCAACGTCTCCACAAAGGTGACGATATTGTCGGCGAAACGAAGGTATTCGCCCTTGTCGTTGATGCCTCGTATCGTTCGTTCGTTCGTTTGAGTATTATATATGTAATTATTTAATGTAGCATTTCCTTTCGCGTGTGATCAAATTTTATTCGGTTTCTCTATTTCGTCTTGACCACATTCATAATGCCAAATAATCGCTCTACATCAAGAGTGCGGTAAAACTAATAGAGATATCGCAAATGTGTCTTAATCTTTAAATATGTTTTTAAAAAATCCTAGAAAAATACTAGATCATTTTTTAGTGGTAAGCCCCGAAGCTTACCACTAACTGGAACAAACCTAAACCACTAAAAAATCCACTAGCCACTAAAACCATTTTTTTCCCGCCAAGAGGGGTGTCCAAACCACCAGATCTAGTGGAAATTCCACTAAGTTGGCAACACTGGTCTCCCCGCCGTGCCTGAGAGAGCACGTTATGCCTATATGCCCATTTGTATGCAAAATTAGTATCTAAGAACGATATATCGATTTTACTGGTTATGTTATATTTTGTTTAATTTAAGTTAGTTGTAAGTGTTGTAACGATTATACACCTATTATTAAAATAGAGTATTTAAATAACACATCTTGACCTTCAACTAGAAACGTATAACTGTGCCGATAAATTCGTTTGAAGAATACAATATAAATGGATATTTTAATTATATTTTACACTCTTGGGCTGGGCTAGAGTACAGACTCTACGTGACATACCTGAAGCAATATATTTCAAATTGGCATAAAACAAAAACGCCAAAATTCTATGGACGTAATAATTCATTTTGCAAAAGCATTTTTTTATAATTAACCTAAGTGTAATTTTTGTAATTAATAAACAATATTAAGCCATAGATAAGCAATTGTAACCAACCTTAACAACCGAATATTATCTAAGGTTCAGTTGTAACATTTAGCAACCATAAATCACTAATCGTGTTGTATATCTGAATTTAAAATGATTATAATACAAATAATGATACGGCTAAAGGGCATGTTTGTTTAACCAACAAAAAAATTACCAATCTAATATCAAAAGAATGTTTCAGCAGGAAGTAACCCATACTTTAAAATTATAAGACTGTTATGTACTGGTATGTACATATACATATGTTTATAATTTATCTTTTAGCTTTGCTATTGTTACGAAATCTGTCAGGATGTGACAAACGAGTCTATTGTTTTTACTCTTACAATTGCTCGCCCATAACTCAACCTCCATTGTCACATTAAAGTAAAGAACCCATTGAACTAGCTACTAAATAACTTTACGCACATGTTAATCTATTCAACTTATTGTCTTATTAGTTTGTTATTGTTATCGATGTAACCATTGTACTTGCATATCACAGCTTGAAGTGTCGACTCGTTATTGTCTTTTCAATTTGTCGCACACGCTTAAATTTATAGATCTTAAACAATACTCCAACGAACGTTCCCATGGTCAATTGTTTTGTCATTACCTCATAAATCGTAACCGTTCTGCGAACGGACCGAATGCAAGCGAACCGAGAAAGTGGGAGTCGTGTAACTCAATAATAAATACCGAACACCCATCGGTAAGCGTCAGACTAGATTCAGTATCCATCCGATACAGGCTGAACATATCAGTCCTTAATATCAAAACGCCTCTGTAACCTATAGTGTAACGCTCTCTTCAATGTTAATTGTAACGTGAACATATTTGAATAAACAGTAAATTCAAACGACGTTACTTTCATTATCCTGACAAGAAGTCCATCAAGAGAAATCAATATATGTACCAGCATTCCGCCGGTATATAACAAGACTATCAGATTTCAAACAACGTTTTAGTATCTATAAAGGAAATTTAAAATTCAAGCGAATAATACTGCGTGGAATTTCTAATTCTACTTCTATATCTATACTAATATTATAAAGAGGTAAAGTTTTTAACTTTGTTTGTTTGTAGGGGGTAATCTTCGCAAATACTGATCTGATCATGAAAGTTCTTTCACTAACAGAAAGCTACACTATTCAGGAGTGATATAGGTTAAATTTTATCGTTATTGAATAAAAAATTCAGTAAAAAATATTAGTATATGTAAATGAAGTCGGAGAAATGCGAGCGAGATGAAAACTTTACTACGAGTATATAATATATTTGCATCACAAAAATAATTAACGTCCAACGAAGTGGGTACAGGTTGGCTAGTATACTATAAATGCAAAAGTTTGTGAGTATGGAAGTTTGTTACTTATTCACCCAAGGCTACACATATGCTACTTTTTAATTATTCCTATACTAGCTTCTGCGCGCGACTTCGTCGGCGTGGACTCCGCTCCTGTTGGTCTTAGCGTGATGATATATAGCCTATAGCCTTCCTCGATAAATGGGCTATCTAACACTGAAAGAATTTTTCAAATCGGACCAGTAGATCCTGAGATTAGCGCGTTCAAACAAACAAACAAACAAACTCTTCAGCTTTATTATATTAGTATAGATTTCAACGGGATCGAAATTTACGCTTGTGAAAACGAGAGGCATATCTAGTCAAATATAAATAGCGAAGTAACTAACGGTATTTGAATAATTGTACCTTTTGTCGTGTATTTTATTAGAAACGATATTAGCATATGCTAATATTATATATTCGGTCGCATACCAATTTTAAACGGTCGTGTATATTACTCAATGTTTACGTTGAGAGCCCTTAACTTTGAGAAAGCGTAATATTTAAACTAACAGATATATTGATTTTAAGTTACTCTTTGCTTAGTTTATGGTGAAGTAGAAATTTAAAAAAAATACGTTGTAGTTAAGGTCTTCTTGTTTACTACATTAAAAAATCCAAATTCAAAATTGATTTCATTTTAATTTGAATTTAGTTCCAAAAGAGTTACAAACTTAATCCCTGTGGCATCGTAGCTTCAAAACTTGTAAACTGATTTTTATCTATTTTTTTATTCGTGAACAAATATCTTTCAAATTAATGATTACAGATATATCTAAATCGTAAAAAATTATAAAATGTAACATTTATCTATTCGACCTAAACCAAACTTATATTTTTGTACGTTTATATTTGTAACTAGCTGCTGTGCCCGCGACTTCGTCCGTGTGGAATTTTACGAAAAATTTATCGTCCAGTTCGCAGTTATAAAAAAAAATCTAAAATAAAAGTAGCCTAAGTTACATCTTATTACATCAGCTATCAGCCAGTGAAAGTCCCGTCAAAATCTGTCTAGCCGTTTCAGATATTAGCCGGAACTAGTATTTCTGTTGTCTGTGGCCGGAACAAACAGACAGACAGACAAAAATTGTAAATATGTTATTTTGGTATATGTACAGTGTATACATCCATATGCATTTAGTAAAAAGCGGCCATTTTAATATTACAAACAGACACTCCAATTTTTTTTTTTTTGTATAGATGTATAGATTAAATTGTGACAATTAACAATTTCATTTAAATTGAATCTTACTTATTATATTAATATGACAATTATAACAATTAAAATCATTAAAAGATGACATTCATATGTATAAAATTAATGAATGGGAGACTATGACTTGGCATACGGGAATTTTATGAATCAATTGGCGAAATAAACTGTCTTGATACAGAACAACTTTATGCATATAATGATAAATAAGTTTAATTAAACAATTACATATAAGTGGTGTGGACTTTTTGGTGTAATGTGAATTGCAACACATATTATTTCTTTTTTTTTTTCTTTTCATTTCGAACAAAGATCACGTTTGTCTATTCGCGTAAATTTTAAATGTAAATTATTTCGTGCGTGTCACTTAAATCTATTGCCCTTGTGGAAAGGATTTTCGACAATTATGTCTTGAAACGGGTTCGTTGTCTTGTATAGAATTTAAATCGTTTACTTAACATATAATGTTTGTATTTTCAAACGAATATTTCGAAGATATACTAAACTTGGCAGCTAACTTAATATGGTACAAAAATAATTTACTTGTTTGTTACTACTATGATGTCACTTTTGATATTTTTTGCTAATTAGTAACAAAGCAAGGAAGCGGAACACAAAATGTTCCTTTTAATTAAAAAAAAATCCAATTTAATTACAAAACTTTCAAATTAAGTATTTTCAAAGCTACTTAAAATTACATCACAAATAAGTGTACTGAATCTCTTAACTCGAAACTAGAATTTCTAAGAACTTAGAATAAAGGACATTGAATCTCCATTTTCCTGTTCTTTAGAAGCTAAAATATATCTTGTCACGTAGGTACATACGTTTTTGTAGTCACTTTACGTAAGAGTCTAGGATCCGAACTAGGCATGACCTTCTCTTCTTTATTACGTTAAAGATAAATCGCGAAAGGTTTGACTGGGAAATTCCTGGTCAGGCTATATTATATCGGCAACCACCATTCAAACCAGCCTTTTAAAAGGCAAGTTATGTCATCATAGTCGCAATGAAACCATTTTGATATAACACTTATTTATTAGACATGTGGGTGAAAATAACTAGCATCAATTAATATTAATATAACTGTTTTTATTTGCCAACTCTGTAGTTATGCCAGAAAAATAATAAACAAGCCAACGTTAGCATTTTCTACAGGCTTCATACAGTCGATAGATATTAAATGTGTTCTTTAAACTCGTTGGTGAATTTATAGTAAATACTTATATTTTTTTCTTTTTAATTAAATATAGCCTGGCCAGGAATTTTTAGTGAATTCGCGATTATTTTTCAAGTGAAACTTCTTTAGGCGCATGAGGGTAAAATTTGAGAGAAAGGCGACGCGGCAACGCGTCACGCGTCAGTACTTGGATGCGTGACCGAGGCGACGTGACAACGGGTAACGCGTCAGTACATGGATGGGTGACCGCCTGGTAATACCGCGTGACGTTGTTTTTTTTTTCAATTAGTTTTTTACATTATGATACCGCCTACTTTTTCAATTAGTTTGCCAAAGAAGTTTCACTTCTGACATGTGTACTTTGTATTCTAATATCCATCCATTAAGCTCATGGGTGAAGTTCGTCTTTAATTCGGATCTTCTACTATAAGTGTGCGTAATGAATCAGTTGCAGTGTAATCTACAGCTTAGAATGACGCTATTATGCAAATATTGCGAGTAATATTGTAAATAACCAAACCGGGTTAGGCACTGTGTCATACGATGATGTGGTGTCTTTTATTGACATGATGTAAAAAGTCGTGACTTGTGTAAAAAAAAATTGTAAAAAGAAGGTTTTAGTTACGTTAATAAGTCCAAGTAAGTTTAAAGAACTTATTTCTCACAAAAAAGAAATCACTTACAATGAAATACAAGTAATATACTATTATAGGATGTAATTTTTTTTACCTCTGGAACGCTTAATCGAAACATATAGCTTTAATTTATCTCTATTACTTTTTTATCATTTTGATGTTGCAGAGTATTGAATAGTATTGAATTTATTGGTTGATGAAAAATATGGATACCGAAAGAGTATTTTAATAACTTTATTTTGTATTCTTTGTAACGGCATTAAGTTTGTCTTATAAAGTTTTGATCAAATTTTTAAGTATTTCTAGCTTTTACCAATAACTCCCCAATAATAACATTAGCAACAATTTATAATAATAGATATGTAATTTACTAAGCGTAGAAAAAAATAATGTTGGAAACCCTGAACTAAATGCTGTCATCAAAGAAACTTGTTGCGCCTCCACTGAACTCTACCTTGTCATTTTAAATGTTTGCTTGTACAGTGATTTACTGTGAATACCGTACATTATCTTCGCAAACAGAAATTAAAATGTTTACCAAGATTTATTCCCAATTATATTGTAATTTTCCTCACGTCTTGGTACTTTACGACTATTTTATACTTACACTAGCTTCTGCGCGCGACTTCGTCGGCGTGGACTCCGCTCCTATTGGTCTTAGCGTGATGATATATAGCCTATAGCCTTCCTCGATAAATGGGCTATCTAACACTGAAAGAATTTTTCAAATCGGACCAGTAGATCCTGAGATTAGCGCGTTCAAACAAACAAACAAACAAACAAACTCTTCAGCTTTATTATATTAGTATAGATTAATCACACGTGTTTTTTCATTATATATTAATTTACAGAGTTAGGGCGTAAAAACGTGAAACATTTTATTGACTTTTATCAATAATATAAGATCTGCATTCGGTTTCTGTTATCCTAGTACTTTTTATCGCATGACTAAAAACTAATTTAAAAAATAATTTTTAAACTTTTTGAGTTAATAGTATTTAATATTTCCTAATGATATTGACTAATTACAACGTATGAAATTAAATTGATCGACTCATTGCTTAGTTAATGTTTAAATGAATCTTTCATAAGTTCTAAAAATAGGAATTGAGGTGCATGTGCTAAAACAATAATATACAATCTTTTATGTACTTAAGCGACCTCATTATCTACATTTTCCTTATATAGATTAGATTTCACGGCACAGTTCTATCGAGCTATCTACACAAGATATAGATCTTTTTTTATATCACTACGGTGGCAAACGAGCTGACGGCCCACCTAATGGTAAGCGATTACTGAAATCAATGGACGCCTGCGACACCAGAAGCATCGTATGCGCGTTGCTGACGCTACGCCGGCCGGGCCCTCCATAGAAGCTCTAGCCATCTTACTCCCCACAGGAACACTATACTACTTCGAGAACAGTATTATATATCGAGCTCAGAAACAACATTATAAAGTATATACATATATGTGTGTAATCGTAGCATATAATGTAATCTATATATATAAAAGAGATTTCCACCCATATATTGACTCATCACGATATCTCTGGAACTATAAGGCGTAGAGACTTGAAATTTGGTAGGAATATTCCTTTAACCGAGTAGAGGTCAGCTAAGAACGGATTTTTTGAAATTCCAACCACAAGAGGGGGTAGCGGCCTAGCGGGGGTTAATAACATATATGGCAAAACAACGTTTGCGGGGTCAGCTAGTCGTAGAATAAAATGTGTAACATACTCGTAACGAGAATTGTTGATTGTTGAATTGTTGTAAAATTGTAATTTTCAAAGAAAGCCAAGTCGAATGTCTGACATAAAGTCGATGCAAATATTCAAAAACAACTGTTGGTACACAATACGCCTTCAATAATCTAACACATTATTGAAGTCATTCGGATGAAACATCAAACTATTTCCCTCGTCAAGTGTTTTATAAATAAATGCTGCCCACAGCAGATGCATTAATGTTATAATGCAATATAAGAACACTTTCTATTTGGTTGAGCACTTTTGCTAATTACATTATTATGGTATACACTCTGGAACTATGTCGAGTACGTGATTATTCTGAAATTTTCGGGACGCCAGAACGATGCGTAATACCAAATGGCTCGTAGAAAACGCTCATTCGAAGCGATTTTATCGCTTACTAATTGCAGTCCTACAAGCATTTTTAAGCGTCTTCGGTGTGACAAAGCCAGTCCTGTGGTCTCAACCCGTCTGCCCAGGAGCGTGGTGATTATGGGCGTAACACATGAGTTCGCGCAATTTTTGTTGCGAACTTGGGGAGGCCGATGTCCAGCAGTGGACTGTGACAGGCTGAAGTGAAGCATTTTTAAACTACCTTCGTCGCTTCGTATATTTTTATATGTAACATTGTCGGTTAATCTCCGCTGTCTTCTCCACCACACATGTCGTTGGCGAAATAATTTGATAAGTTTATTTACACAAATAAATTTAGTAAAAAAAAAACTAAATAAACCGCGATAAAATCCGAAAAAGTTGTTTCAGTATTTATTTATTTATTTAACAATTTATTATACGTACAAAACTTAAATAATAAATTTGTCATGGAGACTCACGTATAATGGGTGTGCTTATCCCTATAAGAGATTTCTTCCAGCACACCCAAAACCAGTATAATTAAAGTTGAGTTTAAGATCAACAACTTAAGGTCCTTTTGAAACACTAAATGTATTCTATGTTAGCTTGATATTTTACAATATAAATTAAGACTGTAAAGCAAATGTCTACCAAAAACTCCTTTTTTACTTCGTTATATTGGTACTGAATTGTATTTTTTTACATTAAACGAGTAAATAATTAGTACGTACTAAAACTTCCTAAAGGTTATTTACATCACGTTCGTCATAAGGAAATGAATACTAAAAGCAACCTGGTTTAGATACTCTCCGAAAAGCACTATACTATCTTAAAGATGAAAAGCAGACCATTATAGAGATATTTAACGTAAGAACCTGTTTACCATTATTTACAGCTATTAAAAAGTTAAATCATTTCTCCTATTGTTTTCTAATATTTACGGGAATTCTAGTCATTATGATGTAACAACTAACAACTTTTTCGGATATTATCATCACGGTCACGGTGGAGGACAGACCTCCTGTGACCATGGTTGCTGTAAAGTATGCGAAACGTCGGAAATTTTCGTACATTCACAACATTTTTCCTTCCAAAAAGTTAAATAAATAAAAATAGATATTGATAAACAAAAACTCATGGGCCCCTAGTATTATTAAAATCTGTATCAAGGATTGTTAATAATATAGTTACAACACAAAACAGACCAAAAACCAAGACCAGAACAAGACCAGACCATGGTAAACAATAAACATCTGTATTTAAATATCAGACCATGGTAAACAATAAACATCTGTATTTAAATACCAGACCATGGTAAACATCTGTATGGTTTATTTAAATATTTTTCATAAGCACGGTCGAACTTGCGACTATTGCAAAGACCAGTTGTGACATCTGCGACTACTTATTGCTACTTTAGAATTCTCTTTTGTGATTAATAAATGCACGGCTGGACGGCGTATTATAGCTTCACGCACTTTCCATCATTTTTGTCGGTCCGATTTCGTGCGTAATAATCCGTGAAGTCACACCGCACACGCCATGGGAAGTCACTATAATAACAAAACAATCGTGAAAATGTAGTTCGGGGTTGTGACATATAATACATATTAATATTTTCCAGCTCACTGAATGTTTAATGAGATTTTGTTCATTCGACTGTAAGGGAGGGTTATTCTTAAATGCTGTTGAAGTGTACAATTAACTAGACATTCGAGTGGACTTTTTATAAATCTGTTTTATTTTCAAATGTTAACAATTACAAATATCAATGAATCCTTAGTTTTATAAATACTATAGTATTAGAATGGAAAAACACTGATTCACGAAATTGAGTCTAATCTTTGTCAACTTTTATAATATGCATAATGTGGTGGAACGCGAGAGGAATAATAATAATCTCAAACATATTTAAGACTTATATTAATTTTATATATACACTGAACGGCACAATTAACCGCCCACCCTGTATTTCTTCCTGTTTGCAGAAATCGTTAAGTTTAAAGCAAATTTGATGAAAGGTACGTTGAAAGTTATCATTAAGCAATAAAAACAAATAAAGATATTGAAAAAATAAACGGTTTATTATGAATAATCCCACAAATACCCATCAATCCCACAAACAAAAAATTCGACGACCATATTTAAATTTACTCAATGATGTCAATACTTCCTAGAAGTTGATTTTTAATAATGGGTATTACCACCTCGAGCTCTAATGACTTCTTGAAGTCTGTTTGGAAGTCCATCCATGATGTCCTGAATCTCGGACTGGGGGATATTGTGCCACTCCTCTACCACAGCTGTTTTAAGCTCTCCTAGGGTCGTAGGCGCTGGTAATCTTGCTCGAACACGTCTTTTAAGATTGTCCCAAATGTGTTCTATGGGATTGAGATCAGTACTACGTGCCGGCCATGGTAAAGTTTGAATTCCGGCCTCGTCAAGATACTCAGTGACGGATCTGGCGACATGGCAACGTGCATTATCATGCATTAACCTAAAATTCTCTCCTATAAATGGTGCGAAAGTTATGACGTGGTCTTGAAGAACTTCTTCCACGTATCTCTGAGCATTCACACTGCCTCTATCAAAGATGACGAGGTCGGTACGAGCTTCGTAAGAGATACCTCCCCAAATCATTATTGACCCTCCCTGGTAACCCACTGTTTCAGTCATAGCGCATCGGGCAAACCTCTCGTTTTTGCGCCTGTAGACACGCTGACGTCCATCTGGACCTCTTAAGACTATTCTGCTCTCATCTGAGAACAGTACGTTCTTCCAGTGCTCCATAATCCAATTACCATATTCTCGTGCAAAGGCAAGTCTAGCTCTACGGTGCTGTGGGAGAAGTTGTGGGGCGCGAGCTGGACGGAAAGCCTTTAGGTTTCTTTCTGCCAGTCTCCGTCTAATGGTACGTTCACTCGCACTAACATTTCTTACTTCAAAAAGACGAGAACGAGCTTCAGTAGCGGTGCAAAAGCGATTTCTCAATACGTTACTAACAACAAAGCGGTCATCTCGGGTGGAAGTGCACCGATGTCGGCCTTGACCTGGCCTCCGCGTGTATGAGCCAGTCTCCTGAAATCGTCTGATGGCATCCCGTACGGTTGTTCGAGGTACACCGAGCGTCCGAGCGATGCGACGTTGGCTGTACCCAGCATCAGCTAAAGCCACAGCCCTAGCTACACCAGTAGAGTCTAGTAGCATTTTGTATGGTTACAAACAATAAAAGAACACTAAGAACTCTAATTACACAATATTCAAACACTATTGTAAAAGAGAACAGGATTTGTAAACACAGTAACGTAACCGCAGCAATGTCAAATAACGACTTAATGCTAAAAATGCTTTGGTGACATAAATTTAAGAAAGGAAACAAGGGTACAAGTGTTTAATTTATTGCTTAAGTACCCACTTGACAAAAAACAAAGACTGATAAGCCATCAAACTTGCTTAAAACTTAACGATTTCTAAAAACAGCAAAAAATACAGGGTGGGCGGTTAATTGTGCCGTTCAGTGTATATTCGACGAAATCACCAAAAAAGACACATCCAAATTATTGTACATCCACGTCACATCCTTATATTCTTCAAACGGCTGCGTAAACGTGTTTAAAAATTTCACGGTCAAACCGATGCGCGGACGAGTAACCCGATAACCGTAAAAATAACCACATCAGTGTAATATGTTGTAAAATAATCGTTTACAGAGTAAATTACCCCAGTAAACAGTCATACGATCAATCATGCTTATCTCGTCATCTTGATGACTGCGAACGCCGTCTGGAATAAACAAATGACAGTCCTTTGGACTCTATTCAATGATTATTCGGTTCTCGTATATGTTTATTACTTGACATGATCGAGTCATGCATTGATTGTTAGAACATAGCAAAACGTGTTGCGATTTTGACAAGTTTTTTCAACTTAACTTAAAAGTAAGTTACCTGGAATGATGAACGGTTGATGAGAACATTTTAGTCTACTTCGTTAAATATTCTGCGTAGGCTTCATTGTTGAAATTCCTAGTAAGCTAAAAGCACAAAGTCACGAGGACAAATATAATTAACTTTATAAGGCTGGTTTACTTATAATGTTACGAAGCTACGTAATTACTCTATCTTAAGGAATGCTAGCATTGAAACGTGCAGTAATAATTTAAATTTTTTCAGCAGGCGATTACCTACGTATAAAACATTAATAGAGACATTTAAATTAATTTGTGATGAACTAACGGACCTACTTATTTTAACTATTTATCTTCTACCAATCGTATTGTAAATTTGTAACAGAGTGCGGGATTAAGCCTCTATGTTTTTCCTTAAAATGAAAGGTTTTACCCAGTAGCCTACTTAGTCGTTCAATAAGTATTACCTAGTAGATAATTATAAGTAGAAAACAGCTATTTCTACGAAGTTTATGAGTCATAAAGTTCAAAGCTTTGCTAATATTACCTACTATTAAATTAGCTATTAAAATCTATACATTTTTGTTAACGAACAATTACGAGCAGTTAAATATAGTACTATTTCAAAAGATATTCAAACGATATAGCTAGTCACACAATAGAAAACGCAATGATACATTTAATACCTCCCATAAAATCCTTTGTCTGTCAGTGGATTATCCTTGATGGCTTTACGGGCGTTAAATTTTGATATCTTATTTTTGGCGTTATTGGTTAATTCTCCAATCCTATAAATCTCAGTAGAATGATAATAATAGTTCTACACTCGTATTTTAGAATTAAGAACTTTCCAAATGAACTTATTGACTCTTGTTTTTTGGTATTTCCTGAACATTTAGTTCAACAAACAAACACTTCTTTAGCCCAAATTATATTAATATGGATTTATTATCAAACATGGTGATATCTTGATATCTTGGAGTTACCCTTTGAAGAGTTTAAGAATCGTATAAAAAATTGCCTCCTCAAGAAGGGCTACTATACTGTCAAAGATTATTTAAATGACGGGACAACTTGGTCATAAGCTGACAATGATTTTTACTTGTAGTTGTATTTTATTCGCCACGTCTAAACAGTTACTTGTCTATTTGTTTGGAGCGCATTTTAAAGAAACTACCTTTTAGGAGGTGTCTAGTTCTTAAGTAATTGAAAATTATTTACTGCTATGATTACCGGGTATTTTATTTTGTTTATAAATTTAAGATAAATTTGTGATGGAAAGTGACCTTACATAATTTATTAAGTCAAAGTCATTTTTCAATTTGACGACTCTGTATGAAATATGACAGGGAGAAAAAAATAGCCCTTGACGAGTTTCTTGCCGGTTCTTCTCGTTACAAGGTCTCCCGCCGTAGGATTTGCGAACCGATGGCGTAGCTTCATTGACGTTCACAAGTGCTGTATCAGCCTAAAATGAATAAATTATTTGAATTTGAATTTGAATTTGAACGCCACAAATTATCGCTAATTAAAGTAAATGTGTGCTATTAAAAAAAAAAATACGCAATATTTTTGATAATAATATTTCACAACCGAATTGTATGCATTTTAATTCATTTTGTAACTTTAAAAGACGCAACACTCAAGGATCGCGTTACGAAACACGAGTGATTTGCTGATAATAGTACAGTTACTTTCCTTTAAGGGCGCGAGCGGAATGTATATTGTTTATTCGTTGCCATGACGATGACGCCTAGTCATATTTCAGAGTTGAATAAGAACGTAGTTATGCAAACTGTACTAAAAGCCTTTGAAATAAAAGTTTTATTTTATTATTAGTATTGAACACTCGTAGTCAAACAACTTGAATGATTGAAACGCCTATTTATAACTTGGGTGCCTTCAAACTAATATAACCATAAGCTTGTACTATGTAAGCGCAGTCCAAGCATTCCCTCATCTAACAGGCAAAAGTACAAATAAGCTTATTTGATAATAAACAATTTACATTTATACAAAATGTGTGAATTAAAGAAAAACAACATACTTAGTAATATTTATTCATATTTCATTCATAGAAAAATACTATAAATTTATCACCACAACACATTTTTTTAATTGTGGTTTTATTATAAGTACTCGTATGTAGTCAACGAATATCTTTAAAAGGGAAAACAGCTTCATATAAGATACAATGCCATCAAATCATACATCAATACGTATTTTATAAATGTAGCCAATAATGAAAAATTAAGAAAAGAAAAAATACCAACATCACGAGAAATATTGTTGTTTGAAACAACAATTAAAAAACAACAACCTTTATTTTTTGGTCACGCATTCTTAAAATAATATTTACAGGTACTTAAGTCGTAATAAAAACAAAATGTAGGAACAACTTCTAGAAACTTGTAGAAGGTAACCAAAAAATCTCATTTCAAACATTCCAAATTGCTTTTCATCATCGAATTTTACGCCTAAGATCATCACGAAACGATAACAGGTCAAAGACCTCTATTTTGAGCAATTCAGATACCGTTGTTAGTGATCCTTCGTATAATTAATCTCGAAGTCTAATATCTTAGTTGCGCCTTGTAATTCTAGCTCAGTGTCCATTAATGTATACCGCTGTCTATAAACAAACGCAATCAAATTTCAATCTTATTGTCACGTGTTAAAAATCAAATTGCATTAGTTTAAGAACACAATTCTTAATCCCGCCTCCAGATATAGTAAAATAAATGTACCGAATAATTCTTGCGAAGTATATGACTTCCATTGAACTGGCTAAAGGCTAAAGGCCTGTATATTGCGTGGGGGTTTTGATTTACCGTGTCTGAGGCTACTTCGTTATCAATAGTATTTAAATTTACTACTATGTTACAAAAGCAAGGCGTAAATATTGTAAACAATTTCCATATTATGTCCAGTAAGATTGTTCTGGCAGTATGAATAGAACCTTCAATTAAGTTAAACTTCTCAGTAAAAAAAATTGGTAAACGTCAACTGGAGCTCTACAGATTAAAAAGTTAATTTAATTTACTGGCAGTTTTTAGGGTTCCGTACCCAAAGGGTAAAAACGGGACCCTATTACTAAGACTTCGCTGTCCGTCCGTCCGTCCGTCCGTCTGTCTGTCACCAAGCTGTATCTCAAGAACGGCGACAGCTAGACAGTTGAAATTTTGACAAATTATGTATTTCTGTTGCTGCTATAACAACAAATACTAAAAACAAAATAAAATAAACATTTAAGGGGGGCGATAATTTTTATTAGTCTAAAACGCCATCTATCAGAAATTAGGAAAACTTCGTCAATAGACTAATAAATAGTTTTCTAATAGCATCATAGATGGCGTAATAATTAAATAAATATTTTACAGAAAATTTACTTATATTTAGTTTAGTCAATGATACGGAACCCTTCGTGCGCGAGTCCGACTCGCACTTGGCCGTTTTTATTTTATTTGATTTTAATTTAACATCCACAAAATCTAAAATCCTCATGCATTATAATTAAGGTGATAAATTAGGCCCTTACGGCCTTTTTCAACTTGAGCAATAAACTACTTTTAGATTCACAAGTAGCGGAAATATTTGAGATATAGCATGAAATTTAGTATTGTATTCCTGTTAGTGAGTAAGGTGACCAGAGCTTGAGAGAGATTGGGGATAGGGTCGGCAACGCGCTTGCGATGCTTCTGGTGTTGCAGGCGTCTATAGGCTACGGTCTTACCATCAGGTGAGCCGTACGCTTATTTGCCAACCAAGTTACATAAAAAAAAATTGTTGGAGAAAAATTAGAATGTGTGATTCATAATATTCATATTTATATGTTGGACACTTTGATATATCAATCATAAAGAAGCACTTAGTGTAGAAGAATTCCTTATTAAGTAAATGGCTGATAGAGTTAGCCAGGAATTTATTTTATTTCATTAAAAACAGACAACATAATCCATCAAACATATGCAACTACATACATATCTAGTACATTTACTAGGCTATATTGTGTAAATTTACTTCATCTAATCAAGATATATGACTATACTATTATTATTTTATTAATGATAGAAAGTGTCTATTTTCCGGATACTGTAGCCTTTATTGGTAGTAAATCATTATTATATTGATTTTTAACAACACTAGAACTTCGTACAAGCTATTCATTAAACAGCAACATTGTATCACAGTATTCTCACATTTAGGTGAATAACCCGGAGCAGTTTTAGGTTAATAGGCTAAAGTAAAGTTAAATATAATAAGTTCGGAAATCTATACTAATATAATAAAGCTGAAGAGTTTGTTTGATTGTTTGTTTGTTTGTTTGTTTGTTTGAACGCGCTAATCTCAGGATCTACTGGTCCGATTTTAAAAATTCTTTCAGTGTTCGATAGCCCATTTATCGAGGAAGGCTATAGGCTATATATCATTACGCTAAGACTAATAGGAGCGGAGTCCACGCCGACGAAGTCGCGCGCAGAAGCTAGTTAGTTTATAATTGTAAAATTATATATCCAAACTGGATGACTCACTTATGATTGATTTATCACCGCCTAGCTTAAACTTTCAAACCCTAACTAGATTCAATTTGTTGTCGATGTTTTATAACAATTTTCAAAAATGTCACTCCAAAGATGAAAAAAATAAGTATTTCTTTGAAAATTCGATGCTTAAAGTATTCAAGTTTATTATTGAATTTGCGGTATTTTATTGCCATTTAAAAGTGACATTATCTTAAAGCGATTTAGGCTTTGAAATATGTTGCTACACTTTATAAATCCAAAATAGAACAAAATTAGCTGACTAACGCCTATCCTATTACAAGAGAGACCTAGAAAAACGTCAAATACCTAGGTATATTAAATGTTTCAATTGATATTCCACGATTTACTTCGTCCATCGAATCTCTTTTGATTTTTAACTGTGATGGCGTATCAATGAATTAACCTTTTTTCATGTTTGAATATTTGTAAAAATACATAATTCTAATTCGGATACTCGGAACATGTAACATGAATTATTACAAATAAGTTATTGTTAAAAGAACAATGCTAATATTTTAAAGTAACACGGTCCAACCCATCCGAACAAAAACATTTCAAGCTCAAACGATCATTATTATAGTGTTCTGAGAATGTATTATAACTTTTTTTCCTCGGGAACAAATTTTGATTTAAAATTTTCTTTTTAAAATAAATTGCAAACATAAATAATTTGTTGAAATTGTCTCTTAGTTTAAAATACTGATGATTTATACCTACATATGAAAAAAACGTGGAATAAAGAAATAAAATTTAGAGTACCTATATGTACATATTTAATAAAAGATTTAGGTTTAGTAGCTTTCGATTTTTACTACTAAAGGCTTTATAAACGACAGAATTACCCGACACACGAATAATCGACAGTAGTTAGTTGGTTTAGGTGTCATTTTACTGCTCTACTCCTACGTCATTAGATTATTTTTGGCACCTTTAAAATATGATTTTTTAGAATAAATAAAAATAAGATTATAAATTTTTTTTAATAATTTAATAATTAATAAATATTCCAATATCTTAATAAATAAATATGTATCTATAATATACACGCAATACAATACAATACAATACAAATATACTTTATTGTACAACCAAAATCAATACATGTAACAAAAAACATGCAAGAGAAAAAGAAATAAAAAAGAAATGTACAAAAGGCGGTCTTATCGCTAAAGAGCGATCTCTTCCAGACAACCTTTAGAAAAAGGACATGAATAAGAATAAAGCGGCATAGAGGTGTACTTTAAACTAATACATATAACTACACATACACTTAAATATACATACTTGCAGGCATGTAACTACATATACATACATAAACATACACATACATACATACATATACATACCTACGTACATAAATAATATAAACGACAGAGTGCAAGAGAAATATAGCACAAAATCAGTAATGATATTATATGATTACAGTAACACATTTAAAAACTCATAACTTAATTAGCGACTTTAAGTAGTGGTCTTTCAAGCGGCTCTTAAATGACTCTAATGATTGTGCACGCCTTATACTTACGGGTAAAGAATTCCATAGTCGGGCCGCTTGAACAGAGAATGAGTTAGAGTAAAAAGAAGAAGAATGAGAAGGAATTTTAAGAAGGAGGTTACTATCAGAGCGAAGAGACCGATCGTGAGAATTCGATATTAATTCAAAGCGTTCTTTTAAGTAGCAAGGCGTCTTCGGATTGAACAGTAAACAGTAGAGAAGAGATAGTAAGTGAGTATTTCGGCGAAGTCTAATTGGGAGCCACCCGAGTTTCTTACGAAAGTCAGAAATGTGGTCATATTTCCTTATCCCAAAAATAAACCGAATAGAGAGATTTTGGATACGCTCGAGTTTATTTAGTTGGTCTTGCCTTAGGTCAAGATAACAGGTGTCGGCATAATCAATGATAGGTAGAAGGATGGTTTTTGCAAGCACAATCTTTGTGGCGATAGGTAAAATATTTCTTAACCTGCGCAGAGAACGGATCGCACAAAACATCTTACGGCTTAGTTCTTTTACTTGTGAATTCCAAGCTAGATTTCGGTCAAAAATGACGCCTAAGTTTTTCACTTCTGTACTGTAAGGAATTATATTGTTATTAAAAATAATCGGTGGCAGAAGTGATTCATCTAAGCGACGAACCAAACTATAGCTTCCAATAATAATAGCCTGGCTTTTCACGGGGTTTACTTTCAAGCCAAAAGAATTACTCCAGTTAACAATTTCATTTAAGTCTGAATTCAATGAATTAATTGTAGAAGGAATGTCAGTTAACTTGGAGTGAGCATAAATCTGGAGATCGTCAGCATACAAGTGGTAGCGAGAAGTTATACGAGAAGTTATATTATTAATAAAGATTGAAAATAGTAGAGGTGATAAAACACCTCCTTGAGGTACACCGGCATTTACGGTCAGCCATTCAGAGCACGAGTCTTGGACTCTAATACGCTGACGACGACCATTTAAATAACTATGAAACCACTTAATCACCGATGGAGATATATTAAGAGATTTAAGGACAGCCAGTAATATGTCGAAATCTACTGTATTGAAAGCATTACTGAAGTCAAGCAATGTCAATACAGTAAGTTCCCGGTTGTCCATAGCCAATCTGATGTCATCGGTAATCTTAACCAAAGCAGTAGTCGTACTATGACCAGTTCTAAAACCTGATTGAAATGGATTCAGAAGGTTGTTTGAACAAAGAAAAAATTCAAGCTGGTGAAATAAAAGACGTTCTAAAACTTTAGAGAGGAATGGGAGAATGGAGATAGGACGATAATCACTAAGTGAGGAAGGATTTCTTTTTTTCGGGAGAGGAATGATTTGGGCTTCTTTCCAGGAGGAGGGGAATGTACTGGTCATAATAGAGTTATTGAAAATTGAAGTTAAAATTGGAGTAAGATAATCAATAATAGGAATAATCATTTTGCGGCTAATACTATCACAGCCGACAGCATCAGATTTAATGGCTAAAATATTTTTCTTAATATCACATTCGGTTAATTGAAGGAAGGAAAATGAGGATGATGTTGGAGCTAGAGTGGCTGACAGAAGGTTAATAGTATTTAACTTAGTTGCATAATCAATAGCATCAGAAGAGCAAAAGTGATTGTTTAGTTGATTGAGATCGATAGCATTAGATTGCATGTTTGCATTGAGTATTTTGCCAACTCCAAGGGATTTTAAAAATTTCCAGACTCTGGATGTGTTAGTATCCTCCACTATAGATTTGTGAATATGCCGTCGGTGTGTATCTCTACACAACTTGTTGCAACGATTCCGATACTTTTTATAAATGGATTTGTTTTCTTCAGTTGGATTCGACCTGTACTTAGCTTTTGCCAAATTTTTCTTCTGTTGTAAAGCTTTTATTTCAGGAGTAATCCAAGGTGCTGGTAAATGTTTTATTCGGATTCGTCTGATTGGTGCATGGATATCGTACAGTTGAGTTATCAAGGAGTTAAGTATATCAATTTGTTCATCAACTGGCCTACCATCTACTGCCGCCAGCCAGTCGATCTTACCCGCGTCTTCCCGCAAGCGATCCAAGTTCATTGCACTAAAGTTGCGCTGAAGAAGA
The DNA here is from genome assembly GCA_905220545.2 of Melitaea athalia. Lineage (NCBI taxonomy): Eukaryota > Metazoa > Arthropoda > Insecta > Lepidoptera > Nymphalidae > Melitaea > Melitaea athalia. The sequence continues at coordinate 19,896,967 of HG992180.1, forward strand.
ATACTAGGTTTTGCCTTAGGAGGTTTGATTTTATAAGAGAGAAATAGAAGATCGTGATAAGAGAAAGCAAGTGCAGGACATTGGCCATGTTTCACAACGTGGTCAGTGGATGAAACAATAATTAGGTCGAGCAAGGAAGGGGTGCAATTTGGAAAACAGTGAGTTGCTGAAAGAGGAAGAATATTTAAGTTTGATCCACTAACAGCTGCAGTCAAACGCGAAGATCGTATATCGTTTTTCAGCAGGCACGTATTGAAGTCACCCATTATCACAGTATGACTGTAAAGTGGAGTAAAGGAGTCAAGTAAATTTTCGAAAGATAGAAAGTAGTCAACACTTTTTGTAGGACTATAATAAACACCCATAAGTAACTTTGTGTGAGAAAGAGTAACCTCAATGAGAAGGTGCTCTGGTTCGCCATCATTATGATTCTGAGAAGAGCTTACAATAGAAAAAGGAATATGGGATCTAAGGTAGATGGCAACACCGCCGCCAGGTCGATAAATACGATCATTACGAATCAAGTGGAAACCAGGAAGAGAATAAGATATTGAAGGCAGACAAGGTTTCAACCACGTTTCAGACACTAGGATAGCGTGTAAATGTTTATTCTGGAAAGAGGATAACATGTCAGGAAAATGAGATGGAATACTCTGAGCGTTGATATGAATAATATTTAAATTACACTCAACGTCATTGAGGTAGCATTCGAGGGAATCACTCAGAGACGGAGGAATACTATGGAAGCTACTGTCACTGTTCAATTCATCAGAAGAAATAGAGTGAAAAGAGTCATCAAAGCTGTCGTCTAATACCATATTGTACAATATAAATAATAAATTACAAATAGTATAATTAGTTAAAGTAAAAAATAATAATAATAATAAGTTATTCCAAAATAACGTAATTATAATAGCCTATAAAATAATGATAATTATTCTTATATCACGTCCCCCTATCCGCCAGCAATAAGGAAAATGAGATCAAAACAATATATACAACAATAATGCTAGTTTACACCACACACATTTAGGCCGGATGTCTGTTAAATTATGAACAAAAGCAAAACGTTAAAAAAAAAATTGAAAAAAAAGAAAAAAAAATAAAAAAATTATATACGCTTAAAAAGTAAATAAAAATAATTCCGCATAGAATATGAATATTTAGTCTATTGAAATAATGTGACATAAGCTTAAAATTTAAATGTAGTAACACGAACTTAGACATCCGACGTTGACACTATTTGATGAAACATAACACAAAAGAGGGTAGTCATAAAAAAATAATAATAACAACAATTGTTGAAAAGAGGGTAACTTTAGTTTAAAGGTAAAAGTTATTATGTAAATAATCAAAACAAATATAACTACTTCTTAATGACTCTTTTTGTGCGTGGAACAATCACCTTATCTGTAGACTTCGTATCAACAACTTTGGCCTGAACAGGAGACTTAACATTCGGTACTGAATTTGGAATATTATTGAGATCCAACAAGCTTCCAGCTTTATGTCGAGATCCATCCGCAGCCAGGACGTAGACAAAGCCATCCCAAGTCCAACAGTGATTAATCCCAAAACGTGTACGTGCCTCTAAAAAGACTTCATGTCTGCGTTTTGTCAGGAACTCCGATTGTGTGATACCAGTTCCTCTGAATTTCGTTTTTGAAAACCAGACTTTATCACGAATAGCGGTATCCCGAAATTTTACAACAATCGGTCTGGGCTTCTTATTTAAAGCACGGCCCAGACGATAGGAACATTTTATACTGGAGCTTGAAAAATTCTGGAGGAGCAGGCGTTCAGCTATCAGGCTGGTAACGAGAGTTGTTGTGTCTTCCGACTCCTCCTCTGGCACGCCATGTAAAAGAAGCGTCTGACGTCTTCTCCTCATCTCCTGATTATCAAAATCCCTGGTAAGCAATTCCACTTGTTTCTGCAGGGCATTCAACGCTGAAATGATAAATGCCTTAAAATTTGAGAACTCTGTCGCTAAAGATGTCGTCGTCGGGGATGAGGTTTTCTGAAGATCTCGCTGGAACTCCTCCATCTTACTATGAAATATAGCACTCATTTCAGCCAAAGAATCCTTTATAGAATCCATAGTGTTGTTGATGTAATAACTTTTAAAATTAGGCAGTGATTTAACTGAGAGAATTGTAGCCGTAGGGGTACTATTGATCACATATGTAAATCTAGCACTTAAAAGTTTAAATAAATCGTACAAAATATATACTAATTTGAAATTAAATTATAAGAGCTGTTAAAAACGTTTGTACACTTATTCTCTCCACTACCACACGCACAGTCGTCTCTTATTAAGGTAAGTAACTTAATGCTTGTTATACGTAAGAGCCAACTGACAGCTAAATATTATTTTTCGATTAATATACTTAATACAAATATAAATAATTTCTATAAATACTTCCTAGACTCATACGGGAATTGTACGCACAAACACCGGAGCAGAAAGAGAAGAAGGAGTGGCAGAGAGGCCACAGATTAGTAAATAGTTAGGGCTACTACAAACTGCGCCAATGGCAAAGTCTAATACTTAAGTAGAATACTTTTTCTATAATCACTTCATAAAACAATTGATCAAAGATTTATTTTATTTTATCAAAAGTGTGACATGATAATCTAAGACTTACTAGGCATTTCGCTAAAAGGCAGTGTCTAATTAAATGTTTCGACGTCCAGTCGAACGCCCATTTGAAGCAGCTGACAGAAGCACATAATTAACGGCCTAGTCTCTTGTATATAATATTAATCTACCAGCTAATTATCTCATAGCTAAGGTTTACGTGTTAATTTTAATTACAAAATATATAGGGGCGACAATTGCCATTGCTATGAATTAATTATTACCTTCCTCATAGCGGACTATTATCTCATTACGGGAATGTAACTAATAATTAGAAATACTATATCTACGTCACAGTACTCAATATGCTTAATTAATAATATTGAATAATAAGCAACTAGCTTAAATGAAATATATCGCCCTAAAGACTCCACCCTGTAAAATAAAATATGATATAATAATTGATACAATTTAATATAATGACCAGAAAGAAGGTGACCAGAGCACCTGGGGGGGTCTGGGTTAGGGTCGGCAACGCGCTTGCGATGCTTCTGTTGTTGCAGGCGTCTATAGGCTACGGTCTTACCATCTGGTGAGCCGTACGCTTGTTTGCCAACCTAGTTACATTTAAAAAAAATGGTAAGGCATATAACTCCACTACAGCAATTTCACTAAATCATACACTATACAAAAAATATATAATCGCTTAAATTTTATTATTTATCAATATTTAAATTGACCCACAATTTCGCTTCGTCGAATTAAAACCTTGACATTTGTAAATGAAAGTTGAATTAAAATAATATATTTAATGAAAAATGTTTCTTTTTTTTTCAGGTAATTGAATGGTGCTTTAAACGGTAATAAAACACTACAAATGAAAAGCTAAAGGTAACATTTGCGTAAAACTCAGTGTAAACCCATCGTCTAACCTCTGTAAACAGTGTTAGATGCAGAAAGCGCTTGAATTATAAACTTCTCCCTACATAACAGATAATGTATAAATATTCAATATATTTCGAATTACGTTATTCTATTAACTTACAGCGCTTTAAGTTCCAAAATTGCATCAAGTTGGCACAGTAAACGTAGTACCTAGCAGACGGTTCGATCCCCGTGTATGGCAAATATTTGTATAGGCCACACATGTTATTCGAGGAGGTGTGAGCTTATGTATTTTTTCTTCTCATTTTAGAACTAAAATAAACCATACATAACACGCAATATCTTAGATCTTAGAGTACTATCTTAGAGTTTTTTTACGATTTTAGAAAGAATTGGCTCATAATCTTAACTATGCTATTAGTTCTTAATATAGCTGCACCAATTATGTAGTAATTTAAATAATCAAATTGTTTATGTTTAGGCATCGCTAATACGAAAATTTTATTTATTTTATATTTACGATGACCTAAGAATATAAAATCACTTTATTTTTAATTAATAAATTATTCTTCTGTAAAAACCAATGGTACACAATAATGCAAACCATCTTATCATTTTCCGGTCATTATTTATGGGTTACCATAGAAATAATAGAATAATCTACAGCACACTTTCGATTAAAAATTATTCATCGAAATCGGTCCACCCAGATAAAAGTTCTGAGGTAGGTAAGTAACATAAAAATAATACAATACAGTTAAGAACCTCCTTCTTTTTTGGAAGTCGGTTAAAAAGTCGGATACAATTTGACCAGTGCCATCTAGTGGCACTAAATTGAATTACACATTAACAACCTCTACAAAAACGACATACCTGTCACTTCTTACGTTATCCTTTAGTCTGTTAATTCCGTGAACGGAATATAATGCACTTCACATCTCGGTAAGTAGGTCACTAGGGCTGGCTCCGTCACGAATTCACACACCTGTACGTGACCGGTTAAAGAGCTAAGTGTCTCCTAATTGACGGCTCTCAGGATACAAAGGAACCGGTTAGGTTATCGATAATTAAAATTAATAGTCATTATTAAGTCTAAAAAATTTCTCGTTGAAATAACCTATTAGGTAAGGAATGCATGACTGCCCAATTTCAATAAAAAGTTTTCCGGGTAGGCTAAAGAAAGCGTTCCTGTACACATTTAAATCACTTTGTAAGTAGGTATAATTTTATTGATTCTTACAAAATTTTGTGAATGAAATAATTATTTTATACACGCTATCTTAAGGATTTAACAGTTCGATTTCTAAATATCACACAAACAAAGCTTAAATGTGAAGGGCATCGGATTATTAAAATCCGATAAAACAGTTTCTAAAGCTGAAGTACTGAAGAAAATAACAAATCATGATTGCTTACTATATAATATAGTTAAAGAAAAGATTCTTCAGCTCAAGTATGTAAGCAGAACAGAAGTCTCATTCAAAACAATTCAATATTTTTCGAAGATTTTTTTTGCAGATAACACAAAAATTGGCACATGTTGAACATTGAAAATCTAATCGGTCGTTGTACCTATTACATATCAATCTGAAATATACTTTATTTCCAAGAAAATATAACATATTTTCATTTACCAATAAAAATATTTTACAGAGAAAACCAGCCAGGCTAGCATGCGCACCAAGACAAAAGTTTGTCTACCCCTTTTCTCGTATTATCTCTTTAAGTCTACAGTAGCTAGCATCCGTGCACGTGATACTCTTCTCGTCACGACAATTGAAGAGATAACACGATGTGGACGCTTAATAGAACGCGGCCAATGTATATTAAACGTAGTGAAAATTTAGAATTTATCATTGTTGCATTGTAAAAATATTGTTAATTTTTTTGTAAGGGCAGCACGAGTTTCTCTACTCGACAAGGTGAAGTCTTCGGAAGAGAATTGTCTCTCGTATTGCGCATGCTAAGGTAATCGAGAAAATACTCGATGTAGACATTATCTATCTCTCTCGTCAAGAGATTATCTCGTTGTACGCATGCTAGCCCGGCAGAACACATATTTCAAACTCCGCCAATCGGTCTTCAAGATAAATTTCTTTCATTAAACCGCATCTCCGGTTCACATTATTAAATTTTCAAACTTTTTTTTTTATTTGGCCATTGTTTAAACTGTTTTGGGACTCTTGCTAACCCATTCATGCTTATTCATCCGTAAGTATCTTTGGACGGTGACTACAAAGGCCAAAGAAAAATCGTTATTTTTTTTGATTCTTCAAAATTTCTAAACATGCGTATTTCACTGATAACTCACTCTAAATGGCAAAATTTATTTGGATATACCTATATTTTTCTAATTGTACATTTTCGTGAATTGCTTAGATTGACATTTAGCACCAATAGATGGCGCTGTATTCGGATTTTTTTTTGGCAGAACATAATTTTTTTTGACAAATACATCGTTTATTTCAAATGAAAATATTCTACTGTACCTTGTTAAATGTACAGCTTTTTATTAAAGAAAACAACATTACAAAGTTGTATCACATTTGTAATATATGTATATTAATGGTAAACGTTAAGAGAATAACTAACGGTATAACGAAAATACATAGAAAACTCCATTCATCAAGAAAATCATTAGTTCTTGATTCTACATGGAGCCGACATGACCTAGTATGGAAGATTTATTATTATCAATATTCATGCCCAACGAGACAGCTAATCTCTCAAGTCCTTACAAATATAAATGGTTTTAAACTCGAATCTAATGGCGAATACAATAGAATACAAATTGTAGGGTAGAGACGACTAAGTTCACAGCGATGGAATATAATCATCTATTTTGTTTAGCCTAGGTGACTGTTACTCCTATTGTTTGGTTTCTTCTGATATATATTTAAAAAATGTAAATTAAATTATATTAATATTTATAGATAAAGGTGATTGAATGTTATAAAAAAGTTGAAATGATAATATATTGGATTTTATTTTCTTAATCAAATTGCAGACTTCACAACCCACAGGCCACAGTAGATTAAGAATTCCCTGTCAGAAGTATGGAAATACAAAAGACTAATACACAAACAAAAATTCCTTTTCCATGTTAAACATCTCTATGAGCGGTACTTGTTGTTATGACTGCTTGTATTACACCCATTAGTTGTGGCTATTGGAACAGCACGTCGTCAAAATGATGTCATGATACATAATTATGCGCGAGTCACAACTCAAGTTATGCCCAATTCATCTATAAGCAAAAATATTTTTGATATAACAACGGCAAATCAATCGATGAACGCCGGTAGCATGCACGAAAAAGTATGACTCATTGTAGCGTTACGCTCATTGTACGCTTGCGCTGCATCTATCTCTCTTCCACTCGATTGGTCTATGCGTCCGAGGAGATGTTTTGTTATGACGTTGTCACGTTTTACTATCGTCCGTAAACCAACTTTACAAACAACCAATTTTTTTATTCAACTTGTATTTGAGAGCGCTCCAGTAAAATCGTGTCAGTTCTCGTGTTTATAAAGATTAATTTACGTTACGTGATGCGAAAACTGATAGCCTTATTTATCAAGAATACGATATTGTTTTATCATTCAAACTGTTCACGTTCAAACACAATACAATCCTATGCATATAAATATGTATTCTAATATTAACTAACTATTTATAGATTTTTCACACATTTCAATTTTTTTTTATTTATGTAACTAGGTTGCCAAACAGGCGTACGGCTCACCCGATGATAAGACCGTAGCCTGTAGACGCCTGCAACACCAGTAGTATCGCAAGCGCGTTGCCGACCCTATCCCCAATCCCCCCAGGAGCTCTGGTCACCTTACTCACCAACAGGAACACAATACTGCTTGAAAACAGTATTATTTAGCTGTGGTCTTCTGTAAAGTCGAGGTACTACCCCAGTCGAGCTGCTCCATATTTTGAGCAGGAAATTTCCTGCTGTGCCCTACCTCAGTTAGATAATTTTATTTAACGTTTTCGCATATCCTTATTTAATGTTGAATAAGATCTAACCAGTAATTTTTGGAGTTAACACCAAAAGCATCGCAAGCGCATTAACGACCCTACCTTCGACTTTCCCCAGGTGTTCTGGCCACCTTCCTCATACATGAACACAACACTACTTGAAAGCAGTATTATTTAGCTGTAATCTTCTATAAGATCGAGGTACTTCTTCAGTCGGCTGCTTCAGTTTTGAGCAGGATATATCCTCCTATCCTTTTTTTATAGGAGAGGGGGCAATCAGACAGTCGGCTCACCTGGTGGTAAGTGAAACCAACATCCATGGACACCAGCTAGATCAGAGGATTACCTTAATCAAATTATATTCCTACACATATTTGTATAGGCCATACAGATATTTGTACGTTGTGTGCGTGAGAGTTTGTACTTGTGCGTTTCGTGTGTTCCGGACTCCCGATACAGGAATCACAACCTACTGGAGGTCTTTCAATGTTAATCGTATGTTTTTATTTAATGGAATATCTTGTTGGTCATCCATAGGTTATAGAATAACATATTATTGCTAATAAAAAGTAATTTGGCGGTTAGCCATTATTATCTATTATATTTTATGATGTACACGCACTACGTCTGAACAACTGCACCAATTGTTTTTTACAGTACGTTATAACCTGGACAAGACTTTTATAAAAGAAAATTAAGAAAAATCGATATGTTCATAAAAAATATCTTAAAATAGACAATATGTTTACATATATCTAATTTTCCTGATGTATCTGGAAAAAGGAAAACATTTTTAAAATTACTGTGTTATTAAACAAGAAACAACTGAGAGATTCTTACATAAAATTATCAAAACGACATGAATTCCATTACTGCCTAACGTTCTTGACACTATTGATTGATGTCGATATCAGATAGTAATAAAATACCATACTACTATAGATACTATTTTATTTAAGCACTAGCTGTGCCCGCGACTTCGTCCGCGTGGAATTTAACAAAAAAGTTATTTAGTTTATTTAGTTTTTTATTCGTTTTTGCATTTTTATTTCAGTTATTAGGTATGTAAAAGATTTCCTAAAACTTTTACCACAGACACTGTTACAGGTGAGGATGGTTATCCATTTTACAGACGTTGTTTACTTGAACATGGTGGTATAAAGGCCTCTACTGACAGCGTTCCGACGATACGATCTAAGGATGCGATCTGAACATTTGTTTTTGCTCTATGATCTGAACGCATGCGTTCTCTGTAACCTAAGGCCGCCCAAGTACGCCTTCTCACTGCCTGCGATCTATCGCACGCGTTCTAGTGATCGCACGCCGATCAGTTGCTATCTGTCTCCGGAGGCAAAGAACGCATGACGGGCGGTGCGTTACGTTAAAAAATGGCGGATAATTTTACAAAAACATTGATTGACGCCGTGCGTTCGCCAAATACATTTCTTTTTTTTTATTAATTTTATGGACCCAAAATGTTCTTTTTCGATTCAACAATAAAGCTAGTAAAATTACTTCTTCTTCTTTTCTTTCTTCATCAGAACTTCAGTCATCTGTACTCACATTATTTTTCCTCGACCCTTTTTATATGTTGAAGTTGGGTGTGCGCGACCGTTTCGAATACAATCTTTAACTGGAATAGATAATTTTATGTATCGCAGAACGGATCGTCGCCCGTATCGCACTCAGTATAAAGAGCATTGCGATCTGATACCACTATCCGTTCTAAAGGAATGGTCCGGGAGCCAGGTAAAAAATCGGTCAATCATTTCCTCCCAATCGAAACTTCGTAACATGAATAAGGAATTTTTTTTTATGAATATTCGTCTTTGTCAGCTTCGAGTCCGTGGGTGGGGTGGGCAGTGGCAGCCTTCCAAACATAGAGAAAAAATTTTTTAGTCATTTCCTCCCACCTTAAAATTTGTCGGATTATATTTTACCTAATATCTTGAAGAAAAAATAATGTTAGCTGACCGTAACATGGTGGTTTATACGTCAGCTGGCTGCTTGAACATGAAAAAAAATTTTTTTCAGTGATTTCCTCTCAACTTCAAATTTACCTGGTGATAGTTTACATGCTACTATGAATGAAAATTAACGTCAGCTGGCTGTATCTCGGTGAAAGGTTTGTCAGCTGGTACCGTTTTTTTTTTTACATCTTTCAAGGTATCAATTTTTTTTTCATGTTCAAGCAGCCAGCTGACATATAATCATCCATGTTATGGTCAGCTGACAACATTTTTCTTTCAAGATATTATGTAAACTATAATGTGACAAATTTTGAAGTGGGAGGAAATGACTGAAATTTTTTTTTACATCTTTCAAGGTACCAGCTGACAAACTTTCCACCGAGATACGGCCAGCTGACGTTATTTTTCATTGTAGTATGTAATCTATCATCAGTTAAATTTTTAGTTGAGAGGAAATCATTGAATTTTTTTTTCTTCTTTTCATGTTCAAGTAGCCAGCTGACTTTTAATCCACCATGTTATGGTCAGCAGACGCTATTTTTCCTTCAAGATATTAGGTAAACTATAATCCGACAAATTTTAAGGTGGGAGGAAATGACTAAAAAAATTTTTTTCTCGATGTTTGGGAGGCTGCCACTGCCTACCCCACCCACGGAGTGGCAACTGACAAAGGTGAAAATTCATTAAAAAAACTCTTATTCATGTTATGAAGTTTCATTTCGTTGTCACGCACTCCCGGGCTAGAACGTATCGTCGGAATGGATCGGCCGCTGTCAGTAGAGGCCTTAAGAACGACAATCCAATCACGAACTAACGCTATAGATGTCATCGCGATGTAAATAGTGAAGTAACTATGGTTACTTATTATAATTATAACTTTAGTTACGGTTAGTCGTATGCAACTTGGTACTCGATACTTACGATGAATCGATTCAAGTTTGTAGGAGTATTTGATGGATTTGACTATTTAATGTAAATTGCATTGTATTAAAATTTTGATTAGAAAATTAAACTTAAACTTAAACATTGTAGGTAATTTGAAATAATCAATTTGTCTTTATTTTATTTTTTATATTGTTTTCTAATGTTTACGCGAATTACAATAATTAATATGAACGAATTTTATCATGGTTTATGAGGCTCTGGACATGAGGACATGGTCCTCCCATGACCATGGTTGCTGTAAAGTATCCGAAACGTCAGGCATGCAAAAAACCTAATAAACCGCGATAAAAATGAAGAAAAAGCAAAAGTGATTGAATCGTCTTTCAATCATTTTCATAGGATGATGAGCCAAAATCGTCAGTTCAGCTATCGTCACCTTTAAATATAATTATTTCATTTTCAATTATAGTATCAATATTGACATCTCTGTCATAATCTTCCTTTATTATTTTCGAGTTTTTTCTACCACTTTTGCCCAGTCGTCTTTCATCTAACATCCCTCCGCTGCGTGTGCGTTACGTACGCGCGTGGACGTTAAGTCACGTACCACCAATTCAAAATTTTATTTACGCCTTTGAGCGCCATACAACCTGTACAGATCACTCAATCAATCATTCAATCAATTGATTGATTGATCTTTCTTTTCAGTAGAGATCACTACACAATATTTAATTACTATTTAATCGAATGAAGCTGGTGAAATTAAGTAATTAATTAGTTACAACACTTTAATATTTAAAAAAAAAACATACTCTGTCCAATCGTTTATTATCTTTGTGACAGCTCATGCCTATATATTACAGTTTTTTTTTTCGGAATAACGTACTAAAAAATTCTCCAGTAATGCCATACTTTATTGACGATTTGATTGATTGATTGAAGTGCCCTGTGCATAACAAACAACCACAGACTATGAAACAGTTCTTGAAATACGATAAATCGATCATATGATAAAAATAAAGCAATAACTCTGATCATTCATTTATTTATTTTTTGACGGCTGCCCTAATATGTAACTATGCACGCGTTAGTGAAATTAAATTTTCAAATGCATGGTCAATAAAGTCTAAATTAAGTTTAAATCAAGAGCTATGAGCAAATTAATACACTTGGAAAATCACATACCTAACTTCTAATTTATTTAACCAACTAATAAACGAATAATTATAATTTTTAAACTATCAATATTTCATTAAATCGATTGAAAGTTCTTCTTAAATAAAATCGATTTTTATTTCAAATCGAATTAATATCCTGTGAGGCAATCACTAATTTCGAAATGTCTGGAACTGTCAAAAAGATAATAAACAATTGGGCGGAGTGTACGGACGTAACCTAAAGTTGTGACGGAACGTAAATTTTTTCGAGACGTTTCGTAATAATTATAAATTAAAATAAATAAATTTCTAATATCAAAGTAGCCTAAGTTACGCGCAATTACATCAGATATCTGACAGTGAAAGTCCTGTCTAAATAGGTCCTGCCGTTTCAGAAATTAGCCGGAACAAACAGACAGACAGACAGACAAAAATTTTAAAAAATGTTATTTTGGTACATGTTTCGTGTATAGATCCATATGCATTTAGTAAAAAGTGGTTATTTCAATATTAAAAACAGACACTCCAATTTTATTTATATGTATAGATAAAGAAAACATTTCGTTAAGGATAACGAGTGTCTTACCATCTTTTATATTAAAAAAAAAAAAACTATACCTACTATAAAAATCAGAAAGTTGTAAAAAGAAGTACGAAATTTAATAGTCATGAGCAAACCGAATAGTTTTTTGACCAAATTCAAAATAAAGTTCGCAATTCGACTGAATTTTTTTGTATGTCACCCTTGTCAACTTTTTACTAAATAAACCTATATTTTGATGATAATTTTATTTAACGTTTTCGCATGTCCTTATTTAATGTTGAATAAGATCTAACCAGTAATTTTTGGAGTTAACCTTATTAATGTGTATTATAGATGTAAATTAAAGTCATTTTTTGAGAACAAACACAATTATTGAACATAGTAACCGGGCAATAACAAGGGATTTTAGTTTTAAAACTCGCAAGAACTTCTAATAATGAGTTAATTTACATTCAAGACACGCGTCAACAACAAGTAGGTATAATAACGGTCGCAACCGCAGATATCCAAGTTGACTACGAGTATAAAACTATAACTTAACTGTCTTTGACTCATTCGTGACGAAAGGACGCATCGAAATTCTTACCGAGTATTTTCACGTCAATCTTGTGATTCTTAATTGAATCCGGGTTCACGTTTTCTTTACTCATTACTGTATTTATTACAGTTCTATATATTGTCTTTTAGTCACTGCTACTTATGAAATACTAGCCACGCGCCCCGGCTTCGCACGGTTGCAAAAACTATCAGTGTTCCTCTACTATATTATGCATGTATTATACCTACATATAAACCTTCCTCTGGAATCACTCTATTTACTAAAGAAAACCGCATCAATTTCCGTTGCGTAGTTTTGAAGATCTAAGCATATATGTATAGGGACAGACAGACAGCGGAAAGTAACTTTGTTTTATACTATGTAGTGAGTTGTCGATAATAAAAGTCCCAAAACGATTTAAAAAAAAGCAATAATTTGCTTGCTTTCTTTTACACTCAACGGCTTCCTCTATGATTTACTCCTGTGTCTGGTCTGAAAACACACACAATACACAAACAAGCACAACCACAGATTAGTAAAGCACAACCGCCCTTTATACCTTTTATTTTGTTCCTTTTTTTAACAAAATTTTGCGCCCTTCCCCTAGTTTATATGCAAGTCCTCTGCCCAAAGGTTGTCAGGAAGAGATCGCTGTATTAGCGATAAGGCCGCCTGTTGCAACTGATACAAGTTGATTGTTATAAATTCTATGTATTATTCTTTTGTTTATTCCCAAGGAGGGTTGATGTCAGGCAGGCGGCCGGTCGTAAAAAATAACATGCCAAATCACTTACAACATGAGTCTGAGGAAGAGGAGAACATGCTGTGCCGACTCTATATAAATAGGATAAGGGCAGGGAGATGATGATGATTCTTTTGTGCATTGGTGTGCAATAAACAAAAGCAATACCACGACAAGTATCTATATAATCAAAACATGGATATCTATCCACATACGACAATCTTGTCGTAATTGGCTTTAATAATTATATTACATTTTGTTTCTTTTATAAATTTTTCTGTGTTGTATACATGCATCCCTTAAAACACTGCATTTTTCACAAGTTCATTTTTTTTTTTTTTTATGTTACTAAGTCGACAAACAAGCGTACGGCTCACCTGATGGTAAGTGACTACCGTAGCCTATAGACGCCTGCAACACCAGAAGCGTCGCAAGCGCGTTGCCGACCCTATCCCCAATCCCCCCCAGGAGCTCTGGTCACCTTACTCACCAACAGGAACACAATACTGCTTGAAAACAGTATTATTTAGCTGTGTCATTATGACTCATCAAAACAAAAGCGAACTCACAAATAAAATTAAACTAGAAGTACAGAACACAAATGATGTTCATTTATTCTTAAATGAAATAAAATTTAAATAACCAGTACATACAAAAATGTAATAATGTGTAAGCGCTACAACAATTACTTAGTTTCCTTTTAGATGGGTTACTGGGCCTCAGATGTGTGATATGTTATCACTTATCAGCTATCCAAGATACAGCGATAAACAGATAGCATGCGCCTACTATGTTACACAAGTAGGTCAGAAATATGACTACCGCGTTCGCTATTTCCCTATTTGTATTATGAAACAATAATTTTTGATTACATATTAATTATTAAATCATATTTTGATAGATTACTGAGGATTCCATTAAAAGTAGATTTATATATTCTTGTAGAGTCAAACAAATTAGTAATTAGTAAAATCAAAAATTTAATCAAATAAAGACGTTAATAAAATTTTGATTACACAATGAGTGCTATGTTGCATTGTTTTTTAATTAGTTTTGTATTATCTTTTTCGATCAGTTTTTTTATTTATCTATGTATATGTATCTGCTTAGAAAAATATTATAATTTTACGCAGACAGAAATGAAACCAACAAATATAGAACAAGAAAACAATGTCAAACTTATTACGTACCTATGTTCTTAACTAAATAAAACAACTAATTTTATGTTGGCGCTAAACAAACTCCGTACAACGTAACATCATAGAAGCCGTACGCGTTAGCAAAGCACGTTTCGTTACCCATATTTCATAATGCATTTGTTTGAACTAAGCTGGTAATAACTTAGCACGAACAATTGAATTTCCCTCCATTCCATACACGATAATAATATCGTATCAATTTTCACTGTAAACCCTATGTAACAAAAAAATTAACAATAATAGAGGAATACTCGTGTTTATGTAGGACAATTTTAAATTAGAGTTTTAAGTATGATTGTAGTAAAAAGATAGAAACACGATATCAAGTATCATTAGATTCTAATGCTAAAATAATATTACCGATTTCATATAAGTATTATAATAATAAAGAAAATAAAAACAATATAAATAGTTGTAAAGAAAATTTTCGATGATCACAATAAGCGAAAACACATTATATTGTTTGGTTGTATGTGCCCTGAATTTATACGGTGACATAACACAGCATTTATGCCTAAGGTTTACTGCAAATTTAAAATCCCATTTGTCAGTATTAGTCTAGACTAGACGTCTCCAGTGACATTCAAACAAATTAAAAAGAATTACTTTTATTGGATAACGACTGATGATTCTTTGCAATTTTAATTTAGAAAAACAAATAAATAAAAGTGAAGACGAATTCATTTTTTTTTTTTAGATAGTTACAGATTCTGTAGTGCAATGGGCGAATTTATGGCTATTTAGCCATTTTTTCCAGACAACCTGTGTTGAGGAACGGTACAATTAATGTCATTAAATTAGTACCTAATTAATTTATTTTAAACTAGCTGCCCGGACAGACTTCGTTCTATGTTTTTTTTTTTTTTGTATAAAAACCTACCGTGGGATTTAAGGAACATACAAAAAAATTGCCGAATTGGTCGAACCATTCTCTAATAACCAATTATGCGGTTAGCAACATTAATTTTTATTATATAGACTTGTTTACTGTAAAGAGCTGTAAATAATGAAATGATCATTCTTAATCCTGTCCATTTCCTACTTATTCTATAAGCATAGTTATTTTCTTTAGCTGTCTTCTCTTGATTAAAGTTCGGGGAAACTTTAACGAACGTCGCTTTAATTAGAACAGCTTTATTAAGCATCTCCTTTGTTGACAGTGTCTGTTGTTGTCGTTTAATATTATCTTTAAAGATAATGTTTAAAAGTAAATCGGTTATCTACCTTTTTTTGATTATCTAATATGTACTGTTATCTGTTAAGTAAGGCTGATGTTATGTTTTGTTATACATATATTTGTGTGGATAACGCTTATAAAATTAAAACGGCTGAGCTTAAATACCTTTACCCATTTTTAGATTTATCAATCGGTATCGGAGATTTATCAATCGGTGTGTAAGAAAATTATAATTATGATTTTAGAAATTAGAAAAAAGACATTTTTAAGGTCGAATTAAAATATATGCAAGGATTATGTAATTTTAATTACATTTATTTACAGATTGAGGTATTATATTTATTGTGAAAAAAAAACACCTTTAAAAAGACATACATAATTACATTGTGCATATAATAATTGTGTTTTCTTGTAAACGTATAAAACCAACAAACACAATGTACTTAGGTATACTTAACAATAGTCAAATAAATAGTCGCCTGCAGATCCGGGACCCTTCAATTGAAGCGGCTGAAGGCTCCCGCAGGGGGTTTAGTGCGGTAGTGGCACCCCTAAGTGCTGAGTCCGACATAATTATTACGGTCTAGGACTGCCTACCCGGGCGTCCTGGATATCACCCGTAAATGGGTTACCCTGCGATATCAAAAAAAATAAATAAATAAATAAATAAATAGTCATTATTAGCGATAACACAAAATACTTGTCAGATGTTAATTATTTTAATGAGACCACATGAGACCCACTACCTTTCAATTAAAAAAAGAATCATCGAAATCAGTCCACCCAGTCAAAATTTCTGAGGTAACATAAATAAAAAATACAGTCGAAATCGATCGAAAGGAGAAGGTTCTTAACGTCCTCCTTTTTTGACGTCGGTTAATAAAGAAGCTCTTACGATTTGTATGCACATTGCATCAGGACCACACTGATATCTATATTTAAAATTCATGAATGTTTCTTTTTGTTATAACTCTCGGCGTTGTCAAAGGAAATCGTAATGTAGATTACGTCTTATGATAAAACAATAATTTTCATCGATACTTGCACGTACATTCTGTTGAGTATTATTTTCGTACCGTATATTGATTATTTTATAACTAGCTGCTGTACCCGCGACTTCGTCCGCGTGGAATTTATAAAAAAATATTGTTCAGTTTGCAGAATTACAAAATAAATAAATTTCTAAAATGAAAGTAGCCTAAGTTACTCCTTATTACATCAGCTTTCTGCCAGTAAAAGTCCCGTCAAAATCGGTGTAGCCGTTTCAGAGATTCGCCGGAACATACAGACAGACAGGCAAACAGACAAAAATTGTAAAAAAATGTTATTTTGGTATATCTACCATCTATACATCCATACGCATTTAGGAAAAATCGGGTATTTCGATTTTACAAACAGACACTTTAATTTTATTTATTTGGATAGATAATTTGAATAATATGTGGGTCTCTCACCACTATAAACAACTCGTTTTTGATATAATATACATATATTTATTAAGCTTGCTATTGTTAACCAAGGTAATAAGCTGACAAGAATATATTTACGTATTTTTATTACATTATGTTTGAAATATACTACTTCTTAGTACATTTTATTTGAATATATTTGATACTTATGTTAAAATTAATTTAATTAGATTAATTATAATAGTTAACGTATGATGTATATATAATATAGACTTTATATAAATATTCAATTAAATTGAATTTTTATTTTTTATTGCCCCAAAATATTTTACCAATGTCAAGAGTAACAGAGAGGTAATATAAAAAAAAATAGATTCGAGCCAAGGATGATATCAATATTCAATATGGTCATATTGTCATAAAACAGTTTTAATAAAGACCCATCTAGTAAAAACCTGATCACCTGTGTGGGCGTAAATAAGGTTCCAATGTCGTAAAATATAGACTACATATTAGAACTTCATAAAACTAATGATTCAATAAATAACTGCTTATCTTATATTCTGTCAATATTTAAATACGACTTAAATATTACTATAACATAGTGTGTAGGATTTCCCGAAATTGTCAAATTATTTATTTTTAGATGGCTAAATTTGCATGATTTAGCATTCAGCGTTTAAAACACGATACAATCATTGACTTACATCTTATACTATTAAACGAGCAATTCTTGTATATATATATATATATATATATATATATATATATATATATATATATATATAGAATCTGAATCTCGGAATCGGCTCCAACGATTTTCGTCAAATTTAGTATGCAGGGAATTTCGGGGACGAAAAATTGATCTAGCTAGGATTCATTTAAAAAAAATGTCGTTTTATCCCTGTTTTTAGGCAATGAAAAAATATCATTAGAATACGAAGCTTAATTTCACTTTTGTCAACGTAGCTGTAATAGCGTCCGACGTGGCTTCCACCCGCGGGCGACGAATGGGGGTGCGTAGGAGGCGCTACTTAATGCGCTTCCAGTAACGCCCCTGTGCCCGTGTAGGGCCGGGATGGGAACCCGGTCCTGCTAGACACGGCGTCGTCGGGACTGTTCAGAGGTGAGCCGGACAGTCCCCATGGAGGAGAAGTCTGGCCTTTTCGCCGAGGCCAGCCTGTCGCTTGAGGGATCCTGTTGCCTGCAGATTCGGGACCCTCCAAGTATAGCGGCTGAAGGCTCCCGCAGGGGGTTTAGTGCGGTAGTGGCACCCCAAATGCTGAGTCCGACATACGGTCTAGGACTGCCTACCCGGGCGTCCTGGATATCACCCGTAAATGGGTTACCCTGCGATATCAAAAAAAAAAGCTGTAATAGCGTAATTAGGAAACCGGCGCGGCGGGTGTAAAATCGTGTTGACCCGGGTTCGAATCTCAGTCTCCAGATTATTATTATTTTTTCCTTTTTTTTTTAATTTCACTCGTGATTTATTATTTAAATAAAATTAAAATATAAAAATACCGAGAAAAAAAATAAAAAAAAAATAAAATGAAAATACCGAGCTAGGCTCGGTCACCCAGGTACTAACATATTATGCCACAAATATTTACCATTCGTAAGCACTATGGCAACAGGTCACCATTTATACACATTTTGAGATAAGTGTAAAAGTGAACATCAGTATAAGTTCATTCATATATATTCGTTGTGAATGAATCATATTTTCGAGATACCCAATCCCGTCCATGAATTATTGAATGTGCAACTACTAGAAGTTGTTAATAATAAAAATTCACGAGCGATTACAATACTTATGTCCTTACAAATAAAGATCATTTTAGCCAGCTATTGTTTTACAAGTCTTACACGTGTTAGGTCAATGGTACGTGATAAGAAAGATTTCCGTTAATGAAAACTATATTCGACGATATCAGAAATAATTGAGTGAGTTAAACAAAACAAACCGACGTTCTCTCCAAGGTCGTTAAAGATTAAAAACAATTGTAGGTATTTGGCACGTAAAATAATTATGTATAATATTAACGGTATCAGATCTCGTGTGTCAGTCTCAAGTCGCTTGTAACATGAACCGCTCTTTAAATAATACGTGAAAAACCTCTAGCTCTACCTTACGGTTTTTCGCGTAAGATCTGAAATCTTTTAAATATCGATACAAAAAGTGACCTACATATCCGTCCACTCTGATTCAATCCATATTTTTGTTGCGTATAGTCCAGTGTATAATAAAATTATTGGATGAGTATCTTGATATCTTCAAGTCAGTCCCTTCGTAACTTAAGATTGGTAAGCCATAGTTCATTACTATACTACAGTCTAAAACTTTTTTTTACCACTATGGTAGCAACAAGCTTGTGGTCCACCTGTTGCCAAGCTCATGGGCGCTTGCAATACCAGGAATATTTCAAACATATGGCCGACCCTAACTCCAACCCTTTCCAGTTGTTCTGGTTGCCTTATTTACCACAGGAACGTACAGTTATTTGAATGTATATAGTATAATTAAGTTATCATCTTCTTTAAGGTGAGATACCCCCGCAGTCGGGCTGCTCTTAAATTTAAGCTTGATATTGCCATCTATACCCTTCCTCAATAACTAATCCTTCCATGTTAACATTGATATCTATACTAATCTATACTTCTATACTAATATTATAAAGAGGTAAAGTTTATAACTTTGTTTGTATATACGGGGTAATCTTCGCAAATACTGATCCGATCATGAAAATTCTTTCGCTAATAGAAAGCTACACTATTCAGGAGTGACAAGATAAAAGGAAAAAGATAAAAATTATCAAAATTTTCGACCCAGCAGGATTTGAACCTGCGCCCTCTGACGTGCCGTGTCAACAATTCAATCTCATCAAGCATTATTATTTGCCTTAGAAATTAATTGGTGATTTTAAAACATTTATATTTATCTGATTTGCTGAAAATAGTGAGAGTGTATTGGAACATAATTATCAAATTTCACCGTACCCTTCTTATGTGAAATGGATTATAACGCCCAACGAAGTGGGCACGGGTCGGCTAGTAACGTATAAAAGCCCGGTATCATGTACAACGATTCCTAATTAACAGATAATTGACCCTACTTATGAAATCTATACTTAATATAATAAAGCTGAAGAGTTTGTTTGATTGTTTGTTTGTTTGTTTGAACGCGCTAATCTCAGGATCTACTGGTCCGATTTGAAAAATTCTTTCAGTGTTAGATAGCCCATTTATCGAGGAAGGCTATAGGCTATATATCATCACGCTAAGTCCAATAGGAGCGGAGTCCACGCCGACGAAGTCGCGCGCAGAAGCTAGTACTGAATAAAGAATCAGAACATTTCCTATCGATACTTTCTCTATCAGGTGTAAGATAATTTGTTAATTTAATTACTAGTTAAATATTTAGTTAAGTTTACATAAGTTCGTTTTTCACTTTTGATTTAATAATATTGTTGCTAAATGACAAGTGTGAGATGATTATATAATCATCTCACTATATTCTATGTGCGAGAATTGTTTCCTAGGTATACATTTAAGAATTATCTATATCAAGACTAAACGTTTTAACACTTGAATCACTGAGCAGTGTATCTAAATATATAATTTTTTTTAACTTGTATACTACTCCAAGTCCCTTAATCTTTTCTTGGTTCTTATTTGAGAATTTGTCTCTCAGTAAATATATACGTAATTAAAAAATAAATTGAAAATCTTATAAGTATTATAACAGAAAATATTGTTCTCTCAAATAGTGACTTAAAACTTATATAATATTATGAAATTTCGTGAGTTTCATTTATCTTAAATAGATAACGCATTATATAACAGCGTACCAAAACATATAACTGTAACCGATATAGTATCACAAAAATAAATAACGATATCTTTTAAAAACTACTTAAAACCAAAGGTTATATCCAACGAATAAAACGATTCTCTTATCTTGATAGGATTAACCGTATTATCACAGTTTACTAATAGAAATTATCTGTTATTTAATATTATCAGCTGTAATTGATAAGTATGCACATTTGCTTAGCGATATGAACGTTCCTTTGCGAATTAAATAGGTCAAGCTATCAATCAGAGTATTAATCATAACAGATATTTATTTAAAAATTATGAGCTTTTTTTTGAAGTGAAACTTCTTTAGAATCGTTGTGATTTCAAACCGGATGCAACGGACAAAACGACAGGGAAGGCTGCACGCCGCTAATTTTAAATTAGTTTTTTTTTTATTAGTTTGCCAAAGAAGTTTCACTTCTATCGTGTGTGAATCGCACACACACCTTTTGTTTAATTATTACGTAATGAGGTATGTTAAACATACAAAACTAGATACTATATTTTATATGATATTACAATGGTTTTATAATTATTTATAATTCAGAAACAGATGGATTTTATCATCGTATTAGTTACAGAAACCGTATCATTCTAAAATTATGAATAACTAGCTTCTGCCCGCGTATTCGTCCGCGCGGATTCCGCTCCTATTGGTCTTAGCGTGATGATATGTAGCTTATAGCCTTCCTCAATAAATGGGTTATCTAATACTGAAAGAATTTTTCAAATCGGACGAGTAGTTCCTGAGATTAGCGCGTTTCAGCAAACAAACAAACTCTTCAGCTTTATAATATTAATAAAGATATCAATATTAGCAAAAAAATGTTCATATTAAATTATTTTAGAAAATTAAGTACGGTTAAATTGACAAATACTCGTAATATGTACATATAATGATATTTTGAATTATAATAATATATAATAATACCAAACTTTGTGAAACGATAAAAAAATGCACCACTGTTTGATAAACTAACAATCTTAGTTCTAAGTACCGTTCATAGAAACCATACGTATTATATTTTTCATTGCCAGGGTAATTAATTTTGTTTGTGCTATGTACCTACATTTTATCTAACAGGTGCCGCTGATATGGCGCTTTTTATACTTAAAAAAAATATATGATAAAAACAGTCTTAACTAAGCTACTTATTTGCCACAATTATTAAATTGTACAATTTAAAAGTAGCTTAATCAAGTATGTAAGCCCAACTTTAACATTTTTTAAGGAAATTAATTAGTTAAGTACTCTTTAGCCAGAGAACTCATATCTTTTATATATGAAATGTTTTAGAACTGTAGGTATTTGTAATTTTGGTGTACAAGGTTCATTTTACTATTATATCATCTTATATTATTATTCAGTAATGTAAATAGAGCGGTTTTTTGACGCTTTTTTATAAATATTTTAATATACAAGAAAAAAGATGTATTCAATTTATGCAAATCATTTTCTTATACTTAACATTTAGGAGTGAGATTTGAAGATATTAATTAGTATTTCGAAAGTTGTAAGTAATTAAACTTAGTACTCTTGTTATGTATAGTAATCGGATACAAACGATGAAATTATAAAAATTTTCATTTGCCTGTCAAGGCAGCTTAATATTTAAAAAAAAATGATGGTTTAAAAAAACTAAAAAACACGCTTTTATAAATAAACCAAAATGAAGTCCAAAGGGTAACGAGAAAAGCCTGTGCCAAGCCGTTAGGATAAGGGAATAATCTTAGCATTATCACATTAGTGTATTTTCCTCTAGTCATTGATAAGTCTACCAAATTTAAATGAAATCTGAACGTTAGAAGTGGGTCAAAATGGAGTCCAAAGGAGTCGGTTACATACATACAGGTGAAGCTAATAAAAGCGTGTAAAAATATAATCCTGTAAAGAGGAAGCGGTATTTAAGAAGTAGGTACAACAATTACGTAAATAGAAAGAAACTCTTTCTTGAATGTTGAATGTTAAATTTTGATTTTAATATTAGTAATTAGTTCATAATGACAGTATTCGAATGAGTAAATTTATTTTGTGTAGTAAGTAGAAACTAATAAAACAAAATCACTGATATTAAAATCAAAAAGGACAATGCCCATTTGTGCCCGGTACGTGCTTTGACTAGTTTAGACAATTCATATATTTAAGTATCGTTTATTAATTGAAACTAGATTTTTAATAATATTCTAAAAGTGATCAAAGCCGCAGTTTATAATTTAATTTTAAAAAATATTTTAGTTGTATTCCGCGTTTGTCATGTCAAAATAGTTTAAATATAAATAGCAAGTCGTCATAGCAACCACACAAACAAACGCTTTTTTTAAATTAAAATATAAACCACGGCTTTGATCACTTTTAGACTATTATTAAAAATCTAGTTTTAATTAATAAAGAAAACTTTAATATGTCAATTTTCTGGTCGTGTTGGGGTTTATAATTTAATTAAAAAAAGCGTTTATTTCTATAGTTGCGTTTCCGACTTGGTATTTATATTTAATATGTTTTGACAGCACAAACCCGGAATACAAATAAAATATCTTTTTTAATTAAAGTATAAACTACGGTTTTAATCACTTTTAGAATATTATTAAAAAATCTATTTTCGATTAATAAAGGATACTTAAATATATGAATTGTCTGAACACGTACCCGGGCACGGCTTCATAGAAAATAGGCATTGTCCTTTCTATTTTTACTGTAACATTTTACTTTTCTATTTAAACAGCTCTTTAGGAAAAATACTAATGCCACTGTTTTATCTAAGTATGTATATTAATTGTATATATACTAGCTGTCTCACTCGGTTTCACCCGTCTTCATTTAACCTTATTAAATATTTTTTATCTATAACATACACAACGCCTAAGATAGGCAACTTAATCCTGTGTTATAGGTGGCAGCCGACTGATACACATATTTATATTTTTATACAAGTGAGCATGTATAAATGTGTTCATGTATTACATGTACAAATATGATTATGTTACCCAGACTCGGGGCAGGAAATAAGCCAACTAAAAACCTGACATAAAAAGCGCCAACGCGTCAATCAAGGCTTATTATACAGGCTACAAGTATCAATGATAGCTTGATGTCTGATAGCCTATTACCTCCATCGATAAAAGAATATTTTATAATATTAATTTAACTTTTTTTAATTAATCTCGAAGTCTCAACATTCCTGTATAAATAAAATAATTAAACAAACAGACAGACTTATTAACAAATTTCCGTTGTGTTACGTTAATGAAGTATTTAGGTCATATTTTGTGAATACCTTGTTCAAAGGCATACAGAGATTAATTATAATGCTTTAAACATACCAATAAAGATATTCAATGAATCCGCACTTGTTTTAGTTAATTGTGCGTGAGATAAGATCTGATATTTTTTTATGTTTTATCACAGACATCTTTAATAAAAAAATATTATTTGAATGAAACCGTTATTCTCGTATGATAAATTCATTTCACCAATTAATTTCTCAAAAATAAAAGCAGAGCTTTGATAGAAAATTTAATATCTATACTAATATAATAAAGCTGAAGAGTTTGTTTGTTTGATTGTTTGTTTGTTTGTTTGTTTGTTTGTTTGAACGCGCTAATCTCAGGATCTACTGGTCCGATTTGAAAAATTCTTTCAGTGTTAGATAGCCTATTTATCGAGGAAGGCTATAGGCTATATATCATCACGCTAAGACCAATAGGAGCGGAGTCCACGCCGACGAAGTCGCGCGCAGAAGCTAGTTATTATATATAGTACTTAGTTTACTTTAAATACAAAATGAGGATTTTTCCGAGACCACGCTTATTTATATAGTTCCTATAGGTACAGCTGTATATTTTTAATTTCATAATTCCAACTCTGTTCTACAAAAGAATATGTAAGCGTAAAGCATTAAATTTACTATGAACAACAAACAAAAAAACAACAAAACATTGTAGATTGCATACCATTTCTAAGCAATAATTATGATAAATAAACAGTCAATAGAAGTGGTTTAGATTTTTAGAAGTAGGTACGAGATTAGATATATCTACCTACATAGGAACTAAAATACTGCTTGAAATAGACTGATTTTTTGTAGATAGCTTTGATATGACATGTAATGCATGTTGTTTCATTTATCGTCTATAACTCGAGTCCTACTACTAAGCTAATAATAAATTTTACTGTTACTTAAACCCTTAAAAACCGATTTAACTTGCCTGATGTCATTGCGGCTAACGGGAATTCTCGCACCTAAGCAGAGGCTTATTATCCAAGAATTACCTAAACAGGTTAACTTATACATGCTCATGGATTAGGGTTGCCTATCAGAATACCGAAAACCTGTATGATGACTATTTTGAATGTAAAATTTAAACGTAATCATTAAATCTCTATTAATATTATAAAGCTGAAGAGTTTGTTTGTTTGTTTGAGCGCGCTAATCTCAGGAACTACTGGTTTGAATTAAAAAAATTGTTTTTGTGTTAGATAGTTCATTTACTGAAGAAGTAGCCTTCTTCACCTTATAGCCTATATATATTATCTAATAGGTTTTTTCTCAAATTAACGCGATTGAAACCGCAGGTCACTGCTAGTGTTATAATATAAACGAATTAGATATTAAGGTATGATGATTTGTATTATATATCTAAATTCTCCTTTCTTTACTACTTTTGTTTGATACGCTATTTAAATTCAAGTTCACTTAAATAATTATATTAATTCAAATAGTCATTTCATGTGATTATATATAATTTGTAATAATAGAATATTTTGATATATAAAAGCGATTGATACATTAAACGTAAAGTACACGATGATTATCTTTCCGTCAGAAACTTGATATAATCAATTAAAACTTTTCTAAACGTCATAAATAAATTAATTATGCAAAATGAAAATTTTTAAATGTTATTACCTAAACAAAGAAAATATTTCCTTTATATTAACTGTCTTACGTAACAGGAAAATTTAATCAAATAATGAATAAATTACATTTTACGTAAAACTTCAAAATTATTTTCATTCTCAAAACGGACTCGATAACTGCGGTATCATTATCGGTGTCGGCGGACAAAAGACGTTACTTTCATGTTAATCTTTAATATTTACGCTGTAAATTGGTCGAACTTTCACCATTGTCCTATCCTTTCCTCGCATATAAGCTTTATAATTAGGTGCGCGAGGATTAAAGTTCTTCATTTTTCTGCAATATTTCAACTAGAAACAGAATTATATAAGTATAAGTTAAAAGCAAATTTCTTAACAAAGTCAACCATTATTCTATATAACACAAATGATAGGACTTGACACGACACAAAGCAATATGCCTCAGTATTATTATTGTACACACACACACACACACATCAGCCTATCGCAGTCCACTGCTGGACATAGGCCTCCCCAAGTTCGCGCCAGACATCCCGGTTTTCCGCAATCCTCATCCAGCCTACACCGGCAATCTTACGTAGATCGTCGGCCCAAGGGGGTGGAGGACGTCCCACACTGTGTTTGCCAAGACGCGGTCTCCACTCCAGGACACGTCTGCTCTAACGGCCATCGGTCCTGCGACACAAGTGGCCAGCCTACTGCCACTTCAACTTGCTAATTCTGTGGGCTATGTCGGTTATTTTCGTTTTCTCGCGGATAGTCTCATTTACATACATAGGATAGGCCATACAATCCAACTAGGCCGCAACAACTTCGAGAAGGAGGCCGAGGAGAGGAGAGGAGGATCCGGTTGGGCTGGGCGGCATTTGGCAGGCATCGCCGAGTCTTCACTTCGAAGATTCCGCAATCCTTGAAAACAAAAGTCTTCGAACAATGCGTCCTGCCTGTGTTAACATACGGAGCCGAGACGTGGACACTGACGAAGAGACTGGTCCACAAGTTTAAAGTCGCTCAACATGCATTGGAACGGGCTACGCTTGGGGTTTCTCTCAAAGATAGAATTAAAAATGAGACTATTATTGTAGGCTAACAAATATTTCATTTAACAACGTACATACAATATTATATTCACAAGGGCTTCTAATTCTAAATATGACCAAATTTCATCTTTTCATATTGCGGTGCTACATTTGTCGCTCCCCTAGATATGCGAGTACCTACAAGATGAAACACTATCCACTATTCCAACAAAATGAAAACAATATACAAACTGCCGTAACCACCATTTGTAATTATATAACCTTCGTTATAAGTAACAAAATAAAACCAAAACTAATTCGTGGAAAAAGCAAATTGGAAACAACTTTAATTCTTTTGTTACCTTGACAATTATGGCTTAAGAAATTGACATACATGCGTGTTAAAGTTAAGGAGAAACAAGATAATTAAAACTCGATTACTCAATTGTGAATTTTTTAAAATATTAAGCTTAAAACACAAATCCACATTCAAAACAAAGCAGAAACAATATCACAAAAACAAAACGTTAGTTAGTTAGTTAGTTATTTGTTGTTAAAGCAAAGTAACATTAACATAACCTATTAATATGAGTACCTTGTAACAGAAATGTGGCTAAAGTCACACAGAATAAAGTTACATGGCGTAGTTAAAGCAAAATCGAAAAAACATAACAACCGAGTTGAAAATTTAATATTGAGCGGAGGATTAACCGTACTTTCAAATTTGACACGAATTGGAGATAATACAGCCACGACCAATTACTGAGTCATACTGTAGCTGAACTTTAAGGGTCGAACACACCTGCTTTGCATAAGCGAATTAAAAGCGCTTTGATTTAAACGCTTCAATACGTGGTTGTCGCTAAAGCTTGAGAATTGAATACGCGTAAATTATCAAAGCTACATGGAAACGAGATAACTGTGACCCAGTCACTTAACTGCATAGATTTAGCTACGACTAAAGATACGACAACGCAAACGCGAATACATTTGTAGCGCTTTCGCTAAAATGTATTTCTCTTTATAAATGAAGTAAGACGTAGTAATTTATTCCTTCAATATGTTTTCTTGATCAAGGGCTATGTACACTTATACGATAATTTTCGGTAAGAAATAAATATTACTTGAACCTTTTCTAAGGCCACAAAATTGCTACAAATGAGCGGCCCCAAAAAAATTTGTACCATAGCGCACAGTTTTGACTAGCCCGTTAACGCAGTTTGTGGTGGCATTGCTTTCAGTGCTGCGGGTTGTGGGTTCGATTCCCACCTGAGTCGAGAGTAATATTTGTATTTATATATGTATTATTTCCACGTTTATTCATCAAAAATATTTAGATATAGCAGTCGGCTGTTACCTTATAATACAAGCATTAAGTTGATTACCTTAGGAACAGACAAAAGTGTGTGAATTAAATAAGATATTTATATCGTAACATATGGCAAGTTCAGGTATTAATTAAATCCTTGGCAAGTTATTTGGACTGTAATGAATAGTCCGTTGATTTTCTTCTTCTCACTACCGAGTATAGAGCTCTAATTTATTTTCGACAACGATTGGAGGGTAATCAGTCGCGGAGTTCATACACAAAATAACGAGTACAATGTGGCATATTATTAAGTAAATAAATTTTACAAATGCGAAAGTCTATTGTTACTTTCTGTCATCTAAATATTTCGTTCAAACCAGTCGGGTCACTAAAACCTTTAGAAGCATTTTGACAAGCACTCGTAGGTTATCATTACAATTTTGATTGAAATATCTGGCATTTCATATCGGCCGGGTTAAAAGCATAAATCAACATTTTGCGCCTGACATGATTTATTAATGTCACTCTTTGTAATTTTGTGGTTTTTAATTATTTATTTTCAACCACCAATATGCTTTCAATCACAATTGTTTTAATCTGTATAGATAATATATCTGAATCTGTTTTAATTATTATAACTAATCGGCTTGCAATTTAATTACTTAAATTAGCTGTTTCTTAAAAATTTCAAATCCGATTTGAAACTTTGAACACTCCTTAATTGTCTTAATCTTATTAAAAGTTTGCATTTGAAATATACCTTGGGCAATCGTGTAATCCTTCTTTAATCCTTACGAAATCAAATTGTAATTTCAATCATAACAAAGATAAATGTAATAAGAAATAACCATAATATTAAATTTCAAAATCAATACTTAATGAAGACACTATACTTCGTGCGCTGTAGCATGGTGCGGGTGACAGTTTCAGTAACGTTTCGTTTCACTCTTGAAAGTTGCCGCGATTTACAAATTATGACTTAGTATTTCACCTGTACCACATTCGTAATACACTAAATCATTAATTACTGTAGTAAATTAAATTAAACCCAACCAGAATGTTCTAGTCTACAAATAAAATCGAATGGAAAGAAAAATTAAGAAAAGTGTTATGCGTATAACGTAATGCCATAGACGTGCTTAGTGATGGGATGTACTGCTACGATAGATAGTCGATGTTTTTTTATAATAAAAAAACGTATATTGGGCGTAGTTCAATTATTATTGTAAAAAGTATTATATTATTATTTTAGTACTATTATATTAAAATTGATTTTATTCGTTTAAACTCATATCAGAGTCAGGAACATCTGAATTGTCTCTAAATTCATCATCTGTATCTGTGACGGATATTACCTATTAAAGATGAGTCCATTATATTGTCAATATGGATGTCTCGATCCCAATCAGACATAATGTTCCTTTTTATTTTATTCACAACCTTCGACCAGTCTTCGGATTGAACATTGTTGATGGCCTCTTGTAATAGAGCCAACATCTTATTTGCCGTAAATGGAATCTATATATTAATACGTGAAGAAAAACTTTGTACCCCTTTTTACGAAAATTGCGCAGACGGATAAGCATGAAATTTCGCACACTTATAGTTTATATCGACGCCGCGTTGGCGCAGCGGTCACAGCACTGGATTGCGATTGGCTGTTGCGCGGGCGGTTGCGGGTTCGATCCCCGCACACGACAACATTTGTATTGGCCATACAGATGTATGTCGTGGTTTGGGTGTTTGTGCAGTCCTTGTGGGTCTCCCCACCGTGCCTCGGAGAGCACGTTATTTATTTATTTATTTATTTATTTATTTTATACTTCATGTACACCGAAATACAGACAAAAAACGTTAAGCCGTCGGTCCCGGTTGTTATCATATACACCTGATAGCAATCGTTACTCATAGTAGGAATATATCCGCCAACCCGCATTGGAGCAGCGTGGTGGATTAAGCTGCGATCCTTCTCCTACATGGGGAAGAGGCCTATGCCCAACAGTGGGATATTACAGGCTGAATCGTATAGTTTATATAGAGAAGGAGTGCGGAATGCTAATATTTTTTCAAAATTATACATAAAATAAACATTAAATTAAAAAGTTATTTAAAAGAAGGTTCTTTATTGTCATAATTATTTGGTTTTCTATTAATATAAAATTTTAATTATGGTCGAATTTCGACCTCTGGGCGACCACTAGTAGCAATAAATACGAGTCATCACATACAAGGCATAAATCCGATTTTGATTACATATTTTATAGTACAAAGATATTTTGTAGCCATAAAATATATTTATTGACAAGTTTATACACGTAGTTACATTGCACAACTGAATAACACACACATTTTCATAACACTAATTATCAGAACTAGATTTATGGTGCGAATATCGTCAGTGATAAAAATGAATTACATAATGTCACATCCCTAGTAATGTGTATTGACAGAAGTCAACGTCATATTGGCAACTGTCACCCGCACCATGCTACAACGCACGAGGTATAATCTTAAGTATCATAATGATTTAATATAAGTGATACCAATTGACTGTCTATATTCATGATTAACATAATATAGCTGCTAGAAAGAAGCTTTAGTATTAAATCAAAGCACGCATACGCCTGGACATGTAACGACGTTATCATAATGTAATATACGTAGCAAAGATATCAATTGACGATACGTATTCATGACTAACACTGCTGCACTCGAAAGAAACTTTGGTATTAAATCGAAGTACGAATGCGCATGTGTTTATACAAGCAACCTTTGTACTACGTATCTGGGAATAGTGTACTGCATTCGAAGCTTTCACTGCCATTTCCCTTTGCCAATCGGTTTACGAGTTTGTCGAGTATCGAGTTCAATTAATAAATTCCCTGTAAAGTTACTGGAATCTAAATTCATTTCACGTGAACTAAATTGAAAAGATTGATAGTTAAAATATTTAAACACTTGGTATAACATAATTTAAATCTCGTGTCCTTATTTGTTATAATTTTATAACCAATAGGTATTGTATACAAAAAAAAAGTTTTGTTTGGACACACAAAACTATGTAAATATATCGCGATAGTAAAAAAAGGAGAGGTAGAAATAACAGTAAAACAAAACGTTACATAAATATTAGTAAAGTAAACAAAACAATTTTTTTATTATTTCGCACTTCTACGATAATAGGTAGGGATCCCTAGTACATGTTTTTCACCTGATCAGTATCAAGCTAATTTTTTGGGAGTGGCTATATTTTGATGAGGCGAACAAATAGTTCCTCTTCGAAAACTCTCGATTGTGGTAGGTAATAGAGTTAGCAGGAGATAGAGCAGCAGTGAGCGTAGGACCGGGATAACGTACCACGCAATTTGTAGGACATTATTACTATTAAATTATATAGATATTAACTAACTTCGTCGAATTTCTCGATATGATTTTTATTCGGTTTTTAAGCAACC
Source organism: Melitaea athalia (assembly GCA_905220545.2). Taxonomy (NCBI): domain Eukaryota; kingdom Metazoa; phylum Arthropoda; class Insecta; order Lepidoptera; family Nymphalidae; genus Melitaea; species Melitaea athalia. The sequence continues at coordinate 19,928,567 of HG992180.1, forward strand.
GTGGTGCCATCTATAGCGAGTCCTTTACAACACTCACTATTCAAAGTTTCATGATGAGAAATCAAGTGTCTTAGGGCGACACAAAAATTATAATTTGATTTTTCTTATTGGTCTCATTTCCTCGACATTATAAATATTGGTATGAAGCCTTGGGCCAATCAATACGCTATTAGTCACTGAGACCATACAAAATCAAAAAATCAAAATCAAAAATAACTTTATTCAAATAGGCCCGCCCCATCAGCACTTTCGAATCGTCATTTTACGAAAATTAAATTTAAGGCGATTTAATTATTTTTTTTTAAGTGCAGCTACCACCGAGTCGGAATGTGGACACTTAACATAATTATACAATTTATTGTAGGTACGTACACGTATAAATATAAAAATTTCGTGTCTATATGTTCCAGATAAATCTAATATTATCTTCTATTGATGGTTTTTTGTTTAGTAATAGTTTTTTTTTAGATTTGTTAAGTTGTAGAGAGTAATTGATTTAGATATTTTTTTTGGATCAACAATAACAAACTTTGTAACATTTTATATTGACAATAGTTAATACTATTGAGAGTTGAGAAATGTACTCTTAGCGTATTACGTCGGCTTCGTAATAAATAAATAAATAATTACATTTATGCAAAAATTAAAAGATCCTTATCAATTAATTATCATCGTGTCACGAACGGAGCCAAAATCGCGTTTTTGAAAGTGGCCTTAAAAAGTGACATTAACCGTAAAGTACCGTGTAACGTCGGCGTACAAAAGATTAATTACCGATTTATCTTGTAAATAAAATGTAATTCAAGATCGAATTATGTACATTGACCTGCTTTTTATAAATTCCACTCAAACTTGTGACGGTAATACATAATAGTTCATTATAATATTACGTGCATCCAATTAAAATAAATTTAAATTTCATTCAAATAAATTTTTACCTACTTCATAATATTTATAGGTAGGGATCCCTAGTACATTTTTTTTACCTGATCAGTATCAAGCTAATTTTTTGGGAGTGGTTACATTTTGATGAGGCGAACAAAAAATTCCTCTTCGAAAACTCTCGATTGTGGTACCTAACAGAGATAGTAGGGGGTAGAGCAGCAGTGAGCGTAGGACCGGGATAACGTACCACGCAATTTGTAGGACATTATTACTATTAAATTATATAGATAATCACTAACTAAAAGAAAAAAAATCAGCTGGTTAGTAATAATTTTTGATGACCTTACGAGGTCATCAAGTTGATGACCTCGTAAGGTCATCAAAAATTAATTTTTTTCTGATTTTTTTTTGCTTTTAGTTAGTTAATATCTATATAATTTAATAGTAATAATGTCCTACAAATTGCGTGGTACGTTATCCCGGTCCTACGCTCACTGCTGCTCTATCTCCTGCTAACTCTATTACCTACCACAATCGAGAGTTTTCGAAGAGGAATTTTTTGTTCGCCTCATCAAAATGTAACCACTCCCAAAAAATTAGCTTGATACTGATCAGGTAAAAAAAATGTACTAGGGATCCCTACCTATAAATATTATGAAGTAGGTAAAAATTTATTTGAATGAAATTTAAATTTATTTTAATTGGATGCACGTAATATTATAATGAACTATTATGTATTACCGTCACAAGTTTGAGTGGAATTTATAAAAAGCAGGTCAATGTACATAATTCGATCTTGAATTACATTTTATTTACAAGATAAATCGGTAATTAATCTTTTGTACGCCGACGTTACACGGTACTTTACGGTTAATGTCACTTTTTAAGGCCACTTTCAAAAACGCGATTTTGGCTCCGTTCGTGACACGATGATAATTAATTGATAAGGATCTTTTAATTTTTGCATAAATGTAATTATTTATTTATTTATTACGAAGCCGACGTAATACGCTAAGAGTACATTTCTCAACTCTCAATAGTATTAACTATTGTCAATATAAAATGTTACAAAGTTTGTTATTGTTGATCCAAAAAAAATATCTAAATCAATTACTCTCTACAACTTAACAAATCTAAAAAAAAACTATTACTAAACAAAAAACCATCAATAGAAGATAATATTAGATTTATCTGGAACATATAGACACGAAATTTTTATATTTATACGTGTACGTACCTACAATAAATTGTATAATTATGTTAAGTGTCCACATTCCGACTCGGTGGTAGCTGCACTTAAAAAAAAATAATTAAATCGCCTTAAATTTAATTTTCGTAAAATGACGATTCGAAAGTGCTGATGGGGCGGGCCTATTTGAATAAAGTTATTTTTGATTTTGATTTTTTGATTTTGTATGGTCTCAGTGACTAATAGCGTATTGATTGGCCCAAGGCTTCATACCAATATTTATAATGTCGAGGAAATGAGACCAATAAGAAAAATCAAATTATAATTTTTGTGTCGCCCTAAGACACTTGATTTCTCATCATGAAACTTTGAATAGTGAGTGTTGTAAAGGACTCGCTATAGATGGCACCACGGTTGCTTAAAAACCGAATAAAAATCATATCGAGAATTTCGATGCGGCTGAACATAGATCCATAGCTCAACGGCTAGAGCACCGGACACGGTATGTCGGGAGGTGCGGGTTCGAATTCCGCTGGATCGAAAAATTTTGATATGAAAATAAATAACATTTTTGAATTTCCTCATGTGTGAAAAACACAAAAATAAAAATAATACGAATTGATTTCTCAAAATCCACGGGCATTATGAAAAATGTTTCAATTTATTACTTGGTGACTACGATTATATGAATTAGGATTTTTAATATCAGCTTTACAATAATTGGTGTAGATGACTTGATTGCATCAATGTATTATTGCAAAAACACGGAAAAGCTTCATTTCATTCAGTAAAATTATACAGACGTCATGTCGATTCCGGTTGTGTTTCATAAAATCAAAGGAAATGAAATCATCCCGATTTATTTATTTATTAATACCATTTCGAAGAAATATATTTCTAGTTTATTGATTTAAAAATAAGATTCATAGATTCATACACATCCTTTCTACACTTCCTCCTGTCGATATGTGAATAAGTGTTATACCGACAGCAAAAATAAACCAGCACATAGACAACCTCTATAGTCTATCCTAATAAAAATGTCATCAACTTTGACTATCATTTGATCATATATTATCATATCTGATTGCTTTGTGGCTACGGCAGTATAGAATATAGCCACCCCCTTTCTTCCCGTGGGTGTCGTAAGAGTGACTAAGGGACACTACACACTACAGTGACTAAGGGATAACACAGCTCCACTACTACGTTGGAACTTAAAAAGCCGACCGATGGCGGGATAACCATCCAACTGCTGGCTTTGAAATACACAGGCCGAAGATGGGCGGCAGCGTGTTCGGTGCGACAAAGCCAGCCCTGTGGTCACCAAACCGCCTACTCAGCGTGGTATGGGCACATACATGAGTTTAGGCCTAAGGCATAAGTGAACTATGCCAAACAAATCAAGCACAGACTTGACACATGAGTTTGATTGAGATTATATGTAACATTAGCCACTTTGCTTCAAACGTAAACATAGCAATACCAACCTCATATGTTATAAAAATCTATACTAATATATAAAGCTGAAGAGTTTGTTTTTTTGATTGATTGTTTGTTTGTTTGTTTGTTTGTTTGTTTGAACGCGGTAATCTCTGGAACTACTGGGCCGATTTGAAAAATTCTTTCACTGTTAGATAGCCCATTTATCGAGGAAGGCTATAGTCTATGTGTCATCACGCTAAGACCAATAGGAGCGGAGTCCACGCCGACGAAGTTGCGCGCAGAAGCTAGTAGTAAATAAATTTCGTCACTCAGTCCTAAGTTTTAACATACCATAACTATGATTTTGTGGTTTGAAATTGAAAGAAGTCAGTATGCTCTTGAACACAATACAAGTACCTACATACCTATCAGTCATTTCGTCAAGGAGTTGATTTAGATAAATATTAACAAACATCCATGACGTTAAGATTCAAATATTGTTATTGAAATCATGTTGAACGTTTCAAAACTACTTATAAAACGTTCAAGGTCATATGCAATTAGAAATTTGAATTGGAAATTGGTACATTTCACGATGAGCAAAAAATTACGGCGTAATACCTGGCTTTAAAAGCCACAAAACACCGTTTTATGTAAGTTTTATTTTGATATCGTTGTGAATAAATTATACTTTAATTCTTTAATTACCTTTTGTATACTGATAGACTTAAAATATTACACTGTTTTACAGTCTCTAGGTAGCGCTATGAAAGACTTTTTTTTTAAATTATACTACAAATGTTTTTGGAGTTTATTTGGAGTTTACTCCTTAAAAAATTATATTAGATTTTTATTTCGGTTTTACTAGAGTTTTTTGGATTGTACTCCCTAAGAATCGATTTTCATATAAGGCCCCCTGTATGAAAAAAAATATGAGGAGTAAAATCTATTGAACGAATGACCTATTTACGTTTTTGCGCGCCGTGTATCGGAACACAAATCGGTTTCGATAGCGTTACGACGTTTAACTAATAACGCCATCTATGGTAGTATAGGTTTCCGATAGATGACGTTATTTGATTCGTTTATTTACCATTTGATATGGTATTAATCTCTTTCGGCCTCCGGCCCATTGGACCGACGATCTTCGTAAGATTGCCGGTGTAGGCTGGATGAGGAAGATTGCGGAAAACCGGGATGTCTGGCGCGAACTTGGGGAGGCCTATATCCAGCAGTGGACTGCAATAGGCTGAACTGATGATGATGATGAACTGATAATCTCTTTCTAGAACTAGTAAGCCTTTTTGTGCCTATTTAGACAGTCGATCTAAAGGAGTAAACTCCAGTCGTGCGTCGGAGCTGACACACACACTTTTTTTCTATTTATTATTTTGCCATATTTATACATATATACATTTACCGTGGAAAAGAAAAATAACAATGCAAAATTTAAGGAACTATTATTTACTGGTGATTGTGGGCTGTGGCGCCATGTATGTCAGTTGTGGTTGAAATCTCCTCCTTATTATTTTTGTTTATATGTGTGTAAGTGAGTGCGTTTATTATTATTTGTTATATGCGGCTTGACATACTTACATTGTTAAAAAATTGTTAGTGAAATGAATCGCAGTCGAAATAATTCCGTAACGAAGAAAATTGTACCAGTATCAGTTTCTCGTTAAAATAGCACGCACATTGCGATACGTTACATTTTTTGTTTATTTTAATTAAACGTATTACATTACAAGATAAACTAGTAGATTATTTCCAAGGTTACATTAGACCAAATAAATCATTTTAATTTATTTAAGTATAGAGTGTGTTTAAACAAAAGAATATCGTACTACGATATCAAACAGAGAAAAAGAAATTAAATAAGTTAAATTCAACAATCATACGATACGACTCTTGACGACTCAAACGTAATCGTAGGCCGAAGTAAAAATACTTTTTTAAACGTCGCTATCTATATTACGTGAAATGACAGTGAAGGCGACACCCGCTTTCTCGGAAATCAGGCCGCGGCCAATTTAAATCGGTCAAGTGATAAATATATTGATGAATTAAATATTTCGCTACTAAAATAACCATCATTTACAGGTATCGATGGGTATAGAGGAAATTAGACTCTATTACTGTATATTACGATTGAAAATGAATAAACTTAAGTTTTAGATTTTCATGAGCTTTATAGTTTTATTTTCTTTTAGCAATGAGGAAGTTTTTATCGAATTGTTTTAATGTACTAATAATTTACTTGCGTTTACAATTGTACCTACCTACCTACATATATACTAAATGTTTGTTTTACATAGAATTATATATTATTATATTCTGTATTTAAAAGTAATTTGCTCTTTAAAAAGAACATAATACTTTTACTCAATGTAATTTAATCTCAAACGATTATATTTTATCAAAACATGCGTGATTACTATTAAATATGTCATTTCATAAAATTATTAAAAAATAAAAATAAAATGTTAAACTTGTTTAAAACACTCGTAATTAAGCGTAAGCCTTATAAAAAATGTTTAAAAATAAATAGTCATGTTCTTATTTCATTCACCAAAACTGATATGGTAAAACGAAATTGCCACTCAACGCAAAACATGCCACTTGCATTCATGCCTTCATTCCAAGCTATATGATTCGAATATATTTATAAAACTTTCAAATTACTTTCTTATTTTTTATATACTATATTATAAATGCATTTTTATTATTTTTTAAATCATTATAAGGTGAAATAAAATTAATAAATAAAGTATACTAGTAACTGTATGAAATAATGTACAAAAAATATCCATATTTAAAGTGATAAACATAAGTTTAACTTAGGTATACCTTGTTAAAATTATTCTTTTGAAAATAACAGTACCTGTCGAAGAAAATTCTTCGGAAAACGCTGTCTATATTAGGTACGTCTATATTAGGTACGTCTATGTTTAGCTATTGCTTAGAGCGTGTTATGTTATTCGTAATATCCTTTGATTAACTGGGTTTCTATTAAAAAAAAAAGATATTCCTGATCTATTTAGTAAATCCAAACGACTGCGCTTAAAGAAACAAACAAACGAACTCTTCCTCATCATTGTGTAATGTAGATATTTTATTATTTTGTATAGGTACCAAAATTAATCATTAGCGAAAAAAAAAACATTCCGCCCACTCAGAAGAACCTTGGAACAAAAATTGATTATCGAATCGTTTTCTATTAAGTAGTTACCGAAATAACGTTGTAAAAATACTGCACACGATCAGGTGTGAGACGTTAGTGAAAAATTACAGCGGATTTTTTTTCGCATTCATTCTAATTACGAACTCTGCTCACGATCTCTTTTATTCTGAATTTAAATTTTTTCGTTATTTTTTTTAAACAAATGTGAATAATGTTCTAAATACATATGTGGAGCAGCTCTATTCCAAACATTGTATGTGTTGACATTAGTAGAGTTACTTGTGACCACTTTTAATTAATAAACAAAGCTTACAGATATATTATAAGTTTAAATAGCATACTTAAAGAACATTATTTATAGATGTAATACACAAAAAATAACAATTTCCTACACGCGCACATTCACACACAGAGACAAAAATACTTGTCGTTTGTACACGAGTACAAACGGCCTTGTTACAGTTTTATAATATGTGTGAGATGAGTCAGAATTATAGCTATTTGAAAAAAAAAAACTATTGTGTGTTTTTTTGAAATCAAAGTAAAAGTGATGCTTTTTTTACATTATAGACATTTAACAAAAAAATTTTGGAATAATATTCCATTAAGGGTATAAAAATCGCTTTATCAATCATACCGCGCGGCCGGCCGCCACGCGACATGCAACACAGACGAAAAAGTTTGAGACGATGTAATAAAAGTTTCACTTTAAAAAAAAATTGAGACAAGCTGACCCGATAGACGTTGTCCTGTCTTGCGAACGGCCAAACGCGGGAATTCAAATATTTGTTACGGTTTCTGAAGTTTTCACATTTTCTAAGTAATTTTCTTAATCCTTCTTAGAACCTTCTACAAGGTGTCAGAAAACTAAAACTCAAATTCCCAAATTGGTCCGGCCATTGTCAGTTTTTATACTTAGCACCAAATTTAGCGATTAAGTGATAGGGGGCTATCGATAAAGTAATTACGTCACACGTTAAGGGGTCGAAAGTCGAAGAGGGGTCGACGAAATGTGGCATTGTATAATTAAAATACATGTATACCTATTAATAACAATTAACTTAAATAATCAAAGTTTAAGTTGTTTAATTGTTTTGTTGGCGAATTGGCATCATGTGGAAACTGATGTGTAAAAATGCAAAATATGTGACGTCACAATTGATGGGGGTTCTCATAATTGTGACTAAGTTTCCCAAGGACGGGGGAGGGGTCTCGTGAAATTTGTGTGACGTAATTTATGTACTGAACCCTTATTTATATAGATGACAATACAGAAATAGACATATACTTTCAAATGTAGTTGTAAACAAGAAAAACAAAACCAAATGATGACACATTTTCAACAGTTTTCGTGACATTGGTAACATTAGCACAGCTGTGTAAATGACTATAAATAAATTGATAAATATCATGACATAACATGACACGTGTCGCCGTATATAATATACCTTATTATGTTAAATATATAACGTTGTCACAATAACATTCATATTCAATTACAGAGTGGATCAGTGATTAGTGACTTGTTTTCTGACTATTAAAACACCCGAAATTGCTTTGATTAAATTGTCAATTTACGCGACCTAATTAATACAATGAATGTTGATTGTACATTTGGTCATGACATAGTGACTGACAAAAATGTAGTCTATTTAAGCCCGGTTCCTACATTCAGAAGACGATTCGTATGTTAGTGGTGTTAGTTATAGTTTTAGGATTATTATGGATCAGTTCTATAGTAGTAGTAGTCCCTAATGGCAGTCTAAATAATGTTAATTTATAAAACAGTACTTTTAATTTATTTGAATACTAAAGGACATGGAGGAAACTGGTGTAGCCCATATTATTGTTGAAGTAAAACTTTTTACTTAAGGAGTAGGTGAATGCATGACAAGAGCGTTATAATAAGTGTGATCGGGCGAGGTGAACGGAAGTTGAGAGGGAGATATAATAGATGGAGCTAAAGAAGTTTTACTTCAGTCGTGTGATCTAACGCACACTCGTTTTTTTTTCTTTCTGTGTTACAATATTCGTACGTTACATCTTGGCGTGCTTCGAAGAGCACGTTAAGACGTTGGTCCTGATTGTTATCATAGAAACCTGATTGCGATCGTTACTAGGGATTAGGGAATATATCCGTAAACGCGCAGTAGAACAGCGTGGTGGATTAAGCACCGATCCTTCTCCTGCATTGAGAAAGAGACTTATGCCCATTAATGGTTACAGGCTTAATCATCGTCATGATCAACATGAGGGAAGGATATTGAAATTGATTTTATATAAATTACAAAAACGTAGGGGCAAAGTTACGTAAGAACGTATGAAGAGGAATCCGATTAGAAACTGATGCGAATGTGGCCAAAAAAGCAATCTAAAATAAAAATACTTCTTCCCTTCGTTTAAGAGTAAATTTTACCATTTTCAGAAATCAGAAATTTACTATACTTAGTAGCTAAAGAAATTTACTATATTTAGTAAATGACTTGCCAATGGTATAACCTATGACATCACCAGAATTTCTGTATTCAATGACTCGTTTTTGTCATAATAGAGCGTATAATACTGAGTACAATGTAAGTCACGTATTTATAGTACAAGAGACACTCTGTTAACATTGTGTAGCGTTTTACATAAAGCAATAGTTAATCTGTATATTAGAGAAGGAACGGTAATTTACATGACATGAATAGTTAATTAAAAAAAATAATTAAATCTCTAAATAAGAATCTTTGATTTTACAGTTCAGTATCATACTCGTAATAGTTTAACGCGCTAAAGTAGAAAGGAAAGAGAAGTAATAGATTATGTATGATTTATAAAACATTAACAACCACTGTCAAAGTTAAGAAGTGGTACATCAGCTTTAAAACTCAAAATATGTTTTACGTGGTGACATTTGAGCATCGTTCATATAATATAATTATATATATAGGCATAGTTATGTGAGACGGTAGAAAGTGTGGTCTACCCGCCCAAAACAAATTGAGCTAAATTTAAAAAAAAATGAGGCCTTATATTTCTGTAATTTCTTTTTATTTACATGGAGAACTGAACTGAACTTAGAGAAGAGCAACCTTTAATTATACGAAGAAGTAAGGACAAGAATTTGTATTTAATACAAATTTTTGACGACATTTAGCTGTAAGCAGAAGAGATTTTTGTAATTTTGAGGCAGCAAAAAGCTTTATTCTTTAACAATCCCAGGAGTAGTACCTGTCCCACTTACCAAATATAGGTAATATCGCAGTGAATGTTTTAGATAGAGATATTCTCGTTACAAAAAACATACTACTCCAATGATTTTACCCTTTGCTTGTCTAACTCATCCACCACGTTATATGCTATTGTAATGTTCAAAATTTAAGAAATAAATTAGAACGCCTCTTTATTCATTCATGTGCTTTTAAGCTCGCTAATTAATTTCATTGCCGCATGTTCGCGCGTCGTAAAATCCGCGAAAGAGTTGATGGTATGGCGGCATTGTTTGATAATTTACGACCACGAAGAACAATCAACGGGCCGAGGTTACATTTTTTAAGCTTATTTTAATATATTCAAGGTTTTGGGAACGGCGAAGGTTATGTTAGCATAAAACGGTGCCATCAGAGTTCTTTTACAAGTAATTATAATCTAGATTAATCAAAATTAATCGATAACGCATTCGGCCTTTAACATCCCAGTGCTGGGCATAGGCCTCTTTCTCCGTGTTGGAGATTAATCGATAAAGATGTCGCTTTTCGCAAAACTCAAGAACGGCTACCTAGCTGTAACGGCTATCTACCTAGATGCGGCTATTTTTATTTTGAGGTTTGTAATACTTTGCAGAAGGTATTCGTGGAATAAAAATTAAGAAAATTGCGCAGAAAATTGGAAATTTCAGAAAAAGGAACGGTCATTTCAACAATAACTGGCTAGCCCGTTGGCTGGTGATCCAAAACACCTACAGAACCTCACATGTAAAGAAACGCAGTTAGGAGTCGAATAAACTACATTTATTTACTTTATTTATTCAAGCCATCATACTTAAAAGCTCGTAATACAGGCCAACGTCTGTCGGTTCATTTAGCTATAACATAAATATTAGTTTGTCTACAAATGTTTCGATCGCAAAATACATTGAAACCAGACAAAACTACACTACTATACACATCCATATCCATCCTACATAATTATACTCCACGTGAAAACGTAAACAAACAGTTTAAATTTTTAATGTAAGTCTCAGATATTGTAAACATTTTCAAATGAAAAATTCCTTTATAAATAAGTTTTAAAGTCACTTTTTCACAATATCATTATTTTGCAAAGCTGTTCGCGCAACCAGCTGAGCATAACTAGTTTCGTGACGTATCGTTCGATCGTGCGCTCGCGCAGTCAGACCGCCCGCACCCCGCTTCAGTTGCAATCTGTGAGCGGACCGTGAGGGCCGCGCGCCTGTTGACGAAGTCGATACTAGCTTCAGCGCGAATTCATTACGTGTAGTAATCCCTGCATTTGAAACTTGATAAACTTTCTTGTATATCGGCGCGAATAACTCGTGCATAGTGAAACTATTTAGCTTGACCTCGTGTATGCTTTACGGCGCGGTTGTGTCTTTTTGTGAACCCCGAAAAGTGATCGCCATCTTGATGAGAGAAGTTAAAATTTGTTGAGGCTTTTTTATGACTGATGCATTTGTTAGCGTTAACGAGTGTTGAGTGATAGTTTTGGCCGGGTGAATCTGTATTAGTGAGATTAAAGTGTATAAGTATTTAAAAACCTGCTGTAACCTGTCCTGTGTTATATGGATTGTGCTTTTAACGATTAATTGTGCGTGTTAATATTTATGTGCCTTAAACTTGGATTTTTCTCTGCCGACGTTTTGTTTATATAAGACTATTAATTCCGTGACCGTGAGTTCGAGTGGGCTGGAGTGATCGTCGTTCCTGATTTGCCGTCGAGTCGCGGCGCTGTCGAGTGCTGTCAGGTCACTTTATTACACACCAACGTCACCACACTATTCCACTACCTACACATACCTACCCTGACTGTACTTGACCGGATAGCCGAGCTCCTCCTTTGAAGGTTAGTGATTACAGTTACGTTACAGTCGTTAGTACAGTTATAGCTATCGCGCAGCTGATTACTTCTCCATAGGTACTTTGTACCCGACGCTTAGCCAGCCCGCCGGAGGTCTCTGATGGGCCCAGACCTCTGGGGCACTGCTGGGCTGTCTTGCGCCGTAACATTTGGTAAGCAGAGCGTGGTTACCGCGCCTTGAGCTGCGCGAGCTCTTTTTGATAGGGTTAGGTACCTATATTGCTGGCGGGTAGGTAGGGGAAGGTTGGCCGGTGTGCGACATCCCGGGTTTTTTGTTTTGTCTTTATTACTGAATTTATTTACTGAATTTGTTTCTATTGCTGAATTCTATTATTGCCTTGTTTACTTAATTTCTCTATTACTGAATTTTTGTTATTGAATTTTGTTACTGAATTTATTTGTTGAATTTGTTTCTATTGCTGAATTTGTGCTACTGCATTTGCTTGTATTACTGAATTGGGTTCTATTGCTGAATTTATATTACTGTATTTGTTTATATTACTGAATTTGTTCTATTACCGAATTGTCTATTTCTTTATGATGCCGTCACACAGGCAAGCCAAGGCACCTGCACTGATCATTCAGGAGCAGCTGCGCTGGGCGTCGCATGCCCACACTCTGATAGGGCGCGCCGACCGCGTAATTGGGTTGACGCAGCGGGCTGATCAGGTTAGGGATCGACTGGCCGTGGTAGAGGACGCGTACTCAGAGCTGATCTCTTCTGACGTGGAGAGCGGAGTCAAGGACTCCGCTCGCAAGGACTACGACCAGTTTCTCGATATCACGGATGAGCTGATTGAGGCAAGTGGCCAGCTGGCGCGTGAGAGACAGATGGAAAGTCTGGCGAAGTTGGAGTCTCGGCGACTGAAGCCAGCCCAAGTGGAGCTGCTAGGTAGGCTGCCCACCCTAGACTTGCCCAAGTTCTCGGGTGCCCTTGGAGAATGGTTGGCCTTCTCAGGTTTGTTTGACAGCCTAGTCGACGCCCGAGTGGACTTATCCCTCGGTCAAAAAATGGCATACTTACTCTCTTCCCTTGAAGGGGAGGCCCTGGCGATCGTCGGTCATTTGAAGTTGTCCGACGACTCCTATTTAATCGCAAGAGACCTCCTCGCAAGGAGGTACGCAAATACCCGCCTACTGGCGGACGAGTACGCGCGTCAACTACTGAACCTCCCGCTACTGAAAGACAAGGCGAGACTACGCCAGGACATTATCAACCCTGTCGTAGTCGCATGCAACTCACTGAGACGTCTGGAGCTTCCGGTCGACGAAGGGGCCGGAGGATCCTTTTTGTTGTTCCATCTTGTGCTGTCTCGCCTACCCCTCGATCTGCGGATCCACTTCGAGGAGAGGTACGGCGGGGACGGAGCCAACCACATTCCGTCGTCCAAAGACCTGCTGCTCTTCCTCGAGCAACAGTGCAGGCAGGTCACAAATGCGTCGGGTGCCGTCAGCACCCCCCGGGCACCTGAAAGGCGGAAACCGCCAGGTAGGTCGCCGCCGACTTCGCGGAAGCTAACTAAAGCTTCTTCCGGAGGGCGTCGCTCGCTCCCTAAGTATACCGGCCTAGTGGCCAAGGAGGTTACCCCCTCCCCCTCAACCTTCAACACCTGCAACTACTGTCGCGGTTCGGAGCACCGAGCCGTGTCTTGCCCTAAGCTGCGGGCTAAGCCCGCCCAGGCGAGGCGGACCATAGCGCGGGAACGCCGCTGGTGCTACTCCTGTTTGGAACGGCACCTTCAAAGGGACTGCCCGCACCAGCGGTCCTGTTCGCACTGCTCGGGTCCTCATCATGAGGTCTTGTGCCTGGGCCCGATCAGCGCTTCCCCTCGTTTACCTGCCGACCGCTGCTCTGCCACGGGCGGGGGCGCTCGTCAGCGCCTTCCGGCGCGTGACGCGTCTAGCTCGCCCACCAACCACTACTCCCCGGGCCTGAACAGGGGACCTTCCCCCGATCAGTTGGGGGGTCACTCTGCCAGGGGCGGGGGGGTCTGCACCCCCCCTCCGCGGGTTGAGCGAGAATTCGCCGCCACTCAACGGTCGTTAAGACCACTGTCTCCTCCGCTATCGGAGTGGCCGCGACTGGAGCGCCAACCCCCCCCCTTTGGTCAGTGTCGGCTAATTTATCAGGCCCCTGCGACTTCTTATTTGTCCCGGCCCGCGAGGCCGGGGCCCTTTGAATCTCGGGCCTATCCGCTCAGCGCTACCTCGGCGCCGGTGGTCGGGTTGCCGCCCGACTGTCGCTCTGAGGACCCCCGGCGCGAGGACTGGTCCGGCAGTTCCAGATAGGAACTTGCCGCCCTAGCTCCCACCACGGCCACCTCCACTGAGCCTTTAAGCTGTCAAACGGTCCTTTTGCCGACGGCCTCAGTGCAGGTGTACAACCCGAGGGGCGACTGTCTAACAGTTCGCGCCTTACTGGACTCGGGTTCACAACGTTGTGTGGCCTCTACTTGGTTGGTGGGCAGACTAGGGCTCCCCTGGAGCTCTGAATCGCGTCGAATGGTAGGCATTGGAGGCGTTGAGCCTCCTGCTCCTAGGGGAAGAGCTGAATTATTGTTTGGCCCTGCTAGCGATCATATTCGCATACTAGTTAGAGTAAATGTCCTCGATGACATAGTAGGTTCCCTCCCTAACGTCCCCTTAAATAACAGCGCGGTTCGTTGTGCGTCGGGATTGAAACCGGCAGACCCGCAGTGGTCCCAACCGGGCCCTATCGATCTGTTGCTGGGTGCTGACGCGCTGGGATTTATTGTGTTAGGCGAGATACGAGCCTTGCAGCCCAATGGCCTGTCGGCTCTGGCTACTGTATTTGGGTACACCTTCTTTGGCCCGGTTCTGTGGTCTTCACCCTCCCCAGTTGCCGATCCGCCCTCTCTTGTAGGCGTGTCCCTCTCGGACGTAGTCCAGCGGTTCTGGGAAATTGAGGAGCCGCCACATGCGGCTCGGGTTAACCCTCTTGACCGTGAGTGCGAGTTGTTCTACCAGAACAATACTGGCCGGCGGGTCGACGGCCGCTTTGTCACTCGCCTACCTTTTCTTAGCTCACGGCCCTCTTTGGGCCAATCTCGTGCCCTTGCCGAAAAGAGGCTTCTGTCGATGGAGCGCTGAATGCGGCGCGACCCAGCCTTTCGCGACAAATATGTCGCCTTCATGCGCGAATACCAAGATCTGGGTCACATGTCCCCATCTACCTGCGATTGGCGCTCACAGGAGCACTACTTCCTTCCGCACCATGCGGTCTTGCGTACCCCGGAGAGCAAAATTCGCGTGGTATTCGACGGCTCCGCCGCCACGTCCAATGGAGTGTCCCTGAATCAATGTCTCCACTCTGGCCCCAAACTGATCAAGGACATATCTGACATCTTAACCCACTTCCGTCGGCACCAGGTGGTCTTTGTAGCCGACATTCGGATGATGTTCCGTCAATCTGTAGTCCATCGCGATGACCGTCGATACCAGCTCATTCTGTGGCGCGAGAATCCCAGCGATCCGATACGGGTGTTTGAGCTGAACACTACTACTTATGGACTCCGGTCCAGCCCGTATATTGCCATGCGAACCCTGCTTGAGCTCGCCGAGAGGGAGCGTCTACACTACGCTCGAGGGGCGTCTATACTGGAAACATCCGTCTACATGGACGACATCTGCACTGGAGCTTCATCGGTCGAGGAAGCTCTCGTATTGCGGGATGAATTGATTGCCATCCTTAAGTCTGGCGGCTATGAGCTGCGCAAATGGCTATCGAATTCCCCTCATCTTTTGAAGGATCTACCGGGAGAGGATCAACAGGATCCTCATCTTTTTGAGCACCCTGACAATCCTAATTTGCTGACTGTGCTGGGTATTCAGTACCAGCCTGTTCAGGATTCCTTCACGTATCGAGTCGAACTCGATCCCTCTCCTAAAACCTGGACCAAGCGCTCCGTACTGTCCACCGTAGCCCGCACCTTCGATCCCAATGGATGGATCACTCCAGTCATTTTTTTGGCTAAATGCTTTCTTCAAAAGCTCTGGCTAGCCGGGCTGAGCTGGGACGAGCCTCTTAACGGTGCTCTCTTGCGAGAGTGGCTCTCCATTGTGTCCTCCCTCCCGGACGTAAACCGAGTTTCAATGCCAAGGTGCTTCCTTCCTCCAGGGAGATGCCGGGCTACCCTGCACGGATTCTGCGATGCCTCTGAGAGGGGCTATGCAGCTGTGGTGTACTTGCGGACGGTAAGCCCGTCTGGTCAGACCGCGGTCCATCTTGTGCTTGCTAAAAGCAAGGTTGCTCCCATTAGGTCCCGCCTGACGATCCCTAAGTTGGAGCTGTCCGGAGCCGCTCTTCTCACACGACTCCTCAACCACGTCTACTCGTCTCTGAACTCAGTGATTGACATCACGGACGTCTATGCCTGGTCGGACAGTGAGATCATACTTTGTTGGCTCCGAGCTTCCCCTCACAACCTGGAAGTTTTTGTCGCGAATCGCGTGTCGCAAATCCAGGACTCTGAGACGCCTCTCAACTGGAGACATGTACCAGGGGAATTAAACCCCGCAGACTGCGCTTCTCGCGGCTGCAACGCCCCCTTCTTGATTGACCACCCCTTGTGGTGGGGGCCTAAGTGGTTGACTGAGTCCCCTGCAGTCTGGCCACAGAATAAATTACCTGAACCACTTGAGTTGCCGGGCCTACGAGCTCGAGTAGGAGTGGCCAAGGAGAAGCCCACTCTGGATTTCTCCCTGCTAGAGCGCTACAGCTCCCTCGATAAACTCTTGGGAGTGACTGCTTGGATGCGTCGATTCGTACGCAATTCGAGAGACCCATCCACCCGAATTCCTGATTCGGTTCTGTCCCCTGGCGAGCGTCGCGAAGCCTTGATGTACTGGACCCGTCTGGTTCAATCGGAGCACTTTGAGCCTGTTATTGAAACTCTAAAGCGGGGCTCCGTTGTCAAGGGTGCCTTGGGCCGTCTGAACCTCTTTCTGGACGACGCCGGCATGTTGCGCGTGGGTGGACGTCTGAGAAATTCCCAATTGCCCTACGGGGCTCGACATCCGTTATTGCTCCCTAAAGACGGCACTTTCGTTCGGTTGTTGGTCACTCACCATCACCTTAAGAATGCTCACGCTGGCTGCAATGCCCTTTCGGCCATTTTGCAGCGGGAGTTCTGGATTTTGGCGGGCCGACGCACCATCCGGAGCGTCATCTTTAAATGTATTCCGTGCTACAAACTGAAGGCCGTCATTTCTCAACCTATGATGGGCGACTTGCCAGCCGATCGCGTCACTGCTATCCGACCATTCGCGGGAGTCGGAACGGATTTTGCTGGCCCTTTCCTCGTCAAGTCGTCCCACCTTCGTAACGCGCGCTCACATAAAGCCTACTTGTGCGTGTTCGTATGCCTCTCCACTAAGGCCGTTCATCTGGAACTAGTAAGTGCCCTCAGCACTGAGGCCTTTGTGGCCACACTAAGCCGCTTTGTATCTCGCCGTGGGGTCCCTGACCTGATCCGATCTGACTGCGGGACCAATTATAAGGGCACGGATAGATATTTGAATGAAGTTGTCGACTTCCTGTCTAGCAATAAGACTTATTTAGGTACTGAAATGTCAAAGCGGGGCATCCAGTGGAAGTTCGACCCTCCTGTCTGCCCGCACTGGGGTGGTATTTTCGAGGCGGTAGTCAAGGTTGCAAAAACGCATCTCCGTCGCGTTATTGGCGAGACTATTCTAACGTTCGAGGAGCTTGCTACGGTATTCTGTAAAATTGAGGCGGTACTCAACTCTCGGCCCCTTGGCCCACTCTCGTCCGATCCAAATGATTTGGAGGTCCTAACCCCGGGCCACTTCCTGATTGGCCAGCCACTTAACGCCCTGCCTGAATACCCCTTTAAGGACTTAAAGTCTTCGCGTCTGAATAGATTTGAACTGCTGCAACAGATGACTCAGAATTTTTGGCACCGATGGTCTCTGGAGTACTTACATCTGTTGCAGCAGCGCGTTAAGTGGTCTGACAAGACGGACCCCCCTCAGGTTGGAGATCTCGTGTTGGTCAAAGAACCCAACGCTCTGCCATTGTACTGGCGCCGCGGGCGCATCGTTAAGTTGTCATGTGGATCGGATGGAGTGCCCAGGGTTGCCGAGGTCCTGGTCGGAGATTCGGTCTTGCAACGCGCCGTCGCGACTCTATCTCGATTACCAATTTGCTCTCGGACATAACGCCCTTCTGTCCGGGACGGGGGATTGTTCGCGCAACCAGCTGAGCATAACTAGTTTCGTGACGTATCGTTCGATCGTGCGCTCGCGCAGTCAGACCGCCCGCACCCCGCTTCAGTTGCAATCTGTGAGCGGACCGTGAGGGCCGCGCGCCTGTTGACGAAGTCGATACTAGCTTCAGCGCGAATTCATTACGTGTAGTAATCCCTGCATTTGAAACTTGATAAACTTTCTTGTATATCGGCGCGAATAACTCGTGCATAGTGAAACTATTTAGCTTGACCTCGTGTATGCTTTACGGCGCGGTTGTGTCTTTTTGTGAACCCCGAAAAGTGATCGCCATCTTGATGAGAGAAGTTAAAATTTGTTGAGGCTTTTTTATGACTGATACATTTGTTAGCGTTAACGAGTGTTGAGTGATAGTTTTGGCCGGGTGAATCTGTATTAGTGAGATTAAAGTGTATAAGTATTTAAAAACCTGCTGTAACCTGTCCTGTGTTATATGGATTGTGCTTTTAACGATTAATTGTGCGTGTTAATATTTATGTGCCTTAAACTTGGATTTTTCTCTGCCGACGTTTTGTTTATATAAGACTATTAATTCCGTGACCGTGAGTTCGAGTGGGCTGGAGTGATCGTCGTTCCTGATTTGCCGTCGAGTCGCGGCGCTGTCGAGTGCTGTCAGGTCACTTTATTACACACCAACGTCACCACACTATTCCACTACCTACACATACCTACCCTGACTGTACTTGACCGGATAGCCGAGCTCCTCCTTTGAAGGTTAGTGATTACAGTTACGTTACAGTCGTTAGTACAGTTATAGCTATCGCGCAGCTGATTACTTCTCCATAGGTACTTTGTACCCGACGCTTAGCCAGCCCGCCGGAGGTCTCTGATGGGCCCAGACCTCTGGGGCACTGCTGGGCTGTCTTGCGCCGTAACAAAAGCCATTATTTATCATTGAAATAATAATTAAAAATAATGAAGCGCTACCGATGTAGAATATGAATACTGCTGAATTAACAAGAAACGCAACAAAACTCTTGACTGTCAGTACATTCAGACACGAGTTCAGTCATACGTCCAACCTAAAAGCTATCCTTAGTAAACCCACATATTTTTATCTTTCATTTATAAAGTTGAAACAAAAATTATTTATACTCTACTAAAATTACCCCTGTATTATATTATGTTATACTATACTATACTATACTATACTATACTATACTATACTATACTATACTATACTATACTATACTATACTATACTATACTATACTGTACTGTACTGTACTGTACTGTACTATACTATACTATACTATACTATACTATACTATACTATACTATACTATACTATACTATACTATACTATACTATACTTTACTATACTATACTATACTATACTATACTATACTATACTATACTATACTATACTATACTATACTATACTATACTATACTATACTATACTATACTAAAGTAAGCAAAACGGAAGATAGATTCAAACCAGCCATGGGCCCTGCGCGCACCAGTGACATTTGTCACCGTGACAAAAAATTCTTTGTCACTGTCACGTCACCGTCACCTTCGCGACTGCGCGCACTTGCAGTGACAGATTATATACAGATATAGGTTGTCTGTGAACTCGTTTTTAGAAATAGAAAGAAATACAATAATAAAAAGTATTGGGTTCACCCGCTTTGGAGTGATAGGCTGATAAGTGGAAAGTTCTACACCATGTTTGCCAGCCTACGTACATATGACACGTGACATTTTGTCGCGTCACGGGCATGTTTGCGTCCTCCGCGGACAAAAAGTCACCGAATTGTCACGCATCCAAGTGCGCGCACCTTCATTAGGGATGATGGACGCGGTGACAGTGACAAAAAGTCACGGTGACAAAAAGTCACTAGTGCGCGCAGGTTAAGAACCAATTTATACAAATTTTATAGTATACGAAAGGAACTTAATCCTACTAATATTATAAATGCGAAAGTACGTGAGGTTGTATGTTCGTATGTTTGTTACTCTTTCAAGCAAAAACTACTGGAACAATTTCAATAAAACTTGATACGTAGATAGCTGGAGATCTTGAATAACACATAGGCTGCTTTTTATCCCGACATTCCCACGGGATCGGAAATTACGTGGATGAAACAACATGGTGCAGCTAGTAACTAATAAAATGTAGTTATTGTCAACACCCATTTATAAGGAAATGCATTGCAAAAAGGCGGAATACGTACGTAATCGAAATCGATCCTGTGAAGGGATTGCAATCCGGTGTCATTTTCAATACGGCCGGATCCGATCGAATTTTTATCAATCCGGCCGGATCCGGGCCGGATCCGGCCGGATTGATCAAACCATAATAACCTAACTTTTCTTTTTAATTCAAACGTATGTTGACCGGTAATGAAGTGAAAAAATTGTACATTTTAATTAAATATATATTTTTAAATTAAATCTCAGTTTCAAAACAAATTATATAATCTATCAAATGAAAAGATAAAAATGTTTAAATCCGTGGGAGTTATTTCTCAGTATTCATATATGTCGAATTTATTGATACAAATTGATCTAAGCCAAATTCCAATTTCGACCACGTCGTATTAACACGTGGTGAGACGAATCAAAGAGCTAGATTTGTAATTTTAATTAGCCTTTAATTATATTAGCATTTAATTATATTAAATTTTTTAGTGATTAAGGGTATTACTTGGTTAAGGCTTCGGTTACGGATATATATAGGTACGAATATTTATTGATATGATATGGTTCAAAATATAAGATTTAGCCCGTAACAGTTCACTGCTGGGCATAGGCCTCTTTCTCCATGTAGGAGAAGGATTGTAGCTTAATCAGCTAATATGTTCCCTACTATAAGTAACGATAGCTATCAGGTATTTATGATAACAATCGGGACCGACAGCTTAACGTGATCTCCGAGGCACGGAGGGGCGGACCCACAAGGACAGACATCCACCCTGGAGAGAAATATTTGTACAAATACAAATATCCATCCCAAGCGGGAATCCAACCAGCAAACCGTCGATGTTATGATATTATGGTTACAAATATTAAATTTGTTCCGATTATCCTTTAGTTTCGGTTACAGATATTAGATTTTAGAGGAAATGCCACAATACTTTATTTTACTTCCTAACGTATATTGTATTAGTTACTGTTACAAATTCTGAGTACTCTATGTTAAACAGCGATGACTCCCACGATGATTTGGTTGCAAAATTAACTGACTTTATGATAATGTTATTTAACCAGAAAAATGTAAAACATAGCAAAAAATTTAGTATTTAAATTACCCTTTGATTGATCTATGCTAAATCATCCGAAACTTTAATATCGGTTTATGGTACGGTTACAGATACATTTTTATTACGTATATCCAATAGTTTGGTTACGATAAAATAACATCCCTAGTTTGAATATTAATATTTCTAGGTATTCTGCAAGTAACGGCAATGTGAAGTTATTTAATATTCGCACAATAAGTCAAGCAACTTCAGTGTTTTTTCAGCTGTAAATAGAGTTGAATACCTTCACTATAATGCATCTATAACTAATTTAAATGGCAAAAAACTATCAATCAAGTCTTTAGTCTTAGCGTCAAAGGACTCGTGTATTTAAGAACCACGCTCTTTCTTTTAAAAAGAGGTCATTTCTCAATAAATGCCAACACCGGATCCGGTCACCGGATCCGGCATTTTTTAGCGGATCCGGTAACTGTAAAATGATGCCGGATCCGCCGGATTACCGGATCCGGTTTTCCGGATTGCAATCCCTAATCCTGTCATTACTGCCGACAGGATTGTCGAGACAAGACAATAAGACAGTTGAGACGTGAATGGTCGCTTTAAGTCATTCTTCCACGACGCATTTATTTTACTTGTAACCCACAATCATTGTCCGTTTGACGAATGACAAACATCAAGAGAATGACATTGGTCGTTGCTCACAATCCCGTTTTGTGTATTCGGGACATTACCTCATCTGTTCCAGAAATATTTGCGTTACATTAATATATTCAAGCTATAAACTAGAACTATTAATGTCCACTCTGCATCTAGCTAAGATATTGTGCCATCTCTGAGAATTGTAATAAATTTTGACTGTATAAATGACTAGCTGACCCCGCAAACGTTGTTTTGCCATATATGATACTAGCTGACCCCGCAAACGTTGTTTTGCCATATATGATATTAACCCCCGCAACCCCCTCTTGCGGGTGGAATTTCGTAAAATCCGTTCTTAGCTGACCTCTGACTTAGCGAAAGGAATATTCCTACCAAATTTCAAGTCTCTAGGCCTTATGTTTCCAGAGATATCGTTATGAGTCAATGGGTGGAAATCTCTTTTATATATATAGATTATGATAAAGCTTTGTACATAGTAGTACATACTGTCAACAACCGCTCTGGTGTAGTGGTGCTAGTAGTCGCCTAAAACAACGACGGTTTACAGGTTCGATTCCCACTCGGAATTGATATTTGAGTTATACAAACATTTATTTCAAGGACAGCCGTTGTAAATATGTTTACAAAAAAGATAACCACCTCCTTATCATAATTATATGTTATTCATAAAATATTAACTGATGTGGTGCCTTCAAATATTGATTAACAAGCGACCCGCTCCGGCTTCGCACGGGTGCAATGCTGATACTAAATATATATACATATATGTATAAAATATAAAATAAATATTTGCAATCTAAGCGCAAAAAATGTATTTATTTACGACATCACATTAGAAAACTTTAAATCTATCAGTGTTCCTCTACTATATTATGTGTACTATGTCATGTATTATACATATAAACCTTCCTCTAGAATCACTCTATTTACTAAAGAAAACCGCATCAAAATCTGTTGCGTAGTTTTAAAGTTCTAAGCATATATACAGACAGACAGACAGACAGCGGGAAGAGACTTTGTTTTATAATATGTAGTGATTTGTGTTTTTCTTTACAGGTAACCGAAGTTCCGTCCATTTTCATAATTCAAGGAAACAGGCTTGTCACAAAATGTAACACAAGTAAGATGACCTTTAAGATTCAACATGTGAATAACATTAAGGTGTGAATGACATGAAGGTGTGAATAACAATCGATCAAAATCAAAAATTACTTCATTCGAGTAGCTTTTAAAAACACTTTTGTTTCATTTTTTTGGTCGTACCAACTCAGAAACCTTTGTCGGCTCATGCACAATACTTTGCTGAAGATCATGACATGATCAAATGAAAAGTTTACGATTCCATAAAGGTTTATTATACAGACAAATATAGATAAGTATATATCATAATTATATAACATAATTATATAGATAACTCAAATTTTTTACTATCCGAAATCAAACTGAAAATAACTTTTTTTCGTAGTTCGTAAAGAACTTTTGAATGTAGTTATCGGCACGGATATTGAGCGCTGACCTTCGACTTATTCACTTTTTACTGAACAAAACTAATTTCTTTTTGCGACCTCATACCTCATGCGTTTGTTGTGCACGTTGCGCACAGCGATCCGAACTCTATCGCCGAGCGTTCAATATCCGAGCGATACCTACACCGATAAATAATTCGTCACCCACAAAATAAAAAATATTTCATACATCGTATTTGTAAGTAGGCTAAATGACTCATTCCTAAACAACAATACAAATCTTCGTGACATAGCTATTAATGTGCGGGTGGCACAAATTGACCAAGACACAATGCCTATACCGCGAATAAAGCTCCATAAAATGTATCCTTTGACACTCATTCATAAAAAATATTTCAAGCAGTGAAGATTTGGCAAAAAATGTTTCAATTTACTGAACAAACAGCAAGTATTTTAATCAAAAACTTCTTCTTTATTTAATTTAAAACATAAATAAATACAGGATTTGATAAATAATATAATTTCAACTTCAGTCTATTCGTGGTAAGAAAATAGTAACGCATCGCAATTACTTAGCTTAACCACACTTCTTGACCAATTAAATTTTATAATTGATTAGTAAGATATAACAACCGTCTGAAGGGCTTATTTCAATAAACACGGTGTTCTAAGATCAATAGGTAGTCCATTGAAATGTTCTTTAAGGACCAAGTATTGCATTTGTTAGAGCCTAGAGGACGCAATTTTATTTTTGGGACATGTGTGGGAGGTCAATAGAAGCTTAACCCCAAGTTTGTGGGGTTGCCGCCCTTGTCCCCCGGCCGCCATCTTGGACAAAGGGGTGCATACACCTTTATCGCGATATCTCGGAAACTAAGTATCCTACAAAAAATTCGTGAAAACATAATTTGTAGTAAATCGCTTTGCCTACAAATATGTTCATATAACTTTTCGCCCTTAATTTAAAATTAAAGAAGTTATAAGCAAAAAAGTGAGAAAATTTCTATACAATTTTTCTTTTTTGCTCTATAATTTTTTTTAATACATTTTACAAAAAAAATTCCTCAGACCACCCCTGTGGCACTGTCCACTGTTTGCACATGTTTGTTTGGGACACATGTCCCAAAAATAAAATTGCGTCCTCTAACAAATGCAAAGCTCATGTAACTTTTCAATGCACTACAAGAAGAGGGGATAAGCTACACTGTGACAGCGATGACTATTTTCTTAACGCGGACATGATAGATAGTTTTTTTTTTTCAATTTTTTTATCAACAAACAAAGAATTTCACTTATCTCAGAACTATTAACATTTCTATATAATTATTTTAGTCTACCTTTGTTTACGAGTATTTTCTGCACACTATCAAAGTGATTGAAAATCTGACCTGGTTTTATATAATGTATCTTATCTGAAGGAATTTCAGTCTAAAGATGTTTATCGTCGGTATTCAAATGTAGGAAGCTTCACAAGGTCGCTCGTGTACCGTTTTAATTGAAAGAAATACAAGTGGATAGACGCCGGTACTATTTCGACCCTGCGTTTGATGTTCCTTGAGTACTGCGTAATGTAACCAGACTATAGCTTCGACAGAATGTTGATAAACAGAAATAATTTTATTTTGTACCTACCACGTATAACAGGATGAAAGCTGACAAATGATTTTGCATGAATAGGCACCGATGTTACAATAAAATCGTCATTAAATTTCATTGCATAATTTGTATAAAAAACGCTCAAATCATAAGAATGAAAATAAAACAACTAATGCGACTACTTAGTTTTAAAAATAACTTAAATTATGCCCTAAATTCCTTTCTTCATTCTATCTGTGGTTAGTGATCAACCATCTGCATCCCTTTTTTACTAGATCTATGTCTGCATCGGTAAAATTTTTTTATTTGTATACTTCTTAGCACGAACCTCGTGGTCTACCAATACGATTTCAAAAACTGTTCCTGTTTATCAGGATCACAGTTCACTTTATTTTGCAATTCAGCAAGCTGATAGTCTACAGTAGTCACTAGTGTATAAGACAATAACTTTTCAAACTTAAAATAAAAATTACGTTTAAAAATTACAATTTGTATTCCTTTAAACATAATATTAATAGCGATCATAATAATAATACTATTTATAACCATCTTTAATTTACATAATTGTAATAAATATTAAACTAAAAATAGACCAGGCGACATTGACTTGAATATATATGTGTTTTATGATTTATTTGTATAATTTTTCATTGACCTTTGCTAATATAAAACCTGATCTATCCGCGAATTCTCTTCAACTGTTAATACAATTCTATCAATAGCAGTAGTTCTGGATATGGCGCCAGTTCGCTGTAAATAAATTTGTTTTTATTGTAACGTAACCCATTTGTTTAATATCTCAAAGCTATTCAAAATCAAATTCAAAATCAAAATATTTTATTCAGCATAAAATTATTACAATTTCTTACTGAACGTCATGAGTCTACTGCCAGTTCGGTAAAAAGAAGCCTCTGACCTGAGAAGAACTGGCGAAAGAAACTCAGCGGGACTATCATCGCTTTTTTCTATCGTAATGTTTTTTATTTATTTATTAGTATAGATAAACTGTTTTTAATGCGTGTGGTCGTATCGTATTATTACTTCACCTGTCGTCTGATTGTCACTGTCCATTATCAATCAAGAATTTGCAAGTCACACTACAAAATGTATTGTATCTGTAGACAGGTAAAGCAGATATTTTCGTTAACAAAAATGTTACAAATAGTTTCTGTAATCTCTATATATTAAGTAAATTTCTGTTAGAAAGTTTTAAGAAGAATTATTTGCAAATATGTTCACGTTTACACAGTAAATATGCGGTAAAGTGTGTCACAACGTGTGTTTTCGAGGCTCAAGGTTACGAAAATCTGATTAAATGAATAGGTATACTTTCAGGGTTATTTTTTCACGCTTTCAGCCTTGACTCCTTGTCGAGAACTCAATTTACATCTACTCGTGTAAGTGACACGTGTGGAACAAAAACTTGTGTAACTCTGTGTCACTACACATTTAATACGAAAAGCAAAGAAAAACAATTGTTACTTTTTGTCATCCGTTAGTTAATCACATTATACAAATAAATAACATTGGAGTGTCTGTTTGTAATATTAAAATAACCGCTTTTTACTAAATGCATATGTATGTAACTTACACGGTACATATACCAAAATAACATGTTTTATAATTTTTGTCTGTCTGTATCTCTGTCAGTCTGTCTGTTTGTTCCGGCTAATCTCTGAAACGGATGGACCGATTTTGTCGTGACTTTCACTGGCAGATAGCTGATGTAATAAGGAGTAACTTAGCCTACTTTTATTTTAGGTTTTTTTTTATATTACTCTGCAAACTGAATCATAATTATTTTCTTAAATTCCACGCGGACGAAGTCGCTGGCACAGGTAGTATCAAATATAAAACACAACTCTTCCTCTATTTTGAGATTTGCCCACTATATAAATCAGTTCTAAAGTGAAATCTCATTTCGCACACCCACATCACTTTTTTACAAGCGAAACTTTCCTAAATTTCATATATATTGTTTTTAAATAAAGCACACTTTCGTACGGTACATTTTTATTGGAATGCACGAAAGAAAAAATGTTTAAATTACATAATGGTAAAATTCGTAACAGCCTTGAACTAAAACGGCACGAGAAAAAAATTGTTTATTTATAAAATATCATCTGAAAACATAAATATATATTACAAATATAATAAATAGAGCAACTGAATCAACATTATCTCCGCTAAAATATTTATATCTCATGTATCATTACATAATTTCTCACGGGAGGCATGCGTGTTTATTTTATGAAAATTTTTTATATTTTTCTGCAATATCTTTATTACTAGTATATTAATTTGACAATTTTATTGATGTAGGTATATCTGTCTTATTATGTAACTTAGAAGGTGTTGTAATATTACTGATATTATGAGTATTAATAGTAATTGATAGAATATTTTACACTGTAATAGCATAAATTTTTCACTATTTGAGGAGATTAAAGAAGAGAATTGAACTTTGCTTGAATTACTAAAATTATTCGAAAACGGGATATTTACCATGTTTATTATTTTCGTTTTGCGGAGCTCCCGTTCCCGTTATAGTCCCCAAATATCCGGTTTTCTAATAATTTTAGTAATAGAAGTAACCATGTTAATCTTAAATCTTATTTGCTTGAATTGTACGAAATAATGGTAACAAAACATTTCGAAATAAATTTGTAATATTATATATGCCTTCGTCCTTGATTCATATACATTTCCACACTATAAACAATGTTCGTACGTAATAAATTACATTATGTTACCGCAATAAGTAAAGTTTATCGACCGAATACGAAAACCTCCGGCAAAAATCTTATCTCGTGCCATTGACCTTGATTCGGTAACCATCGGGGCGGAAGCGCTGCATAACTTACGTCATTTTAATTAGCACATTTCGCTTTTATAGTAAACTAGCTGTGCCCGCGGTTTCACCCGCGTTGATTTGAGGGAAAAAATAGCCTTTCTTCTTCTTAAAGCATAACCTTTCTCTTTAAGTAGGCTATCCACCTCAGAGGAATTTTTCAATTCGAATCAGCAGTTCTTGAGTTTAGCGCGTTTAAACAAACCAATTTTCAGGTTTATAATCCATACTATCCATACTAATATTATAAATGCGAAAGTAACTTTGTCTGTCTGTCTGTCTCGGAATCACGCCAAAACTACTGAACAGATTTAAATGAAATTTGGTATACATAATTACATATATTCTAGAGTCTGAGAAAGGACCTAGGCTACTTTTTAATGTGAAAAAAAGGTGTAAGGGGTTGTATGGTTGTAATGAAAATTTGTATTTATTTATTTAACAATTTATGTACACTGGAAAACAATAGGAAATAGCACTTATAAACAATGCTCATACAAAGGCACTACTTATCCCATGATGGAATCTCTTCCAGTAGTCCTGCCATAGGAAAATTATAAAATAATGGAATTATGATTGTATAACGTTCGTGTTTCGTAACTGTCAAACATTTCATGTTCATCCCATCGATATGGTAATATCTCCCCTAAAATTAAAGAACGTATTTAAATAAAGGTTTTGAATCGACAACATATATCCACAATATACAGATAGTGGCGTATTTGATTTTAAAAATGTAGAATAATATCAGTATGTAATAAAAACGGATTGACATAATAAATATTGGTTGTCAAATATTTATGCGTGCGGGGCGTTCAGAAATTTATTTAGAGTAAACTAAGAAAAATATATCAAGCTACTTAAATATACAATAAACGATAAATGTACAAATGAATTAAATACAAAAAAAACCGTTCAATTCATCTATCATCTATACATAAAAAGTGACAAATATTCATCTATATACACATTCATCCGTCCATACTCACAAACATACACATCTGTAATATTAGAATAATAAAGTAAATAGACATGAAAACATTATGGACATCGTTCTTTGAAAACACTCACATTAAAAAACATGTTAGAACCCGCTATTTTGTTTTAATCTAAGGTTAGAACTATATATTAATAACATAAGACTTGTGATTTTTGTGTGTTTAATGTATTTTGACCAGTATTTCACATTTGACACCAAACCTGTGAATAGAATACCTATGATAATTAAAGACTTCCTCATTCTTAAACGAATTTAAATATAATTATAATATTTATTCGTAAATTTCCGAATATGTTGATGTAGTATTAAATTTATTATAATAATTATATTCTCAAATACATTTTTACCGTTCTTTTTATTATTTTTAAAATCGATATACTATTACACTAACTATAAGTTATTAAAATTAACCATTTCGTTATGAATTAGCCTTTTACCTACTTTTTTATAATATATTTTATATTATAATATATCTATATGTCGGAGAATCAATGCAGATAGTTATTAATGTCGGTACCTGCTTTGTTATTATTATTCAATTACCCTCACTCATTCTATTATTCGAGTCATTCCTTCGTGCGTAAATGACCGATGCAACCGCAGCTAAGGCAGTCTTGGCTCTGACGTGACGCGGTGCACTGGTGTATCCTGCTAGTAGCTTAACCTCGACTCTTGTAAGGGTTGGTTTGTGTACACGAATTAATTGTTACATTATACTGTGGGCAACTCGGGCAGTGGAGGCGAGCGTTAATGCGCATTTTAAAGACGGCCGTCTTAAACCTAGACTCGGGTCGCAACTCCCGGGCACTGCACGAGTTGTCACTCTGCCACGCGATAGACGGTACCCGCTCGGTGAGTCCAATTGAATACTAAATAGTTAGTCTCTTCTACTGCCATGTGTTAAATTACAGTGTAAATAAACTAGTTCGGCCATCCGTCCTGTCCTACCTACTTCTGATCGCGCCGATATCAGAAGTGGGATACTGTTCTCGTGCCCACTAAGAGTGTTACTAGTGAGTAATTTATTTCACGATGCCACGAGAATCGCGTTCGCGTAATCCCGTTGAATTATCGTGAGGTAGATCGAAGCGCAAGTCGAGTCGTCATCATTTAAACCGATTTAGTAGTAATAGTAACCTGTCTCTTCATAAACTTTTACTTGGTATGAATGAGGAATAGACTAAGTTCAAAGTTAAAAAAAAAAATATTCAATGACGCGAGCGTAGTCGGGTACTTAAAGTTGTTGTTAATTTTTTTTTAGTTCGGAGGACGATTTCTTTGTTTAGGTTTTATTTTTAGCAAGTGGGCAAGGTAGTTGCAGCATTTGGTGATGAAAATATCGATGTACCTGGATATTTTAGTTATTTTCGGTCGTTCTTTGTATTGTTATCGGTGTACAAGTGGTTTTTGTTCAGTGTTCGATTACGTAATTCGATTTACCGGTTATTTGTTGAATTTAGTTTTATTGTGATACGTAGGTAGTTGTGTAGTGATTAAATTTTGCTAATAGATTTTGCGATTCTGTTTCGATTTAGTTACAATGTCAGATCGTGCGCGTAATCGTAATGCGAGCCGTCGCGGTAGTTGCAGCGATAGTCGTGAGCATCACAGTGACATACGGACCAGATATTAAGTTGTTGGAGAAATGTTTGTCAGGATAGTCGAGCGGTATTTTGTTTTTGCTTACAAATTCGATTAAAGGAGATGCCAGAAGGTCATGTACCAATAGAGTTTAATGTAGATGACGATCATAATAGTGAAAGTCTTAGTGATGTGACAGAAAACTGATGTAAGCGTTCTAAAAACCGTAGTGTGTAGTCATCAAGAGGATGATACACTGTGATGAATGTGTGATCCAAGAGGGATACACTGTGACGTAATCCAAGAGGGATACACGTGGATTGTGGAGCAATTGTAATTGCTGGTTGGAAGGGTGGCTTACATAGTTGTTAGGACGCTTGTGCACTACAATGAATTTTACGGATGGGCTGTCCGATTTTTTACGGTCCGATATGATACGCCATAGAAATGTATGGGCGCTTGTGCACTACCATGAATTTTACCGTCCGTAATTTTACTTTTTCCCATACCGGACCGTTTTTTTCGGTCCGAGATGAAGGGAAGGGGAGGGGGGCGGGGAAGGGGTGTGTCGCTAGGGCTGCTAAGTTTTTTTGACAAAAAAAAGTATAAAATGGTTTGGATAGAAAAAAATAAAATAAAGTATTTGGAAGAAAAAAAAGTCTTTTTCAAATTTTATGTTTTAATTGCTTTAAAAACGTATTTTTGTATGCTTTTAGTACATGTTAACAATTTTTTGTTATCGTTAAATGTTTCAAAGCTTATTTGGCAACCTTTGAATTTAAATAAACGATTCTTTTTTTCAACTTTAAGATTTCTTTCTGAAAAAAAAAACCTCTTTTAGTGAAAACTGAAGTGGCGGAAACGGAGAGTAAATAAGAAATATTTTTTTTTTATATTTTTCAAGCTATCACATCCATTTTAAAGTATATATTGCCATTTTTCAACTGTACTTTTCACTGAAAATTGTTTATCATCATTAGTGAATTGGATCTCTTTAATGTTTGGATCTCTTTAAGTATTATAGATTCGGAATACATATCGTCCATCTTAATTAATATTTCATCTTTCTTGTAATTTGGCCTTTGTAATTACCATTTGAAAATGTTCAAATTTAACCTAATTTTTAAACCGACTTCAAAAAAGGAGGAGGTTTCTCAATTCGACCGTATATATATTTTTTTATGTGTGTTTGCGGATAACTTTGTCGTTTATGAACCGATTTTTATGATTCTTTTTTTTGTTGGAAAGGGGATATCCCGACGGTGGTACCATGGTAAGGAAACTAGGATCTGATGATGGCTTCCCGGAGAAATCGAGGGAAACTTCGAAAATCGTACAGGTTTCGTGGAATTTTATTCTTCTACTTACGTTGTATTACTTGTCGATGTAATTGAAGTCAGTTTTTTTATGTATTTGTAGGTATAATTACCAAAAATAAAGTATATTACGTTATTATAAAGTATGGTTGGTAACCCTATTGCGTTGCGTTCGTAAAATTCCGGACCGTAAAATTCATTGTAGTGCACAAACGCCCATCCGTGTTTTTCAGTGCCAAATCGGACAGTAAAAAATCGGACCGCCGGACGGTAAAATTCATTGTAGTGCACAAGCGCCCTTAGTGTTGTAGAAAAAGAGTTTGGTTATTGAAAGTTTGATTGACGTTGGTACATGACTATGGACAGTTATATTTGCGTTAGGTTAAATTTTTGGGTTACCCACTTGTTTGTGATAAAGTGTTAATATCGTCTTAGCTTGAGTTTTTCCGATTACCCTCTGTGACGGATATTTTTGAGTTTGTTTCTACTATCTTACACGATATTTAACTATTGTTTTTTGTTGAAGTGCCGAGGGAGCGTAAAGTTAAAGACGCCAGCTTCCGAATAGTTAATACTGGTTTTCTGATAGGTCGGTCGCCATACAAATTTGCTCACGAAAGGTTAAGGAAAATGCCAGCACGTCATGTACCAGACGAAATTGATGTAATTATGATCTTGATGATAATGATGATGTTCAAGTTTAAGTAGACTCGAGTGAATGACTCTATCGACCGTATTGTGTTCGACCGTACCAGTAGTTATCGTAGTCGCAGCCCGGTAGAAATCGGTGTCTCTTGGGGCAACCCAAGTAGTCCGTGGGTAAGCGGTGTGCAAAGTTAACCTTACTGGCGAAGGTCGTGGTCTGTTGAGACCGTATCGTATTACTGTTCGGCTAGAGGGCCGTGGTGTCTGACACCGTACGTGTAGTCGCAGGGGTGACTGACACGGGCTATCCATGCGATGGATATGCGTACTGAGATGTGAGAGAGCAATGTGATTGCTGTTCGGCTAGAGGGCCGTGGTGTCTGACACCGTACGTGTAGTCGCAGGGGTGACTGACACGGGCTATCCATGCGATGGATATGCGTACTGAGATGTGAGAGAGCAATGTGATTGCTGTTCGGCTAGAGGGCCGTGGTGTCTGACACCGTACGTGTAGTCGCAGGGGTGACTGACACGGGCTATCCATTCGATGGATATGCGTACTGAGATGTGAGGGAGCAATGTGATTGCTCTTCGGCTAGAGAGCCGTGGTGTTAGAGGTATTTACTCGTGGATTTCTGTAAACTTGGTTGTAACTTGTCATAGAAGTAGAGTACGTCTATAGTTTTTGTTGTGATGGCGTCGATGGTACATGGCTGTGGTATTTGTGTAAAGTGATTAGTTATAATTGGTTTGATGACGATATGTGTTGGTCGTATCATATGAGTTGATGACGATATGTATTGGTCGTATCACATGAGGTGATGAAGATATGTGTGGCAATAGTAGTTGTCGTTTGTTGAGCGTTGTATGTGATCTTAATGTGTCAATAATAAAACTTTATTTAAAAGACGGTTACAGAAACTTTTCGTCTGTGAACTAATAGGATAGGTTGGTAGTTTATTTGAGATAAGTTAACTGATGAAGCAAAGAATGTAATTTCACGTTAAGGTCAGGTAGGCCGAGATTTTAAAGATGCTTCAAATTTTATCGTCTTGTTACATTCACACGAGGGCGTGTGCTAGCAGGATGGCCGTGTCGGAGAATCAATGCAGATAGTTATTAATGTCGGTACCTGCTTTGTTATTATTATTCAATTACCCTCACTCATTCTATTATTCGAGTCATTCCTTCGTGCGTAAATGACCGATGCAACCGCAGCTAAGGCAGTCTTGGCTCTGACGTGACGCGGTGCACTGGTGTATCCTGCTAGTAGCTTAACCTCGACTCTTGTAAGGGTTGGTTTGTGTACACGAATTAATTGTTACATTATACTGTGGGCAACTCGGGCAGTGGAGGCGAGCGTTAATGCGCATTTTAAAGACGGCCGTCTTAAACCTAGACTCGGGTCGCAACTCCCGGGCACTGCACGAGTTGTCACTCTGCCACGCGATAGACGGTACCCGCTCGGTGAGTCCAATTGAATACTAAATAGTTAGTCTCTTCTACTGCCATGTGTTAAATTACAGTGTTAATTAAATTAGTCCGGTCATCTTTCCACCTCACTTCTGATTCCGCCGATATATATATAAATTTTAATTTTTTGACATAATCAAATTAACAAGAACACAAAATATATATTATTTCTAAAAAGCTGTAACAGGTTCAACTTTGTAGATTGAAGATATTTCGATAATTTATTGGAAGACGATCCAATATCATCATTGATCAAAACTAAGTTTTTAATTTTTGTCCGACTTCCGTGTTGTCTGTAGGTCACTTCGAAATCAAATACTCAAATTACTCAATTAAATAAACAAAATTCGATCTTTTAATAAACTTTTTTGGCAAAATTGGCCTATGGTTAACTTAAAAAAACAGATGTAATTGTTTAATCGCAAACGAAGTCCATAGCCCGTATTAAATAATTATTTATAATTCAAATATAATTTTATCATACCACACCAAATTAGAGAATGTAAATAATATAATCAGCTAAAAGGCACTTTTTAATGATTTAATCATATAACTTTATAGCTATAAAAGTATCAATTAATCACAACTAATCATAACCAATCAAGTTAATTACCCCAAAAAATATAAAACCTACCGTATATAGGAACGGTATCATCCATCCCACCACCATAACCACCAATTATAAAAATATACAAACCAGACAAATCAATTAATACCAATCGAATCTCTTTGAAGAACCGTCGTGCTCCAATGTAGATATATAAACGTGTAATTTTAATTCTTACGAACATATAATATAAAAACTATTTTAGTATCGACGCTTACGTCATATGTGGGCAGTTATAATGGTAGAGTTCCATGAAACTATTTTGTTTTGTATAGTGCTGTTGCTAACAACATCTAGAACTATAATTAAGAACTAAAACTTGAGCCGAACACAAATTGTTATATATAATTTGTATTCTTTAATCTGTATTGTTTTTCTTGGTGGTCTATTTTGATGACAACTATTCATGAGCTTCTTGAATTCAACTTTTTATTACTTCAAATAAAATTTTATTTACGAAGCAACAGAAAGTAATTCAATTATTTTTATTTATTAATACTGTAAGCCTATGTGAAGACGAAATTTACAATAATTTTTAACTAAATGTAACGACACAGACTTATAGGCTAGTAAGAAAAAAATTTTTTTTTTGCTAGCGACATCTTATTTTATTATTGATTTACTAAATAGCAAATACCAAATATACTACGACTAAAGTTAAAATAAATAAATTCCGGCTAAAGTTAAAATAAATAAATTAAGAAATATCGCTTCTTGTACACATATTTATTCAAATACATTATTTATTTTCCTATCTACACCACGCCGACCAATACTTATTGTTACGGCGCTAGACAGCCCAGCAGTGCCCCAGAGGTCTGGGCCCATCAGAGACCTCCGGCGGGCTGCCTGGCGTCGGGTACTCAGTACCGATGATATTAATCAGCTGCTCGAGCCGGTTTTAACTTATTGCAAATTATTACTCACCGTCAAAGGAGGAGCTCGGCTATCCGGTCAAGTACCGTCAGGGGTAGGTATGTGTAGGTAGTGGAATAGTGTGGTGACGTTGGTGTGTAATAAAGTGACCTGACAGCACTCGACAGCGCCGCGACTCGACGGCAAATCAGGAACGACGATCACTCCAGCACACTCGAACTCACGGTCACGGAATTAATAATCTTATATAAACAAAACGTCGGCAGAGAAAAATCCAAGGTTAAGGCACACAAATACCAACACGCACAATTAATCGTCAAAAGCAAATCCATATAACACGGAACAGTTACAGCAGGTTTCAAATACATATACACTTTAATCTCACTAACACAATTCACCCGGCCAAACATATCACTCAATACTCGTTAAATCAATTGCCCATACAATCGAAATAAACGCGCCGGCATACAACGAGATTAATACAATTAAGACAAATCATGCGTCAATCATAAAAAGACCCCAGCAAATTATAACTTCTCTAATCAAAATGGCGCTCATTTTCGGGGTTCACAAAAAGACACCGCGCCGTAAAGCATACACGAGGTCAAGCTAAATAGTTTCACTATGCACGAGTTATTCGCGCCGATATACAAGAAAGTTTATCGAAGTTCAATTGCAGAAATTATTACGAGTAATTAAATCGATAATTTATCTCGGTTCAACAGCAAATTTAGAATATACGCGTATGCAGTGAAATTTAGCTGCAAATCGCAGCGGGCGGCACAAGTAAGAACGCGGCGTGCGTTCCGCCCGGTCTCAGAAAACGACTGACCGCCGGTCAAGGGGGGGGTCGCGGAGTCGACGCGAGTGCGCTCGCAACGGTCGTACGATATATCACGAACCACACCGAGACTGCCGCGAATTTCAAACTGTCGCCTATACCATGCTATCCAGCGCGAACAGTCCCCCGTCCCGGACAGAAGGGCATTATGTCCGCGAGAAAATCGTAACCGAGACAAATTTCAGAGACGAGTGGACGGGGTCGAGGAGCCGCGGGAGAAGAGCGGCTCCGGACAGCTCCAACTTAGGGATCGACAGGCGCGACACAATGGAGAGCCACTCTCGCAAGAGAGCACCGTTAAGAGGCTCGGGTCTCGCCTAACTACACACTAAGTCCCAGCGCGTCATTTAAGAGGACGTTAGGAAGAGAACCTACTATATCATAAGGACATGTACTCAAACTAGTATGCTAGGATGATCGCTAGCAGGGACAACACTAATTCAGTTTTTCCCCTAGGAGCCGGAGGCTCAACGCCTCCGATGCCTAGTACTCGGCGCGATCCAGAGCTCCAGGGGAGCCCGAGTCCTCCCACCACCCTAGTAGAGGCCCCACAATGTTGTGAAGGTGGCCGTGGTGGGAGCTAGGGCGGCAAGTTCCTATCCGGAACTGCCGGGCCCGTCCTCGCGCCGGGGGTCCTCGAAGCGACAGTCGGACGGCAATCCGACCACCGGCGGCGAGGTAGGGCTACGCGGATAGGCCCGAAACTCAGGGGGCCCCGGCCTCGCTGGCCGGGACAGATAAGAAGTCGCAGGGACTTGATAAAGTCGCCGACACCGACCAAGGGGGGGAGGGTGTCGCTCCAGTCGCGGCCACTCAGCTAGCGGAGGAGACAGGGGTCTGCACGACCGCTGAGTGGCGGCAGATTCCCGCTCAACCTGCGGAGGGGGGGTGCAGACCCCCCGCCCCTGGCAGGGTGACCCCCCAACTGATCAGGGGGACGTCCCCCGTCCAGGCCAGAGGTGCAGGGGTTGGTGCGCGACTCAGAAGCGTCGCGCGCGTCAGGAGGGCGCTCACGAGCGCCCCCGCCCGTGGCGGAGGCGCGGTCGGGAGGGACGCGAGGGGAAGCGCTGATCGGGCCCAGGCACAAGACCTCATGATGAGGGCCCGAACAGTGCGGACAGGGCCGCTGGTGCGGGCAGTCCCTTTGCAGGTGCCGTTCCAGACAGGAGTAGCACCAGCGGCGTTCTCGCGCTATGGTCCGCCTAGCTTGCGCGGGCTTAGCCCGCAGCTTAGGGCAAGAAACGGCTCGGTGATCCGAACCGCGGCAGTAGTTGCAGGTGTTGCAGGTTGCAGGGGATCGAGTAACCTCCCTGGCCACTAGGCCGACATACGTAGGGAGCGGGCGGCGCTCTCCGGAAGAAGCCTCAGTTGGCTTCCGCGGAGTCGGCTGCGACCTCCCTGGCGGGTTCAGCCTTTCAGGTGCCCGGGAGTTGTCGGCGGCGCCCGCCGCGTTTGTGACCTGCCTACACTGTTGCTCGAGGAAGAGCAGCAGGTCCTTGAAAGACGGGATGTGATCAGCTCCGTCCCCGCCGTACCTCTCCTCGAAGTGGATGCGCAGATCGAGGGGTAGGCGGGACAGCACTAGGTGGAGCAATAAAAATGATCCTCCGACCCCTTCGTCGACCGGAAGCTCCAGACGTCTCAAGGAATTGCATGCGACTACGACAGGGTTGATAATGTCCTGCCGTAGTCTCGCCTTGTCCTGCAGTAGCGGAAGGTTAAGCAGCTGACGAGCATACTCGTCCGCCAGTAGGCGGGTATTTGCGTACCTCCTCTCGAGGAGGTCCCTTGCAATCAGATAGGAGTCGTCGGTCAGCGTCAAATGACCAACGACAGCAAGAGCCTCCCCTTCAAGGGAGGAGAGCAGGTATGCCATTTTTTGACCGAGGGACAAGTCCCCTCGGGCGTCGACTAAGCTATCGAAAAGGCCTATGAAGGCCAGCCATTCACCCAGAGCGCCCGAGAACTTAGGCAAGTCTAGAGTGGGCAACCTACCTAACAGCTCCGCTGGAGCTGGCTTCCGGCTCGGAGACACCAGAGGCGCCAGGCTCTGCATCTGGCCCTCAGGCTCCAGCTGGCCCCTTGCCTCAATCAATTCATCCGTTATATCGATGAACTGCTCGTAGTCCTTGTGCGCGGAGTCTTTGACTCCGCTTTCCACGTCAGAAGAGATCAGCTCTGAATACGCGTCCTCGACCACGGCCATCCGCTCATCAATCTGTTCCGCCCGCTGCACCAAATTATGCACGCGATCTGTACGCCCTATCAGAGTGCGGGCGTGCGACGCCCAGCGCAGCTGCTCCTGAATGATCAGTGCAGGTGCCTTGGTTTGCCTGTGTGGCGGCATCATAAAGAAATAAACAATTCAGTGATAGAACAAATTCAGCAATATAAACAAATACAGTAATATAATTCAGGAATCGAACCAAATTCAGCCATACAACAAATGCACCAATACAAATTCAGCAACAGAAACAAACTCAGGAACATAAACAAATGCAACAATATAAATTCAGTAATAGAAGCAAATTCAGTAAGTAAACAAGGCAGTAATAGAATTCAGCAATAGAAACAAATTCAGTAAGTAAGCAAATGCAGTAGCACAATTCAGCAATAGAAACAAATTCAGTAACAAATTCAATAACAAAAATTCAGTAATAGAGAAATTCAGTAAATAATCAAATGCAGTAATAGAACTCAGCAATATAACAAACCCAGCAAATAAATTCAGTAATAAGGACAAAACAAAAACCCGGGATGTCGCACACAGGCCAACCTTCCCCTACCTACCCGCCAGCAATATAGGTACCTAACCCTATCAAAAAGAGCTCGCGCAGCTCAAGGCGCGGTAACCACGCTCTGCTACCAAATGTTACGGCGCTAGACAGCCCAGCAGTGCCCCAGAGGTCTGGGCCCATCAGAGACCTCCGGCGGGCTGGCTAAGCGTCGGGTACAAAGTACCGATGATATTAATCAGCTGCGCGAGCCGGTTTTAACTTATTGCAAATTATTACTCACCGTCAAAGGAGGAGCTCGGCTATCCGGTCAAGTACCGTCAGGGGTAGGTATGTGTAGGTAGTGGAATAGTGTGGTGACGTTGGTGTGTAATAAAGTGACCTGACAGCACTCGACAGCGCCGCGACTCGACGGCAAATCAGGAACGACGATCACTCCAGCACACTCGAACTCACGGTCACGGAATTAATAATCTTATATAAACAAAACGTCGGCAGAGAAAAATCCAAGGTTAAGGCACACAAATACCAACACGCACAATTAATCGTCAAAAGCAAATCCATATAACACGGAACAGTTACAGCAGGTTTCAAATACATATACACTTTAATCTCACTAACACAATTCACCCGGCCAAACATATCACTCAATACTCGTTAAATCAATTGCCCATACAATCGAAATAAACGCGCCGGCATACAACGAGATTAATACAATTAAGACAAATCATGCGTCAATCATAAAAAGACCCCAGCAAATTATAACTTCTCTAATCAAAATGGCGCTCATTTTCGGGGTTCACAAAAAGACACCGCGCCGTAAAGCATACACGAGGTCAAGCTAAATAGTTTCACTATGCACGAGTTATTCGCGCCGATATACAAGAAAGTTTATCGAAGTTCAATTGCAGAAATTATTACGAGTAATTAAATCGATAATTTATCTCGGTTCAACAGCAAATTTAGAATATACGCGTATGCAGTGAAATTTAGCTGCAAATCGCAGCGGGCGGCACAAGTAAGAACGCGGCGTGCGTTCCGCCCGGTCTCAGAAAACGACTGACCGCCGGTCAAGGGGGGGGTCGCGGAGTCGACGCGAGTGCGCTCGCAACGGTCGTACGATATATCACGAACCACACCGAGACTGCCGCGAATTTCAAACTGTCGCCTATACCATGCTATCCAGCGCGAACACTTATCAAAACATAATACATTATTTACAGAACACACGGAATATTGAAAAGCTGTATAAGAAAAGAAAAATACCAAGACCGGTTAAATAAACTTCGTTCTTACAACGCACGTTTTTTTTTAAACTTATTTCGTTTACTGTTGTTAAAAATTCAGCGCACCGCGTCAGCTTTTAAACACAAGTTGAGAAGCAAACAATAGCGGAATACCGTTCGCATCCTGCGTTTGTTGGAATTGTTATGTACTGGTATGTACATATACATATGTTTATGTTTTATCTTTTAGTTTTGCTATTGTTACGACATCTGTCAGGATGTAACAGATGAGTCTATTGTTTTTACTCTTACAATTGCTCGCCCATAACTCAGCCTCCATTGTCAAATTAAAGTAAAGAACCCATTGAACTAGCTACTAAATAACTTTACGCACATGTTAATCTATTCAACTTATTGTCTTATTAGTTTGTTATTGTGATCTATGTAGCCATTGTACTTGCGTCAAATCACACTGTCACAGCTTGAAGTATTGACTCGTATTGTCTTTTATTTGTGGCACACGCTTAAATTTATAGATCATAAACAATACTAACAATACTCCAACGAACGTTCCCATGGTTATTGTTTTACCATTACCTCATAAATCGTAACCGTTCTGCGAAACGACTGCAACCGAGAAAGTGGGAGTTGTGTAATTCAATAATAAATACCGAACATCCATCGGTAAGCGTCAGACTAGATTCAGTATCCATCCGATACAGGCTGAACATATCAGTCCTTAATATCAAAACGCCTCTGTAACCTATAGTGCAACGCTCTCTTCAATGTTAATTGTAACGTGAACATATTTGAATAAACAGTAAATTCAAACAACGTTACTTTCATTATCCTGACAAGAAGTCCATCAAGAGAAATCAATATACCAGCATTCCGCCGGTATATAACAAAATTTTGGTGTCAGAAGTGGGATTCCACTCGACACTTCTCAAGAAAGAAAACAGAAGGTAGTCTCCAGGCTTTTAGTCAAGGAAGAATCCCAAGCTCTGGTGGCACATCCCTTGCGACGGTTTTGGCCTAAGAAAAGCGACAACGCAAGACAGGCGACGACGGCAAAGGAAGCTCTATTCGCGACGGTTTTGGCCTAAAGAAAAGCGATAACGCAAGACAGGCGACGACGGCGACGAGCATCAGGTTCAACACGACGGTTTTGGTCTGGCCTCGACGTACGACGGTGTTTTTCCTGAAAAGAAGAGGAGCAGCTACAGGCGACACTACAAAAAGGCTACAGAGAGCAACTCAACCATCCCTCAGCAGAGCAGCTTCAGGCGTGGCCCCGATGAAACTATCGACTACGACCATGATATTACTGTAAGTCCTATAAATTCACAGTTTCACTATTCCATCTGCCAATCTACTAGTCTCATTATCATTATTATATTTTTTTTTCCTCAATAAATACCTAACGTACGAATTAAATAAAATAATTTTCATAAATTTTTTTTTATAATCACTATTATTAAATAAATTGAAGTAACGAATTAAATAAAGACAAATCATTAGTATATAAATAAATAAAAAATATATATAAATAATTTACCGATATGAATAATACTCTATATACATTGAACGCGCGAACGGAAACGTTGATAAAGGCTAATGTTTTAAGCCCCGGAATAAAAGAGGGTTATGTGGAAAATAAAAGAATCATAGACGGAGTATATTTATCTAGTTGCGTCACTAAAGTTGATGAAAATAACCAGGCTTTCGTATCGATTTTAAATTGTTTAGATAAAAAGGTTGATATTAAAGAAATAAAAATAAAATTAGAATCGTTAAGTTATATAGGCGACGATAATTCCGCCAGTTGTTTTAATTATATAAGCGATGAAAATACCGCGAAATGTTTTAATTATATAGGCGACGATAATTCCGCCAGTTGTTTTAATTATATAAGCGATGAAAATACCGCGAATTGTTTTAATTATATAGGCGACGATAATTCCGCCAGTTGTTCTAAGTATATAAGCGATGAAAATACCGCGAAATGTTTTAATTATATAGGCGACGATAATTCCGCCAGTTGTTCTAAGTATATAAGCGATGAAAATACCGCGAAATGTTTTAATTATATAGGCGACGATAATTCCGCCAGTTGTTCTAATTATATAAGCGATGAAAATACCGCGAAATGTTTTAATTATATAGGCGACGATAATTCCGCCAGTTGTTCTAAGTATATAAGCGATGAAAATACCGCGAAATGTTTTAATTATTTAGGCGACGATAATTCCGCCAGTTGTTCTAATTATATAAGCGATGGAAATACCGCGAAATGTTTTAATTATATAGGCGACGATAATTCCGCCAGTTGTTCTAAGTATATAAGCGATGAAAATACCGCGAAATGTTTTAATTATATACGCGATGAAAATATCGCGAGTTGTTTTAATTGTACAGGCGATGTTAATGCCGCCAATCGTTTAAGTATTATGGGAGATAATAATAATCTCGCCACTTTGTTTAATGATAACTATTCTAAGCTAACATGTAATTATAATTCTAATATTAATGAAAACAGTAAACTCTCACGATATCAAAGGATATGTAATGAACTTAGAACTGATCATTTAAATTATGAAGAAAAACAATCGTTATATAAAATTTGCAATAAATATAGTGAAATTTTCTATTTAGAAGGTGACGAACTGACTTGTACCAATTCAATTGTTCACGAGATAAATACTGGACAACAACAGAACCCAATTAACTCAAAAAGTTATCGATATCCGGAAGTTCATAAAGAGGAAGTAAAAACTCAAATAAATAAAATGTTAAAACAAGGTATTATACGTCCCTCCACTAGCCCGTGGTCATCACCATTATGGGTAGTACCTAAAAAGAAAGACGCTTCAGGAAAAATTAAATGGCGCGTAGTAATCGATTATAGAAAATTAAATAATGTAACCATAGGTGATGCTTATCCATTACCTAATATCAGCGAAATATTAGATCAATTAGGAAACTCAACTTATTTTACCACATTAGACTTAGCTAGCGGATTTCACCAAATAAAAATGCATCCTAAAGATATACATAAGACAGCTTTTTCTACACCTACCGGTTTATATGAATATACTCGAATGCCATTCGGTTTAAAAAATGCACCAGCAACATTTCAGAGATTAATGAATAATGTGCTTAGTGGATTACAAGGATTATATTGTTTTGTCTATTTAGATGACATAGTTATATATGCAAATTCAATAAGAGACCATGAAATAAAATTAGAATCAATATTTAAAAAATTACAACAGCATAAGCTTAAACTCCAACCCGATAAATGCGAATTTATGCGACATGAAGTAGCTTATCTTGGACATGTAATATCTAATAAAGGTGTCTTACCAGACCCAGAGAAAACTAAAGTAATAACCAACTTTCCAGTCCCTAAAAACCCGAAAGAAATAAAATCATTTTTAGGATTAATAGGATATTATAGGAAATTTATAGAAAACTTTTCAAAGCTTACAAAACCTTTAACTAAATTATTAAAGAAAGATACACCATT
The DNA here is from genome assembly GCA_905220545.2 of Melitaea athalia. Taxonomy (NCBI): domain Eukaryota; kingdom Metazoa; phylum Arthropoda; class Insecta; order Lepidoptera; family Nymphalidae; genus Melitaea; species Melitaea athalia. The sequence goes on from HG992180.1 coordinate 19,972,202, forward strand.
TACTTGGACTGAGGAACAACAAGAGTCATTCGATACGATGCGTAACATATTAATATCACCGAAAATATTACAATACCCAGATTTCACTAAAGAGTTTATACTCACCACTGATGCTAGTAACTTTGCTATTGGAGCAGTATTAAGTCAAGGAAACATAGGGAAAGACTTACCGATAGCATACGCCTCTAGAACATTAAATCACGCTGAAAGTAACTATAATACAACTGAAAAGGAACTTCTAGCCATTAAATGGGCAATTCAACATTTTAGACCATATTTATACGGTAGACATTTCAAAATTGTAACTGATCATAGACCTTTAACTTGGCTTTTTAACGTAAAAGACCCAGGTAGTAAACTTGTTAGATGGCGTCTACAATTAGAAGAGTTTGATTATGAAATTATCCATAAACCCGGAAGAGTAAACTCAAACGCAGATTGTTTATCGCGTATTCAAATAAATACCGTTAATAGTACTTTACAAAATTTAGAAACATATACAGACTTCCAGAATTTTTTCTTACAGAATAATGAATTTACAATAAAAGACTTTCTTGAAATAAATGAACGACTTCTCGATAATAAACATAGACATATTGCCTACTTTACAAGCATAAACCTTGATGAGGAAGACCCTTATGTAATTGAAACTTTTTCCCGAGGAAATGATATTGATATTTTACTTTCAGAACCTAGAGAAATATATAAAATTTATAAAACCTCATCCGACAAACAAGTCATATATCATTGTATTGCTAAATATAATCATTACGATACTTTAACCCCGAAAGACTTATTCTATACTTTACGAAATCTACGCGAAGAACTCATTAAAGATCAAATTAAACTCATATACTTACCGAACTTCAAAGATTCTTATAGTTCTCTTCACCCAGATAAAGTAAAACAAATTATCTTTTATATATTTAGAAATTTAGACATTTCCATTAGAATGTGTCATAATAAAATAATAAACCCGAATGCCGACGAAATACCTATCATATTGAAGGAAAATCATAATAGTACATCATCCGGTCATAACGGAATAATTAAAATGTATTCACGAATAAAAACCCAATACAATTGGCCTAATATGAAATCAGATATAATTAATTATGTAAGAAATTGTAAGCAATGTCAAATAAATAAAACTGTGAGGAAAAAGATTAAAGCACCGATGATCATAACAACGACTTCGACATACGCGTTCGAACGAGTAGCTTTGGATATTGTAGGTCCATTACCTGAAACCTCTAAAGGAAATAAATATATATTAACATTACAAGACGATTTAACAAAGTTCTCGCAATCTTTTAGTATGCCTTCACACGATGCAGAAACAGTAGCCGGAAAACTAATATTGTTTATGACTTATTTCGGTATACCTAAGACAATATTGACTGATCAAGGTACAGAATTTATGTCGAATTTATTAAAAGATATTGCAAATATATTTAAGATCAAAAAATTAACTTCAACAGCCTATCACCCCCAAACGAATGGAGCCTTAGAAAGAAGCCATTCCACATTGAAAGATTATTTAAAACAATACGTTTCAAGCGATAAAAACGATTGGGATGACTATGTTCCCCTAGCAATGTTTGCTTATAATACAAGTATACACAGTAGCAGTAAATTTACCCCACATGAACTAGTTTTTGGACAAAAACCTAACTTACCTAGCTCAATAGAAAATGTTAATGAACCTAATTACAATGATTACATACAGAATCTTAAGTACAAATTGAATAAAACTTTGAAAATAGCGAGAGATAATTTAATAGTTAGTAAGGAAAAATCTAAGGTTAGATATGACGAAAAACATAACGTTCATAAATATAAAATTAATGACGAAGTATATTTAAATTATAAAAGCCCTAATAAGCTCATACCAAATTGGAAAGGCCCTTACACTATAATTGCAATTAAACCTAACGCGAATGTTATAATAAAAACCGAAAAAGGAAAACATGTCAGAGTTCACGTGAATCGTATTAAATTAGCTAATAAGAATAACACCGAAAACAGTAAAACGGTAATAAAAAGAAAACCCACAATTAAAAAGATTATTAAACCTCCTGTAGGTTATTCATTGCGATCGCGACGACATTGAAGAATACACAACGTTAATAATGCTATGTTTTATAACGATGCAATCGATAAATAATAATAATCGAATAAATAAAATAAAATAAAGTTTTAACAGACGATAAAGAGATATATATAGTTTAATAAAAAACCAGATTCAAGTCACACAATCAGCAATACAAAACTTTAATTCTACGACAAAAAAAAATTAAATGAAAATGAAAAATTAATATAAAAAAAAAAAAACTTTAAGATCATTGATACATTTATAAATAATACTGATGCAAGTTTAACACTTATAAATTTAAAATCAACGGTTAGTACTCATTTCATTACATTAAGTTCATTAAGTGAAGAAATTTATGAAAACATCGAAATGTTATTACATTCAATTTTATTTGCCAAACAAAATGTTTTACTTCCATATATAATAACTCCAAGACAAGTATATACTGAATAATGAATAATCAGCATTACCTGAAACAAAACATTGGAATCATTAAATGATAAGTTAACAAATAATCTTAATAAAACCTTTGAGTTTCTACCTCAAAGCCATATATCATGGATAGTCTATTGTTTATGTATAAGTATATTACTATATTTAATATTTAAGTTTTGTAAAATAACGCAATCATATAAAACACTTACTTGTAATAACCACGACCCCGATAATTGTAGATGTTGCGTACAAATATTTAACCAGTGTAATCGAAAAAATAATAAGGCAGAAGCCTCAGTTAGAATGGCAGTAAGTAGTAATCTGGATGAAATAACTGAAACAGATGATGAGGATAGCATAGTAAGACAACCACTTAGAATAACTAGATCCCCAAGCGTAGAGTCTCATTCTAGATTTAAGTATACTTATAATTTAAATAATTAAGCACTTGTGTTAAATTTAAGGTAGACATGTATTTTATTTTAAAGGAAAATATTAAAGAAAATGTCGTATTAAACAAAAGAAGAAAAGATTTTTATGTTAACCAATAAATAAATAAAAAAAAAAATCATGAAATTGTTGTTAAAACATTGTAATGAAACAAAATAAAGAAAATTTTTATGTTAACCAATAAATAACGAATTATGAAATTTATTGTTACTAATGTGTTTAAGAATAAGAAATAATTGTAAGCCAACATTTAATATAATTTGTGTAATCTTGTTAGAATAAGGAATACTTACTGTAAGACACACTGTTTATGAGAACATTAAGTTCAGAGACAAGAACTATGTCATTGTGTAAGTTTAATTAGTTGTTATTTTATATTAATGAGAGCGTAACTTTCAATATTTCAGTTTATGTAAACAAACTTTTGTAAACAACTTGTAAACCCCGTTGTTCACTTTAAGTGGGGAGGTGTTATGTACTGGTATGTACATATACATATGTTTATGTTTTATCTTTTAGTTTTGCTATTGTTACGACATCTGTCAGGATGTAACAGATGAGTCTATTGTTTTTACTCTTACAATTGCTCGCCCATAACTCAGCCTCCATTGTCAAATTAAAGTAAAGAACCCATTGAACTAGCTACTAAATAACTTTACGCACATGTTAATCTATTCAACTTATTGTCTTATTAGTTTGTTATTGTGATCTATGTAGCCATTGTACTTGCGTCAAATCACACTGTCACAGCTTGAAGTATTGACTCGTATTGTCTTTTATTTGTGGCACACGCTTAAATTTATAGATCATAAACAATACTAACAATACTCCAACGAACGTTCCCATGGTTATTGTTTTACCATTACCTCATAAATCGTAACCGTTCTGCGAAACGACTGCAACCGAGAAAGTGGGAGTTGTGTAATTCAATAATAAATACCGAACATCCATCGGTAAGCGTCAGACTAGATTCAGTATCCATCCGATACAGGCTGAACATATCAGTCCTTAATATCAAAACGCCTCTGTAACCTATAGTGCAACGCTCTCTTCAATGTTAATTGTAACGTGAACATATTTGAATAAACAGTAAATTCAAACAACGTTACTTTCATTATCCTGACAAGAAGTCCATCAAGAGAAATCAATATACCAGCATTCCGCCGGTATATAACAGAATCAAAAAATATATACGAGTATACACTAACCGTTTACCGTGGTTTTAAAATTGAAATTGAAAAAATCTTTATTTGTGGTATACACCACTTAAACAGGGTTTCTTAACCTGTGGTCCATGGACCCCTAAGGGGTCCGTGTTAAGAAAGCTTAAGTCCATGGCAAGAATACTTATGTTGTGAGTAAATATTTTCACTTTGCGCGTAATCAAAACAACTCCTCAATTTGATATTCTAATCCAGCATAAGCAGCAGCAACCGTCACACTAGTTATTTAAATGTTAAGTTTGATCACAAACAATAAAAGGTGATTGAAGTAAAGCATCGTTGTTTTTTTTTTTTTCTTTTTCTTTTTTTGGAATGGGTCTATGGACTCTTTAAAATTTTTAAAGGGGTCCATCAATAGAAAAAGGTTAAGAAACCCTGACTTAAAGACTGTTCAATAACGTGCTGGATTGATTTTCACCAAATATCGCTTTTACGTAAGAAAACCGCTTCGAAATCATCTCAGTTCGAGATCTACGTTACCACAGACAGACATTGGCATCAAACTTATAACATCTCTCTTTTTGTGTCAAAGCTAAAAAAAGATTTTTTTGTGTAAAAAGTAAGTTATGTATTAATCCTGGCATGGCAACAGCAATCGTAGCTCAAACTAAAAAGAAAAACAATAACATCCGTCAATCACCACACATTCTTGTTACTAATGTACTTTCAATTGTTTACAATATGAATCTCACTTCTTGTAAATTTTAAAAAGCCTATTGCTGTTGATGGAGACTTAAATATAATATCATATGTAAGCGCATAACTTCAGAAAGATGATCCAAATATAATAATCAATTTTGTCTTAGTTATTTTAAGATAGGATCTACACAAAATAAAAATAAAAAGACATATTTACGAAAAAAATGGCCGTTCGAAGATTGCCGAATCAACTAGTGTGTATATCCATATCCATAAGTATATATATATTCTATAGATATATAAATATGCCTTAAGTGTTGCTAAATTTGGGTGAATTGGCAATTGATCTTGTTTTATGATCGATTTTTCTATTTATACCAATTTAGTGAACGTTTTGCAGACAATTTTTTGAGGTCACACCTTGAATTGTTTGAATTAATTGGACGCGCTACCGCGTTTCTTTGTTATCGTTTCATTTCAGAATAAATTGACTTTTCGTTTCGAAAAATCTACTTATAGATTAAGCGAAAAACAAACGACTGCGAAGAGAATAATTATTCGGATATATACATTTTTAGTATTATTTTTTTATCGATAAAAATAAAATAAAAAAACTCCTTTAGAAAATTACCTTAACACCTTTATTTTATTTACAACTAGAATTGGTCGAGCCATTCCCCAGTTATGCGCTTATCAACATTTATTTTTATTATATAAATCTATCTATACTTATTATAAAAAGTAGTCCCCCGGCCGCGTCTTTCTGTCCTCCTGTCTGTCTGAACGCGATAATCTCGAAAACTACCAATCGGATTTTTATACGGTTTTCAACAATAGAAAGAGTGATTCTTGAGGAAGGTTTAGGTGTATAATTTATTATGCTTTTATGTAAATTAGCAGAAATACGACGATAGATGTTGAAGAGGTCGCAAAAAATCTTGCCAACGGGGAGCTTTCCACGCGAACGCCGCGTAAACTAGCAAAGATATAGTTAAGAAATGTACTAGAGAATTCAAAATCTATAAAAATGCTACAAAAAAGTCCGCAATAGCATACCTCTATACGGTTGACTTACAATAACCACTTTTATGTTCAAATTTTTAATTAAAAACCTTACGTCATTTTCAAAGCTATTTTTTTTAGTTCAGTAGGTATTAATCCTTATCCAAATAAATATGTTATTTAGCTTAGGCGTTTAATGCAGATTAAAATTGCCCTTTACACTATATCAATCAGATGAATAGTTTTTGAGATATCGTCGTTAGAAGTAATTATTAAAAATAATAATTATTGTTAATGCGCAACGAAGTGGGCACGGGTCGGCTAGTCATTTATAAAAATATATAATAATTATCGAATGATATAATAATAATAGCAAACGCCAATAATAATAACAGTCATTACGCAGACTATAGGTACATTAGACACTGTAGGTATAGCTATCATACATATACATAGACTATACATAAAAAACTTACGCTTTTTTTAAAGTTACAGACGTTTTTTGCTGCCTAGGGTACTCCTCCGCAACGCTCCATAAGCAAAGATTTAAATAAGGAACTTCGTTCCAAAATTTTAACCACATTATTCAATTTAATGCAGTCGTTCGGAAGTTAGGCGCGTACATACGTTACGGCAGCGATTCAATTTTATTTATATTGATTAGCTGCTGTACCCGCGACTTCCTCCGCGTGGAATTTAACAAAAAAGATATTGTTCAGTTCGCATTTATTTAAAAAAAAAACTAAAAGAAAAGTAGCCTAAATTATACCTTATTACATCATCTATCTGCCAGTGAAAGTCCCATCAAAATCGGTCCAGCCGTTTCAGAGATTAGCCGGAACAAACAGACAGACACAGACAAAAATTGTAAAAAATGTTTTTTTTTTGGTATATGTACCGTGTATAGATCCATATGCATTTAGTAAAAAGCGTAAGCGGTTATTTTAATATTACAAACAGACACTCCAATTTTATTTCTTTGTATAGATGATTCATCGAAACTAGTTACGTCCCAAGTAACTGTATTATGCCACCCATATAACCAAAAATCTGCGGAATTTAAACCGACAACCAAGACAGTCTTATCGAAATTGTTGATATAATTCTTTGAACATATTTTAATCCGTATTTCAAAAGGGGTAGATTTCAAAGTTGCGTGAAGAAAGTTACATTTAAGTCGAGTCCTATTTATCTTAACGGTCCAATTTATCTCGTCCCAGAGCTGCACTCATTGCATTTTCCAAAGAATGCACATCAGTCGTTTATTCCGACTGATGTGAAAGCGATGGCAATTTATATTCACTTGTTTCTGTCGTCTGTTATTTTGATGACGTGATTTATTTATCCAAAAAACTAATTAGGAACTATTTATATATGAATTTTTTTTCTAATCGTGCATTTTTATCTATTGTTATGTAAGTGTATTAAAGAGCTGTTTTAGCTTGTGTTCTTTGTTAATTTTTAAACAAATAACATATATTTAATAAATTAATTTTAATTTATAATCAGAATTATAATAAAAATATAAAATAATATTCATAAAAAAGGGTTTTATTACATTTTTTTGCAATACCGTTACAAATTTTAAAATGTAATCTTTAATAAATACATCCTTACTCAATTGGTATTAAGACAATAATTTCAAATAGCTACAAATCAGTTTCCTAGCATTAAAGATAATTGGCGCCATCCAGCTGAGTCTAATACATAATATGTATGTATCTCATTGGATTATGATAAATTTACTTGAGATATAGGTACCTAATAGCGAATAATGAGCATATAAAAATACCTTATAAATTATACATTCGAGTGTCGGTTCTAGCAATGGTCTGGGTGATGACGTAACGTAAGGGTTGTTAAACCATTATTATTAGTACTTTCTATCGAAATAAAATGGAGAATTGTTTCCTATTTTCTGCGCCTTTTTATTTATGAACCGAAATATCCCCATGAATACAAATCGCAAATCGTAAACAACGTCTGGGAATTAAATTTTGTATTTGATTTAGTGCTGTGATCTGGCGCTTTTTTTCTTAAAAAAATGTTTGTTAAACTTGGAAGTATTTAGCAGATCAATCAACGCTATAAAATAATTCCCTTAAAAAAATTTACAGTTTGCTACCTGTAATATATTATACATATTTAATTTAACAGATATATCTTTTAAAGTCCAAAAAGTATTTTATATAAATAGTACAAACAACAAACATTAATTACACCTTATAATTCCACAACAAAAGAACATATTTTTATCGGACACAAAATCAAAATGCATTTAATATTATTTAATAGAGTGGTGTGTATGTATGACTACCATATCAGGATCGATAGAAATCTAACAAACGTGGAATTTTATGTTCGTTGTTATGTTATTAACGTTTAATTAGCACATTTATTTAATTTTATTACTCTTCAGATCCAGCAAAAACTCGTTATTTAACGCATTCAATTTGTTCATTAACGTTATAAAAAATAATAAAACAGGCCTCCGTCTTCCTTTACGCAAGGATGTAACACATTTTATGACACCAACTATTTTTAAATATTACGATAATACGTAGCCCTTGAAGGTCAACAAATATCCGTCTTTAAATTTTACAACACATAATACAGGAATAAATACGTTAGTACGCTTGTTTTTCAAACAAATAAAATTTATTTAAAACAAAAGTTTATAACACGGTAGCTGCAGGAGAGTTGTTATTACTTATTAGTTAGTTATCTGTTAGGCTTATCTTTTATACGTGAGTTGAGTCGAAGATTTTGTACGACAAGAGTCGGTTTTAATGTTTAAATATGAAATTATATTGCGTCATTTTTAAATATGTTCCAATTTTATTTAAGCAGAACTTACTCTCGGGGGAGTCGTTTCCTCACCGTCATGGCAACGTCATAAAAATATCGGGACTACCAAAATAATTATCTCGATAGATAGGTATTTTTGTACTTATACATATATATATTTAAACTGAATGTTTGCATTTTGTACCTGCTCCTGCGATTGATTTAAATGTCTGCTTTTGTTCGAGTCTTCAGAACGACTTATGATCAAAGTAGACACAGACTATTTACGCTAACACTTGCAATTTAGATTCCCATGACCAATGTTTATATAGGCCACACATATGTTAGACGTAAGTAGAAGTCTGTGTTAGTTGTTGTGTCTTCACATCCCCTTACATTTGTAATATAAGTAAGTAGGATTTCCTTTTTTTTGTCGTCAAACTTCACTTAACATGTCAAATATTTATATACGTAATCCAAATCCAAAAGTTTACTTGGGCGTATAATTATATTTATGTAATCGGGATTTTCATTCTACCCAGGCTCAACGAATATGAGGGCATTAATGTGATGTATAATAGCATAAAACCTTCCTTGACACACAGGCTATCTAACGCAAATAGATATTTTAAAACGGCTCCGACAGTTGTTAAGATCAAACAAAACACTTTAACTTTAGCTATATACTTAAAATATATACCTAAAAAATATTTGAGCAAAGCAAATGTCAGATATTGTGACATAAAACAATATTTAATTACAAAAAATGAATATTGTAAAATGTTAATACAAAAATATAACAGTAACTTCACTCATATTACAAACTATATCTATGTAAAGACTGTATAAAAAAAATTGTATGAAAAAGTATTTTCAAATGGTTTGTTTATCTTATAAATTAGTTTACGAATCGTAGACTACACAAGTTCTCGGTGTAAGCCCTCACTGCCCACATGCCGAGATCGTAACAAGCGCATCTCTTCGTGATCCTTCGAGTGTTCGTAATCTCAAGTGTCTGAACCCGATGCACTTCAAGTGCACCTTTCCCATTTCTATTTCACTGCATACCAATTTAACCCGTATTTCAATGTGATAAGTACTATAATTATGAAATGAAGGATAATTTGCGGACAACCTAGTTCAAATAGATTTCATGGAATATTATACCAACGTCGTAAAGAAATGAAGGTCAAAATACGAAATTAATTAAATTTGTAGATTAAAATTTACAAGGATTGTTAGAATCCATGATTGTTAGGATTTAATTCTGTTGCTTATATTTGAGCGTACACAGATAATACTCGTATTTACTTGAACACAGGTCAACAGTATTTTTTGGAAATCTGTGTTCTTAACTTCTTACACAAGACACACACACGAAAATAAAAATGTACGGTGTAAAAGGCTATCAGATTTGTTTTAAATATATGTAATTATATTTTGATAAGCGATATTAAATAACTTAGTTATGAAATAATTGTGTTTGCTCGCAAACGAAAAAAAAACCGACTTCAATTACATCGACAAGTAATAGGTACAACGTAATAAAACGAAAAAAAAGGTCAAGTAAATACGCGCTATTAAAGATTACTCAAAAAGTTGTAATCAGATCTCGATCTAATTTAAACAAAACTACATGACAAGTATTAGCTTTCGATTAAAGTAAGAGTCATCAAAATCGGTACACCGAGTAAAAAGTTATGCGGTATAATACAACGTAGGTCGACGAAAAAGTAGTCAAGTAAATACGCATTATTAGATATAACTCTAATAGTACTTGTCAGATCTCAATTAAATTAACATGGGACCACATGACACGCAACACCTTTCAATTAAAACAAATTTGATCGAAATCAGTCCATCCAGTCAAAAGTTCTGAGCGAACATACATAAAAAAAATACAGTCGAATTGAGAACCTCCTCCTTTTTTGGAAATCGGTTAAAAAGTACCGTCTGCGTCGGACCACGTCCTAGCTTTACTAGGCAGTCACTGGACTGTCTGATTTGTAGTTCTAATGATAGACATGGGCATTTAGAACTCATGGATGTTAATTTTAATTATAAAAAATAACGTAGTTGTTATAAATCTAAAGACTTAAATGCAATTATCTGCAAAACAATTTCCGTAGCAAATAAAAACTTTAATTGATTAAACTCGTAACTAAACAAAAAAAAATTGCAGCACTACTACAAGAAACAAAAAAATCAGTAAGCACTACATAATTACAAACTAATTAAACAGATATTTCAGACTGAGACTTAATTTATGAGCTAGTTTCTGTTCATTTATATTTAACTAGCAGCACGCCCCGGCTTCGCTCGGGTAAAATAATTATTTTGTGATCTTTTTTAGTCCTATAATTCAGTCGTACATCATTTTTTCTTATCTTTAAGCATTTAAGTAGCGCACGCGAAGGATAGAAATATTTGAGACGATTTTTTACACCTTGGTGAACATAACCCGTTTTTTTTTTTTGCACATGTCTAAGTTTTTAAGAAATAAAATATAGTCTATGTTACTTCCTAATAATGTAGCTTTCTATTAGTGAAAAAATCATTAAAATCAGTCCAGTACTTTTGGAGCCTATTCAATAGAAACAAACAAGCAAACAAAAAAATCGTTCCTCTTTATAATATTAGTGTAGATAACATGTTATTGATACATTTTAATGAATCAAACCGTCACACACTCTTCTTAATTTGTCACGTAATGACGTAACGCTATCTTTACTTACAACTTTCATTAAAAGATTATGACAATAAGTGTTGCTACATGCACCGATTCATATCAAAAACCATATTTTTAATGTATCTGTTACCGGCCAAACCCGATTTCAGGACAAACTAGTTTTGCCTAGTCCAAACTAGTTTATCCTAAGCGTGATAGGATAAACTAGTTTAGCCTAGTCCAAACTAGTTTGTCCTAAGCGTGATAGGATAAACTAGTTTAGCCTAGTCCATACTAGTTTGTCCTAAGCGTGATAGGATAAACTGGTTTAGGCTTTTCCAAACTAATTTGTCCTGAGCCCGATAGGATAGACCAGTTTAGTTCATATTATTTTTTATTTATGTGTTACCCACATATGAGGAAATTCTAAATATTTTTTTTCCACTTCAGCCTATCACAGGCCACTGTTGGACATAGGCCTCCACAAGTTTGCGCCCGACATTATGAAGCGAACTCATGTGTTTTGCCCAGAGTCACCATGCTGGGCACGCGGGTTGGTGACCGCAGGGCTGGCTTTGTCGCACCGAAGACGCTGCTGCCCGTCTTCGGCCTGTGTATTTCAAAGCCAGCATGGATGGTTATCCCGCCATCCGCCGGCTTTTTAAGTTCCAAGGTGGTAGTGGAACTGTGTTATCTTTATCCCTTAGTCGCCTCTTACGACACCCACGGGAAGAGAGGGGGTGGCTACATTCTTTAGTGCCGTAACCACACAGCATATTTTTTAATCATATCAATTTTTTTTCGATTCAGCGGGGTTCGAACCCGCACCTCCAAAATACCGTGTCTAAGTTTATGTGTTTTTTAATATAAATAATAAACATATCTCAATTATTAAAATTGTTGTGCCATCAAAGCAAACGATATGAAAATAATATATCAATCTTTTTTTCTAATTTTTTTCGATCCAGAGGGGTTCGCCACGGTTGCGTTAAAACCGAATAAAAATCATCATATCAAGAATTTCGATCTAGCTGGTACATCGTTCCATAGCTTAATTGGCTAGAGCATCGACACGGTATTTCGAAAGTGCGGGTTCGAACCCCGCTGGATCGAAAAAAATTTGATATGATTTAAAAATATTTAGAATTTCCTCATGTGTGGGTAACACATAAATAAAAAATAATATGAACTAAACTGGTCTATCCTATCGGGCTCAGGACAAATTAGTTTGGAAAAGCCTAAACCAGTTTATCCTATCACGCTTAGGACAAACTAGTATGGACTAGGCTAAACTAGTTTATCCTATCACGCTTAGGACAAACTAGTATGGAGTCCTAGTCCAGCGACAGGCTGGCCTCGGCGAAAAGGCCAGACTTCTCCTCCATGGGGACTGTCCGGCTCACCTCTGAACAGTCCCGACGACGCCGTGTCTAGCAGGACCGGGTTCCCATCCCGGCCCGACACGGGCAACGGGGGCATTACTGGAAGCGCATTAAGTAGCGCCTCCTACGCACCCCCATTCGTCGCCCGCGGGTGGAAGCCACGTCGGCGGCCTCCTCTCTCACCCGCTCGTCGGCCTCCTTCTGGGACATTACTGCCTCGCAGAAGGAGACCATCGCCTTCCAGGACTCGTCGTCGCCGAGCATCGCGGTGATGACGCTCGGGAGTGACAAGTCCCCTCCGAGGACCGACGTCAGACCCTGACGCAGTGCCGCCCATCTCGGGCACACCTCGAGAGTGTGCTGGGCAGAGGCTAAACTAGTTTATCCTATCACGCTTAGGATAAACTAGTTTGGACTAGGCAAAACTAGTTTGTCCTGAAATCGGGTTTGGCCGGTAACATATCAAAATAAAAGTAGATCTAATAATACATACGAGGAATGTATACGAGCGAAATTTATACGAAGTGATATATATTTGGTTTGCTTCTGCCCAATATAAGTACTTCCTCTTACAACCTAAATCATTATATTCTTAATATTTTTGATAGAGAATGTTTTTATTAATATAAGGCCCGCCCTTTTAAATGACGTCATGAAATGGAGGAATTTCTCAATTCTTTTTCTCTGTATTTTTTTTACGTGCATTATTACTTCATAACTTTTACTGTGTGTACTGATATTGATGTTTCTTTTTTTAATCGATAACTGGTACTTGTCATGCGAATCCCATTACCGTGTGAGTCCTATTTAAATTTCATCGTGATATGACGTTTTTTTGTTTATTTATCCCTAGTACTGCTTATTTAATTGACTATTTTTGACTACCTACATATCGATGTGAATTGAAGTCTGTTTTTTTTTTTCGTATACGAGTAAACCTAATTATATACAATAGAGGTCAAGAGTATTGTAGGGTAAAAGTACATATATTTTTATATAATTCTTATTAGAAATAGATCTAAACTATGAAAAAGAAAGTAAAAAAGATAGTCGATGAGTGACCTGACAAGATTAGCACGCGTGACTGACTGCGGTCGGAGGATCGCGTTGCAAGCGCATCTTGTGTGGCTCGCAGGGTTGACCGCACCTGATTTATTTATTTACATTTCTTTACTTGTTGCGTTTTGCAGATATACTATTACTGTGATGTAACTTATACATGAAATGAAAAAAATTCACTTAGATTGAGTAAAATGCTTAAGTATAATTGCTTTATGCGATAAGACCACCTTTTGTACTGCTAATTTATTTGAATTTTTTTTCTGGTGTACAAAAATGAATATATTATTATTTATTATTATTATAACGTATTTAGCATAGTCAATGTTCTGTTCTACTGACAAATTATTGTTTCACTGACCATAGTTGCAAGGTCTGTCTTTTTACTGGTTTAACGTTTATTACTTCTACTAATTGTATAAAAGTCACGACCACTATTGAAAATTAAATAATTTTTTAATACCTGACCATAACTAAAATAAACAAATTTACTTTCATACGGTAGCAACAATAAGCGTTATTTTCTCTTTGAAACCAATCAAAAATTCAATTTATTAGCTTTCGAGCCAATTGTCGTTATAATTATCACACTTTCATTTGCAACGGAGAGCGTTTAATTACACGGCTATCGTCATCTTTTTCATCTAAAAAACGTTTTTTATCAATTTGATTCAGATGTTAGAACACGCGAGGTTCTCTTTATAGCAATATTTGTAGCATATATTACAATATATAACAAATATGGCGTGTATAATTGAACGCTATATTTTAAGAATCTGCTAGTTCTTTATATGTACTCGCATTAAAGTATAAAAAAGACAAATTAGCACAGTTGTCACAGCAATACAACTGAGGTAGGGGCTAGGGCACAGCACGAAATTTCCTGCTCAAAAAATGGAGCAGCCCGACTGGGGTAGTACCTCGACCTTACAGAAGACGACAGCTAAATAATACTCTTTTTAAGCAGTATTGTATTCCTGTTGGTGAGTAAGGTGACCAGAGCTCCTGGGAGGGATTGGGGATAGGGTCGGCAACGCGCTTGCGATGCTTCTGGTGTTGCAAACGTCTATAAGCTACGGTAATCGCTGACCACCAGCAGGTGAGCCGTACGCTTGTTTGCCGACCTAGTTATATAAAAGAAATAAAAAATATGCTAGTGAACGCTATCACGTTGCCCACTCATAGCCATACAAATATGTTTCATAGTAAATAGGTTTTTTTGTCGAGCATTAATGTTCGTATACTTATTGAAAAATTTTGTAGACGATAAGTTCAAGAGTCGAGCAATATGCGTAAACCTAAAGCATTTGATTTAAAAGGCAATTTAACACATGACACATCTCATTGAATAATAAAACCCGTGACGAATGCAATAAAATTTTATATATGGCGATAAAATGTTTTATCGTGATATCATCACTGGGTAGTCGATATTATTGAATTAAAATATGATAAAAATTTCCCGTTATCATTTACTTTGCTTAACGCCTCATCATATGGCGCCTACTGAGATAGTGCTTAACAGATAATATATAAGTGAGATTAGCTTTTAACAGTCATTGTTGCTGTGTTGCTTGTTACTTTTATATACTTTACTAGCCGACCCGTGCCCACTTCGTTGGGCGTTATAATCCATTTCACATAAGAAGGGTACGGTGAAATTTGATATGTTCCAATACACTCTCACTATTTTCAGCAAATCAGATAAATATAAATGTTTTAAAATCACCAATTAATTTCTAAGGCAAATAATAATGCTTGATTAGATTGAATTGTTGACACGGCACGTCAGAGGGCGCAGGTTCAAATCCTGCTCGAAAATTTTGATAATTTTTATCTTTTTCCTTTTATCTTGTCACTCCTGAATAGTGTAGCTTTCTGTTAGCGAAAGAATTTTCATGATCGGATCAGTATTTGCGAAGATTACCCCGTATATACAAACAAAGTTATAAACTTTACCTCTTTATAATATTAGTATAGATAAATATTTATCTACGCTGAACTATATATAGTTGTACTATTGCTTACTTTGCATAACCTTATCGAGAGTTGTGTTGAACTTAAAGAATATGTACCTATTTTAAGTTTATCTGATAGTAAGCGGTAAATATATTAGCCATGATTAGCTGTAAATATCTATTACTTGAGAAAGTTCTACCATAGTAAATATTCAAGTCACAGAGAATATCCGCTTTTATCTAAAACATATTTGTAAGGAATAACGGAGTTCCTTGCCTTTTCTTCTCTGCAGAATCTACATTTAGAATCGGTGGCAGTTCGCTTTAAATGTAATTAACTAGTTAAAATTATTATAATATTAATTTGTAAAATGACGATTTAAAAGTGTTTTTAAAGCCTACTTCAATAAAATAATTTTTGATTATGATATTTTGATGACAACTAAAAACATTTTTCGTTTATAAAATCACAAATAAAATGACACATAATTAATAAAATCTGATATTACATGTATAGCTTAGATATTATTTTGTCAATATAAACGCATATATAATTCTCTCATAATCCGACGTTCTCATGATTGTTTCTTATCGTTTAATGAGTTATAAATATGCTTGCAATGGAATGCGAACACATAGTCTAATGATAGAGAACTGTGAGTTCAATGACTGAAGAAAATGCGGCTTTTCAATTACGAGTATTATAATTATGATTAATGATTTTCTTATAAATGATTATACAAATGATACACTTTTGTTCATTAAAATTTGTCACCTTATACTTGTATCACAATATGAATATATTGTCTTATGTAACTAACAAATATGTACCTATATTCTTTATTGCACATTAAAATACAAATTATACAACATGTTTATAATAAATGTTCACAAGGGCGAACTTATCTCTAAAAGAGATCTCTACCAGCCTACCCATAAACTAACTACTTGCTAATGGCACGAAAGATAACGTAACTTTTTAAAATATCTGCCAAGTTTGTTGTTTGGTACGAAGACGAAGACGCAGAGAGAAATGCTCACAAAGACATAAAAAATGCGTGAATTGGATTCTCCAGCGTCTATTAGGTATAGATCGTTAACTTTTCTCACTGAACGCATTGATCTTGAATCCCGTGTTGGAAATTCAAAAATGAATACATTATAATCACAAACGTTCAGACCACAACCACCATGCACCATAGAAACCTTTTTCAAGTACGGGGACCAAATTCGCGTTTGTTAGAGCAATAGTAATTTCTGACCAATGGTAGACCCGTCGTCAGCTTGGAAAACTATGTCAATACTGAAATATTCACTTGATATACGAGACAGGAGAAGTCACTGATAAATCCTAGGCCGAAGTAATAAATTTGAATCTAGACTATCGAAACTCCGAGACGGTTAGTTCAAAGCGGAGAGGAAATTGATATTTCAGGCACGACCGCTACTAACTCGAGCATGATAAACTTCTATTACTAGGAGCATGTACAATGGACATCGGTTCCTGTGAAACGATCGTAAAAATACGCTTTTAAGGTTCCGCTCCGAAACAAAATTTTAAAGGAACAAATAGGCTATTAGGTTCAGATCGCTAAACAAAATTTAAGGAAATCCTTTGTATCGCGTACTACGATCGAATTTGGATTTAAATGTACTCATTCATGTATACGACTTTCTTCCAATGTATTGAAAAAAATAAGCACTTGAAAACTCAATTCCATCCCTAGATCATTTGATATCGGTCAACCCTTTCTCTCAAATAAGCGTTCACGGTTCAGTGGCTTTACTATTGTAATACATAACCTATTTCCAGAAACAATAAACGTTTTAATCGACAGGCCGTGGCGCAATAATCCAGTTTATTATCGACATTAAGACACTTTTACAAACTAAATCTAGATTTCTCTTCATGGCTAGACTTTCTAAGCTAACCCAAATAGGCGGGCAAAAATTATTGTTTACAACTGCTTTCAAATTAAAGCTTCTCGGTAGCTTTAACTCGTGTAATCGTGAGATGCAATGATAGATACAAGTTCTAGGTAATGTTTTACAATTCATGTGACATGATATTAAAGGTAGTTTGTAGTTATATTATATTATAATTTTTATTATATTATAATATTTATTATATTAAAAAATATATGTACACTAAAATGTCTCTTTTCAAAAGTACTTACAAACATAACACGCTTAAAAGTTGAAATACTCTTAGAATTACTATTATTTAAAAAATCATTTTTATTAAAAAATATGTATATAAAACTACATATTAATTATTTTTTCTTTTGTTTCAGATTATCCTCAACCGATTCAACAAAAAATCAAAAAGTTGCCAATCCGAAAATCCTCTTTCAGCTAAAAATACATCAATAGTTTCCCTTTATATCGTTCCTTAACAACAATATGACTTGATTTAAATCATATATACAGTGTTATGTTTAAGTGTTGTTCAGTGATAAAATAAATTGTTAGTAAGAATCGTGCCAGTATTAAAAATGGAAGCTTTGGAAAGGAGGGGAAATATGATCGCAATCAGTGCGATGCTGTTCATCGTGTTCTCATCTCAGTGTAAGTATAAACTTTTGTAATTGAACCAAAAAGTAGTTATTTATGACACACGCAATTTTTACAAAACAAGGTTGACTAGATCTACGACAAAAAAATATTAAAAAGCTTAAACAAAATAGTTTGTAGTAAATAATAAAAATAAAACAAATCAATTTTAAACATAGAAGCAAAGTCGTTTTAAAAGGTTAAAAAAATGTTAAAAGAAAATTCTAGCACAGCAGCGTATAACTGAAGAATCTAATAGGCCCTAATAAGCATCGATTTCTTAATGATGACAATATCTGTCTTAGCTTCCAAACATATTCCGTACTAATCATTATTTATTGACGTAAAGATAAAGCTAAGGCGAAGTTAGTCTATTAATATAATGACATCAACGTAAAACTAATAATACAATATAATACAATATATAACACTTGGACCTTGGAGTAGCAGTGCAAAAAAATTCTTAAATGAGATAACTTCTCGCCTTATTGCCTCCACTGGTGACAAGAGGGCTGGTGCATTTTTTGCCCAGAGAATCGGCATAGCGATTCAACGGGGAAATGCTGCCAGCATTCTTGGCACAATTCCACGCGGACATGATTTGTATCAAAACTATCTGTAAATATTTAGTTCTTAAGTTGTGTCTTGTAAATATGTATAATGTTTAATAAACTATTGTAATACTTATATAATACAATTCTCGTTTCTACTTAATGCTACCATAAAAGCCTTAATACCCAAGTTTATAGTTCGAGTCATAATCTAAGATCAAACGCATTGTGAACTGTAAAAGCACTAAAATGCCAAGACCAGTGTCTAGCCTTGACCATTACACGCCCGAATATTTCATTCTATGAAATATCTTTAAAATAAATATTAATGTCTTAGAACAACAAAATTTTAATTTATAGCCATTTGTGTAAATTAATTCCATTTTGTTATCCTAAAAATCTGCGTTTAATTTTTTTTTTTTTAGCTATGAATAGTGGCTTTAACATAAATTGTCCATGCAGGTAAATACGAGATATAAATATTCGAGTCTATACCATTCTATGCTTTGACATATTTACAGAACAAATCTTTATCTATACAAATAAATAAAATTGGAGTATCTGTTTGCAAAATCAAAATAACCGCTTTTTACTATACGGTACATATATCAAAAAACATGTTTACATTTTTTGTCTGTCTGTTAGTTCCGTCTAATCACTGAAAAGGCTGGACCGATTTTGACGGGACTATCACTAACAGATAGCTGATGTAATAAGGAGTAACTTAAGCTACTTTTGTTATAGAAATATATTTATTTTATAACTCTGCGAACTGAACAATAACTTTTTTGTTAAATTCCAAGCGGACGATTCGCGGGGACAGCTAGTTATATATAAAGTAAAAGTATCTTTATAACAATACTAATACCTACACTTTACTTTATACCAAATCAAATATTACATATAACAAAAACTATCTGCCCCAAGTTTATAACTCGTAGATATTGTGGTACATGTCAAAAGATACTTACTGTCTTATTGTAAAATAATACATGAAAGCCATTAACCAGAAGAAGAAGAAGAAGTAAAATAATACAAAATCTTTGAACACTTTTGATTCTACGTAACTTGACAGGTCATCCAACCATGTAGTAGACGGCGAAATATCGGGAGTTTCAAAATAATAATTGTTGACCGTTGACATGCAAAGATTTACAACAAGTTTAAAATTTGTTGTAAATCTTTGCATACAAGATGCTGTATGATGACATAGGCCTCCCCAAGTTCGCGCCAGACATCCCGGTTTTCCGCAATCGTCATCCAGCGTACACCGGCAATCTTACGTAGATCGTCGCGTCGGTCCAACGGGCCGGAGGACGTCCCACACAGCCCACACTACGTTTGCCAAGACGCGGTCTCGACTTAGATTACTAATGGCTATAAAATTATTCAATACTTCAATAGTTTCAATTTATCAATTACAAATAAATAAATATATTATTGTAAATTCATTAAATTAATAACTATTTTTCAGTAGTCGCTATATACATACTTACTGCTATCAAATATATAACCTTTCGGGTTCAACTTCTTATCAGTTACTCTGATTAGTCTGTAAAACTACAAACTTCGTGTTTCGTTGCTATGAGCTAATTATGTAGGTATACGGTGTGCGGCCTATAATGCCTTGTAATTACTAGCATCGAATTCCCAATGAGCAAAGCGAGGCTAATGTAATAATTGTACATTATTTCTACGTTGAATAATGGTGACTACAAGTTCTGCTATGTGTGTACTACATATATCAAATACTAGCTGCACCGCGCGGCTTACAGGCGATAATTTGAGAAAAAAATAGCCTAAAGCCCAAATGGGCTATTCAACACAAAAAGAATTTTTCGATTCGAACCAGTAGTTCTTGAGATTAGCCCGTTTAAACAAACAAACTTTTCAGCTTTATAATATTAGTATAGGTATAAATTATCATATTATATGTATGTATGTATATGTGTATGTGTGTCTATGTAGGTATATTTAGACGATTATGTCTCACTTTAAATGATATATCATAATTTGTACACCTACACCGACACAATACCATCTCCTCTGCCCCTGGGTTGCCTGAAAGTTATATTATCGAAGTTTATTAGCTGCTATAATTTAAAGACGTCTTTGCAATAAATGCATAAATACAACAATAATAGTCATGGGATTAAACTGACCAAAAATCCATTTAAAGCACGCCTAATTATATGGGAAACTACAAATCATCGCATTTTGTAGAATGAATGGAACAGTAAGAATAAAAGTAGGAGAACCTGTACGAGTCATGGTTCTATGTTTTTTTACGAGTATAAGGCGAAATAAGGGTTCATTCCGGCAACCGTATTCTATAAGCGCCTCCAACACCAAAAGACAAACTCTACCTCCGCTATCAACGTAGCGCATTTTCCGGAACTCTGTCTACCTTACCTCAGAAACTAAAACTACTTGGGACGGTTTAATTTGGCTGTGATCTACTGTAAGATTAAGAAACTACCTCAGGCATCCTGTTTAGGTTTTTGAGCAAAATATTTCCTACTACCTAAGACTTAACACTCAATAAATGTAAATATTTAGTACGTCTTATATTAATACGTAGATATACGCCGCGTTGGTGCAGCGGTCACAGCACTGGTTTGTGTCGCTGGCGGTTGCGGGTTCGATCCCCGCACACGACAACATTTGTATTGGCCATACAGATGTTTGCTGTGGTCTGGGTGTTTGTGCAGTCCTTGTAGGTCTGCCCACCGTGCCTCGGAGAGCACGTTAAGCCGTCGGTCCCGGTTGTTATCATGTACACCTGATAGCGATCGTTACTCTTAGTAGGGAGTATATCCGCCAACCCGCATTGGAGCAGCGTGGTGGATTAAGCTCTGATCCTTCTCCTACACGGGGAAAGAGGCCTATGCTCAGCAGTGGTATATTACAGGCTGAAGCGAATACGTAGATAGTCTTAAAACAAAATAAGAATTTTCAAATAATTACATTATTAACTTCATCCCAGGTGTCGATGGCAAGAATCACACAAAGATGTCGTATGTGTGTCCCCCACACTTCATCCGACTCGGGCACAGCTGCTACTTCTTCAGTGAGAACAAAGCGACGTGGCAAACTGCACTCTTCTCTTGCAAGGTAGGTTTAATGATTTCTTAAACAATTACACAGAGCTTCGATCGGAAACCGTAAATAAAACACAATAACAAACATATAAGACCTATTATAAAGACTATCTCGCATTATTCTCTTAAATAATTGTGTTTTTCATATAATTATTTACAAAACCTTTTACTTTACTTCACTTTTTTTACTTTTTTTTTACTTTACAAAATTTCATTTAGTTGCATTACGGACAAATGAGAATCGTTTTATATGGAAAACAAAATGTATTGTGTCAGCTATTGCTATATCTTTAAAATGTATGACAGATTATACCTTTTTATACAATAATAATATTAAGTTATTTGTACAATCTTCAGTTATGTAAAATCAAGTAACTTTAATTAATAAACAAATATAAATTACATAATGATAAGAAACATTAAATGTTAGTCATACTTAATTTCGTAAAAGGTAAAAAAGTTACTGCAGGAAAAAATTATTATGCTTTTATTAAAATGTACTTAAAAAGTTATATGAAGCGATTAAAAACGAGAACATAATAAATATACATTAAAAGAACAGCAAATAAAAAATAGGTCGATTAGACTTGTTCATTTAAACTGAAAACTGTATAGTGTCGCTCAATACCACCGAAACCTTTTCATTCCTATAAGTATAAACGTCCTTCCTATATGTATATAGTTCTTGTGGGTCTCCCCACCGTGCCTCGGAGAGCACGTTAAGCCGTCGGTCCCGGTTGTTATCATGTACACCTGATAGCGATCGTTACTCATAGTAGGGAATATATCCGCCAACCCCCATTGGAGCAGCTTGGTGGCCTATGCCCAACAGTGGGATATTACAGGCTGAATCGTCATGTATAAACAATTCATTAGACGTTTCACAATAAAACCGAATGCATGTATATCATCCGAGCGTGCAACACGCGACATAAAACTACGACGATGATATCATTTATGACATCACGTGATGAAAACAACAATTCATAAACCTGTCACAGAAATATCTATGACGACGGTAATAAAACATTTAACTCCTCATGTTTTCACTGCCCCTGGTGTTTCTCTCTCATTTCAATTAGATTTCATATTAAAGATGTTTCTGTCATCATTTTTTTTTTCGGCTCGTTTGATCATTATTTATGTACTATAATGATAGTTAGGAGACAAAAAAAATGTATACTTGCTTATTTTTTTGTTGTCATTACAAAATATTTTTTGTCAAAAACTATTCGAAAACGGGATATTTACCACGTTTATCATTTTCGCTTTGCTGAGCTCGATATTTCGACATTAACTGCGAATGTCTTGTTCACGAGACTAATAAACATGGTAAATATCCCCTATGTATTTCTATACCTTACGCAGTACTTGTTAACTTCCAATAATTAAATTTATCATATCAATATTTGGTATAAAAGAAGACGAATCACGAAATACCTAATATCAAGCTCTTATAATTATTATTTATAATTGATTTTGATAGATTAAATAAGTTTCTAGGTGTCAAGAATTCTCACATTTTCGCATTCCAAGCTGATGGTAGAGTTATTTAATATAAAAATAAATATATATCATACAAGCATCGTAGAAAAAAATCTTAGTGTTTTTTGAAAATAGTAAAGCTTTAAGTAAAGCTTTTATGTATAAAAGATTTATAGAACCCTTTTTTGGGTTCGGTAACTGAATAGTATCAATGAAATCCTATTATTTAGAAATTTATCTACCCACCGTAATAAAAATGATTTTAACACCAAAATGATATGTACCGAGACATGCAAGGTGAAACAAGTAATTCATTAAGATTCAATATATAACTATAGTCAATTGTATTATCCAAATTAAATGTATTTATTATTTTACTAAGTTACGTAAGCCTTATCTAAGTATATGGACCTGTTGAACGTATTGCAAACGCTATTTGCAAGGCGGTTTAAAAAAATTAGATCATAAATTATGTTTCAAATAGCAAAAGCGTTCCTAAACTTGTGAAGTTACAGCAATCGATACTTTTACGACACCAATATTAATGCAAATAAGCTATAGGAAATCATATTTAAGTATTCATTAACTAATTTAAACGGAAAAATTATACGTGGTATTAGGATATAAGTAGAAAGCTCATGTTTAAATTTTAAAATAGAAGTCGTAAATCTATAATGAGATATATCTACAAAAACAATTTATTTTGATAGTAATTTGCCACATAATTATTTTTTCCATTCCTGTTTTACCCAACTATACTATACTATATATTTGCTTATACGAGTATCAGACTAGCCGACCCGTGCCCACTTCGTTAGGCGTTAATTATTTTTGTGATGCAAATATATAGTAAAGTTTTCATCTCGTTCGCACATCTCCGACTTGATTTACATATAGTATTATTTTTCACTGTTTTTTTTTTTGTTCAATAACAATAAAATAAAGCCTTTGTCACTCCTGAATAGTGTAGCTTTCTGTTAGTGAAAGAACTTTCATGATCAGATCAGTATTTGCGAAGATTACCCCCTACAAACAAACAAAGTTAAAAACTTTACCTCATATTAGTGTAGATTCGTTGATATTATGTTGTTATTATTACTGCACTTATGATTGTCACCGTAATGTTTTACAGCCTTCTACTTCTGAATATTCTTACATTCTGAAACTTAAGAGCAGTTTCAGTTGCTTCAGAATTTACAAATAAATTAAAAAATTAATTATGTATCTATATTTATATTATTTACGTTGTTAAATATCTAGTTTATATAATATGAATATACGAAGGAGTCGTTACCAATAGCTATTAGCACATTACATCCTGTAAGTCTTCTCTCCCTCTACATATCTGAACAAAATTATATTAAAGAAAACTGAATTAAATTAATTAATTGAACCTCAGTTCATCACGTTGCCCCACTACGTATTCGCAGATGTCATTACCATAAAACTCTATTATAATTTACCGAAATATGTTCCCAAGGTCTCAGCATTAATTCATTCAACTATCAGCGTGATTAAAATTTATTGCGGGCGCCATCAAGTGATTCGTCCTTAACATTACAGACCCAGTGGGACTTAATGACTTACAATAAACTAACTGCGGTGCAGGAGCCCTATGAATATTTCATTACCCCGTAATTACAAAGGATGGAAACCGGACTGGTAATGAAAACGCTTAAATACACATTCATTAATCATCTATATTATATTTAAAAATTAATTGCTGTTCGTTAGTCTCTGGCTAGAATGGCTGGGCCAACTTGGCTAATTTTCATCTTGAAATGTTTGTAGAAGTTCGGGGAAGGTTTAAACGGTGAGAAACATAAATCATATTTAACGGAAAATACTAAAAACGACGATTTAATTTTGCAATACAAAATGTTCCTAGCGGGGGAATTTGATGTCTTTTGTCAAAAACGTTGTCAATTGGTTGGCAAATATTTATAGTTGCGTTCAGAAAATAATTAACGCCCAACGAAGTGGGCACGGGTCGGCTAGTGTACAATAAATGTCTGATTTATATAAATAAATAAAACATAATATTTCGAACACGATACACCTCTTGCAGATTAATACACGTTGCCATTTTTGACTGATATTCTACTAGTAAGAGTCGTACCGTGATGTTATACTAAGTATACTAATTGTGGATAATGTAACTTTTTATTAGTAAATAAATAATTTCAGTAATTTTGAAATTGCAAACGAACAATTGTTTCCATTTTTATCTTTGTATTAGATTTATTAAGAGGTTAGATAACATACTTCCGCAGTCCGTGGGAGCGACGACAATTAACTAGTTTTCAAAAGGACGTTATGTAAAATTCTAACAAGATACGAGCGCTAAACAATTCGTCCTTTTAGAAGCTCACGTAATAAAATCCTTATTTTGATATATAATTTGTGTTCTATTGCGAAAAAAAAAAATTGAAGCAATTTGTATTTGTTTACGCGGAAAATTTTCCTGTAACGTGTATTTATTTGAAATTATCATTTACGAATAAGTACACGATAACTACTAATTGTGTTTGCTCGCTAACGAAAAAAAACCGACTTCAATTACATTGGCATGTAATACAACGTAGTAGTAGACATAAAAAATAGTTACGCGTTATCAAAGATTACTCAAAAGGTAGTCATCAGATCTCGATCAAATTTAAATGGGACCACAAAACAAACATCGGCTTTCGATTAAAACAAGAACTATAAAAATCGTTACACCCAGTAAAAGTTTGATATAATAATAAAATATAGTCATGTTAATACGCGTCATTAGATATCTCGAAAAGTACTTGTAAAATAACGGTTGAATTTAAATGATGCCACGTGATAATCATAACCTAACGATTAAAAAAAGAATCATCGAAATCGGTTCGATCAGTAAAAATTTCGAAGGTAACATACAAAATACAGTCCTCGTCGGTTAAAAATTGTGATTTAATGATTTGTGAATTGAATTTATGTTGATGAATTGAAGTTGATGTAATATTTTCTTATTAACAGTTTATAGTTTACTAGCTGACCCCGCAAACGTTGTTTTGCCGTAGGTATATGTTATTAACCCCCGCAACCCCCTCTTGTGGGTGGAATTTCCTAAAATCCGTCTTCTTCTAAATCTTAGCTGACCTGTACTTGGCGAGAGGAATATTCCTACCAAATTTCAAGGCTACGCCACGTCGCTTCCCGCTGTCTGTCTGTCTGTCTGTATGCTTAGATCTTAAAAACTACGCAACGGATTTTGATGCAGTTTTTTTAGTAGATAGAGTGATTCAAGGGGAAGGTTTATATGTATAATACATGCATAATATAGCCGAGAAACACTAATCATTTTTGCAACCGTGCGAAGCCGGGGCGGGTCGCTAGTGTATAATAAGTAAGTAAGTTAAGTATAAGCCCTTTTTTAGGCAATTACCTTCTTTTATCTTATAGGCATAATACAGCATATGGGTGATGACCTTTAATATGGCTGAAACCGAAAGATAAGCACGGTTTTAACTAGGTCTAGTGTGTAAATATATAATTTAATTATTTAATTAAATAATGTTGTAAATCAAGTTATCTAAATAGTTAAATAATCTCAAACCTAAATTATTGCATATGGTATTCACCTTAAAAGGTAATACGTTTATATATCCAAGCAACAGTGTCATTTAATAATAAATTATATCAATATAATTGGTATTTGTAAATATAATTAAATAAATAAATTTACGTGTATGTCAATATAATTATTATATAGTACATAATATGTACATACAATATTAAGTTTGCTCAGACTTATAAATGACTTATAAATTCTAAGCACACTAATGTATTCGTCATTAAAATAATATAGGTAATTAGGTACGTTATATTTCATAGCAGTCGAGTCTATAAAGTACAATGTTAAATCCAAGCAATATCTCATTTTACCGAAATAACATCTGTAATTTAAGGCAAGTTCATAAAGAGCTACTAGTCTAAGCTAATAGAAGTTATAGTTTATTCGGTAATAATTATTAAATCGAACTCCATTACGGGGCGTTGGAGCAGTAATCCTCTGGAAGGTCGCATATAACCTCAATATGACGTTTAATAAAGCCAACTTTAGTTAATGTCTTTAGTAGCGAACGTCTATGTTGAAAGCTTCAGGCCATATTTTCGATCGATTAATAATTCAGCGAGAGTTAAGCGCAAACACAAATTATTTGACTTGATAAGAATAACTGAAAACGTCACGGATATGCGCTTGTCTCAGGAATTACCTACTGGGGTAGTACCTCGACCTTAACCTAAACTCAAAAGCTAGGTATCATTGAAATATTATAGGTATTATTAATATTTTAACTGAGGTATGGCACAGCAGGTCTGCTTAAAATATGGAGCAGTCCGACCGGGGTAGTACCTCGACCTTACAGAAGATCGCAGCTAAATAATACTGTTTTCAAGCAGTATTGTGTTCCTGTTGGTGAGCAAGGTGACCAGAGCTCCTAGAGAGGACTGGGCATAGAGTCGGCAACGCGCTTGCGATGCCTCTGGTATTGCAGGCGTCTATAAGCTACGGTAATCGCTTACCATCAGGATCCACGCTGGATTGCCAACCTGGTTATATAAAAAAAATGTTGCAAAAGCCAAGCCAGCCAGTAGCATCACAGACTTACAAATAATGTTTTTCTGAGATTTGTACGAGTGAAACCGTAGGTGGTAATACGTAAATTAATGACTTCACTTCTGGTGAGCTTAACTTACGATATTATTTTTCATAATATTTCAGAATTACTCTCAAAACTGTTATTATTAATGGTGTCCTTGAAGATTAATAAAAATACAAATTTGCTGACAATATATGTATATATTATTAAAATAATATGCGGAAATTATTAACGACCAACAATAAGTTTATGTTACATCAGTATTTAAATATTTTTTGATATATTCTAGTATTAAACAGTATTTTAACAAATATATTCGTATCTCTCGATACTCGATCGTAAACAAGCTCACTTGTCAAATAACTTCTTTATTGCCATTTTTATGTATACCATAGCTTTAAAGCCCTGCCCCTTATATTCACAAAACTACTCGTTTTGTTCGCAAAATAAGGACAACGAATTGTCGTTGAAGTGAAACTTCTTTAGGCGCATGAGCATGAGGGTGAAATTTTAAAGAACGTGTGACGCGGCAACGTCGGGCGCGGTCAGCACTTGGATGGGTGACCGCCTGGGAACACCGCGTGACGTTGGCTTTTTTTTTTATTAGTTTGCCAAAGAAGTTTCACTTATGACATGTGTACTTTGTTTTTGTTAGACCGGGCGTAAGATAACTATTTTGCGTTTTTACGTGTGACAAAATTATATAGCACGGTACTCAAAGTTTTAAAAGACATTTGCGATTCGCCAATTTAGATAAGTAAACATCGTAATAATATAATTAATGGTTTTAATTTTATTTCAGGGTCAGAATGTTTATGTAACAACTAGTCATGTGTAGGTACAATAAAATTGTTTTATAGATAAAATCTCAATATACATATTATATTATTGTGTATGTAAATGTGACTATGACCTATGTGATGTGTCACTACCTGTTTTTTAAACATTTATACATGACAAATTTTATATATTTTTTTTCTCATATTGCTTAATTACGTATGGAATCTATTCAGAATTTCAGATGCCACTGAAACGACAGCAAGAATTACAGAATAATTGATGCCCAAATGTAATTTTGAAAGCGATAATTAAGCAAGACGCTTGTGCCTTTGCAATCGGTAAACTGAAATACTAGCACCAGTCATCGTTACTAAATTATTTGGGTGATAATAACGAAGTTAATATGATAATAAATTAGCAAATGATCAGCAATTGGTCTACAGTCTTGGTAAAGTCGTTTCAATCATGTCCATAGAAAAGGAAGCAATTTTGACACTTATGTCTGAGGTTTGCGTACTTATTTCAAGAAGTATCAACTTTGTATGATCTGGAATCAATATGTAGTTTTTTTTATTGGAATACTTTTAAAATAACCAGACCACCATCTTAGCGCGTGGGCTTTCCTACGTGCGATCCGCATGACTAGCGCTTTTATTAAATCTTATAACCAGTTTACACTGAATCTGAATTCCATTCGCAAAAAAAATATGTTTTTTTTTAATAGCCAACCCCCCCCCCCCCCCCCCTAATACACACACACACCCCCTGTCCTCCTGAAATCTTGCATGAGCTCAGGTTTTCATTTTACTAAGGGCCGTTGAGTATGAGATCATTTATGTATTTGCACTGTTGTTAGTTGATATTATTTTTAATATATCATTACGATGTAAACGGGACTCAAATCTGTTACTATGTTATTTCAGAGAGACGTTACACGTGTTGTGAGGAATTCATCTCGTGTTTTAGATTACGTAGTAGGTCTTGAACCATATGTTACGTTGATTACGTTGTCGTAAATCAATACTGACCTATAGATACATTAGCATAACGCACACTACACATATACTTAAATAATAAATAAATAGTTAACGTTGTAATAGAAATTGAATCAGCAAGATGAAATGGAAATGGGTTGATCACGTGTGACATAGAACCGATGACCGCTTGAACAGACTTGTCCTGGAGTGGAGATCACGTGTCGGCAAACGCAATGTGGGACGTCCTCCAGCCACCTCGACTGACGATAAGAACACTGGTAAAGGCTGGAGACAGAGGCCTACGCCCAGAAGTGGGATATTATAGCCTGAATGGGAATGCTGGCAAAGGCTTGACGAGGATCGCAGAAAACCATGATATTTAACGCGAACTTGAGGGACTTTTTAACCGACTTAAAAAAGGAGGTGGTTCTCAATTCGAATGTATTTTTTTAATGTATGTTACCTCAGAACTTTTGATTGGGTAGACCGATTTCGATTATTTTTTTTAAACCGAAAGGTGGTACGAGTCATGTGGTCCCATTTAAAAATCGAGATATGACATGTTCGAGTACTTGAGTAATCTATACTAATATATAAAGCTGAAGAGTTTGTTTGTTTGATTGTTTGTTTGTTTGAAAGCGGTAATCTCTGGAACTACTGGGCCGATTTGAAAAATTCTTTCAGTGTTAGATAGCCCATTTATCGAGGAAAGCTATAAGCTATGTATCATCACGCTAAGACCAATAGGAGCGGAGTCCACGCCGACGAAGTCGCGCGCAGAAGCTAGTCTCTAATAAAGCGTATTTACTTGACCATTTTTTCGTCCACCGTTGTTGTATAACACCTCATAACTTTTTATTGGGTAAACAAATTTCGATGATTCTTATTTTAGTCAATAGCTGGTGCTTGTCGCATAGTCTCATTTAAATTTCATTGAGATCTGCTTTGCAGTTTTTGAGTAATCTTTGATAACGCGTATTCACTGCTACTTATTATTTTTTTACGTCTACTGACGTCGTATTACTTGTCGATGTAACTTAAGTCGGTTATTTTTTCGATTGCGAGCAAACACAATTATACAACGTTAGTTTGACCTATATTATCCTAACTTATATCAAAGTTTACTAGATTAAGCTAAATAATCAGTTCTCTTGAATAGGTTAGAATAAATATCTAATACATATTTTATTTCAAAAAATCGTGTTTGTATTGGCTATAATTTAATGTTAAAAAATTAAATAGTTTAAGCTAATTAAATGTAGACTGGTCTGAAACACGCACGCAATGAAAATGTACTTAATATTATTTAATATTAATTAAACTTAAAATCTATCAAAAGTAATTAGTAAATTACTTATTTGACATCTAAATAAATACACGTAGAAAGACATTTCAATGGAAACACTCAAAATATAATGTAAAGCAAAAATGAATTTATAATCAAACGCAGTCATGTATGTAGAGTATTGAATGATTACAATAGTGTTAACATTCGCGACAGGCAGACGGCCGACAATAGGTGAATTCATTTGCTCGTCTGACCTTATCAACGATACAGATAGCATAGATAGTATAGATACTGATGTATATCTTTTCTTTTTACATATACATATGATCTACTAGCTTCTGCGCGCGACTTCGTCGGCGTGGACTCCGCTCCTATTGGTCTTAGCGTGATGACACGTAGCCTATAGCCTTCCTCGATAAATGGGCTATCTAACACTGAAAGAATTTTTAAAATCGGCCCAGTAGTTCCAGAGATTACCGCGTTCAAACAAACAAACAAACAAACAAACAAACAAACAAACAAACAAACAAACAAACAAACAAACAACCAAACAAACAAACTCTTCAGCTTTATATATTAGTATAGATATGGAAATCTGATAAAACTATCATATAGGTATAACCTAATTTGCCTTTATTTTTGTTTAATTTCTGGAAACTTATAATTTAGTGTATCATTTATTTATTTATTCTTTTATTGTACACCACGCACGGGAAATCTGAAACAAATAGTTATCGTATATAACATTTTTAACTTTGTTAAATTACTGGCCACTAAAGATTCTGGGGGTTGCGGTACGGTCGGCAAGTCTGGTGTTGTAGGCGTCTAGAAAATACGGTAATTACTTACCATCTGGTGAGCCGTACGCTTGTTTGCCGACCTTGTTGTAAAAAATAATAAGTACCTGGGTGACCGAGCCTAGCTCGGTATTTTCATTTTATTTTTTTGTTTTTTTTTTTCTCGGTATTTTTATATTTTAATTTTATTTAAATAATAAATCACGAATGAAATTAAAAAAAAAGAAAAAAAATTTATCTAGAGACTGAGATTCGAACCCGGGTCAACACGATTTGACACCCGCCGATTTCCTAAATACGCCAATACAGCTATGTTGACGCGAAGTGAAATTAAGCTTCGTATTCTAATGATATTTTTTCATTGCCTAAAAACAGGGAAAAAACGACATTTTTTTTAAATGAATCCTAGCTAGATCAATTTTTCGCCCCCGAAATCCCCTGCATACTAAATTTCACGAAAATCGTTGGAGCCGATTCCGAGATTCAGAAAATATATATATATACAAGAATTGCTCGTTTAATAGTATAAGATAAGATAATTGATTTTAACATATATATCATATTAAGAACACTACTGACATAATTCGCGTATATTCGAAATTAAAAATTCAAGTCAATTATTGAGTGCTACAAAAGGAATGTTGTTGTCAAGTTTATATTTTACGCTTATTATACTTGTAATTAAAAAGCAATAATTCTTCGAAAAAGCTTTCTTATACATTCATAGTCCACATATATATATATATATATATAGTATATAGTTGTTTATATAATTATGTAAAAAATATATATAAAATATCTAAAACAGGCGTCAAATGTAGGCGGTGAAATTCGATCCATGATGTCGATATATCGATAAAGCCATCTATATAATATCTATTATCTATACTTATCGACAAGCGTGGGTGAAGCTGAGATTTACTGTCATCACTTACACTCTGTAAACATTTCAACAAGATAAAACAATTAGCGTAACATTATTGACTCAGTTCCTCAATTAAAAAAGTAGATGATTGAGTTTCACTCTAACGAAATTTCCACTAAGTAGATTTCCATTATTTCAATATTAATTTTTTAAAGTCAATAAATTATATCACACTTAACGCAAATCACGAGTACCTTTTATTAGTAAACTTGTTTCCCGCAACTTCCTTAGAATGAACATCTATCCCTAAGGAAACGTTATTTTCCGGGACAAAAATGGCCTTGTACTATTTCAGACCTACCTCTGTATCTAATTATATTCATATCAATTCAACTGTTCTGATGAGCTTTTTCAATAACAATTAAACAATGTATAAAGGAAAGAAAATCTATACTAATATAATAAAGCTGAAGAGTTTGTTTGTTTGATTGTTTGTTTGTTTGTTTGTTTGTTTGTTTGAACGCGCTAATCTCAGGATCTACTGGTCCGATTTGAAAAATTCTTTCAGTGTTAGATAGCCCATTTATCGAGGAAGGCTATAGGCTATATATCATCACGCTAAGACCAATAGAAGTGGAGTCCACGCCGACGAAGTCGCGCGCAGAAGCTAGTTTAACAATATAAATACAAAAAAAAAAATGTAGCGAAACAATTTTTCATAGATAAACAAAATTGAGCATCAAATGAATTAATGTAAAAAAATATTGCAACTGCACCGCAGTCCGCATCATACCTTGTTATAACTTATGAAAACATTGAGATCATCATCAGTGTGCTTGCAGCTGTGATCTTTGTGTGGGACTTCCTTTATTATATTAGAAAAAATATAAATCCACTGCACGTTACTAACAAGGTTATGTAAACCTTAAAGTATGTTTTATATTATTGAATGCTAAATTCGTCTGTGATGTTCGACACGCCTTGTTTTATGATTTATTTCAGGAAACCGTTACGAGTTAAACGAAACGATATATTCAATATCGAAAAAATAGTATTTATAATTATTTTCATTGAAATTTATAAAGTTTATTCTAGTAACGATTAAAAATTTGAATAATGGGAAGTATGACCTAATAGTAGAATAAGTTATATGCAAATATCTAAATTATATTTTTATTTATTCGCCAACCCCCAGTGGAACAGCGTCGTTGATTAAGCTCCTTCTCCTACATGGCAAAGAGGCCTATGGTTTTAGCGTGATGACACATAGCCTATAGCCTTCCTCGATAAATGGGCTATCTAACACTGAAAGAATTTTTCAAATCGGCCCAGTAGTTCCAGAGATTGCCGCGTTCAAACAAACAAACAAACAAACAAACAAACAAACAATCAAACAAACAAACTCTTCAGCTTTATATATTAGTATAGATATCGATATATTAATATTTTATATTAAAAAAACGCATTTATTCTATTTTAACTCCTTGATAAACACAGTAGGTACAGCATATGCACGTAAAGTCTCATTCATAAACCTTGAAAAAAATTACTTTTACACCGGACTCGACCGACCAAAAGCCGTGTTCTAATTACCGTGGTCTTATTTACAATTAAAATCTGGTTTCCCGACCCACAAACAACAGGAAGAATCGTAAACTTTTATCGATATCCCGAATTATGCCACGCCAAATGCCTTGACGATTCCAGGTACGTCGGTATGGTATAGGGTTGCCGATTTAAAATAATTATAAAATTACAAATTAATACACTGTCTTACATAATTATAACGCTTAACAATAACAATCTAGCTTACGGTTCGCCTGATGGTATAACCTTAACGCCAGAAGTACATATAAACATTTTAAATCATATCAAAAAATTTTGACCCAGCGGGATTTGACACGGCACGTCAGAGGGCGCGGGTTCAAATCCCGCTGGGTCGAAAAATTATGATTTCATTTAAAATGTAATTTCCTCATGTGTGGGTAATACAAAAATAAAAATAAAAAAGAAGTACATATGTAAATATGTAATTATATCATCCCTTTCTACCCCAAATATATGATAATCACATTAAAAACTAGTCATGTACTAAGTCTTCTTTCCATTAATTATCTATAAAAGCACTTTGCATCTTTGCAAGATAGGTTTAATGTTAATAGATAGTTTTAATGTTTAATAAAAACCAATATAAATGAAAATTACATTGCAAACTGCTATAAGTTACATAATAATATAATTATTGATATCGATATCCGGTGTTTGGTGAACCCTGAATGCAGCAGAATTTGCGTCACGCCGCCAGCGATTACGAAAACCGCCGTCACCATCGTACAGATTCGTCACGGTTATTCGAGAAGCGTGTGGGCTGGATCGTATGGCAATATAAACGGCGAATGAGACATAGGGTGAAATCGATCAAATTCTAATCGAAATATTGTTGTATTTGTGTTATACAATCAAATGGATTTAGTTTCGACTGTAAAACAACGAAGTTTTATTCCGTAAAAAAATGGTTGTTTATAAGTTGGTTTACGGACGATAGTTTAACGTGACAACGTCATAACAAAACATCTCCTCGGACGCATAGGTCAATCGAGTGGAAGAGAGATAGATGCGGCGCAAGCGTACAATGAGTGTAACGGGACAATGAGCGTAACGCTACAATGAGCCTGCCGCCGGCGTTCATCGATTTATTAGACGTTGTCACGTCAATATAAATACCTAGACCAAAATGTAAGAGTTTTCAATTGAAACCATTATCTGAACTAAAAATAAAAACATGTGTGACGCAAATGTGACATGTTAAAAATGCACATAATTACAACACTTTCTATTAATACTTATGCATCCAAATCAAATAATAAACTAAGAAGCAAAGACTACACAGTAATGTGAAAGTTAATTGTTTATTTATTTGTTAATATTTATTCAAATTAATTATATTTGATCATTGCATTCCAATAGCATTTTCTCTAAATTACAAAACAATTTGCAGTAAATCAAATAAGCCCTATTTGTGAATTTGTTTCTATTTAAACTATCATCTTAATGTATTTCCTATTCCCTCAAGTATAAAAATACATCAGGTAGGGTTGTTTACTATATAGAATGTTTAAAAGAATGTTTATATCTATTTGCTTCCTTAGAAACAAAATAATAAGCTACAGATTTAATTGTAAAGGGAAAGTGAAAATGACAAATGACAATAATCTATCACTTCTGTTTACGAAACCATCATAGAAATTATGCCTAAAACTATTTATTTAAAGAGATTGCATACGTCCAAGCCATAGTAATTAATACAAAGTGGTTTTCTATTTTTAATTGATAGCGGTTTATATTTCAAAGATCATTGTTACATCGCTAAATGTTCTTTTCGTGTGAATCATACATGCAACTTAACTAATTAACCTTTTATAAACAGGCTACAGATTAGTTAATGTTGTGACCGTCCTTTAAATCAGTTAATAATAAAATTAGTCCTTAAATAACTATATACATGTAGTCATGTAGTATAGCAGAAAATTATCAATTTTCTGTTCTTGGATCGCTGGTTAAGTTAAACAATGTAATAAAAAGACTAAGATTTTATAATTCCATTAGTAAATAAAGTATTTTCTGTAACATATTAAAAAACAGGGAACTGTTTTGTACATAACAATTACTACAAATGGAATAAGTGTTTTTTTTTAAAGTATGTACCGAGTTTATAAAACTCAGTTTGTAATTGGAAACCGGGTTGGTTATTCCCATAACATAAATACAATTCTTATGTCATTACTATTTGTATGCAGTTACTCACGTACGACCTTCACTTGTAATCAGAATATAGAATTCATAGTGATTTAGAATACGAGTAGCGATATTAGTAACAGGCAAAGAACATAAATCACAAGAAATGGTGACTTGAATTCCTGTACTTGTACTAATCAAAGTGTGGAAGTGCACACATACACACAATCATATATAATCAACGATTAGTACTGGTAGGCTAATACGAACGATAAGAGATGTAGTCTGAATCAAAATAAATGGGAGTTTCCAGCAAATATTTTAAAATATCTTAGTAAATAATAAACTGATGATCAGTAGTTAACATTTGTGACACTGCCAAAGAAATTAACTCTTCTATGGTAACAGATTATAATAGTATTATTATAGTCTGTATAGACTATATAACTATAAACGGCACGTGTAAGTATTTATATTATATTTATTTTATTATAATATATTCGTATTTAGGAAACAAACAGTACAATATAAATAAGTAAGAGATAACAACAAGATATTGCACAAACCAATTAAGTTTCCACTAATAATCTACACAAACAGGAAGCAGAAAGTAAAAAATGTGATACAAATTTACATAATAATTTAACAATCAAATTAAAAATTAAAACACATGCAATTAAATGCTTAAAAATTAACCATCTATATTATTATAGTTCTACGAAAACAACTGTTGATATGCTTTTAAAAATTTAAACGAAATTCACTTACAAACACTAGTAAGTATTTACCTTTCAAATACATACTCTAGAAAATTAAATTCTTCCAATTAAATAATTTGATCATTTGTATGTATGTGGAATATTCAAAAAACCAAATAGTACTGTGTTTGTATGAACAGTGGCTTAACTGTCACGTTTATTCAAAAAGAGATCCTAAACTATTGTATTTAAAATTGTATCTAAGAATCTTTAACAGGATACTATGTGCAGATTCTCCCTTATTAATGTAAGTAACGTCGTGATGTTTTTTTAGCTTACCTTATAGATAAGCTTCTAAAAATATATTTTTTAATTCAAGGCTTTTTGTTTTTAATATTAATAAATAAATATTCCATACCTCAAAATGATTGCTACAACTGTATAATAAATTATCATAAAATAATTGTAAAACCTAATCGTCTAGTGCTTGTAATTCTAACACCGAAGTAATTACGTTTATATTTTTGCAATTTTAAGTCCGCAAACAAATTATACCCGTAATCGTCTGTAAATAACTCACACCAACAATAGTAGTTCTGTTAAAAATAACATGACCTCAATGTGCATGAGACTGCTATAGATGTAGTTCAAGGTTAAAAAAATATATTAAGAACAACACCATGTCATAGCGATTGAAGTCAATTTGAAGTGCAACGTAGTCAAGGATTTCAACCATTCATCATCACCACTATTCTCATCACCTGATGATGTCATTCAAACAATGGGGTAATAAACACATGAATGAACGAAGGAAATTGTTACAAATGGTTTATACGTGCACTGAGTGTTTGAAAACGTTGTCGAGTGACACAAGATATGCAAATAGGACTGTGGATGTGTCAAATGAGTCCAGTCGTTAAAATTGTTTTATAGAACCTTGCAACCGTCCCGCCGATAATAAAATTTATTCTATGAAAGTGATCATTAAAACGGTAGTTGACATCATTTCGTATATCTAGTAATAAGGTCTAGCTGTATCAAATATTTGCTACTTTTATTTTCTTTTCAAAACACCGTCCATAATCTGTACTCATTAATTTTTCAAACTTGAGTAAGAAAATTCTTTTTCCGAATAAGTCCTCATAAGTCCTGATAAGTCCTCATTTACTACGCAACTTTTGGCGAAAAATTTCATTTGTATAGTAAGAAGTCATCCATCCATCAGCCCTTACAAGTCCACTGCTGGACGTAGGCCTCCCCTAATGCCACTCCATTCGGTCCTATGTGCTCTGAATCGCCGTGTGGTGCCGGTGCTGTTCTCCCCGTGGAGGTCGTAAGAGGCGATCGAGGGAAAATTCCAGGAGACGAGCAGCAGCGTCTACTGAGTATTATAATATCTACTGCGGTCACCAACACCTATGATGTTCAAATCTGCTATAAACTATAAACATGCTATAGACTAAATGCTAAATTTTTTTAGCATGCTATTTTATATGCTATAATTTTAGCACATTGTTACAAAACTTGGCCGCGCTGCTCGATACTCGATATACGGTAACCTGTCTCAGTCACACGTTAGTATTCGTGCCACTATCTCTGTCTTGAGCTCTATCGGCTACAAAAGTTTTCGTTTTTATTGTTGTTAATTTTTATTATTAATATTAGTAATTAGTTTATTAGTGTTATAGTATTCAGTTTGTTTTATTTAGTTTTAATTGTTTTATCTAGTGTTAGTATTAATTTTGTTTTATTTAGTGTTAGTATTATAGGTAGGGATCCCTAGTACATTTTTTTAACCTGATCAGTATCAAGCTAATTTTCCGTGAGTAGCTTCATTTTGATGAGACGAACAAAAAGTTCCTCTTCGAAAACTCTCGATTGTGGTAGATAATAGAGTTAGCGGGATGTAGAGCAGCAGTGAGCGTAGGACCGGGATAACGTACCACGCAATTTGGAGGACAATGTTACCATTAAATTATATAAATATTAACTAACTAAAAGAAAAAAAATGAGCTGGTTAGTAATAATTTTTAATGACCTTACGAGGTCATCAACTTGATGACCTCGTAAGGTCATCAAAAATAGATTTTTTTTTTCTGATTTTTTTTTTCTTTTATTTAGTTAATATTCATATAATTTAATGGTAACATTGTCCTACAAATTGCGTGGTACGTTATCCCGGTTTTACGCTCACTGCTGCTCTACATCCCGCTAACTCTATTATCTACCACAATCGAGAGTTTTCGAAGAGGAACTTTTTGTTCGTCTCATCAAAATGAAGCTACTCACGGAAAATTAGCTTGATACTGATCAGGTTAAAAAAATGTACTAGGGATCCCTACCTATTAAGTGTGATTTGATTTTGGGATTTCCCCCCTCAGCGACAGTGATTTAATAATAATTAATAATAAGTGTAAATATGTGTTAAATAATAATAAGTGGTAATGTGTATAAAAAGTATTAAGTGTAAATATTATTGTGTTGTTTGTGATAAAAATCTGCCACTATCGAAAGGTGAGGTATTGAAATTGAATTTTTAATTTATAAGTTATTTTTGTAGCATCTTAAAGTGTTATGATGTTTATTTTATTGGTCACTGTATTAGGAAAATTTTATTCGTACATTGATTTATAATAAAAATAAAAATGGGTAATGACAGTTTTTTTTCGTGAGTGGACATACGCAAAAGTTCGCAGAGATGAGACGATAAAACGCTAAAAAGTAATGTTATCCCGCTCTAGCCTCGCTGCAGCGCACTGTGTACGTTTAGCGTTTGAGACGTTATAGATTTAGCACGAAGTCATAGTCAGTATAGCAAATGCTATCTGCTATAAACATTTAGCATGCTATACTTTTATGCTATATGCTATATTAACCATCACTAACCAACACGCAGTGACAAGCGCGGTGAATATGGCTAAAAACTCCCAATAATAGGCACCAATAAGAAGTATCAACACAATTCTTCTTCAATTAATCATACAATATATCATTTATAAATGTTAAAGAATTATTCATTTAAAAATACCTTCTTAAATCTAGAACAACAGTGCAAAATTTATTAATACTATTGTTTTAATATTTGAACAACTGATACCATTGACGGAGCATTCCTCATTAAAAATTCACAAGGTACGAGTATAATGACGGTCACCATTGCATACACAGCTGTGTCCGATACAACCTACTTTCATGAACATAAACTTTGGATATCACGATGAAACCGACTACAACTGTAATTGGATTCACGATGTATGATCAGTTAAGGAAATGCATAAAATTATAAAGCCTAAAGAAATGCACCTGCAGTTTCTTGTTTGTAACTCTTTGGTTAAAGAATGTACAGAAGTCTTATTGTGAGTGCATTGTTACAAAGTATGGGTAAAAATTCCATCAAATCTATACTATTATAATAAAGCTGAAGAGTTTGTTTGTTTGATTGTTTGTTTGTTTGATTGTTTGTTTGATTGATTGTTTGTTTGAACGCGCTAATCTCAGGATCTACTGGTCCGATTTGAAAAATTCTTTCAGTGTTAGATAGCCCATTTATCGAGGAAGGCTATAGGCTATATATCATCACGCTAAGACCAATAGGAGCGGAGTCCACGCCGACGAAGTCGCGCGCAGAAGCTAGTATAAATATAAAAACAAAAATCAATCGTTCAAAGTTACTCCAGGAATTTTAATTAAAAATACAAATACATAGAATAAAAAATTACCCTGTAAATAATTTTTTATATTCGTACATAATTAAATAGTATACATAGAGACAAAAAACAAGTAAGTTAATTAATTTCTAGTGAGTCTTAAACTATTTTTCGTAGTAATTAAAAAAATGTGGAGGGCAGATTGAAAGCGCACTTACAAAATAGTCGCCGAACGCGTTGTCCTGCTAAAAAAATCTTAGAAATCGATAATAAATAAACTGTTGGGTACATTATTCAACACACATCATTAGAATCACAAAAAATCGATGGGTGCATAATAACGTAACGAAGTATAAAGACGATAAAATACATTAAGACGTAATTTTTTTTAGAAGTACTCAAAAACATGTTCCCAACTTTATTTCCTATAGTGTGCTGACAGTAATTCAATCACAACTTTACCACAGAAATGTGGTTAATTATATCAAAAGGTTATTAAAATAAACATTTGCTTACTTGTCATAAAGTTAAATGTTATAAACATACTACTATGAGTAACTCAAATTATCACTTGAAGCTCACGTATGCAGTTGCCACTAAAAATAAACATATTAACATAAGTGCAATTTCAAGATGTTTCCTTAGAATACAATTGTAATTACAATTCTGCTAATGAAATTGTACCGTATGCTCTGATTACATATACACATGAATAAACTTTTTTTTCTGGGCCAGAACAAGGCATCCACAATGCAAGACAGTATCAGCTGATGGTTCTTGCATTTACGTGTCCTGTTTCATAAACGTCTTAATTTTGTCATCTCTCAGTAGTTGTGTTATACATACTAGATCCCTGTATATTCTCCACTAGCTTCTGCGCGCGACTTTGTCCACGTAGAATAGGATCAATTCTGTCATACATGTTTTGTGCGAAACTTTAATCGTTTACGCAGCGGAAGCTTTCAAAAGGAAAAAACCCGATTTTGAAACATTCTTCATTGGTGCTACGTTCCTATTGGTCTTAGCGTGATGATATATAGCCTATAGCCTTTCTCGATAAATGGGCTATCTAACACTGAAAGAATTTTTCAAATCGGATCAGTAGATCCTGAGATTAGCGCGTTCAAACAAACAAACAAACAAGCAAACAAACAAACAAACTCTTCAGCTTTATAATATTAGTATAGATTTCCACGTGTCGTTGTGATATATTTTAAAATTGGTATTCCTTCGTTTTGTTGGAAACAAATGCATAGTGATTCTAAAAATTACTTTAGACACGTACATTTACAGAATTTGCTC
Source organism: Melitaea athalia (assembly GCA_905220545.2). Classification (NCBI taxonomy): domain Eukaryota; kingdom Metazoa; phylum Arthropoda; class Insecta; order Lepidoptera; family Nymphalidae; genus Melitaea; species Melitaea athalia. The sequence continues at coordinate 20,014,310 of HG992180.1, forward strand.
TCATTATTGCATTATCGTTAGTACAATGTCTACGGTGATTGAAGTTTGTTATGGCTATTGCAACTAACATTATTTAAAAAAAATAAAAGACCTGAAATCATATCTTTAGTTTAGGATCAACTTAAACTGGAACATAAAATATTTGTGTTCCATCTACTTGGTTGAAATCTATACTAATATATAAAGCTGAAGAGTTTGTTTGTTTGTTTGTTTGTTTGTTTGAACGCGGTAATCTCTGGAACTACTGGGCCGATTTGAAAAATTATTTCAGTGTTAGATAGCCCATTTATCGAGGAAGGCTATAGGCTATGTGTCATCACGCTAAGACCAATAGGAGCGGAGTCCACGCCGACGAAGTCGCGCGCAGAAGCTAGTCTTTGATATTCAGAAACTACTGTCTATCTTATATCCTTTGTGTGAAGAATATTATTGACAAACATATAGTAGGTGTAGCCACAAATATGAGTGAAATTGCGTATCTGAATCTAGTTTTAAACCAAACTTCAGAAAAAACGACTAAAGAATAATATTTACCTAACATCACACGTGAATACACTATTCTTCGGGTAATAAAATAACCTTTATAGGTACGATTCCATTTTATAACGCTATAAACGATACAATTTGTTATCTTTAAAATCAATCAAATACATCGAACACCCCAACATCCGTCTCTATTCATCTCATTGATTTAATACGCCTATCTCTTTCACGCGAAAGAACTCAGCATTTTCAATATTAGCTCAGCAACGTTGGCAAGCCGTACATTGGTCAATAAAATTAATTGGTGAATATTTTCGTACATGAGATCAAGTGCTTCCAATAATTCTATAACTGTCTCTTGAGATGATTGACTCTTATTAGATCGTCCTTCTCATGTTACACTATAATATCTATTATAGTACACGGCCGTAAATAATGCACATCGACTTTTAGAAAGAGACAATCAGCTAATTTGAACTTTGTAGAGCGTTATCTCTGACGCACATTACCTATGAGACGTATCGGACTGTCAGTATTTCATATGACAGATCTAATAGTGTAAGAACCCAGTTCCCAGATCACCTGTCATATTTTTTTGAAGGACAAAATATATTAAATTCAAATTCAAAATATTTTATTCAGCATAAAATTATTACAATTTCTTACTGAACGTCATGAGTCTACTACCAGTTCGGAAAGAAAAAGCCTCTGACCTGAGAAGAACTGGCGAAAGAAACTCAGCGGGACTAATATCATTTTTTAATCATGTTTTTTTTCCAAAGCAGATTGAAATTTACAATAATTTTATAGGTTGAAATAGCCTGGCGGCGATCACATCATTCCCAAGGCGTACTGTCTTCTATAAAATCGTTAATCGAAATATATCCTTTAGTACACAAACGTTCTTTCACAATTTTTTTAAATTTGGCTGCTTTATATACGTAAAAATGTTATTAACCAGCTATTTTCGTATTTATCGCCAGACACTAATTATATTACTATATTTTAAAACATGTAGAAAATATTTTAGCAACTCTTTATACTACGATGTATACTGTAATGTTTTGTCAATCTGAAACAAGGAAGTCTGGGGTCTGGGATCTTGGACTATAACGCTCTACGAAGTCGAAATTAGCCGATTGTCTCTTTCCAAAGGTCGATGTGCAATATTTATGGCCGGGTACTATAATACAGTATAGTTCCCACCCAATAATGTCATAGTTTGACATATTAGTTATTCATATGTAGCATATTTTTATAATATGTTGACTCACCAAACAATTAAAACCATAATATAATAAAACTACCATGAAAACATTTTGACATATTATATGGATTTTAATTCCTATAGCAAAATAATTCGTATAGAAAATGAAAAACAAAACAACACAGTATAATTGTGTTTGCTCGCAAACGAAAAAAAAGCGACTTCAATTACATCGACAAGTAATACAACGTAATAAGACGAAAAAATAGTCAAGTAAATACGCGCTATTAAAGATTACTTAAAAAGTTGTAAACAGTTTTCGATCTAATTTAAACAAGACTACAAGACAAGTATTAGCTGTCGATTAAAGTAAGAATCATCGAAATCGGTACACCGAGTAAAAAGTTATGCGGTATAATATAACGTAGGTCGACGAAAAAGTAGTCACGTAAATACGCATTATTAGATATAACTCTAAAAGTACTTGTCAGATCTCAATTAAATTAAAATGGGACCACATGACACGCAACACCTTTCAATTAAAACAAAATTGATCGAAATCGGTCCACCCAGTCAAAAGTTCTGAGCTAACATACATAAAAAAAAAAAAAAAAAAAAAAAAAAAACATACGTGTCGAATTGAGAACCTCCTCCTTTTTTGGAAGTCGCTTAAAAATAGAATGAAATACAAATAAAACGAATAATTGTAATTATAACAATAGAAACTTTCGTGATTCAAGACTGGTATTAATATAAGTTTTATTATAAACTTTACAAGTTATGCAAAAATAAATGCCTAATCTATTAATAAAGTATTTTTCTCACAATCATAACATTCGCTTAAAAAACGTCAATATACTATGTAGCTACAATAAATATGGTTACATATTCTGTATGTAGAGTGAACATATTCTGTACTTTCTATTTCCAAACTACATGTTTGAATGTACCACAAGCCATGTCTAATTTTAAAGAAGACAATACAGCTGAAATGTGTTACTGACGCATAGCCTAGCCCTGAAATAGTTTCGATCTCAGAACTTGTACTAGAACGAATCATGTTTACCGTTTTTCTTTTGATACGAATAATCTTTGAAAAGCAGTAATTTATGTTTTTTTTTTTTTTTTTTTTTTTTTTTTATGTAACTAGGTTGGCAAACAAGCGTACGTCTCACCTGATGGTAAGACCGTAGCCTATAGACGCCTGCAACACCAGAAGCATCGCAAGCGCGTTGCCGACCCTATCCCCAATCCCCCCCAGGAGCTCTGGTCACCTTACTCACCAACAGGAACACAATACTGCTTGAAAACAGTATTATTTAGCTGTGGTCTTCTGTAAGGTCGAGGTACTACCCCAGTCGGGCTGCTCCATTTTTTGAGCAGGAAATTTCCTGCTGTGCCCTACCTCAGTTAATACTTAAGCTGGCTTAGTTGTTCTATAAAAAATAATCCTATCTAAATATGTATATGGAATTGTAGTGATAACGTAAAAGTATGATTTAGTGACATTCCTCTCGTAATTCTAGACTTTTCAAAATTTATTATAAATGTTTTGTTAAGTTTTAAGCCTATTTATTTTCTACTTCAATAACTTCTTTTTCCTTGATTTGACTTTAGTTTTATATTCTTCTTTTCCTGATGTATTGAAATATGATATGCGTGTTATGTTAACTTTAATAATCTTTTTTTTTATCTAAACGTGTTCTATTTCCTATTACATAAAACGTCATATTAAACTTTTCTTTTACTGCAGGGAATGCACACTTACCCAGCTTAAGTATTTGTCATATTACTCTTCGATCGGCTCTATTAGCGATAAGCATGCAATATTTTTCATGCAAATTTGTCCCGAGGCACAAGCATTCTCAATTCCATGAAGAACATTTTTGTCTATTTTACAAAAGATGATACCATTCCTTAAAAAATTCTTCGAAATGCGCTGACATTACAAAACGACCCTGGCATTAAACAAAATACAACGAAGTAAACCATCTCAAAGTAGAACTATAAATATATGTAAGAATTTAATAGTGTTATCTAAAACATTTCATTCCTAACCTCTAATAGCTCATGAACTTACGCTAATTATAGACAGTTACGGGAGCTTTATTGGTATCATATAAAAGATCTGCTCCAATTTATTAATAGATTCCTTACAGCTAGGCTAGTAAACGATGCTTGAATCACAATATGTACTAACTAATAATATTCAGGGCATGTAATTATCTTGTTAATGAACTTCAACTGGTCACTCCGGATGAATTATGAATAGAGTCTGAAATTCGTTTTTATTTTTTTATTTTTGTGTTACCCGACATGAGAGTCTGAAATATTACACACTAGCTCACTATAGTGAAGAGGTAGGCCATATGGCATCTATACTAATATTATAAAGCTGAAGAGTTTGTTTGGTTGTTTGTTTGTTTGTTTGTTTGAACGCGGTAATCTCTGGAACTACTGGTCCGATTTGAAAAATTCTTTCAGTGTTAGATAGCCCATTTATCGGGGAAGGCTATAGGCTATGTATCGTCACGCTAAGACCAATAGGAGCGGAGTCCACGCCGACGAAGTCGCGCGCAGAAGCTAGTTAAATTATAAACTTTCTTTTTATAGGCAATGGCATTTACGTTAAAACGTCTAAAATACAAGCACTTTAATACCAATCACGACACTCTTGTCTGTTGTGTTCTTCTGCAAGATTTTCTGGCTGTTTGTACCTAGAAAATTGTACTAGAACTTGTAATTGTACTAAAATTGTAAAAGAAACATTATATTTAATTACAAAAGAGAGTAACACAAGGGCAAAAAAAAACCACAGAGTTTTAAACGAGAATATTTCAAAAACGTTTGTTTCTTTGCATTCCTTTTGTTTAGTCTCAACGAAGTCTTGTAATTTTGTTGTTTGTTGTTTTTTACTTATACTTTGAAGATCAAGGCAAAGAAGTGTAAGCTAAATTTAGCTCGTCTCGATCATGGTTTAGATTAACTTACCACAACGTAAAACGACACAGGTTTTCTTCCTTATAGGAAGAATTACTTGAAAAGTGTATTTTTAAGATCATTACCAAACGGTGATAGTACATGGTTAGACTGACCAATTAGAACAAAACGACTAACCGACTAGAACTTAGTTGACAATAAATGGCCTATTTTAAAAATTAAAAGTAAACACATATCAAGGATGAAGTTTTTAGTGCCACGGCCACGAATTGAGGCTGATTGCTAATTTCTGGATTATACCATTCATGACCTAAACTATATATAGAAAAATGTAACCACTTGTATGAATGAATTTGAGTAGGTACTATATTTTAACTATATTAGCATTTGAAAAGTTAAGCGTTTACTGTCAATTGACGACTGCAAATCAAGAGCGTGTTGTCAATCATAATTCTATCCTTCTGGAACTCTGGTTCTGGTAAATATTGTTAGATTATAATCAAACCGTCCAAATTATGAACTGAACGTGTTATTCTTCAAGCCAAATCCATTAAAAGGCTGTTGTGTAATTGTAAAGTATTTGAGTCCGTATATCAAAATATATAAATTATATTTACAACAATAAATAAAATAATGACGAATAAAGAATGGACTTACAAGTGTCCAAAAAACTTGTAGGCCAGGATCAAAAACATTTTAAGTATTAATATTTAAATATGAAAATAATTTTTGCCTATAATATAACTATAGCTGCATATCTTAATCTTTTATTATTATTCGACCTTTGCTCAATGACGCGAAAGATTACTAACTGTCTCGGATGTAAATAATATTAGCACATCGAGAAATATGCAAACAACAGTACGGTGCAAAATATAAGCGTAAGCTTTTGTGTATTTTTATACGAATTTTGTTAATAATTTGTGATGTAAGTAAAATAAGCCAAGTAGCTCTAAAATTATTATTCAACAAATATTACTAAATTAAAATACAAATAAATAGAAAAATATATACTAAAACAACGAACCTAAAACTAAAAATCTTAAAAAATATAATATAATAACTAAAATACATTATTAAAAGGAGTCCCTTTAGGCAAGGTTCCGAAGATACTGGCAGCGTTCCCCCTTTGGATAGCTAGACTAATTCTTTGTCCGAGGTAGCTGCCAGCTCTTCGGTCTCCTGTGATGTCGACTAACCTTTTAGATATTTCCTTAAAGAGCCTTATGGCACTAGGACCCCACGGACCAAGGGTCTCGACACCTAAAAATTATGTACTAAAATATATATAATTATATGCTCTAAAATTATGTACTTATTTATTTTAAATTTTCTAACGAATAAAGTTCTGCTCCTCGTGCTATTAAAATAAAATTGACAAATTGAACGCAAATTGGTGAAAACGAAATACAACTATGCAAACATAAAAGGATAAGGATGCCCTTATTCAATAAAGAATTATATAAAAATTTCATACTGTTTAACGTTGACTCCGTTACTTGCTCAAGACCTAAAGAAACGTTATTCCTAGAAGTGACAAGTACAGGCGTTGCCAGCAATCAAGATGAGTGAATGTTATTGGCACGCCTGAGTGTAAATATGAAACTAACACTTCACTAGATATATAGCTTTAAATAGCAGTACTGGTAGCATTTTCGTGTCAATTTATATGACAGTTTAGGGCTTTACACTTTGGGAACGTTAAGGGTTGATAGGCAAAGCAGACTTGCGTTTAGCGACTATCTTGTCTAGCACAAAGCAAAGGTGAGATTCAGAGTACAGATTGTCTGGAAAATAAACTATTTATAGTGAGCGAATGAATTTAAATTTTTGTTAATGTGGAATTTTATACAATGTTTTTATTTTTAGACAATAGGAACGCTGCGAAATTTTAGCCTGAAGCATATTTATCTACTGAGTCTATGAAGGAACATTTTCATCTTACTAGTGGATTATTTTAATGATTTAGATAACATTATCTATCAATATTTATAATTATATAAGTAAAATGATACGTTATCACTGAGTGACATAATATGCTTTATTTGGAGTAAATATATCTAAGTCGCGTCCGTGTACGAGTATAAGTAAAATAAATAAACTATGATTTGGTAGTTAATCCGTTAACAATATGATGCAATGAGAGATAGCGTCCTTTAGCTTTCGAGTCAAGGATTACCTTAATTATAATAAGCTAAGCGCTAATATATTTCTTAGGTACGTACGAAATAGTTGACCGGTTTCCGACCTATTTGGCACGCAATAGAAAGTGACGTGGATTTACAGACGTATGAGGTCAAGTTTATTCATGATTATAACTGGTATAATGCGGTGTTAGAGACTATCGCGGTAGTCAACTCGTCTTCTTAATGAATAGTCTGCGTGACACTGCATGTTGAACATAATGGCTAGATTTGTAAGCTGTTTTATTAAGCTTATTTTTTATTAAGCTTCAATTAATTTTCAATGTCTAATCTTAATCTAATTTTATCTGTCTGTTTTGGTATAATGTCGCCTCTATTTTGGTTAAATTTCAACGTCTATTTTGTGCTTGAAGCTATACTAGTAAAAGTGTTCATAACTAACAGGTTTATAATTTGATAGGGTATATAATTATCTCATCTATACTAATATATAAAGCTGAAGAGTTTGTTTGTTTGGTTGTTTGTTTGTTTGTTTGTTTGTTTGTTTGAACGCGGTAATCTCTGGAACTACTGGGCCGATTTGAAAAATTCTTTCAGTGTTAGATAGCCCATTTATCGACGAAGGCTATAGGCTATGTATCATCACGCTAAGACCAATAGGAACGGAGTCCACGCCGACGAAGTCGCGCGCAGAAGCTAGTATAATATAAATAATAAAAATAAGAAAACAAAATCGAACAATAACGCAATCAGAGTAAACAATATACTTCACAAATATCTGAACCATTTTCTGAAATAAAACGAAAAATATGTGTGAAAATTTTCAGTGCTATAAATTTAACCCAGTATAAAATACGATCGTTCCCCTCCGTAACGAAATACTAGCTTCTGCGCGCGACTTCGTCGGCGTTGACTCCGCTCCTATTGGTCTCTGCGTGATGATACATAGCCTATAGCCTTCCTCGATAAATGGGCTATCTAACAGTGAAAGAATTTTTCAAATCGGCCCAGTAGAACCAGAGATTACCGCGTTCAAACAAACAAACAAACTCTTCAGCTTTATATATTAGTATAGAAGTATAGATTGTTATCTGTTTAAGATATTCGTAAACATTATATACGATACTAATAACTCAATCTATTAATTTCCAATACGAAGGCCCATTAGTGGAATAGTAGTAAAATTAATTGCTCTGAGAATCGCTTCGTTTCAAGCGCGTGCTTTATTTATTAATACCATCGAACAGTTCGTTCTATTTAATTTAATGCTTGAAATTTCTTCTAAAATTTAATTTACTTGTAGTATTTACTTATGTGTTGTTTATTAGAGATTAAAAATAATATTAATATGCAAGAAGCAAGTGCAATGCAATGGCGATAAATAATACACACAGTGTTAACATAAATACAGACTTTTTTTTAAATGGGGGCAAACAAACAGACGAAGCCATCCGCTACTAAACAGCTACCGTCGCCCATCTCCGTCGCCTGTCAGACATCTGCAACATAAAAGGAGTTGCGGGTGTATTGCCGGCCTTTAGGGAAAAGATTTCTATACACTCGATGCTTGAAAACCCCCAAATTATAGCGCTCAGGGAAAATCTCAGGAGGAAAGTCATTCCACAGTTTACATGTACACGGAAAGAATGAGCGCGAAATTCGCACATTGGTTGGAAACCATGCATCCAAGTGCTGTGGATGAAACCTAGTCCTTCGGCGAAGGGTGCGATGTTAAAAACATGACAGCGAAACCATATCCGTTGTACAGACGGCAAAAAACACAGAGGGAGCCAACGTCTCTCCTTATACACTTTTTTACAAGATAAAATTTAGACATTATAATATTTACATTGTATAATAGTCATGTCTTTTAGAACATAAATTCTGTCATAAATTTTATTATCTCAGCGTTTTAATAGTACTCATTAAATGATGAATTCATACATGAAGAAAAGTCAAATACTAATAAACTCTAAATAAATATGTACATTGAACATCTGCTAAGGAAGTTATCTGACGGGCAATAAATTAATTCATTAGTAAATTGGGCGCGCAACGTTGACGTCTCCTAATTGACATGCGATCATAATCTGGAAGCCGGAGCCTGCGCGTCTCATTACGCTTTCACACTTGAAGTGTTAATGAAATATTTTTAATTAATGAGAATGTCTTCATTCTGCATTTGATGCATTTTATAACCTGAAATCACTGTGTGCACTCATACGTTTACTTGTCTTATAGTCACACACTGGGTTATGTGGTTATGTATGTCACATATTTTGCAATTGTGCATGTGTCGATTATGGTGACTTTTATTGTAAATAAACAAACACTCTATAGAGCACACCGAAACATCTTACAAGTTCAAAGTAAAAATGTTTACAAGTGAAATATACTAAGGGCGCCCTTAATGCCTAGAGCTATCTCCTCTAGACAACCGTAATATCATAATATCACATACAACCGTATTATCATATGTAACCGTAATATCATCCTTTGATAACTTATCTTTAAAATAACTAGAAATAATACCCTACAATATGTCTAAGAAAGATAAATATATCTTAAATTTAAATATACTCTACATAGTACTTGTCAACAAAGCAGTTATAGGCAAAATATTGGCTGCAGTATATAAAGGCAGATAATCTTCCTCTCGATCAGCTACACGTTTATCAAACTCATACAACTAAGAGGCAATATGGCACTTGTCAGAAGATAAAGCCGCTTCATCAAAACTTGCTCCTCATATAGCAACAGCCCGTCTGTATGCTATTTGTAGAAATACTGAAATTCGTGTGAAGATATAATTACAAACAAAACCTATTTGTACAATTGATTAATACGTAGCCCACAGCTTCGTTTATATCACTGCGTAATGTAATGTTACTGATACTTTGTTATTTATAAAAAAAACTAGCGACCCGCTCCGGCTTCGCACGGGTGCAATGCTGATACTAAATATTATAAAATATAAAATAAATATTTGCAATCTAAGCTCAAAAAATGTGTTTATTTACGACATCACATTAGTAAACTTTAAAGCTATCAGTGTTTCTCTACTATATTATGCATGTATTATACATATAAACCTTCCTCTGGAATCACTCTATTTACTAAAGAAAACCGCATCAAAATCCGTTGCGTAGTTTTAAAGATCTAAGCATATATACAGGCAGACAGACAGCGGGAAGAGACTTTGTTTTATAATATGTAGTGATTTAACGTACTTACTTAACTCTCTTACTAATAAAAGTATAAATTAACTTTGTTTTTTAAAAAATACAACGAGTAATACCCCCTAATATCCCTCGCTATTGCGTTACATTGTAGGCTTAAAAACATCATGCTTTGACTTCAACTATTGGAGTTACGATAATGTTAATCCACGTTGTGTTTCTGAAATGGATTGCATTCTCTAGTTTTCTTATTAAACTAAACCAAAATTGACAACTAATGTAACGTCGTAAAACGTGTTTCTAAAGAAATTGTAAATCACCTCTTTCGCTAATGCACTGGATTAGAGAATGTGTCACAACACATCTATAAAACATTCCTACGCCGACCGCTGTCAGCATAAATAACTTTATATTTAGTATTGTTCGAATAGCTTTGTATATTCTTAAATTCTTTTAAATTAATACTAATATTGAGAGTAGCTGTATCCGCAACTTGGATCTAAAGTACACATTGTTTTAGATCCACTCACACTTCCAAGGGAACTGTTCTGAATATCAGAATAAAAAATTTGACTGCCCTAGCTCTTACTTTAGACTCAAATAATCTCAAGTTTCATTTGATTCTGTTTATTACTATCGGCATAATGCGCTGCCAAGATACGTACCGACAGACAGACAGAAAGGAAAAGGGTTCCAGTTTATTCTGCATTATCAATAATAGAATAAATAAATAAACGAACGCTTCACACTCAACGGCTCCCAGTAGGATTTTCTCCTGTGTCGGGGGTCTGGAAACACACACAATACACAAGCACAAACGCCCAGACCACGACACACATCTATGTATATGGCCAATACAAATGTCCCGCGAATGAACACGCGACCGCCAGCGCAACAGCCAGTGCAGTGACCGTTGCATCAACGCGTCGTCAAATAAATATTCTTCAACAAAAAAAAAAAAATTAAAACATGTTCAATTTTCAGAATTAGACGTATTACCTATAATCATTACCGGAGTTCTGCAATAGATCAATACGATTATAGATGCGGTGTCCCATAGATATCTGATAACTGAACAGTGTAATGTGAATATCCTACCTCTGGGTGTAGACCAGTAGTGCTATTCTGTAAAAAACCATTTCGATATCGAGCTTCACCTGAGTGACAGACCTCACTTCGAAAGCAAAACCCACTTGACCTTGATTTGGAATTCTGTAAACACAGAATACCGATACTCATACTCAAACCTACTCATACTATTAATGTCAACTTTATCACGCAACAGGGTTCGACTCGTCGCTACACTCACCAGTGTGGCGCTACCGGGACTGTCGAGTTTTAGAGAATACGAATTTGATTTCTCACCGCGGATTCCGCTGTCGAGACACGAAAATGTTCTTACAGAATAGCACTACTGCTCCTATCGAGGGATCTCGAAGTTATAGATCCATTAACGTGATTGAGTAAACTTAAACGTGATTAAAATCACAGGATTGTCTATATTCGTAATATTATTATTAATATTAATTTAGTCGTGACATTTTTAACTGACTTCAAAATAAGGAGGAGTTTTTTTAAATTGGTTTGTATTTTTTATTATAACTTTTTACTGGGTACCTATACCAATTTTATTAATTTTCTTTAATGAAAAGTTGATGCTTGTCGAATAGTCGCATTTAAATTTGACGAGATTTAACGAGTAGGTATTTTTGATTTCTCTCTGATAGCGCGAGTTATACATATACTTTAATATATGTATCATGATAATATTTCAACTGGAGTTATAAATTAATTTTTACTAGAATGTACAATTATACATTGTACATAATTATGTAAAGTAGTAAACGTGTGTGTATTGTTTATAAAACATCCGATCATTTACATGTCGCTATCGTCAGTGCAACGTTTAGCTTCTTCGTAATCTACGTTTAGAGTGTGGTCCAAGGTAAAATAATTTAAACATTTAATATTACATAACTAAGATTATTTAAATATTATATTTTGGTAGGTGCGAGGCACGTTAAGCCGTCGCGTCGTCGGTCCCGGTTGTTATCATGTACACCTGATAGCGATCGTTACTCATAGTAGTGAATATATCCGCCAACCCGCATTGGAGCAGCGTGGTGGATTAAGCTCCGATCCTTCTCCTACATGGAGGAAGAGGCCTATGCCCAACAGTGGGATATTACAGGCTGAAGCGACTGTGACATTATATTGTCAACGCTCGCAGATGATATCAAATAACATAATTATATTGTCATTAGTCGCCTGTAACTTACACCAAACAGGATAGTATTCTATTCGACCGTGATCTTGATCTGGTCCACCGATTACATTGTCAAGGCACCCGTGCGCCGACAAAACGCCGTTCACTCCGTGAATCTTAATCAATTCATTAAAAATATTATGTCATACATATTTTTTCTATCTTTATTTTAGGTAAAAACGACCAATTAAGTGTTCTTATCGGCGTAATTGTTGGTAATTTTCTCGATCTGATTAAGGAGTTTTTTTTTATATATATTGATAAGAAATTTTTTATCTATACTTAATATATAAAGCTGAAGAGTTTGTTTGTTTGTTTGTTTGAACGCGGTAATCTCTGGAACCACTGGGCCGATTTGAAAAATTCTTTCAGTGTTAGATAGCCCATTTATCGAGGAAGGCTATAGGCTATGTATCATCACGCTAAGACCAATGGGAGCGGAGTCCACGGCGACGAAGTCGCGCGCAGAAGCTAGTCAAACATAATTTCATCGCTTTGTAATCTTGATTAGGAAATTACTGACAAAACTCTTAGCGTGATCGATCGTGAATCAGTCTTGTAACTTGGAAAGAAAAGCATTTCAAATTTTTCAAGTTTTTTGCTCGTACCTGTATTTTTTATGTTACCGTAACCGTAGTGTTAAAGACATGCGTTTTAGATTCGTTTTATAAATAATTAAAGTATTGATATATTTACGTTTGATTTCTTCCGTTATATTATGGCTAACGTTTTTGCATTGATTTTAAACTTTTTAGATCAATATTAAAAAAAATTCTAACAATATTTTAAACAGAATTAAATTAATTGAAGGAAAATTAAAAATATTGAACGTTGAATTAAACATAAGCTATAATATTATATCAAAGTAATATAATAATTTTTGAAAGATTTAGGACCTTTGATATCTTATTAAAAATGAACTCAAAACGATGCGAACTTTTCACGTTTCCATTAGAACACCAAAAGGACACTGTTTGCAAAATTCCAGCTTTATAGAAATATATCTTACATCTATAATGACTCGACTGTGTTTAGAATAACAATATTGTGGTTTGATGGACGTGTGTCAAAGCATGTCGTTATTTGCGTTACAAATACCGCCTTACAATATATATATTACTAGCTGTGCCCCGCGGTTTCACCTGCGTTGATTTGAGGGAAAAAAATGCTTTCCTTTTTTTAATAGTATAAGATTTAATTAGCTTGATATATTTTCCTTAGTTTACACTAAATAAATTTCTGAACGCACGCATAAATATTTGACCAAAGAGTATATAACCACTACGTTTTATATTTGACAACCTCGTTGACAACCAATATATATTATGTCAATCCGTTTTAATTACTGACATTATTATACATTTTTAAAATGTAAAATACGCCACTATCCGTAAATTGTGGATATATGTTGTCGATTCGAAACCTTTATTTAAATACGTTCTTTAATTTTATCGGAGAGTTTACCATATCGACGGGATGAACATTAAATGTTTGACAGTTACGAACACGAACATTATATCTCATACAAATTTTCATTCCAACATTTCAACACCTTACATCCCTTTTTTCGCATTAAAAAGTTGCCTATGTCCTTTCTCAGACTCTAGACTATCTGTATACCAAATTTCATTTAAATCTGTTCAGTAGTTTTGCCGTGATTGCGAGACAGACAGACAGGCAGACAGGCAGACAGGCAGACAGACAGACAGAGTTACTTTCGCATTTATAATATTAGTATGGATATATATTTGTCCTCTATCTATATATTTTAGGATGGCCTAATTTAAATGTATTGTAAGTAGGATAAAGTGACCGCTTATTTAACAAAACTTTATATCGTTTGTAAAATGTTACGGATCGAATAAGGACCTTTTCCTAACTTTACTTTTTTAACAATAGGGTGGTAAACAGGCATACGGTTCATCTGATTATAAGTACATACATACATACATATAATCACGCCTCTTTCCCGTAGGGGTAGGCAGAGACCACTTCTTTCCACTTGCTACGATCCTTACATACTTGTTTCGCTTCATCCACTTTCATTATTCCTTTCATACATGCTCTTCGGTTTAGGGTACTCTTGACCTGGCCTTTTTTCAAGACGTCTCTGATCTGGTCTTGAAAAGTCCGCCTAGGTCTACCCCTACCAACCCTTCCATTCACACTCGCCTTATACACTTTTTTCGTCAATCGTTCTTCATTCATTCTCTCGACACGGCCAAACCATTTCAGCATACCTTTCTCAATTTTTGTCACTACATCTTCTTTCAGACCACAACGTTTCCTTATCTCACTATTTTTTATCCTGTCACTCAGTTTAACTCCTATCATACTTCTTAACGCTCTCATCATCGATTATAAGTAGATATCGTAAAATATGGACGAATCAACAAGAGCATCGCAAGCGAGTTGCCAACTACCACCGACACTCCCTAGGGGATCTGACTATACCTTATTCACCATAGAAATACAACATCGTTTAAGAGTAAGTACTATTTTGCAGTGAACTTCTATATTATGGTCGTGGTCCTACCCCAATCGAGCTGCTCCAAGTTTTGACTAAGAAATATCCTTCTATGATTTACCTCAATAAAGTAAACAGCTAACTTCACTATCATCACTACATATTATAAAATAAAGTCGCTTCCCGTTGTCTGTCTGTCCCTATGTATGCTTAGATCTTTAAAACTACGCAACGGATTTTGATGCGGTTTTCTATAGTAAATAGAGTGATTCAAAAGGAAGGTTTATATGTATAATAACATGCATAATATAGAAGAGGAACACTGATAGTTTTAGAGGTTTCTAATGTGAAGTCGTAAATAAATACATTTTTGCGCTTACATTGCAAATATTTATTTTATATTTAGTATCAGCATTGCACCCGGGCGAAGCCGGGGCGGGTCGCTAGTAGCTAATAAAATAAGAAATAAAATATTCTAGCTCTATTCTAACTTCGAAGAAATATATACGTATAATAACAAGTTATTCACGGAAAAGGCCCTTTCAATTTATTTTGTACATAATATAATCATTTCGAAGTGGGCTCGTATCTCCGCGCCGGTGCTGAGCGCCCGCAGAATGATCAATCAAACACTTATCAACACTTCCTTCAGGCGATCTCGAGATGGTTTCGAGTTTTTTTACATCGTACGTGGTCATTGACTTACACTTGCAATTAAAAATAACAAATCTATCAAGCACGACTATTAATATAATTACTTTATTACCAAAGAAAAAAAATTAACTACCATATCTATACATATAAAAGAAAGTCGTGTGATCGTGTTAGTTACACTATTTATAACTCAAGAACGGTTGAACCGATTTGGCTGAAAATTGGTAAGGAGGTAGCTTAAAACCAGTAAACGGACATAGGATACTTTTTATCTTAATTTGACCCGGTAGGTCGCGCTCCTATCGGTATGTAACTCCGAAACTACTAAAGCAATTTGTATCAAATTTTGTAAGCTTCTGTAATTTGATCCAACTTGGTTCGTTCGTGGGCTCATCCAGGCTGACCTAGGTCAGTCCGGGTACGGGCCTATAGGCTCACGCCTCTCTGCCCGAGCTATTCCTCACAGAGGGACTTCGCCCTCTGGATCTTGTGTTTTGGCCCGGTGGGCCAGGGCTATACCTACTAGAGTAGGCTATGGCCTTAATCAATGATTTTCTTGTAGTTGTCCGGTGATTGTTACTTCTTCTTCTTGTTCGGGTACTCGTGGACACCCGTGGGGGTCCCACGTGTCTTGTTCGTCGCGATCTTCGTTGTCGTCGCCACCAGCGGCGATGTTGGGAGTCGGCGGTGACAGCAGGAGCTCGCGAGGTAGGGAACGACCGTCTGGACGCCTGGCGTGTAAAGGTGGGAGATAGGGTAGTTTTAATCCCAATTGGACCCGGTAGGTGGAGCTGCTATCGGTATGTAAGCAATCAAATTTGGTAGCTGTTTTCCGGGCAGGACAACGTCTGCCGGGTCCGCTAGTTAAGAAATAAAAATAAGTGGTAAAATACCTGTTTTTTTGCTATTAGTTTTTTGTTTATTTTAACACACGCAAATGAAAAATAAAAAAATTATTCGTGGGAATATATCTTTTTAATATCAGTAATAATTATTTTACCTATTTAAATATTATGTAATCGTGATATTTGAAGAAATTAATATCTTTTATAGAGGTCTAATTGGCACACGTGCAATGTAATGCGTTATTAAAAATAGATCAAAATTCAATTACGATGCAATTTTATATTCGGTCGCTTTTTATCCCATTTTGAAAATATAGATTAATTTTTTTTATGACAAATATATCCTTATTTTACTAATTGTTATTACTAACTTCACTGAGCCTTTATTGCGCTTCTTTCCTAATAAAGTTTAATCCAACACGATTTGGATTTAGAGGATATATAATGTTTCAGAATTGCTTTCGAAACTGTATTGAATATACATTATTGGCTAATTACGAAATGAATCAGAAAAATAAAAAGTAGGTAGGTAGGTACTTAAGTATTCAACGGTAGGTACCTATTAGTCTGAATTTACACACACGACCTCTATTTGAAGATACTCCAGGTAGATAGGAGACACATTTGTTATTTAAATTTACGAATCCACGTACAAGATAGCGTTAAACTTAAATGTGTTACACAACCACAGAATAAGAATACAACCACTTCAGCCTATCACAGTCCACTGTTGGACATAGGCCTCCACAAGTTCGCGCCCGATATTATGACGCGAACTCATGTGTTTTGCCCATAGTCACCACGCTGGGCAGGCGGGTTGGTGACCGCAGGGCTGGCTTTGTCGCACCGAAGACGCTGCTGCCCGTCTTCGGCCTGTGTATTTCAAAGCCAGCATGGATGGTTATCCCGCCATCCGTCGGCTTTTTAAGTTCCAAGGTGGTAGTGGAACTGTGTTACAAGAATACAACACAACCTAAGAATTATCTGAATCAGTACAAACTGATCATGTCTACGAAATCAACTACTCTGTTAGTGAGTTATTTTTAGTTATTTGTTATGACAATACAGATTCCAGCGATGATTGAAGTATGCAATTATGTAGAACAAAGAGTGACTCAATCAACATGGATGCAGTCTCATTAAACCCCCGTCAGTCATCCCGGCGAGTAATCACTGAGAACGTCGCTAATTGACTGGCGATGGCACTTTACTGCGTATACCCGACATTGATTAAACACATCATCTGTACTAACAAGTCATGTCATATTATGGTAACACACACGCACATGTACACCTATATGTAAAAGGTTATACTCGACTTTTTTTTATGTTATTAAGTCGACAAACAAGCGCACGGCTCACCTGATGGTAAGTGACCACTGTAGCCTATAGACGCCTGCAACACCAGAAGCATCGCAAACGCGTTGCCGACCCTATCCCCAAACCTCCCCAGGAGCTCTGGTCACCTTACTCACCAACAGGAACACAATACTGCTTAAAAACAGAATTATTTAGCTGTGGTCTTCTGTAAGGTCGAGGTACTACCCCAGTCGGGCTGCTCCATATTTTGAGCAGGAAATTTCCTGCTATGCCCTACCTCAGTTAACAGACTTTTCTGTAAATATTAAATTTTTGTCGAAAGCCTCATCGGCTACAGTGGGAAGAAGTTGCACCTCACGAGTAAGGCAACACTGTTATACTGCCGATCGACTAGATAAAAACTAAATAGACGCAGACTTGTATTATTTCTTCACTCTCTTATCACCAAATTGGTGTTTTATTAAAGTTTTACATCCAGTAAACCATCAGCTAAAGCATTAAATAATCTGTGAAATAATTCTCTAAATAATTTCCCAGTGTCCCATGTAGTGGAGTGCCTGGGGCGTTAAAAACACGAAAACCTCGGATTTCCGTTACAGTGAATGAAATTTTATAATTCAAAGTGGAATGTTTAGCTTATAATATATACAAAAAAGTTTACCTATTGAAAAATTGTGATTTCGATTCAAAAAAAAAAAAAGAAATAATTATAATTTTGATAGTTTAAACCCTGTAGAACATTTTTCTACACAAAAATTAAGTTAATTGATACATTCATATAGAGATAGTAATTAGGAAAATGAAAGAAAAAAAAATATCAAGAAATCATTTGTCAAACAATTTACATTTTTGTCTATATAAGTATTTTCTTCAACTTTACTTATTTCAATGATTGGCGGAGTATTAAAACAGGTATTTTCGCTGCACTGTAGACATGCTACACTGCAGTATAAGCCACTTTTTCGACATCCACAAGCAGCTCCACAATCCTTTTTTTTACTATTATTATCATTATGATTAGTTTTTTTGCTGCTTGCTGTGTGGCTACGGCAGTAAAGAATATAGCCACTCCCTCTCTTCCCATGGGTGTCATAAGAGGCGACTAAGGGATAACACAGTTCCACTAGGTACCACCTTGGAACTTAAAAAGCCGACCGATGGCGGGATAACCATCCAACTACTGGCTTTGAAATACACAGGCCGAAGACGGGCAGCAGCGTCTTCGGTGCGACAAAGCCCGCCCTGCGGTCACCTACGCGCTTGCTCAGCTTGGTTACTATGGGCAAAACACATGAGTTTGCGTAATTTTTAGCGCGAACTTGTGGAGGCCTATGAGCAGCAGTGGATTGCGATATTCTGAAGTGTGTGTGTATGTGTGATTAGTTTTTTTAACCGACTTCCAAAAAAGGAGGAGGTTCTCAATTCGACAGGTATGTTTTTTTTATGTATGTTAGCTCAGAACTTTTGACTGGGTGAACCGATTTCGATCAATTTTGTTTTAATTGAAAGGTGTTGCGTGTCATGTGGTCCAATTTTAATTTAATTGAGATCTGACAAGTACTTTTAGAGTTATATCTAATAATGCGTATTTACGTGACTACTTTTTCGTCGACCTACGTTATATTATACTGCATAACTTTTTACTCGGTGTATCGATTTCGATGATTCTTACTTCAATCGAAAGCTAATACTTGTCTTGTAGTTTCGTTTAAATTAGATCGAAAACTGATTACAACTTTTTGAGTAATCTTTAATAGCGCGTATTTACTTGACTATTTTTTCGTCTTATTACGTTGTATTACTTGTCGATGTAATTGAAGTCGGTTTTTTTTCGTTTGCGAGCAAACACAATTATTAACAAGTATAATAGTATTAGCTCCAAATTTACTTGATCCAACAATAGGTATCATCATAATAACGGTCTATTAGTCGTTTTCTAATAGTTTTTTCATCCGGTGTATGCTGTGAGGTATAATATACCATCGTATCTTTCAACTCTTGCATAGAAAATTAGCAGTCGTCATTCTCTTCTATATACTTGTATGTACCTATGCTCCATTGCTGCATCTATCATCGAAATTGTCAAACCAACCTCCTTATCAGCAGAGCTCAGATGAATAGAATTTTTAAGAGAATTATAACAATCAGCATGATATTTTACTTGGAGTGTTTGTAAATCTGCTACTTATATCAAAAATTCTTTTATGAATTTCTTGATAACAATCGTTTTTTTCTGTACAGCTAAATAGCTTACAATGGAGTCATTTAAAGTTGGAGTACTAATATAATTATATGAGATTTGTCTTCGTCGTTTTTTATTTAATTTTGCTTAAATATCTTTATTATTATTAGCTTCTTGACCACAGATGAAACAGTTTTTCCCACTCAAAGCTCCATAAATCAGTGCTACGTCGGAGTTTCTTTTTCGAAGGCGAAAATGGAGTTTCATTGGGCCTCTTCAGATATGTTTCAAAATATTTTTATGAATAATTATATTTTTGGCGACAATCTGTATGAGCGTAAATGAATTAAGTTTGAAGATGAGGTAACAAGTCATCCTTTCGTTCTCCCCTCTCTACGTTCTACTACCTGTCCAAGGTCGTTATGACCCTTCATACGCTCGAACATTTCAAGAAAATATTATTTTACTTCTATTTAGGTATTATTCAACGTATATAATACAAAAAAAATATTTTAAATAAAACTATTAATTTTTTATACTTATTGGTTTAAATAAAAAAAAAATCAAAAGCACAAAAAAATTTTGGGTAAACTTTACACTTTATACTATAAAAAAGAAAACCCCCCCTCGACCATTTAAATTCATTCACTGTAACAAAAGTCTGAGGTAAAAAACCCCAGACACTCCACTAATAAACATTTGTAATAATAGAAAAGTTTCTATAAAATGTTAAACTATTCTCTATTTAGTCCCAAAAGTACTATTACCAAAAGGTGACATAAACAAAAATTTAGACGAAACTAATAATAAAATACAGTACTTACTTAGTAATAAAATTCGGTTGACGCTCTTTGAGGACAGAACGAAATATATAGTTTTGATTATTCGTACGATTTTATATTAAACTAGCTTGTGCGCGTGACTTCGTCGGCGTAGACTCCGCTCCTATTGGTCTTAGCGAGATGACACATAGCCTATAGCCTTCCTCGATAAATGGGCTATCTAACACTGAAAGAATTTTTCAAATCGGCCCAGTAGTTCCAGAGATTACCGCGTTCAAACACATAAACAAACAAACAAACAATTTCTTCAGCTTTATATATTAGTATAGATTGACGCGTCTAAGTCTTCCTTTCGCTTCATGTACAACTTTTATTTACTCAATGTAATCCGTGTCCCTTCAAGAGTTAATACAACAATACCCAAGGGCGGTAAGTTGAGAACGGTGACGTCACCGGTGACGACATGAGCTCAACTGAGCGCGGGTTGAGTAAGAAATGTCCAATTAATTTTCAACGAACACAATGTCAATATTGTATGGTGCAAGCTATAAACATAAGGATCAAAATCAAAATATTAAAATCATTTTTGAATCATCATTTGCTAGCCCAGTCGCCGCGACCAAAAAAGTACGTTTGTAATGCAATGTACGTTGTTTGGAGCACTCCAACTCCAACGCTCCAGCGCTTCAACTTTTACAAGTTTGGAGCGCTATAAACAAAAAAAAAGTTTCAAATAAAAAGATAGCAAATATATTATCTACAATAATGATTTCTACATTTTTGTGGTACGACGCGCGGTTCGCGAGATATTCGATAAAACGCGTTTTCCAAGATGGCGGCTGAAGCGGGCCCGGCACAGCCGCGCCAACTTGGATTTACATTCCTGAACACCTGACACCCCTGAACATATTCCAAACAAAAAAAAACAGGTCCCTTACGTTGCAAAAAAAAAACCGGTTACTGGGCTATTGTAGACTTACAATTAAAAGATATTACAAAAATCCAAATACAAATAAAAAATAATTTTGGGAAGAAACCTAGTCTTCTTCTAGGGTGAGGCGCACGGGTGAGGCGCTTAATTATTTACTTTATTGATGAACTAAAATATTCCTAGCGATTTCATCATTTCCATTTTTGACATTTACAATATTAACTTCCCTAAAATAAATAGAAAAAAAGTCTTACATTCATTTCAGAATTAATAGGAGAAGAATAAATAAAGAATAGGAGAGAACTCCTTCTGATAAAATGGTTTATTTAAAATTCGAACCGGAAGTACTCAGATTAAAATTAACTTCGGCTTATGTAAATTGTATAATATATATTGTGTAAGTAACATTTGATCTTAATTTCTTATATAAATGATTATTATACTTAATTGGTAATATTATAAGCATAACTAATAAAAACATTATCACCATATCAACATTTAAAAAAAACTAGGTTAAAAGATCATCATATTACATAAATGACTGTTATATAGTAATTAAATGAATATACTATGTCAAATTTCAAATAAATCACGATCGATCACGATTCAGCCTGTAATATCCCACTGTTGGGCATAGGCCTCTTCCCCATATAATGGAAGGATCGGAGCTTAATCCACCACGCTGCTCCAATGCGGGTTGGCGGATATATTCCCTACTATGAGTAACGATCGGTATCAGGTGTACATGATAACAACCGGGACCGACGGCTTAACGTGCTCTCCGAGGCACGGTAGAGAGACCCACAAGGACTGCACAAACACCCAGACCACGGCAAACATATGGCCAATACAAATGTTGTCGTGTGCGGGGATCGAACCCGCAACCGCCCGCGCAACAGTCATTCGCGTTTAATATTAAAAATAATTTAATTTTTCAAGCTCTAATTTTAATCAAAAATCATCAGCATCATTTTATTTTTCTACTAGCTGCTACCCGCGACGTCGTCTGCGTGTACGCTATACAGCACCAAAAAAAGGTTCACTGCTCGTTCCCCGTAGGCGATAGCGTTATAATATGTAGCCTATATGTTGACCCGACTTCTTAATAAAATTCCTGCTAAAATTGAAGTAAATCCATGCGGCACTTTTTGAGTTTATCCCGGACATACATACAGACAAATATACAATAACTCTAAAAACTATATTTTTGGCTTCGGTATCGATTGTAGATCACACCCCAAGTATTCTTTAAAAAAATATTCAATGTACAGTTTTGACTTTCCTACCATTTTATTATATGTATAGATAGACGTGTGTCTATGTGCTAATTCAGATGTCATATAACTATTATTTAATGAAACTTAATCTTGAACCGTAAACATGAATTAAAGGTGATACATTTACCTTTTCAGATTACGTAAAGTTTTGTTGTTTTACTTATGAAACCTCTGCCAGTAATTGCAGTTCCATCACTGATAAGATCTCCAAGATATTTTGATTCGATATCATCTTTCGTAATCACGATATAACGGTCCTTGCCTTGAACCAGTAGTACTTGAAAATAATTGATGAATGCAGTTCCTTTAAACCGTCCATCCATTAAATTCAACCGTCCAACTAAAAAAAACGCAACCGAGTAAAAATTTATCAGCGCATTACTAAAAAAAAAATATATTTTTTAATTTATGTTAATTTATTAAACAATTACACGTCGTAGGCCTCCCCAAGTTCGCGCCAGACATCCTGGCCCCGCAATCCCCGTTCAACCTCGATGGAGCATCAAAACGATCGATGGGCAATCAAAACATCCGGCAAATTTTTGGCGCGTACTCATGAGTTTTACTCACGATCACCACGCTGGGCAGGCGGGCTGGTGACCGCAGTGCTGGCTTTATCGCACCGAAGACGCTGATGCCTCATGCCCGTCTTCGGTCTGTACATTTGAAAGCCAGCAATTTAGGTAATTATTAGTCTAATTAAACAATTACAGTATTATCAAAATATATCGGTGTATACAAATTGTGTATGCAAATTGATATCACTACATCTTTTTTTAAATATACATATAAATAATTACCTACATGTTACATCTCCAAGCTCAGGGCGGGAATCGAACTCACAATCCCTAGAGCAAAAAGATAACCAGTACAAAATGCCCCAACGGGCTACGTTCATGGCGTGATTGTTACAGCTTATCAATTGTACCATACAATAACCCACATTCCAACACGACGAAAAGGCGCCAAGCTTGACGCCACTACTGTTTAACGAAAATATTGTACGGCTAGTTGAAATGTTAATAGTTTGACACTGAGGTTATAACTAAACGGTGACAGCCCTGACCATTAAAATTATACATTCAAATGACGAGTCTATTGACTTAATTATAGGTTAAACTATTATTAATTAATACAACCACTTGTGATACAATGATGGGATCATGTATTTATGAAGAATAATTACATAAATACATAGGGTTTTTTTTGTTGCTATTTTTGTTAATTATTTACGTAATGGATACTTGTTTTTATTAAATAATTATATATAACCCGTGTTATCACATATGCCTTGTTTTCCACTTTTAATGTTAATACTAT
This sequence comes from Melitaea athalia, assembly GCA_905220545.2. Classification (NCBI taxonomy): domain Eukaryota; kingdom Metazoa; phylum Arthropoda; class Insecta; order Lepidoptera; family Nymphalidae; genus Melitaea; species Melitaea athalia. The sequence goes on from HG992180.1 coordinate 20,038,307, forward strand.
CGAAGTTCAAGTATTGAATAATAAATGCTGCTTATCTGTTTAAATAAAAATAAATTGTCAAAATGTATCTACGCGTACACCTTCCGAACGATTAAACCTAATTGTATAATCTTTCTTTTTGTATTCGTCATTGGCAGGACTAAATCGTGTATATATAATTAAGACTTTTTGTAAAATGTTAACATATTTGTCGTTGACGTACAAGAAAGTACCGATTTAAAAGTTAGAAGTATTTACTTACTTTCATACCTCTTTACAAGCTTTTATTTAACTTGCAATGTATGTATGTATGTATGTATGTAAATTTAATGAATGTTTGTTCGGGTGAAATCTTGCAACTCAATTTTGAAGCAGATATCTTCAACCGATTGAGCTGAAATTTTGTATACAGGTTCAATTTAGATGACAATGCATGATTTGTATGTATTTATTAGGGAATGCAATCCAGCACCCAAAAGACAATCCGCAAATCCGCAAGATTGAGAACATTAATCCCGCGGATCCGCAAGATTTGCAGGATTGTACAATATTTTAAAATTATTAGTCCACGAAATTATTTTCGAAGTCAGTAAATGAATCAATATAATTTACTTAGAAGAAACAAATAGTATAATTATATTTTGATCAGAAATAATGACAAAAATCTAAATTACTTTATGTGAATTAAAGTCTGAAAAAAAAATTATACTCCGTTTCGTTTTTCGTCGATTTTTTGATAAAAAAGCGAAAACTGTCCTTTCGAGTACCGACTGCCGACTAAAATTAGTTGATTTGTAGGTACATTTTTTAAAAATATATAACATTTCTTTATATTGATGGGTAAACAATAAAAATAAGTTGATTTGACCTATAAATGAAGTCAATCGACCTGAAGGTAAAATTATGGTATTTTCGCGTAGTATCCTTGCTTTACGATAGGTACTACATACTACAAGTCATGAAATAATGGTACAAATAGTATATAGGTATAATTATACTACGGAATCCAACACTGTTCATGCCGTACACATTGTTATGCGAATTCAGGCTGGAAAAAATAAAATCTTGCAAATCTTGCGGATCCCGCAGGTGTAATCCCGCATTTGTAATCCAGCTAATTTTATGCGGGATCCCGCATTTGCGGGATTGCGGATCCGCGGGATTGCATTCCCTAGTATTTATGTATGTATGTATGTTTGTTCGGGTGAAATCTTGCAACTCAATTTTGAAGCAAATATCTTCAAGCAATTGAGCTGAAACTTTGTATACAGGTTCAATTTGGATGACAATGCATGGTTTGTATGTATGTATGTTTGTTCGGGTGAAATCTTGCAACTCAATTTTGAAGCAAATATCTTCAAGCAATTGAGCTGAAACTTTGTATACAGGTTCAATTTGGATGACAATGCATGGTTTGTATGTATGTATGTTTGTTCAGGTGAAATCTTGCAACTCAATTTTGAAGCAAATATATTCAACCAATTGAGCTGAAATTTTGTATATAGGTTCAATTTGGATGCCAATGCATGGTTACCTTTGTGACGTCATTCTAAATCCAATATGGCGGCATATCCAAGTGTGGACTAGTTATTTTTAGTGCACTTCTACAATATGGGTATCAAATGAAAGGGCTTGCTAAGAAAAATTCGAATAAAGTGACGTATTAACCGACTAAAAAGTCAAAAATAAATTAAAAGTAAAAAACCTTTTTAAAAAACAAGCTTTTATTTGAATGCACTAAAACGAAAAAAATAAATTTTTACTTTAAAACTTTTACTATCTACTTATAAAGTCATTACACATAATCTATATGATATAAAAGCTTGTCGCAAGATTTGCTTGTAAACAAGTAAATTAAATAAATTAATGTGATTGATTTTAACTAATAAAATTTTCAAACTAAAGAAATACGAGTACTATCTCGCGACAAGCTTTTCTATCATATAGATTATGTGTAATGACTTTATAAGTAGATAGTAAAAGTTTTAAAGTAAAAATTTATTTTTTTCGTTTTAGTGCATTCAAATAAAAGCTTGTTTTTTAAAAAGGTTTTTTACTTTTAATTTATTACAATTAAAAACAAACAAACACATCCGCTGTTTTAATAGTAGTTAAAACTTTCATAAATCTGCTAACGAGTTCTAAATTAAGGTAAAGAATTACAACATACTTATACATCTTTAATACCAGAAGACCCTTTATCTATAAAGACGCCGCTACACTTCAAGTCTCTTATCAATATCATAACTGACAGCGAATGAAAACGTCACAATCATCTGGGCGTTATGCAAATTCATTGTCTAACCGGTTCAGTGTAGGGCAATAATTATTTACTTATAAGGTCGTTGAACCGATCTCAATCACTAACCTTTGTGATACTAACCTAAGGATTTTTTTTTTGGTAACTTTTTCTCATCACTATGTTTGACTGATCTTATATACCTAATGATTTACTAATTTGATCGATATACCATATTATATTATAATAATTAAGTATATAAATAAAAAAATACCTGTGTGGTTTTTTGAAACCACGGTAAAAGTACTTAAAACTTTTTTTCAAGGAACTGAAATGAAATAGGAACCTCTTATAAATATTCTTTGCACGCCATTTATGTTTTAATAGGTAACTTACAGAATCTGTATGTTGTCATCAGTGTCTTAGTTCTAGGAAATCATAAGAGATCACCGACCGTCATGCGACATGCAACATGCACACGAAAAAGTTTGAGACGATGTAATAAAAGTTTCACATTAATATTATTATGACATTTTAATCACACTAGCTGCGTCTTCGTATTTCCGATCTCGTAAGAATGCCGAGATAAAGCAATCTCGTACCTACTAAGTTTCATTACAATCAGTTCAGTAATTTTTTGCGTGAAATCGTAATGAACACCCGTCCATCCTCACAATCATTAGTGGACTTTATTTTAGCTATTTGAAAAAAAAGACGTATTGTAAAGACGCTGTTATTTTGTAAAATATTTTGTATTGTTTTAAACAAGTATTACATAATAATTATTAAGTTGTAAATCTTTCATGGCTATTATTTATAGACACAAATATATTACATTAATGTTATTATAATAGCGTAATATGAGCTTTAATGTACTGTCAACACTTATTAATGGCGGGCGATGAAAAGATATCCGCGCCATTTGGCACGGAAGCTTTTGGCTCGACGTGATATACATTTATAACAAAATTTACTTTTTCCCACGCTTAACATTTGTCTTATTATTAACAATGTCTTATTTATAACACAAAAAAAGTTAAGTAAATAAATTATTAAACAAAGGCGAATGAAATTATTGTTATCGAATAAATTCTAATATAATATATACTTTTAAGAGAACTTCTAAATCGTATCAAATAATATATTAATAATATGATACAATAGAAAACTTTAGTTTTTTTTTGAATGTACTAACTTCAAAATTAAGAACTTATTGTATGAATTCTTTAAACCACTTTTTTACGCAGAAAAATTATAGGCAATAGGCATAACTTTCTTGTATACCGTACTGCTACGTATTCTGAAATTTCACGAGGTAATAATTAATTTGTATGGAAAACAAAGTTTATCGTAATTATATTTATAAACTAGCTTCTGCGCGCGACTTAGTCGGCGTGGACTCTGCTCCTATTGGTCTTAGCGTGATGACACATAGCCTATAGCCTTCCTCGATAAATGGGCTATCTAACACTGAAAGAATTTTTCAAATCGGCCCAGTAGTTCCAGAGATTACCGCGTTCAAACAAACAAACAAACAAACTCTTCAGCTTTATATATTAGTATAGATAAACGTAATTACAAAGAGTCCTTCGTTAAAATATTGTCTAGCAAAGATTACGTGATACGATAAAATTGCACGGTATAACGAAAACGTACATTCGTTGGACGCTTTCCAACCGTACAAATTGTAGTACTGAATGAGTTTCGCCATTAATTCCAATAAGCTTACAATCCCCAACCGCGAAATAGAAAAATCTTTTATACATCGCGGTCACCGAACTGGAAATACCAACAAGAATCTTGTTAAAAACAGCAGAAACTCTTTGAAACTAATTATATCTCATTCGATTTACACGCCTTTTGAAACATAATAATCCTCAGTCTGACCTCATTTTCGCGACACTGTAAAATGCATTTTCATTATGTTGTAAACGTGTTTATTACATTATTTCTGTTACAAGTAATTTTAAAACCACGTTACATACAAAAAGGTCAGTCAAGTATCGTTAGAATAGATTGTCATATAAATTTAGAAGATTGTTCATATAAGAAATACTTTTTTTTTCTTTTTCTTCTTTATAAGCTGTTTCTCGTATATCGACAGACATATTCCTTAGATTTTTGTAACTTGTATATATCTTATCTAATCATCATCTTTAAGACTAGATTAGGCTTTTCTTAACTATATCTTCGTTATACTACTTTTGATGTAGCAGTTTATAATTACATAAATGTATATTTTAATAGATTGAAGTCTTGGACGTCTATTAAACCCGTTGTCGTCATTATCGTATAAGCTGTCTACAAAATCAATCATATTCGAATACATAGTACACGTGATTTTTGAAATTTTTAATTTATCTATAAAAGTAAATGAACCTAATATATAAAAATCTATATATATAAAAGAGATTTCCACCCATATATTGACTCATCACGATATATCTAGAACCATAAGGGGTAGAGACTTGAAATTTGGTAGGCATATTCCTTTCACCGAGTAGAGGTCAGCTAAAAACGGATTTTTTGAAATTCCACCCACAAGAGGGGTTTGCGGGGGTTAATAACATATATGGCAAAACAACGTTTGCGGGGTTAGCTAGTATATCTATAAAGTTTACTTACTACACTAATGAGATAATTTATTTTATTATTAAATTTATATTAAAACAATTGATTGTTTGTTACTTACTTCTATTTAAACATACAATTATAGTATGAAATAATTCCATGAATAAAACTTCAATTCAAAATTCATATAAACAATGTTTACTTACTCTAGATGAACTGTATATAAATCGCCTAAAACGTTTCAAATCACTCTCGGTAGAGTTTAAGTGTATCTAGATAATCATATATCTTACAAATACTCATCGATTCGACACAATCATTACAAAAAGAGTGACTTTTTGTTGATCTATAAAATAAAACGCCGCGACTCCTACTAGCGGTCGAGCTATAAATGTCATCATGAGAAAACCATGGGAAACATCGAAAAATAATGCTGCTATAAAACAAAGCGAAACGACGTGAAAAATTAACGTTTGACTACATAAAGCTGACCGACTTTCCGAAAATATTTCAAATAGAATGATTTATTTCCGTAGTGAATATTTTTTTTGTCATTAAAAGGGATTATGTGTAGATCTATCATTACTAATATTCCTTTTTATCTATATTAATATATAAAGCTGAAGAGTTTGTTTGTTTGGTTGTTTGTTTGTTTGTTTGTTTGTTTGTTTGTTTTAACGCGGTAATCTCTGGAACTACTGGGCCGATTTGAAAAATTCTTTCAGTGTTAGATAGCCCATTTATCGAGGAAGGCTATAGGCTATGTATCATCACGCTAAGACCAATAGGAGCGGAGTCCACGCCGACGAAGTCGCGCGCAGAAGCTAGTGAGATTATAAATTGTTCCACGCGTTATTTATCAACATCGCTTTAATTTGTAAAACAATTTTATTTACATCTCTCATGTTCGGTAAGTAGGTTCTTATTACCTCCAAATGGCTGGGCTTGTAGGTGACTAATTAGCGCTCTAGGGTAATAATGTTGCTAGAAACGCCCTAGGGCGGTAAGTAATTTAAAAAAAAAAAACATTTCTTTCTTTCATAAAGTTCGCGTACATGTTCTAACCATCGTCGATATAATTAATCCATTAAAATGGTTTTCGTTTAAAAAACCGCACCTAAAAAAATTAAATCAACTTAAATGTCGCTTTCTACGGAAACAGTTACATAAGCTTTACGAATAAAATTTGATTTATGGTTGTAATGAAATGAAAACTGCAATAATGCTTCGGAAGATGGTTCTTACTCAATATTTTAACTATCGATTTTTATTAGTCACAATTTCTTTGATTGCGAATGACCTCAAAGCAGAGATATTAAACAACCCATTCAGACTGCACCCAATGTTACTAAAAGTCAATTTAATTGACTAGTTGTAAAAATTCTACAATGTTACATTGCTAACTAAATAAGAATAATGTCTTAATAGATGAGTGTAAAGTGAAGTAACAATCATAAATCAAGTTTGTTACTTTTCATAGGGTTTTAAACAAAAGTCTATCATGAGTGTCAAAAAGTCTAAAATGGCGTGAACTCATGTGTGTTGTCCATAGTCACCACGCTGGGCAGGCGGGTTGGTGACCGCAGGGCTGGCTTTGTCGCACCGAAGACGCTACTGCCCGTCTTCGGCCTGTATATTTCAAAGCCAGCAGTTGGATGGTTATCCCGACATCGGTCGGCTTTTTAAGTTCCAAGGTGGTAGTGGAACTGTGCTATCCCTTAGTCGCCTCTTATGACACCCCCGGGAAGCGAGGGGGTGGCTATATTCTTTACTACCTTAACCACACAGCAGCTATTGTACTAAAGAATATTATGTGTGTTTTGCAAGTGAAATTTTTTAGAGTATTCTTCGGCGTTTACATTATTATATGTTGTAACCTCTTTAGTTGCATCATATTTTGGAACAGATGCTAGTCACCAGACAATAAGCTACAGATAAGGAACGTTTAATCGCCCACTTTATTGTGTTATTCGCGATTTATTGTATTTTTATCGTTGCCAACGATAAAACTTAAGAGGGAACAAATTTATTGGACACTTGTAACGATAAAATATGAATGTCCAGTTAAATACGAGCTCGTAAACATGAATTGTGGCTGCAGAATACAACTCTTCCAAGAGTTCTCTAGGCCAAGGTCTGTGAAACGGAATTTATTGCACACATATTGGAAATATTCTCGGAATAGTTGTTGATGAGTCTTGAAAAGAACGACTGAATTCACTTGGCTTGAACACAATGACTGAAACGACGAAGAATTTTTTTTTTTAATTCTCTTTAAAAATCATATACTTTTCAATGTATATTGTAATCAAAAACGCATTGACTAGCCCGTTGGCGCAGTGGATGACCCTGCTTTCTGCTCCGGGGGTTGTGGGTGGGTTTCGATTCCCACCCCGAGTCTGGGTGTAATATATTATATTTATTTATATATGTATATTTATCGAAAAACAAAATATGTAACTATACCAGTGGCGTAGCGTATGGGGGCGGGGGGGGCGGCCCGCCCCGGGCGGCACTTTTTAGGGGGCGGCAAAATTTAACAATAAATAATAAAAATATTTTGAAAATATTTGAACCATTTTATATCATTTTTATCGGAACTACACATTCGGACCGATTTAAGGATCACGTAATCTTTCCATACTTATTTTGTGGCGAAGTCGGTGAATCCCTTTCATGTATTTTGTAGCGACTGGGAACGTCTATACTTGTGGGAATTTCCCGTTTGTGACTTACTTAGTCATAAACGGGAGTTAGTCTTACCTATGGATGAACGAGCTTAGCTCGGTTTATATCGTGTTTTTTGGAAATTTTATTTACATCCCAATTACATACTTATGAAATATCAATAATATTTTTCGATCTTACCGACATAATAAAAAAATGAACTGGTTATTCAGATAAAAAACACGAGTGCAATTAGAAAAAAAGGGAAAAAGATAATCGATCTGGTGACATGTGGATTTGAACCGGGGTCATTTAGTTTCGTGACCACCCGATTTCACACCTGAGCTATTATAACTTAATAGATGGTGGCAAAATTTACTTTCCAATTCTAATAATGTTGTATTTTTCATTATCTGAAAACACGGGTAAAACGACATTTTCTAAAAATTAATCCTAGCTAGATTAATATTATATTATATATAGAACATCATACAGATGTTTGCCGTGGTCTGGGTGTTTGTGCAGTCCTTGTGGGTCTCTCCACCGTGCCTCGAAGAGCACGTTAAGCCGTCGGTCCCGGTTGTTACCATGTACACCTGATAGCGATCATTACTCATAGTAGCGAATGTATCCGCCAACCCGCATTGGAGCAGCGTGGTGGATTAAGCTCTGATCCTTCCCCTACATGGGGAAGAGGCCTGTGCCCAACAGTGGTATATAACAGGCTGAAGCGAATCCTAGCTAGATCGATTTGTCGCCCCCGAAACCCCCTGCATACTAAATGACATGTAAGGGACAACTTTATAAACTTTTGAAGTGAAACTTCTTTAGGCGCATGAGGGGTAAAATTTGAACGAGCGGTAACGCGGCAGCGTCAGGGACAGTACTTTAATGGGTGTCCGCCTGGGACCACCGCGTGACGTTGGCTTGTTTTTTTTTTTCAATTAATTTTTTTCGTTATTTTAAATTCGTTTTTTTAATTCGTTTTTTGAATCACATTTTTTTTAATTAGTTTGCCAAAGAAGTTTCACTTCTGACATGTGTACTTTGTAGACACTCAATTGGTTTGTTTTTCTTTTTAAATTAGTTTTTTTTTCAATTATTTTGCCAAAGAAGTTTCACTTCTGACGTGTTTTGTACGCTCGCAATTTTTTATTTCAAATATAACCTGTAACAGTACAAAATAATGATGACTTTTCTTGCCGAAAATTTCTCTATAATAATGTATGTAATGTACCTACTACTCTGTCAAGAAAGTACCGGGGAAATATCAAAATATCACATCAATATACAAACTGTTTGTTATTCATCCAAATTTATTTTATCACCTTCAAAGTATGCTCTTTCAGAAATTGCTTACGCCAACGAATAATTCAATCATCAAAACATTTTTTAAATTCTGTTTCCGGAATTGAGTTCAGTTCTCGCTGCGAATTCTCCTTTATGTCTTCTACCGATTGAAAACGGGTGCCACGAAGTGGTAGTTTGAGTTTAGGAAAGAAAAAAAGTCGGCTGGAGCTATATCTGGTGAACATGGTGGTTGCTCCATGGTATTTGTTGAGTGTTTGGTCAAGAACTCGTTCACAGTGATGGCCTTGTGCGAAAGCGCATTATCGTGGTGCAAAATCCAAGAATTTTCTTTCCACAAATTGGCCTTTTTCGTCGAATTTGCTCTCTTAAAAGCCGCATAAGCTCAAATCGACGAATTCCGAGTGCACAACACCGCGATAGTCAAAGAAAACACTCAACATAACTTTGACTTTGAACGAGTTTGGCGAGGATTTTTTGGTTTCGGTTCAGTTGGAAAGCGCCACTCCGAAGCTTGTTGACTAGTTTCCATGTCAAACTCGTAAACCCACGTCTCGTCACCAGTAACAATGCGTTTTATAAATGTTGGGTCGAAATTGACTCGTTCTAGCATGTCCCCAGCGCCTCTAATGCGATTGAGTTTTTAGAGAAAATTCAGGTCTTTTGGGACTAGCCGAGCGGCAACATGTTTCATACCCAAATGATTAGTTCAAATGGTACGGATCGACTCGTGAGATACAGAAAGTTCGGTGGCTATCTATCTCAAAGTTTAATGAGGATTTTCAGTCGCTGTTTCCTTCACTTTTGCAATGTTAACTTCAGTTACAGACGTTATAGGCCTACCAGAGCGAGGCAAATCTTCCATCACATCTCGACCACTTTTGACATTTTTGTACCACGCATAAGCACGAGTTTTTGATAAAGACACCGTAAGCCTTCTGTAACATTTTTATTGACTCCGAACACGAAATTCTATTGGCAATGCAAAATTTAAGTCAAACTCTTTGTTCGATGTGTTTGTCCATTATGAAATTCGCAATACACACTAGATATGATATAACTAAAAACAGCACAGTATTTAATATAATTAACAGATGCAACGAAAACTCCGCGCCAAAATGGAAAACAGTTGCGTCACACTAACAAAAAAAATTTGGAACCATAAACAAATAATCCATTCCCGATACTATTTTGACTGAATGTATAGTATACATTAAATTGTAATACCTAAATAAGGGGGCGGCAAAATTTTTTTCCGCCCCGGGCGGCCGACAACCACGCTACGCCACTGAACTATACCAGTCGGCAGTTACCTATAGTCCTATAACACAAGCATTAAGTTGCTTACTTTAGGAACAGACGACCGTGTGTGTGTGTTGTATATATTTATTTATAACTAAAGCTACGTTCTCTCCTTTGTGCATTCATTCTCCGTCTGTAATAGTACTTTTGACTAACAAATGCACTTAAATATTTTTTTTACTAAAACGAAGATAAAAAAATTTAGTCCAAAAAAGATCTTCAGCACATAACAAACCTAAAAAAACCAGATGCTGCATACGAAATGCTCTGGATTAGCAGACGTGAAGACGTCGTACTGTCAGTTAGCTAAAAACGTAATGCACGTTTTTCGATACTTATAAATAGATAGCGAATCAGAGGTCGACTCTTCGCTCACAGTGGACCGTGATTCATCAGGTCAAGATCGACCCGGGATGCATTTAGATGCGTTGATTTTATTTACGACTTGACTGAAAACGGATATATAAACACACACTGAGTAATTCTTTTCACACACACACGGTCGTCTGTTCCTAAGGTAGACAATTTAATGCCTATATTTTAGGTAACATGATATAGGTACGTATTTTTACTAAATGTACTGTTGGGTTTCATTTAAAAACAGTTAAAAGTCTACTAAAAGTGTATCAAAATCATAAGATTTTATTGCGATATTTTAAATAAACTATCAATTTGTGGAATTTTTAAAGTAGGGTGTTTAAAAAAAAATAGATATTTAAGTGTTAAATTTAGTTTAAATTAATTTGATAGTAATATTGTATAAAAAGTAGGGTATTTAAAAAAAAAGAAAAAGATGTTAATAGTCTACTTAAAATGTATTAATTTTATTGTGTTGTTTTGGATATCTAAGTGTTAACTTTAGTTTAAATTAATTTGATAGTAATATTATATAATTACGACTAAATTTGTTTGGATGTGTTATTTGGTAATTCAATGTAGTTTTGACAATCAATTGACTTTGTTGAAATTGTATAAATACGTGTTAGGAGAGAAGTGGGGCATTCTTTGTATCGGCTTGGTTGAGTGAAGTTGTAAAAATAAAGGCGATTGTGAACTCCTACGAAGCAGTTTTATTATATCTCAGAAGTGGTACCCTGTCCATATTGGTGTAAGTATTTTTCTTGCATTAAAAAAAAAAAAACGTGTAAAGTATAGTTTTGTATTAGCACTCAGAAGTTTATTATGTTTATGTGATAATTATTATAATATTTTTTTTTCTTTTATATTTATTGTAGACATTTTAGATTCGATTAATACATAATATCTAGCGTGTATGTCAATATTTGATCAGGGTACCCCCTGATAGTATTTTCATGCACTAACAGTGAGATAACATTTATTGACGATTAGCTCGGGGCTACTCTCCGGTAATCGCAGTTTATGTTACTTACAAATTTTAATTATTATGTCATTTATGTCATGCGGTATAAACTTAATTGCTCTAACATTTGGTCAAGGCTACTCCTTGGCAGTGTTAGTGTAATGAGAAGGTGATTGTATTTTGGCGGAACTGCTGAGCATGCCAATATAAGGTCAGGGCACTCCCTGATAATATTGCATGTTTATGTAGCGTCTTAACGTTGGCTTCAGGTTTTGTCTGGGGCTACTCTCCAGAAATCGAAGTCAGTGTTAAGAAGCACTGGTTTCTCAAAATGCTCTCGTATGTTGCATGACGGATGTTAATTTATAAGATTGAGATCTCCATGCGATGAATTTAATTGAACAACATACTAATATACATTTTATTGTGTCGAGTTTCAGATCATGTGGAGTATTAGTCGACGAGGGCGAAAAGATGACCAGATGTTCGACTCGCAAACTCTCGAGGCAGAAATAAATGACAAGTTCTGCACAATGCGAACATGCTGGTTGTCGTTCCCGAAGTCGGAGTCCAGAGCCGAAAAATGCATCGCTCACGAAGTCCCGAGATACGGCCGAGAACAATAATAATATATGTTTTTTGCATGGGATGTCCAGAGAACGCTCAGTAGAACGTCGGTTCAGGAACTACGAACTTAATTAATTCATTAATTAAGACTGCCGTGGCGTTACAGTTAGGAAGAATACCGTGGCGTTACAGTTAGGAGTCGTAATCAACAAATCTGTCCTTTATAATGGGTATTGGAAAACTACTCGTTGTGCAATCCGCAGGAAACGTGGTACTAGATATTGTAATTGACGAGGTGACAGCCAAAGTAAATTTCAAAGTTGTTTAAGCACTCTTAAAAGTTGTTTAAAGGTTATAAATATGTTTTAGTGATTTAGACGTGTTAAAAGAGACAATGAATAGGATTAGTTCAATTAATTTGATGATCGCTTCTTCGTTCTACGCTAACTCCTTCTCCGTAACAACTGTTAAGCTCTGGAATTCTCTTCCTCTCTCTATAGGACAAGCTCAATCACTCTTTAGCTTCAAAAAGTATCATAAGGCTCACTATTGTAGATATGTATTATACATATATGTATAATCCTATATTCTATTGAAATTTATTCTAATTTCTATACGAGTTATTTGTACATCTTCCACCAACAAAGAATATAATTATTATTATTATCTTCTATACATTAATACGAGAAGCAAAAACTTTGTACCTACCCCTTTTTACGGAAATTACGCGTACGTACGTAGGAGAAAGAAGGATTGCGGGATGCTAATATTTTTTTTTTTTAAATTATACATTAAATTAATAATAATAAAAAAAAGTCTTGTCAAATTAATTAATTTAAAATTTTAATTATGGTCGAACCTCTGTTCAACTACTAGTGTAGATAACGTATTCACTGGTATTGAAATTTACGATAACAGTGCGGTCAAAAATTCTCTCTTCTCGAGAAATTACATACAGACTAATAACTGTAAATAAAACAAATTGTTTTAGAGATAATGTAAAATAGATATGATGGCGCAGGATCCAGATGTAAGCTATAATTCAGTTTTCAAGTTAATTTTAGAGGAATTCTATAACATAAATAATCTATAATATAAATAATCTATAATATAAATGTAATAATCTATAATATAAATGTAGATTTAGTGAATGGGGTATTTATATAAGAGTAGAAATAGGTTGTGCAAACGTCACAGTGTGAAGCAATGGAATCATTTACTTTGGCTACAAAATCAAAATTTATCAAAGATAAAATTATTAATTCTGATTAAAATAATATTAAGTACCAATTGAATTACATTTTACATGTAAATGGTGCTGTAACCTCAACTTCTTTGAAGCCTATTAACTTAACTTCTCGACTGAATTCATCTTCAACTAATTCTACCCAACTTCTCAAAATAACGTTAGCAAATGTAATGTTGATTTATCATTCTCGCAGGTTGACTCTTTAGACATTTTAGAAGCATTTAAGAGACTTAATAAAAATGATCTGTGGGGCATATCAGTTAAATTAATTAGTACTTTCATTGATGTACTTGGCTTAAACTTTTAACGATGCTAATAAAGTGGGTTCTTTTCAGATTTGCTGAAGTATAGTAAAGTTTTACCAATTTTTAAAAAAGGGCCATCGTAGTGATCCCAGTAATTATAGGCCCGTTTCAATCCTACCGTGCTCAAGTAAAATTTTTGAAAAGAAAAGCAATTATACTACATCAACTTCGTTTAATAGAATTCTACATGTATCAATAAACGGAATGAAATCTTCTGGATCTGTGCTAAAAATGGGCGTTCCACAAGGATCGATTCTAGGTCCTTTTTTTTAAATATAAATAAATGATCTGCCATTTTATGTTAAGGATATTTCTGACATAAGTTATTAAAGTTGATAAAAAAAAGGTAGACATATTAACAATTGCGTCGCAATATATTCATAATAATATTATGTATATTCCCAAGAATTTTAATTGTTTTGAAATAAATAGTATTAATCGCGGTGTAAACACTGGGAGGAATAACAAAATTGTAACTCCAAGTTTCCGACTAAGCAAAGTAAGCTTCTCCTTTCTGAGTTATGGTATTCGCATGTATAATAAAATGCCACAAACAATTTTGGAACTGTCTCAACATAAATTTTTAAATTTTTACTGAAAAGAAATTAATACATAAAGCGTATTATTCGGTGTAGAATTACTTAGGTGATAAAGATCTATGGACTTAGTGAGGCTGTATTTCATGCAAGATATTACTAATTGTGATTACTAATTTTGTACTAAAACTCAGAAGTGTGTCGAGTTTCTTGCCGATTTTTCTGTGGTTAAAGTTTCAGGTTTTTAAAAAAAAAAACGTAACAAATAAACTCTCCGTATGTCAACGTGCCATGGAAAGGAGTATGACTGGTATCAAAAGAAAAGACAAAATTAAGAGTAGCACAATAAGAAACAAAACTAAGGTACAGGACATAACTCAAAAAATAAGAAGACAAAAGTGGAAATGGGCAGGTCACATGATCAGGGGAACTGATAAATGGAGTAAAAATGGTCACGCAATGGTACCCAAGAGATGGAAAAAGGAAAAGGGGTAGACCACAAAGTAGGTGGGACGACGACATTAGACAGGCCGCAGGAATAACATGGGGCAGAGTGGCCATGGAAAGGCCAGAATGGAGAAGATTGGAGGAGGCCCTTGCCACGTGGCAAAGGAACACGCAAAAGTGGTCCAAAAGAAAAATTTACGAATAATATATCAGAGAATTGTTGTCGTGTCCGAATGAAGGCTATGATGATGATGATGAAAGTTTTAGGACAAGATCAGTATAAGAGTGCGTCAAGTGACAGTTTGCGCCAGAAACGACATATTTGGATGCGAGGAGTGATTGGTGGAGATCTTTACTATGACGTCATGAGAATTGATTGGTTCGTGATATATTGTGATGAAGTTCATGAGAATTGAATGGTTCAGGAACGAAACAATATCCCACTTACGTGGAAATATAAATCTGATTTTAGGATGTGAGAAGTGTTGCTTAGTGTCTTTGGTATTCTTGTCATGAGAATTGATTGGTTCATGACTAGCCTACCATATAGTAAAAGCCATGAGAATTGATTGGTTCATGGTTCAGTGATATTTGAGATTTAGATGTGAGAATTGATTGGTTCACATCTTAAAAGTCATGAGAATTGATTGGTTCATGACTAGCCCACCATATAGTAAAGGCCATGAGAATTGATTGGTTCATGGTTCAGTGATATTTGAGATTTAGATGTGAGAAGTGATTGGTTCACATCTTGAAAGTCATGAGAAGTGATTGGTTCATGACTCGTTTATTTATTTATTTATTTATACTTTATTGTACACCACAACTACATTTTGAACATTGAGATTTAGATGTGAGAAGTGATTGGTTCACATCTAGAAAGTCATGAGAAGTTATTGGTTTATGGCTCATTTATTTATTTATTTATTTATTAATACTTTATTGTACACAATACATTTTAAACATTAAACACATTTAACGACTGTGAAGTACAATGGGCGGTCTTATGGCTATTTAGCCATTTCTTCCAGACAATATAACTATTTCATGAAAATATTTAATTAATTTTCACGATTCTATTTAAACAAAATAGAACTGTAAATCATATATGGGAGAAGTTTATGAGTTAAATGTAATGTGATGTAGTGAAATTATAATATACGTTTGCTTATATTTATAACAGGATTAGCAAGTAGAAGTGGCATTGGACTGGTCACTTGTGTCACAGGACCGATGGCCGTTGGAGCAGACGTGTCCTGAAGTGGAGATCGCGTCTTAGCAAACGCAGTGTGGGACGTCCTCCGGTGCGTTGAACCGACGATCTACGCAAGGTTGCCGGCGAAGGCTGAATGAAGATTGCGGAAAACCTGGATGTCTGGCCCGAACTTGGGGAGGCCAATGTCCAGCCGTGGACTGCGATAGGCTGATATGATGATGATGATGTTATTATATTTATAAATTAACTTATTTTATTTTCTTCTCTATTTATATGGCAGTGTTGGGTTATCACATGATACGTGTACGAGGACGCACACGTTGTCAGGATGGTCGAGTGTTGGGTTTCATTTAAAAACAGTTAAAAGTCTACTAAAAGTGTATCAAAATCATAAGATTTTATTGCGATATTTTAAATAAACTATCAATTTGTGGAATTTTTAAAGTAGGGTGTTTAAAAAAAAATAGATATTTAAGTGTTAAATTTAGTTTAAATTAATTTGATAGTAATATTGTATAAAAAGTAGGGTATTTAAAAAAAAAGAAAAAGATGTTAATAGTCTACTTAAAATGTATTAATTTTATTGTGTTGTTTTGGATATCTAAGTGTTAACTTTAGTTTAAATTAATTTGATAGTAATATTATATAATTACGACTAAATTTGTTTGGATGTGTTATTTGGTAATTCAATGTAGTTTTGACAATCAATTGACTTTGTTGAAATTGTATAAATACGTGTTAGGAGAGAAGTGGGGCATTCTTTGTATCGGCTTGGTTGAGTGAAGTTGTAAAAATAAAGGCGATTGTGAACTCCTACGAAGCAGTTTTATTATAGTACGCATAAATGTATACGCATAATGTACACCTGATAGCGATCGTTACTCACAGTAGGGAATATATCCGCCAACCCGCATTGGAGCAGCGTGATGGATTGAGCTCTGATCCTTCCCCTACATGGGGAAAGAGGCCTATGCCCAACAGTGGGATATTACAGGCTGAAGCGTACGCATAAATACAATTTGTGTAAATAAATACGTATATAATACACGCAGACTTTGGCGGGAATCGAACCCATTGTCATCGTTTGTCGTTGTCTATATGTTTGTGATTATGTATGCAAAACATAAGTTCCTAGATAAAAGTAAGAAAAGGTATGAAGCATTATGCAAATAGGTATTAAACTTCAACCGTTTTACTTACCAAATGAAACGCATCTGTAGAGGAGTCCTCGAGGTAATTTTCAGTAACAGCAGCTATGGTCAGATAACTACAGCAAGTACAATACATTGACTGCTACTTAATGTAAAAATAACACATTTAATAGTAGATTACTAGCGACCCGCCCCGGCTCCGCACGCGTAAGCGCAAAAATGTGTTTATTTACGACATCACATTAGAAACCTCTAAAATTATAAGTGTTCCTCTACTATATTATGCATGTATTATACATATTATAAACCTTCCTTTTGAATCACTCCATCTATTAAAAAAACCGCATCAAAATCCGTTTCGTAGTTTTAAAGATCTAAAGCACATAAAGTGACAGACAGCGGGAAGCGACTTTGTTTTATAATATGTATTGATAATGGTAATTTTATATCTTGATTCTTGAGTACTGGTTACAGAATTGGTAATTCAATTTAAACCACGGATACGTAAAAAACGAGTGTGCTTTAGAACACACGACTGAACTAAAACTTCTTTAGCAATAGGCCTGCACTATGTCTTAGATATGTACAAAACGTAACTGGCTATGAGAGAAAGAGAGAAAGAAAATGTGTGCTCGCACCTCTCTCTTATTCCTTTCGCCTAGCCCGATCACGCTTTTCGTAACGCTATCGTCACGTATTCCCCAGCTTACTCCCCAAGTCAAGCGTTCATAAAGAAGTTTTACTTCAAAAACACATTTAGTCTTAAATAAATACAATACCAACATTGTATATTATCTCAGGAATTTCAAGGTTGACTTGACTGTTCATCAGCTACAATAGTTAAATCGGTGTGATCTTCGATGTGTGAGTTCTTGAAACACAACCTTTTCAATTCATAACCGATATATCAATGCAGCAGCTGTTAGGTGTACTGTTTACACGTTATTGCCAAGTTCTTTCGGGATCTGAAATGAACGAGTGAACGACTGAACAAAGCAGGTGGTCCAGATCATCGTTCCACGAACAATGAACACTCAGCACTCACCTAAATACTTATTGAACTTGCGAATAGGCATTGTATATTCGATTTCCGGAGACCGCGTTAGCAGCAAACTATAATTAACTATATATTTTTACTGTAGTCACAAATATCACCGTTTTATTTTAAAACTACCAAATTGATTGTAACATTTATCCTTAAACGTGTTACATGTAGTATAAGTACAAATTCGGTATAAAAGAACAACAATGAAAAACGAAAATCAATTATATATATTTTTTTTATAAATGACTAGGTCGAGGTCTAGGTTATATAATTATGACATTGGTTACCTGATGAAAAGGGTTAACTGGCCATTGTGCACAGAATGCAATCGAATAGTAGAATAAGTAGAATATAAAGAGCTTTCTTTTTAATGAAACACCGAACAAAATTTTATGTATATAATATTTATTATTATTATCATAATACTCTCAAGTAAGCGGTATGTGCCTATAAATAATTGAGGTAACACTCAATTCGATTGTACTCTGATGTTAATTATTTTGAATGTATTAGTGTCTACCTTGTTGGCGCATTATTATAAATAAATAAATAAATAATTAAAAACTCTTTGTAGTAAAACTCACCCACGAGGAATCGTTTATCTAATATTAGAAGCATGAAATGATGAAATTTTAGAAGCATGGTAAATTGGTAATGTATATGTTATGCTTATGACAAACTGCCATTGTATAAATCCACAAGACCTACTTAATACCATCTTATCTCAAAACCAAGTCAATAATGATGGCCTTCGCTGATGAATTTCTAAGAAACGCTTATCATCGCTCATAAAAATACTTCTAGATCACTTAAAACAGATTTGTATCTAGTAGCGAGTATCTTAAAATATCACTTAGGTCCCTTGAATATTAACTGTTTGAATCAAAACTATCGGATTTAATAAATGCAAAACTAAAGTTAAGTAAACTACCTTACATTTGCGAGTGACATGAAATAATATAATGAAAATGAAAATATACATTTACTTTAGATATGTGTGCGTATTTGTTGACATGTAGGTATTTAAGCCTACCTCTTTGTGACAGCTATGTACAAGCGTCTCACAGAGTTAAAATGTATAGATAAATACCGCGATCTTACGGGACCTAATGATGTTTATATATAAAAAAATGTACTTCGTACCACAGGCTTCGTATATAACATTTAACAAAACATAATAATTATGACGTGCAACTTTTGTTCAATTTCATTCTTAAATTAATCTTAAGTATAACACTGAAGTCTATTTCAACAATTTTCTAATCATATTATCATCAGAAATACCTACATTTTTTTTAATGTGAGCCGTCACGTGACGGCTGGCAGATGTGAAACATCGAAATTATTGTACAAGTAATAGGCATAGAAGTACAGATTATGACAGATAAAATAGATATATGATATGATATATGATGAAAAAATACAATATTACGAACTTTCTCCTGAAAATTAAGACAGTTTTTTTAATAAACACATATTTTCTTTACGTACAAAATATTTTAATTCAAATTTTCTTTAAATTCGCGACAACACAATTATTATTATATAGTAAAGTACATGTATTCCATTATATAGCGTGGCGATGCCTCGCCACGGCCTTTATCGCCACACAAGCAATCATGCTTACCCTTGCCATAAAAGTTAGTGATTTTGAAACCAAAGAGTCAATGTAACAAAACTCGTAGATAAAGTTCAGTCTTGACATTGTATACTTTCCATTATATACAATGAAATTCAAGATTTCATTTGTTATAATTTATTTAGTATTCCTTACATAAATGCATGGTATAGCAATCTGAAAAGCTCTCTTAAATTATGCATACATTTTAAATTATTTTTAGCTACTCGCTTTGACTTCGTGAGGCAAAAAGTTTCTATCCATGTTGAGTAAGTAGTTTTAAAACATAACATTATATAATCTTCAATAGCCAACCACTTTCCTTTCTAAAGTAAAACCAAAAAGCGAAAAATATATGAAAATTTCTGTACATTTTGTTTATCTCTATAAGCGTGTGCATCACTTAAGCTTCTTTCTTTTTGTTGTACTTTTCACCTTCAAAATGTGATTTATTATGCAGTGATATGAAAAGATTGCTGTCGCATATAATACGCGATACATAAAGTGACACCATTTTTTTTCAGCTCATGAAAATAGGGTATGTGATTCATGAACTGTGTAAAATCTCTGTCGTCTAAAATTAGGTTAATGCTATTTATGTAAACGATGTCTTAGAAAAAACTGTAACATAAAATATGAAGGACCGTCTACATTTTAAGTAGTTTGCGGACATAACAGGCGTAATATGACTATAAATGGCATGGCAGAAAAACTTTAACCCATTTGACATAACTCATAACAACATGTCTTCTAATGTAGGTTTGTTCCTAGTACCTAATAATAATAGCAATAACAGCTTAAAGAAATAATATATTTGACGATGCGTCAGTTACAGCAATTGGTTGTCGCACCAAATATCCTGGAATCAACTCCCTCTGATTGTGTAATGGTAAATATTTGTGTAGGTCATATAGATGTTTGTTATGGCTTGGATTTTGTTTATTATTTATGGACCAGTTTGTGCTTGTGATTACTCATAGATTTTAAAATAGCCGCAAAATTAGAATGATATAATGAAATAACATGTATAGAAAACATTTAAAACTATCATCAGAAATACCTACATTGCTTAAATATGCAAAGGCAACTAAGAAATTTCTCTCATAGATATTTATTAGACAATGAAACATTACACATGTGCCTTTAATTTAAAAGAAAGCAATACCTCGTAAAAGCGACAGCAGCACAGATTATCAAGTAAAAAGCCTTGCAAACATTACAATATATTACACTGCAATCGCTAACGAACCTTATTTGTAAACAGTTAAAGTATAAAATCCATTTATCGTAACATATAGGATTTGTGATACAGCTGGAACAAGCATTCTAAGAATATCAAAACAAGTCATTGAATTGTCAGCGGTACGTTGAGAAAAAGGAGTGTTTTAGAAATGATCAATATCAACTCCAGAGTCGAAGTGGGACAATTGGCAATGACGAAGAACTGATGAGATCATGATCGAAGCGAGGCTGATTTAAATAAGGCGGATGCTAATGATGTCAAAGATAAACTGTTCCCGTGGCTTCGGTTACTAGGTCAAAATCATTCAATGTTGCTTCATCTATAAACATTTTTAGGATGCTTAAAATTCTTTTCGTTTTTTAGGGTTCCGTACCCAAAGGGTAAAAACGGAACCCTATTACTAAGACTTCGCTGTCCGTCCGTCCGGCCGTCCGTCCGTCCGTCTGTCACCAGGCTGTATCTCAAGAACGGCGATAGCTAGACAGTTGAAATTTTCACAAATTATGTATTTCTATTGCCGCTATAACAACAAATACTAAAAATAAAATAAAATAAATATTTAAGGGGGGCTCCCATACAAAAAACGCAATTTTTTACCTATTTTTGCTCGATATTCATAAAATACATATATTTAATTATTTATATTCTATATACATTTATTTATATTACCTAGTCAATGGTACGGAACCCTTCGTGCGCGAGTCCGACTCGCACTTGGCCAAATTTTTTTATTATACATAGAGTGATATTTTGGTCATTAGTAAATAAACTCAAAATCCTTTGGCTCTTTTCGAACTTTCCATAAGAATGTTATGTTATTTCGAAGACTTTTTCATATTTTATTGTAATAAAGACTTGCAACAGTGCCAAAATATCGGAAACGCGAAAATACAAGCGACAATATGTCTCTTTTATATGTGTATATTTAATTACAATCGTTTGTACCGTGTTAACATACAGTTACATTATATATTCATGTACGACATATGACAATGGTAAATAGAGAATAAGATGATGAGATGTCTTCAAATAACGTTTAACGGGAAATAGAATCAGCAAAAAATAATGCGAGTCACATACGAGTACGTTTAGTGACCTCTTTTATATCTACAATCAGGCTATACCTACCTTAAATGACAATTATATTATACAAGCTGACCCGGAGAAATTTGTGCCACCATTTTCTTTTTTCTTTTTGTAATTTTCTTTTATACACACCTGGTCCTTGTGATGACGAACACAAAAAAACCAATTTGGTGTAGTCGTTCGGAAGATTTGCTCGTTCATACATTTCAGCGAATCATTTTTATATACGTAAAATTATCAAAGGTATAAGTTGTACAAACTGACTAACTGAGGTAGGGCACAGCAGGAAATTTCCTGCTCAAAAAAATGGCTTGGCGTTGACTACAAGGAAGGCAAGGACAATTAACTGAGGTTTTAACTGGTACGGAACAGTATAACTGAGGTAAGGCACAGCAGAAAATTTCCTGCTCAAAATATGGAGCAGCCCGACTGGGGTAGTACCTCGACCTTACAGAAGACCACAGCTAAATAATACTGCTTTCAAGCAATGTTGTGTTCCTGTTGGTGAGTAAGGTGACCAGATTTCTTGGGGGGAATTAGGGGTACGGTCGGTAACGCGCTTGCGATACTTCTGGTGTTGCAGGCTACGGTAATTGCTTACCATCAGGTGAGCCGTACGCTTGTTTGCCGACTTAGTGATATTTAAAAAAAAAAACAATTTATATTCTATAATATATACAACTACTACAAGAGTACGGCTCTCCGATTATTTATTATTTTATTCACGGTAAGCGATTACCGTAACTTATAGATGCAACACCAGAATCATCAAAAGCGCGTTGCCGACCCTACTTTAATCCCCCAGGAGCTCTGATCTCTTACCTCACTCACAACAGAAACACAGCTTGAAAGCAGTATTATTTAGCTGTGATCTTCTATAAGGTCAATGTACTTCCTAAGTCGGGCTGCTCCAGATTTTGTGCAAAATATATCCTGCTGTGCCCTACCTTAGTTAATGAATGTGAATGAAGTTAAATAAAAATGTTATCAATTCAATTAAATTTTGATAAATTTTAAAATTAGTTCGAAAGATACCGGATGCCTATTTCCCTGTAGGAAAAAGGAAACCTCAAAAAAGGAGTGAAAAAAATGTTGTCATAACATAAAATTAATTTATATTAATACCTAATATGAATTATAAATTGAATTGCTAACTTAAAAGTATAAAATAATTCATATTTAACGAAAAGAAATAAAATTTAAAACATTATGATTAATTATCGTGACATTTATCGTTACACAAATAATACAAATTTCGCCATTAGCAACACAAAAACCTTTACGATGATTTGTCTAATCATCATAAAACGTATAGTTAAACCGCAGGTGAAAATACAACAGGATATACGTAAATAAATTTTACTTTGTTTAATTCTCGTAACCACTATGTTTTGTTTTCCAGCAATATTGTTATTCGTTGGCCATTCAACCATGTTTCGATGTCTGTGTTAGGTTCCACTAGTTATTGTTACAAAGTACGAAGTTTCTCTCGCAACGGGAATGGTCCGCCCATCGTAAATCAAATGGGAGAGAACGCTGGTTGTTCGTTAGGACAGTTTTATTGACTATCTATCTATTGACGATATATATATATATATATATATGTATTTATATACTCTTTAACGTATTTATTACGTTTCAAACGATTTCATTTTTCATTCCACGTATATAGGTCTCGTCTTTATCGCTAAATGAAAATGCTCGTACTGTCTAAGATTTTAAAGTGTTGTCGTAATTGGACTTTATGATTATATTTCATTCATGTTTACCGTCCTTAATAAATAAATAAATAAAAATTCTCCCATTTTTGCTTAACGATCCATCAATTAAAACGTATTAAATTTCATAATATCTTTCCGAAAAATAAAAATAATCTTTAAATAAATTAACAGTACTATGTTAATAAATTTGGTGTAAGAAAATATTTAAAAATTAAATATAGACAGAAATATATTTTAAAAAATCTTTAAGATTTTTTCCTTTTTACTATAAAATGTACGTATGTAGGTCAACTTGTTAATTATTCAGTCTCTTTGATCAAACATTTTGACTTCTCAAGGTAACGATGTTAAAAAATACGCTTAAGATAAAATAAACTAATCTAGTTGTTTACCCTATCCGCTAGAGTTACGGTTGAACATTAGCTCTTACGACTAACAGTGTAGAATTTCACAAAATTTTATTTTTGTTTCATAAAAAATAGGATGATGTGTTTACAGATATTCTATTTCAAATAACATTATCATTTATATAAATAATACCGTTAATACATTCTTTCACGACTTTTAAATGTCCCACAGCAGGCTAGACAAAGAACTCTTATATAAATTTAAAGTTTGGAACTAAATTCCCTACTCTACACCACAGTGAGTCGGCATTTATTATTTATTGAAACATATACATAGTAAGTGGTTTTTTTTTTAAATTTATTTCAGGACCGAGATAGCAACTTGTCAGTACCAGCGCGATGGGAAGACAGAAACCTACGAAACTACCTCAATAAACCAGATGTTGGTAAGTATTCAGAAGCTTGTTTATTTATTCTTTCTGGCACAACAAATTGAATTGTTCAAAAGAAGGACTTTATGTCAAAAGCACTCTCTACCAGCCAACCGACGTACAAGAGCAGACGTATGTGTGCAAAATCGAAAAAACAACAAATTCATAGTTAAAAAAAAAATTTTAACAACAAAAAATTAATTAAATAATAATGGAACAATGTGTAAATAAACATATCGAAATACACATATATGCCTTTCACTGGTACTTTCATAATGATCCACAACAGTGATTTTTTTTTAAATATTGTTTCACTTCCAATTATTTCCTTTTTAACTCTATATCCAGCCAATAATAATAGCAACAAAAAAGGCCTTAAAAACTAAATAGAGACAGCTTTGATTAAAGGTAAAATTTTGTCACAATCTGCCACTAACTCAAATATAAGCCCAAGAATCGTCCCACCTTTATAATCAAGTCCCTAACTCAAAATATATAATATACAAGTCAATTTAACCTTTAAATAATTGATTTTATAAGACTAACCACAACAGTCATTTTAAAACTCCCGATATTTCGGCGAAGTTGCAGACGCCATATCACGGGTGACTCGCAACAAGTTCCGTAAAATCGAAAGTTTTTATAGTGACGGTTAAGGCTTAAAAACTTTAATCATATTACTAAAATGTTGCATTATTTCTTCTTAGAAAAAGCTAGTCGCTGGATCGGAGGTATCTATGACTACGGGTCGCGAGCGTGGAAGTGGGGGGGTGAGCTCCGTCAGATGCACTACCAGTCCTTCTCCAAGATGAAGAAGTTGTCCCCTGAGGAGTTGCAGTGGCACTGCATAGCTATGACTCCTGAGCTCCTGTATAGGTAAGACTATTTTTTGTTTGATATTTTTGACCAAAAAGGGTTAGTATTTTGGTTTTTTGTTTTTGTATTAACACCACATGAACTTTGTGACGATCATTTAATAATAATCATATGATTTATTTTTGTATTTACGAAATAGATTAAAATCTATAATTTTCGATATACACAATTATGTATATGTAATAAAATGTAGGTATTATAAATAGTAGTAGGTACTCACATAATCGAATTATTGATAAGTGGTTATTGTAATTTTATATTAAAAAGATTGTTTTTCATACTTATTACCAGTTCTCGTACTTACCATTTAATTAAGTATACTAAATATTATTTGAACGAAAAATTCTTTAAAATTTTTCTTTAAATAAACAGAAAAATTTAAAAATACAACGCAACATTCAAACTCGTATTCCGAGGGGTTTTCTCTTGGTAATAAAATTTATCATTACATCAACTTCATATATTTATCAAAATCTTGAATATTGTTACATTAAATTAAAACTGTTTTAAGAAACGACAAAAATCATATGAACAACTATGTTGTTGCTTTTATAACCTTTTTGCCACAAAAGGTTAGATTAAGATTTAGTATAAATGTATATACTAAATTTATACTGTCGCAAAAGTTGAAAGAGGTTTAAATGTCGCTAAGGTTAAATGTACAATATAAATACTTTATTATATAATAAATTTAATTGGCGATGATTGTATAGTAAGATTGTTTGGAAAATTCCAGCTAGCGCCAACGGCTTGCAGTATTTATTTCGTATTTGCTATATTCTAACTTTAAGTGGTGGAATAGTTACTGTATTAAAAATTTAGATAAAATAAAACGGAAAAACAAATTACCTATACAAAAATCTCTCTGTAAGAACCATCCTCGTACATCACGGAATGTTATAAAAAAAGAATAAGCGAAATCGGTTCAGCTGAACTCGAGATTTGCGCTAAGCAGCACATTCAGCGATTCATTTTTATATAGGTATATAGAGACATTACCTACATTTATTACACCATATAAATAATTATAGAGTACCCAATAACATTATGACACTAATAGTTAAGACATAACTTGTCTTTGTACATGCTCGAGTAAATGTACTAAAACTAAGTACAAAATATATATGTGCATGTTCAAAATGGCATTAACTTGAACAACAACTGTCCATACCGTGACTGAAATAAGCGAGGGGGAATCAAGGTTACGAGATTAAGCGCAGTGACACATCGAGTACAACCCTAAACATAGATTCGAAATCCAATAAAACCAAAATTATGTGCAGTATGTTCTATTACTTGTGTTGCCTTTTATAAATCGATATCTGGAACCGTTTACTTTTTGATATTTTCTTTGTAATGCATAACAAAACACCAACTGTACTTTTACTATGAGCAGTACTGACAAAATAGTCATTTATAAACAAACTAGTGACCCGGCCTGGCTTCGCACGGGTGCAATGCTGATAATAAATACTATCTACAACAAAAGATACGTTACAAACCTCTAAAATTATCAGTATTTCTCTAACATATTATAGACGTATTATACATATAAACCTTCTTCTTGAATCACTCTACCTATTAAAAAAACCGCATCAAAATCCGTTGGAGAGTTTTAAAGATCTAAGCATACATACAGACAGACAGACGGGAAGCGACTTTGTTTTATAATATGTAGTAAAATTTGTAATAAATACTGATGCGTACTATATGATATATTTGAATATTCTTTAAACGTAGAGCTACCTTCAGACCAAAAATTAATAATAAAAACAATAAAAATTAAGCTGTAACAAGGTTACAAATAAGAATAGTATGACCTTTGAAATATGAATGAATTTATAATGAATTCAACCCAAAAGTTTAACGTAGCCCAGACGACAATTAAACCGTAGAATTTAAAATAAAACCACTGCATAACATTTATTATTTAACAAAGAACGTTACAACGAAAACGATATTAAAAACGATTGTTACATGTTGAAACAGCGCAGGGCTATTGTGAGCCCTTAGCGCTGCAGATGTGATTATTAAACTCATTTTCGGGTTGTAATAATCTGGAGTGAATTCAAGGGACCGAATGGATTTTAGGGGTGTTTGGGAATTACGAGTACCTAATAAGCACTTACCAAAGTATATAGTTCAGTAGACTTGGAGCACGAGGTCTCAGCAGATACGAGGGGAAAATTCTACAGTTTAGTCATACTTAGCTAATGATTCAGAAATACAATACATTATGTATTTTAAAAGGTTTTAAATATTTTTGAGGTGAGAGATATTTTCACTGATAACATTTCATTTCCTTTCGGTATGTTAGAAATATTTTGCTAAAATAATTAAGGGCGTGTTGATATAAAAAACACAACATCACGATTCAGCCTGTAATATCCCACTGCTGGCCATATGCCTCTTTCTCCATGTAAGAGAGAGATTGGAGCTTAATCCACCACGCTGTTCTCCTGCGGGTTGGCGGTATATGTGCGGATGGTTTCGTTGAAAATTATAGATTTTAATCGCTATCACAGTGTTATTAAATAATCAAATTAAAATATTAAGACATAAAATACTAATAAAATCTGACAGTAATAAATATTCAATATTGCGAAACAGAACAAATCAGATATGTTAGACTATTTTATTATTTTAAATCAATTTAAATATCAATTACGACAGATATTTAAAAATAACAAAGATGAAATAAAACATATTTATATTGTTCTCGGAATTTTTTAGGCGTGGTCATAAATTCAGCATATTATCGTTCAGATTTCTAATTTAGATCCAATGCTATTGGGACAGCGTCCACTGAATGAGTCACGTCGCGCTACTGTATGCTTTATTATCTTATTTTAACCGACTTCAAAAAAGGAGGAGGTTCTTAATTCGATTGTATTTTGTTTTGTTTATTTGTTTAATGCACTTATACGAGTAAGCCAATTTAATAAAAAATTTATAGGGGGAAGTACCACAGTGCCGAACACCTAAGCTAAAGATGCATTAAAAAAATACTTAGGAATTTGTACGCGTTTATTCGACATTATAAGCTACATAACAATCATAGACATTTGTATAAATCAACAAAGGATCAAAGTAATACAAATCCAATTAGAAAACCAAAGCTAAACATGGACATTAATTTTTGTTTGGATTATGAATATGATGTGGCACCTAATACCGAACAAAGTTATAACATGGTAGGTACATATATGACTGAATGCTTCTAATAAAAGTGACATCTTTCACAAATATACAGGTCTCTTGAGGTCAGAACACACTGGAATATCAGCTGGAGTCAAATTCAAAACCTTTACTTCGGATTTGGTTGCTTTTACGGAGCTCATTAATAATATTCCTAATAAAACTACCATTTTTGTAATAGCCAGCGCTATATTTATCTTATACAGTGGACAGTCAACTTAAACGAACAATGAACAATACAAAGAACATGCCTGACGGACGGTTACTTAGAAGCGACGTGTAAATTAAATGTCAAACCAGTTGACCTAAGCTTCAATTCGTTGATAGCGAACAGATGTCTGTTTGCATCACCTTGCTCAATTGACTCGATTACGTGACACGTTACTAAAACAATTCAATCATTTCTGACTACTCATATTTCTGGTGCCAATTTCATTTTCTTTAATCAGTTTTTTTTATTTCGCTGGAATTTGAAATCTATGATAATATGTGTGTATGATAATGCAATTATTTACTTTCTTTTTTATGGTTTTCGTTTCTGTTCATATACCAAATTGTACTCAAATAATTGTCCTTGCCTTTCTTGTAGACAACCTTTATTTTAAGTGATAAATTATTCGGATTGTTATCTGATATTCCATGATCTCCAAAGGCAACAAATACGGTGTTCGTTTAAAAAGCTAGTAATAAATAATTTAGTTTTAATGTCTTTCCAATAACACAACACTATAAAATTATTCCTTAAATTACAACAAATATGAACCATTTGAAAACCTAAATTTACAATTTTTAAAACGTTTGATAAAATATGCTACCCTTTAATCATTAAATCCTTTCAAAATCACTACATATCATAAAACAATAAAGTCTCTTTCCGCTGTCTGTCTGTCTGTATAGGTATATGCTTAGATCTTTAAAACTACGCAACGGATTTTGATGCGGTTTTCTTTAGTATATAGAGTGATTCCAGAGAAAGGTTTATATGTATAATGCATGCATAATAATTATAGTAGAGGAACACTGATAGTTTTAAAGTTTTCTAATGCGATGTCGTAAATAAACACATTTTTTGCGCTTAGATTGCAAATATTTATTTTATATTTAGTATCAGCATTGCACCCGTGCGAAGCCGAAGCGGGTCGCTAGTACTCCAATAAAATATAACTTTCATATTAAGGACATTTTAATACAAGAAATTACATTGCATTAAAATAATACAAATCGAAGTAAAAAAATACATATTTAAAAGACGGTCATGCCAATCTATACTAATATTATAAAGAGGTAAAGTTTATAACTTTGTTTGTATATACGGGGTAATCTTCGCAAATACTGATCCGATCATGAACATTCTTTCGCTAACAGAAAGCTACACTATTCAGGAGTGACAAGATAAAAGGAAAAAGATAAAAATTATCAAAATTTTCGACCCAGCAGGATTTGAACCTGCGCCCTCTGACGTGCCGTGTCAACAATTCAATCTAATCAAGCATTATTATTTGCCTTAGAAATTAATTGGTGATTTTAAAACATTTATATTTATCTGATTTGCTGAAAATAGTGAGAGTGTATTGGAACATATCAAATTTCACCGTACCCTTCTTATGTGAAATGGATTATAACGCCCAACGAAGTGGGCACGGGTCGGCTAGTTGTGAAATAAATTTAATTTTAAATCATCACGTCAAAAACCTTTACGAGACCCAAGTCGTTCAACGGAATGCCTTACGAAAAGTAATCACTCATACGTCAAGTACCATAACTAATGACACGAAATGCACTTAACCAAAATTCGATTCAAGTAATTGTCTTCATTCATTATTTCGACGTGCATATTCAAGCAAAAGCGTGCATAAGCGACATACAAATCGTTGACGGTTGTATGGAATGCATGCGGCGCCTCGTGCTGTAACGCACCGCCATGGACGTAATATACCTACTACACACCACTTCCTATACTTACTCGCGAAACAATTACCAACGTAAAGATAATATTTACATGTCAATCTATTTTATTTATTCGACTTATAGAGCGTTGAAAATGACATTAGTATGATAAAAGAATTTTTTTTTATTTTGGCGATTCCATTTATACAATAGTAAACAACGTTAAAAACAAATGGGCATGACGACAGTATCAAAAAATCGTCAATTTAATGATTTTAGGGGAACACTCATATTTAAAAAATTCGAAATACTGGTTTGGTTTTATGTAAAATAATAGATAAGATTATTGTGATTTTCGATAAAAAAAAAATATAAAAATACTGCAATCGGCCATTTTGATTGAAACACAAATTATAGCGCATGACGTCACAACATAACATAATACGTCAGGCGCGCTTCAAAGAGTAAAGTAAAAAATAAGGCCCACTTTATATTGTGACGTCAAAGCCGACGCCATGACACCTGCAGCCGTTGTGCCGCTCTCATTGAAAACATATTAGAAAAATAGTTTTAAACATCCTTAAACTTATGTTTATTACCGAAATATAGGAATTTTCGTAAATAGTAAATGTGTACCCACATTATGAAAGAGGTTTTCAAAATCTTTCGTCATGCCCATTGTAATGTAATTTTTATACTGCTTTATAATTTTAATATTAATAGAGTAAAAATTACTAAATTATTATTAATAGAAGCTGCTTGAACAGTTGCAAACGACAACACTACCACAATGTCCTAAACTAATATAAATTGTTTGACTTCAAGGTGGGCACCGCGCAATTGCTTCGAACCCCGACAGTTCATTTGCCAGACGAAATTGAAAAAAGTTCCCAAATCGAAACTGTCAGAACTTCGTACACGGTACCAGAGGATGGGGAAGATCAACGAGATAACCGCGCCAAGTACGAGCAGGGAGGTCGACGACCCGAGGAACAATGACGTCACCAGTAACCCTATTCTTAACCCCAAGTCCTTCGACCTCCATCCCAATCCGCTTCGACGAGGAAACAAGAACCCGATCCGCAACAACCCGAAAGCTTACGACCTACGACCAAATGAACTCAGGAAGAGGTCCAGACCGAACGCGCAGAGAAGGCTCACGAGACCATTCCCAGGGTATGTTAAATATTTATACATACAACATGCATAAAAAAATTTCCTTGCGAATATTTGAAAAAAAAAAACAAATATCTATCACTATCAGTTAGTAATGTTAGCTTGTCTGCCATTCGTGTATCCTCAATCAAAGCTACTTTGCTTAGAATTCACGAATATTTTAGAGGAAAAATATGGAATTCTTCTAACCATTTCAGAAAATTAAATCCTAGGAAGAACTTGGTTAACTATAAACAATGCGCTTATCAACAAACCATACAAATTTTTCCTTGCAATATAGTGTCACAAAATTAACATATCTTTAAAAAAATTACAGTTACCAATGGAACCGTCGCGATCCCGAGGGCTCTTACAAGTACAACGCAGACATCCTCACCTCCGGACGCACGGGTCTCAGTCCTCAGCAGGTGAAGGTGCACCTCTCTCGGCTGAAGCACCTTCGCGACCGACAGATCGCGCGGCGCAGGCGCATGCACGACAGAGACGAATGGCTGGTCAACGACTCCCAACCGATCATAGTACGCGCACACGCCCGGACGTATACAATCGACAACAACATCAGCGCCCTTCACCCTAAGACCATTGTCGAAGAGTTCGACATGATGCCGCCGCCCGCGCCCGTCGTTCTCCCGCGACCGACCCGCGGCATTTGGTAACGCTGTGTCTCAGAATGAGACTCAACAAGTATTCCCTAAGTTCCTTCCAAACGGAACCTTCGCGCTTCGAAATTCTAAATCTCTTTTAGTACTTCCGCAAGCTCTTTTTACGCTTTATTTTTCGTTGTATTTTTTTTATATTTTTAAAAAGTTTACAACGCCTTACGTTATCTGTCTTGTCTTTTTAGTTACTTTGTTTCTATTTGAGAAAAACTGCCAACTTAACTCTAGTTTTTTTTTTTTTTTTGTATAAATGGTCTTGGTCAGGTGAATAATGTCTAAGAGTGTCATTTTTCCACAATACCCACCCGATGCGCAAAGAATCTTCTATAGAACTTATGTTATTTACAAGTATTTATTTTTTTATAAAATATTTTATTATAATTTTAAGGATGACTTCATTGTGAAGTTCCGAGTGAACGCTTTACTATAAATCGTGTGTACTAAGTCTTAGGCTGTCGAAGTGTAAGTTAGGATGGCATCTCTTGTCTAAAATATCTATGAGATATCTATGAGAAAGGATGAAATTCTTGTTACATTTTTTGATTACTGTAGTCTCCTTGGGGCTATTCATCGATTTCTTTTTTTTTTTTAACTTATATGTGTTATTTAACCCACTAAAATATATTTTGGATTTGTAAGCAAAATCATTTAGAGTAACGACCTAGTCAGTAAGATAAATCAAAAGTAAGCATTTACGAGAATAACAGCTTATTTTAACGCACTTTATAAAATTTCGCACTAAAATGATTCATTCATATGATAGCGTTATAAAAAATATAGATTAATAAATAAATCAAAAAAGAAATATTTTAAATTATATCAAATAATACAGCTAACATTCTCATTGCTTTAAGTGTATTTATTTTAAAATACAAAATGAATGTGTCGTACTTCATATTGGCATTTCTTTGGGAAATAATATTAATGAATGTTAATAAAATAAGTATTAATCTAATCATACGTTCCACTCTGTATATTGTTAAGGTTTATATAACGAATGTGTAACTACTTGTAGTGCCAATATTTTAGTCCTCGCATTTAAAAAATAATTTGACAAGTGTAAATTATAATTTCAATATTTGTATCGAGTGTAGTTTGTTCATGTAAGTTCTTTATGAGTGTTCTGTTTTTTTATAAATATCTGTAAAAAATTATTTAAATCACTTTCGCAGTGCACTTGTAAATTTTATATCAAAATACCGTTGTAATTCTGTTGCTAGTGATAAGTATAGAAAATACCGAAATTTTACTAGATTTTCAATGAAAATAATCTCTTTAAAATATCTTGTACTATACATTGAATACGCACTTGTCATTTTAATGTAAGATAAACTTTAAAACTAGTCCCTACTACTGTAAATTAATAAAGTAATATAAAATAGTAATATTCCACCTACGATTTAACTTATTTCACACTTTTCCCGAAATCAAGAGATCTAGTAATTGTACTTACTATAAATTTCAACAACAAGTGACAATTTCGTATTCATAGAAACAAAAATTGTGTTGAATTTTAAATATTTCATTGTAGAATTAAGAATAAATAAAAATCATCAGAGTAAAGTTGTTTTAATTCATGAAACGGTTAACAGCGCCATCTACGGATGAGTAGCTAAACTAAAAATTAAGAATTATTTTTAAAATAAGAATTTGAGTCACGACAACACCTCTCATGTTAATTACCTACTACACAAATTAGGTACATATACTGGTGAAATAGAAAACTTTTTTAACAAGTTTCATTCATAAAAACTAGATGTCGCTAGTAGTATAGTTTTGTAGCACTAAATAAGTAGAGTCGTGTGATTTTCTGTACATAATGCAAAAAGAATTATTATTTTGAAAACTTAAAACAAATTCGAATTGAGAAGTTATAATTAAAGTCTTTGGAATTTCTAATCTCCTTAAAAGGACCAAGCTTATCTTACCAAGTTTTCTTTTATAACAGAGGTCTACTAAAAACGAAGTATATACAAGACACTTAGGGCGCCTTCAAATTAGCCGCGCGGCGGCAGCGCGTCTGCAGCGCTGCTGACGCGCGACGTTGTAAATGTATGTAAATGACAACGCGCTGCCGCCGCGCGGCTAATTTGAAGGCGCCCTTACTAAGGGCCTTAGGCTTACATTCACATGATTCAAAATAAGAGAATTTCCCACCGATATTCAATAGAGATAGACCATGATTGCTGTGAAGTGTAAAGTATCCGAAACGTCGGGGATCTAAAAAAACTTAATAAACCACGATTAAATCCGTTAAAGTTGTTTCATTATAATGAATGAATTTCGCTTAAACATTACAAAACAATATGAAGATTGAAGAATGAGACTTAAACCCTCCTCATACATAGGAGAAAAAGCTTTTCCTTGGCAGTGGTACATCTATAAGTTTTATTTCGTATAGTTCAGTTGAAGTCAAGCACTAAAATCTTTATAATATCTGATAACATCTTAAGCTAAAAAAATATCTTTTCACAGTAATAGGGTTTATTAACCTTTGGTCGAATCGTTTGACCGCAGTTCCAGATGCCACGATACTGTTGTCATGGCAACAGCGTGCAAACAATCAACAACAACTTCGAAAATATATTTCGTAAACTAATTTCAACCTTATTCATATAAAATTAGCGTCTATACAAACTTTTATTATAATTAGAACATAACATGCAAAACAAAAATTTACTCGGAAATTAATTATTGAAATATAATCTTTATGTCATTACAATACAGTATAGAAATTAAAATAAATCATTTACCGTATAACAACAGAAAAAGGTTAATATGTCAAACCTTTATAAATTTAATTTACTTACTTAGGTTTATCTCTATCTATTAAACCAATAAATTTTTGAATTCGTAAGGCAATTTGATAATCCTGACATCTTCCTGATTCTAAAGGGCCTAAGGAAATTTGATCAAATATTTGATCGTCTACGGCGATCAAATATTTGATCAAATTTCATATTAAATTTCTGTTTGACAAACGTGTTTGTCAAATTATTTGATCGTGTGCGGGGCTGTGGGTTTTTTTGATATGTTTGTTATATGAAACATGAAGTTTGATCAAACATGTTTGACAAACAAGTTTGATCGTTTACGGGGCCCATAACAGACTATACTCAGCTAGTACCTACTGTTTTCAGGACCGTGTTCAGGACCTACAACTAGTAGCGAAAAATATTATTTCTATTAAATGATATATGTATTGAATAACCACGCACAATTAAAAAAAGAACAAAAACCAAAGAGGTTACCTACATACTTATTTGACATCTCTAGCTATTGAAAAATACGACTTTACCTTAAATAAAACATCAATAAAATTAATGTACTTACTGTAATTACTATAATAAAAGTGTACAAGGGCATCTGTATTAACTATAAAGAACAACCTTGAAAAATTGTATAATTACCCAAAACTGGATCAACTTTAACAACAAGACGTTCCCTGCAGTTTTACCCGCGTCTAGACTAAACATTTTAATTTGATTTCCTACTCCCTTCCTCTTTTCCATAGCATAATCATTTTTTACCTTATAAGGTTTTAATACAAATATTACAAAATATAGTATCCGTACTTCAGAGAAGTTGATGTTAAAAGAAATAAAAGTTTAACCAATAAATAATAATTATCGTCTATTTTTTCACCCTTAGAGATAATATTTTTCCAATACCAACCATTCCAAATCTTGATTCGAAAATGGAAAAACAAAAACCGGTCACCAGCCCGCCTGCCCAGCGCGATGACTATGGGCAACACACATGAGTTCACGCCATTTTTGGCGCGAGCTTGTGGAGCCCTATGTCCAGCAGTGGACTGCGATAGGCTGAAGTAATGAAATAGAAACTGTTACTCCAGTAGAAAAGGATAACTTTTCCCATCGATTCATAAATGACAGTTTTAACGAAGTAAGAAACATAAAAAATACATGCTTTAGAACCTCCCTTTTTCTTTGAAGTTCAATAGCAAACATTTTTTACTGGCGTTTGTAGATATACCGAGATTATAGTTTTGAAACGAGTCCTGTCATACTCGTATTTTATATCTATACTAATATAAAAAGCTGAAGAGTTTGTTTGTTTGTTTGGTTGTTTGTTTGTTTGTTTGTTTGTTTGTTTGAACGCGGTAATCTCTGGAACTACTGGTCCGATTTTAAAAATTCTTTCAGTGCTAGATAGCCCATTTATTGAGGAAGGCTATAGGCTATATATCATCACGCTAAGACCAATAGGAGCGGAGTTCACGCCGACGAAGTCGCGCGCAGAAGCTAGTTAATTATATAGTTTATTTATATTAACTACTAGCTGACCCGGCGAACTTCGTACCGCCTAATAGTCGATCGGTATTAGAGTTCAAAAGTATTATTACGAATCTTTTGTATGTCAATATAGAAAAGTGTTGCTTTGAGACTTTTCCAGGCAATTTTTTAAATTTTTCTCT
Source organism: Melitaea athalia (assembly GCA_905220545.2). NCBI lineage: Eukaryota > Metazoa > Arthropoda > Insecta > Lepidoptera > Nymphalidae > Melitaea > Melitaea athalia. The sequence goes on from HG992180.1 coordinate 20,074,890, forward strand.
CCGTAAGAACCATCCTCGTACTTCAAGGAATATTATAAAAAAAGAATTAGCGAAATCGGTTTAGCCGCTCTCGAGATTTGCGCTTAGCAACATATTCAGCGATTCATTTATATATATATAGAGATTTTCAATGACACATATATCTATGAAAATAGAATCATAAGTTTGAATTGAAATATAAGTATTATGTATTTTCATATCATGGTATCGTTTATTAGCTCATAGCTGTTCGTGATAACTGATAACATAGTTGACAGCTTAATGACTATCTGAATGGCAGTAAGGAAAAGGACAAGGTTTTGAAATTTATATTAACAATTTTACATTAGGCTGAAACTTGTTTTTTTTTTAAGTCAATATAAATTTTATTAAGAAATTTATATCATACCAATTGAAAAAAAATCAAATAACTGTTTAATTATTATTCTTTGCCTTTGCCTTCTAATTTAACCTTAGAATGAAAATGTAATGAATTTTTGAAAAATTATGTTTTTTATCAATTTAATGATAATCTATTTTAATATTAGAAGCCGATGTTTTTCTTAATGATAGATCAAAATGAATTCAATTGAATAGATACTAAAATTAAATTAGCAGATTTTCATAAATAGCACAAAGTAACAATATAACTGTTACATTTTATTTAAGTCAACACTTGAATAAAATCAACATATCTATACTAATATAATAAAGCTGAAGAGTTTGTTTGTTTGATTGTTTGTTTGTTTGAACGCGCTAATCTCAGGATCTACTGGTCCGATTTGAAAAATTCTTTCAGTGTTAGATAGTCCATTTATCGAGGAAGGCTATAGGCTATATATCATCACACTAAGACCAATAGGAGTGTAGCACCAATGAAGAATGTTTCAAAATCGGGGTTTTTTCCTTTTATTCCACGGGGACGAAATCGCGCGCAGAAGCTAGTTTTTAATAATATGATATGCATACTTCTATACTATCCTACTCTATCAAGAACTTTCCGCCTAAAATAGTTTTCCTTAATTCAAGCACTGACGTAGTTAACGTATGATCTAAGAACTGAATAAGATGACCTTAAATATAGGTTAAGACAATAAACTGTTCATATATGCTGAGTAATTACCAGCGAATTGCTTGATCATTAACTCCGATAAACTAACACGTGGAAGCTTTCACTAGACGCATAAAATTGAGCTAAAGGCTCTAACGTAATGTTCTATATTTTATATATATTCTTAGAAATTCTAATATATTACATTATTTTAACCGACTCCCAAAAAATAAGGAGATTCGCAATTCGATTGTTTTTTTTTATCTTTGTAAATTCAAGTGTTTCGCGTCCGCCTAGTCCAGTTTAAAAATCGATTCGTGATTACAGTAATATTTTATTTATAGCATACGTTTTATTGTAATATTAATTTGCAAATCATTGCAATGAAATAATATAAATTAATATACACAATACACATCACCCTTAGTCGCCTCTTACGACACCCACGGGAAGAGAGAGGGTGGCTACATTCTTTAGTGCCGTAACCACACAGCATGACACAGCACAGGGATGACACAGTTCCACTACCACCTTGGAACTTAAAAAGCCGACGGATGGCGGGATAACCATCCATGCTGGCTTTGAAATACACAGGCCAAAGACGGGCAGCAGCGTCTTCGGAGCGACAAAGCCAGCCCTGCGGTCACCAACCCGCCTGCCCAGCGTGGTGACTATGGGCAAAACACATGAGTTCGCATCATAATGTCGGGTGCGAACTTGTGGAGGCCTATGTCCAACAGTGGACTGTGATAGGCTGTAGTGGTGGATACACATCACATAGTATTATAGTCGTAGATATACTTTATGACGTGACAAAGTCTAATAACTCGATGAACGCCGGCTGCATGCACGAAAAAGGATGACTCATTGTCCCGTTGCACTCATTGTCCTGTTAAGCTCATTGTACGCTTACGACGCATCTATCTCTCTTCCACGCGATTGGTCTATGCGTCCGAGGAGGTGTTTTGTTATTGACGTTGTCAAGTCAAACTATCGTCCGTAAACTAACTTTATAGACAACCAATTTTTTGTTTGTAAAAATTTCTCCGATTGCAATCTTTGCCATAATAATGGAGTATTTAAAATAAGGCCAATAATATAATGAGGACAAATACAACGTAGTTCCTATATTTAAAGATTTTGAGATTCAAATAACACATGCTCTCGACCACGTACTTAAAGAAACGCCTGCACAGAGTGCTATTCGCAGTTTTAACCAGTAGTGGATTTACCAATAGGCTGAGTAGGCTGGAGCCTAGGGCAACAAAATTTTAAGCGGCGGTAAATTTGGTCCAGATTCTTTTATTTTACAGAAGTTTATAAAAAATTGTACAGGTTGCAATTCCATTGATAAAATGATTGTAATGAATATGATTGCGAAATAGGGTATTGAATTTCAGAAGTCAGTAGGGGCGGCAAAAATTAGGGTATTGAATTTCAGAGGTCAGTACGGGCGGCAAAAATTGAATAGACTACTGGCGGCAAATTTCCACCACTGGTTTTAACAGCAGAAATTTATTGAATCTGCAGTGTTGTTCTACGCAAAAATTTACAAAAACGTCAAAGTTTGCAAAAAATCAGCACTTTTTCGGACGCATACTATATAATTAACACACAGTGTCCTAATTTATTATATACTATATAATAAATTAGGACACTGTGGCGTTAGAAAAATACTGTAATTATTATATGTTTTGCGTACCTTTCTAATATATTACAAATCGATAGAATACCAAGTTTATGTCACATCAGTTCTTTTCAAAGTGAACCACAATAGAATTATAGCGGAATTCGTATCATTTTATTTTAGTTAACCTGAATGTAGCTCACTACATTGTTGAACACGGTGTATCATTACAGTTTTATATTTGTTACGATATATCATATCGCGGGCTTCAAGCCAGAGGGACGTATAAACAAAATGCGTTTTTTTTTATTACGTCAATCATTTCTAATTTTATCGATACATCACCTCCGTTTTTTTTCTTAACTGTAGGTAAATTATTTTAGAAAATATTAATAAAATACTTTCAGGCGTATAACTGAAGTCAGATATTTTTTTTTTTTGCCAGAAAGTCGCTCGCGTTATTGCTTATACGTCCCTCTGGCTTGAAGCCCGCGATATATCGCAAGTCAGATAGTAATCTCGCGTGACGTTAACTATAGGATTGCTTCAATTTAATACATTCGATTAATTTTTCTACTTACGCCATTTCTATATTTTTTAATCATTATAACTTATAATATAAAAGAGATTTCCACCCATTGACTCATCACGATATCTCTGGAACCATAAGGCCTAGAGACTTTAAATTTGGTAGGAATATTTCTTTCGCTAAGTAAAACGGATTTTACAAAATTCCACCCACAAGAGGGGGTTGCGGGGGTTAATAACATAAATGGTAAAACAAACGTTTGCGGGGTCAGCTAGTAACTTATAAAACCAACAAGCCTTTACTAATTTTCAAAAAGTAAATATTCACACTCAACGTTAATGTGTTTTGTGAACATAACGTTTCATATTAACCACTTCTTAGCAGTTTGTAATAAATTTTACTATTCCTATTATTTAAACGGAAAAGTCGATTTAATTTCTATATTATCCTATATGTCATGCTATCAAAATGAATAAATTACAAAATGAATGAAAATTTTTTGACCAAAATGGGTTATTGATGCCTTACTTCTATTGTTTGTAAGTTTGTAACCTTATGTTATACAGCCTAGATCCTTCCTCGATAAAAAGGTTATCGAAATATTTTCAATAATTCTAATCAGTATTTCAAGACTTAAGCGCGTTGAACCAAATAAACTCTTAGGCTATATATATAATTAGTGTTGATAAAAAACGCTACACTGTCTAGCTCGTAGCCATAGCCGTAGCAGTAAAGGAAAATGCCACAGACTTAAAAAAGATATTAAAGTGAAAAAAGCATGCATTTTAATTAGTAAAAAAATAAATAAATAGACACGCGAAAATTTAAGTACTAATATTATTCATGCGTTTAACTATATTTATTACCATTTTTTATATGTAATGCTAAATCTTAGCCACATTCAAAACTATAGCTGTGTGGCTACTGGCTACGGCAAAGAATATGGCCTCCCCCTCTCTTCCCGTGGGTGTCGTAAGAGGCAACTAAGGGATAACACAGTTCCACTACCACCTTGGAACTCAAAAAGCCGACCGATGGCGGGATAACCATCCAACTGCTGACTTTGAAATACACGGGCAAGACTGCTGACTTTGAATACAAATACAAGACGGGCAGCAGCGTCTTCGGTGCGACAAAGCCAGCCCTGCGGTCACCAACCCGCCTGCCCAGCGTGGTGATTATGGGCAAAACACATGAGTTCACGTCATTTTTGGCGCGAACTTGTGTAGGCCTATGTCCAGCAGTGTACTGCGATAGGCTGAAATGATGATGATGATGATTATTCAAAACTATAGTTCATTGACATTTTGATTTCTTACCTACGTAAATGAATCAAATTATTCAAGCGATACTTTTGCTCGACTATTTGTTATAACAAGACTTTTACATTATGATGAACTAATCTTTTAATCACTGCAATTACAGAACCTTTAAAATGTTAACTTTCTTTTATGAATTAATTTAATAAGTTTTTTGTAGGCGCTACCAACCAATGGTAGCGCCTGCAACCAATATTTAATTAAGTATGTTGACTTACAAAACAACTACACAGTAATCTATCACCCTTAATAAGTAGAATATATCTAATTAAATAATAGGACGGTCCAACAATCTAAAAAAAAGATTCATAAAATTACACACAGCTTAATAAATATACACATAAAAAACCTTTACTTTTTCAGTATAATCGTTTATCTCGACAAAACGTAATTTACTTTTAGCGTTTACAACTAAAGCAATTTTATCGTAACGAAATTTGTTAAGAACTAAAGGAGTAGGTACAACTCCCCTTTTAGCCTTTTACTAAGTTCTCTCGCCGTTCACTCAATAAACTTCGGTGGCATTGAACTTGGAAGTCTACGTTCGTTTCTACACGAAAGATTTATTAATTAAACTCCAAGCGTTTTCTTTATCAAGATCTCTATTTTGTTACTCGTATTTAAAAGAACATTTTTAATGTTATATTAAAAAATTATTATAATTTATGTTAAGTATATTAAAATTTTATTATAATAACGAAAATGTTTTCACAATGTATCAAAGAAAAGTCCTAAAATTTTATCCGTAGACGCTACATTATCTCCTAAATTTCATAATGACTTTTTTTACGAGGATGCGATGTCAAGTTTTAACGATTTTGAAATTTAATAGTTTGCATAATTTTCTGGTTAATATAGGTATCGCGGTAGAAAAGCCGCAACCGCAAGTATCGGCTTGTGAAATATAAAGGATAAATTGATCCGAATTTGATTAAAATATTATAATTTTATTTATTTATTACATAATAACAATACTGCTATTTTAGACTTGGGATTAGAGATGATAAAAAAACAGACAAGGACTTGCTATTTTAAAATATTTTAAAATCAATGTTTAAATTGTTTTTAACGTGACACCGTCTAAATTGATGAACGCCGACTGCATGCACGAAAAAGGATGACTCATTGTAGCGTTACGCTCATTGTCCCGTTACTCTCGTTGTACGCTTGTGCCGCATCTATCTCTCTTCCACTCGATTGGCCTATGCGTCCGAGGAAACGTTTTGTTGTGACTTGTGACGTATGTTAAACTATCGTTCATAAACCAACTTTACAGACAAAAATTTTTTTTTAATTAATAATAACACAGTTTAAAAAAAATTTAATATTCATTTAACAACAAATTAATGTCGGTCGTCGATATATATACCTATATGTATATATATATCTATACCTATATGTATAATATATGTAAAGATATACTATTATGTAATAAGGATTAGAATAAACATTATTTGTTTCTGTTTTACCTGTATTAATTTTTTATTAATCTACTATATATGTAGAATGCTTACCCATTAACCTAATTGTAACTCTCGAATTAGGCCATTTTGGACCGACTTCAAAAAAAAGGAAGAAGTTATCAATTCGACAGTTTTTTTTATGTGTGTTGCCTCATAACTTTTTACTGGGTATACGAATTTTGATGATTTTTTTTAAATCGAAAGCAGGTGCTTGTCATGAGGTTCCACTTAAATTTGGACGAGATCTAATGTACGGACCGACGATCTACGTAAGATTACCGGTGTAGGCTGGATGAGGACTGCGGAAAACTGGTCTGGCGGAGTCTGGCGTGAACTTGGGGAGGCCTATGTCCAGCACCAAACTGCAATAGGCTGAACTAAGAGATCTAATGAGTACTTTTTGAGTTATGCCTAATAAAAGATATTTAACTGGCTATTTTTTTGACTACCTTGTTCATTGTATTACTTTTTCATGTAAATTGAAGTCGGTTTTTTTCATTTACGAGCAAATACAATTACTACAACGGAATAATACATACATTTCTTTGTAAAACGGAATCTAAAAGCTGCGCAATTGAGCTGTTCAAAACTGTTGATTTTTAAACAACATTCGTGTAGTGGTGTATCATTAAACATACACAAGGATAGCCGGTAATTCTAGCAATTTTGAATTTACAATCCATTGATTACGAAGAAATTGTCTTCTTTACATATTTTGTATTAAACAATGGAAATTATTTTACTAACATACGAGTATAATACATAATTATCTGTGATAATAAAAATAGACGGTCGAAATATATGTACGCCCATAACTTCCGTACGACTGCACCAAATTGTTTTTTTTTTTTTTTTGTGGAACGTCCACAGGATGGAAAAAATATTTAAAAAAGTTTTATGTATGAACAAAAAAAATACGGTGAATCGGCGTTGCGGGGTCAGCTAGTCATTTATAAATATCCATACTAATATAATAAAGCTGAAGAGTTTGTTTGTTTGATTGTTTGTTTGAACGCGCTAATCTCAGGATCTACTGGTCCGATTTGAAAAATTCTTTCAGTGTTAGGTAGCCCATTTATCGAGGAAGGCTATAGGCTATATATCATCACGCTAAGACCAATAGGAGCGTAGCACCAATGAAGAATGTTTCAAAATCGGGGTTTTTTCCCCTTTTGAGAGCTTCCGCGGCGTAAACGGTTAAAGTTTCGCTCAAATCATGTTTGACAGAATTAGTCCTAATCCACGGGGACGAAGTCGCGCGCAGAAGCTAGTATATAATAAATGCTTAAACAATTTATATAAATGACTAGCTGTGCCCCGCGGTTTCACACGCGTTAATTTGAAAAAAAATAGCCTATAGCCTTCCTCGATAAATGGGCTATCTAACACTGAAAGAATTTTTCAAATCGGACCAGTAGTTTCTGAAATTAGTGCGTTCAAACAAACAAACTCTTCAGCTTTATAATATTAGTATCTAGACTAGATCTAGATGTCAAATTGTTGAAGTTCGTCCTATCAAGTTAATTGATATTGATGCCCTACTAAACGAAAGAAATGTAGTCACTAATGTAAGTTATAACTGAAGAATAATTACAGTCGAACACACGTAAATAGCGCTGTAAGCTTTTTCTCGCAACCCTATTTCCATACCACCGGTGGTAGGCGCTAGACACGTGGTCAAGTGGTCAGTGTTCAGTAGTCGCGCCGCGGCCTGGCCGAGTAGTGGACATGTATACCTAGCGGGACGACTTACGGAGTACCACTGCCGCCATGACTGAGGATATACCAGGTTTTTAAATTTTTTTGAAACGTCGATAAAAGCTAGTTTTCTTTTTCTTGTTTGAAAACAATCGACAATCGATTCGTGCATACACAAAACTGTTTCCGAATAAATCAAAGTTGTTACTCGCTACGATAAATACGTAGCACGTATAGATGTTTAACTATAGATTTACAATTTCCTTTTTTTCATAATTGCCATATCAGCTGGCTGTATGGCTGTAAAGCCTTTTCTTTCTTTATGGTTTTTTTTTTTTTGATATTTTATAATCGAATGCGTTTTTACATATTGTTTTCAAACGGTAATTACTTCGTCGAAAGGCAATTATTATTGATTTTTACTTCGACATATCGGTCGTTTTGTCTTGACAATTTCGCTTAGTTTTTATACTATGTTTTTGTTTGTAGCACGTGTTTTAATTATGTTGTAAGTTGCAGCGTATGTGTCTACTAATCTACTTAACGTTCTTACACATTCTATATATCATTTTATTACCGGTTTCGACTATAGTTTTCATAATATCTACTCCAAGTACCGTATTGAAGAAAAAATTAAACATTTCACTGAATTAGGCTTGAATATGCCTAAAGTATGTACCTAATCCTATTTCGATTTCAGATTTTTTTTTTAGAATTGTTAAAGCAATAACTTATGTATTTAATATGTTGGATTGTATCAAATAAATAAAATAAAAAGTAAATATAAATAAAATAAATGTCACATTTGAAACTGGGGTTGAATTGAACACTCTACCTTGAAGTATAAAGTAGGGTCACAGCCATTCAACATTCACGCTTACGAGCGCCTCAATAATTTACGAGTCATTTGCTTTATATATGTTGTTTATTCTAATATGGTTATCTGCTTTATGTGTTTTGTTTATGTATGTTCTATGTGTATTTAAGTTGTGTATATATCTGTAGAAGAATATTCGTAGTAGTTGATTATATTTCCATATACCTGGCTTTACTTTGTAATTCCACTTACCACTACCACTACAGCCTATCACAGTAGGTATACTGCTGGACATATGCCCCTACAAGTTTATGGCGCGAACTCATGTGTTTAGCCCATAGTCACCACGCTGGGCAGGCGGGCTTGGTGACCGCAGGGCTGTCTTTGTCGCACCGAAGACACTGCTGCCCATCTTCGGTCTGTGTATTTCAAAGCCAGCAGTTGGATGGTTATCCCGCCATCGGTCGGCTTTTTAAGTTCCAAGGTGGTAGTGGAACTGTATTATCCTTAATTTTTCCCTTACGCGCCAAAAGAAGTATGACTTCAAAATGTAAAAAGTAGTTTATTAACGATTCAAAAGAAGTCAATCACCCTATGAAAGGTAGTTTTTGTTATTTGTTATAATAAGATGCTAATAATATAGAATGCAATGGGGCTGCGCATTCATTTTGTTGATGTGGTGGTCGATACATGCAATGCTACCATTAAGTACGGCGTCACGCCGGTTTATAAATAATTGTTTTGCGTACTTACCACATAGCCAGCTATTTTTTTTATAACATACACGCATGGTCACCTGTTCCTAAGGTAGGCAACTCAATCCTTGTGTTGTAGAAATAGTAACTTCTCGTTGACCAATGAAATCGTAGTAAGGGTGCGTTTCCACCAAGGATGTGCGAGGATGCGTAGCGAGGGATGTGTTTTTGAAGAACCATAATAGAATTGCTTTATTTACCTAGCCTCGCTTAGCACAGCTCTGATGGAAACGGCTTAGCGGAGCGAGGTTTTTTTACGAACAAAACCAGCGAGAGAGTGTGCGAGAAATGTTTTACGAGGGATGTGTTGCGAGGAATGTGTTGCGAGGAATGCGTTGCGAGGAATGCGTTGCGAGGTTTGAATCACTGTCAGCCTGTCCATAGACGGTGTTTGTACTACTACACCGCACCGCCCGCTTCGACATATTACACAGTTTCGCAACGCATCCTCGCACGGATCGCAACGCACATTAATGCGCATTTTCACAGCTCCGCTACACATACTCGTACGACACATTTTCCTCGCTCAGCCTTGGTGGAAACGCCCACACATTTCCACAGCATAGCTAGACATCCTCGCACGACACATTTTCCTCGCACATCCTTGGTGGAAACACACCCTAAATCGGAACGCTGCATTCATATTGACCAGTTGAAATAAGCCTTGCACGCAGACCGAAAGAATTTTTTCTTTTGCATATGAAAAACTGCTGGCAATAGGTTATTCTCAAATCGCAAATTTCTGAACTGTCTTAAAATAACTCCCGGAATACACTAGTACCTAATTTTTAGTAGTTGAAATAACCTCTGCTAGTATGATAGAACTGCTACCACTAAAATAAAATAAAACTGAATTTGATCAAATATTTGCTTTAGAATAATAGTTTCTTGCGCAACGGTCACAGCATTGGTTTGTGGCTGTTGCGCTGGCGGTTGCGGGTTCGATCCCCGCACATGACAAACATTTGTATTGGCCATACAGATGTTTGCCGTGGTCTGGGTGTTTGTACAGTCCTTGTGGGCAGTGGCGGCCTTAGGGGGTGGCGAACGGGGCAATCGCCCGGGGCCTCGCGCTTGCAGGGGCCTCGCGCAACAACCCAAGCAAATTTAAAATAATATAGATTTTTAACTGTATTTTTTTTATTAAAATTGTTAAAACATATTTGAGGAATTCGATGACACAAGATCGGCTTTCAGTCCTTGCTATTCTTTCAATCAAAAATGACCTATTATAGACCAGTGCTCTTAGCTTTTGAAAGTAATTTTTTTTTATAGTAGGATGCAACCCATTACACCATTATTGTAAAAGAAAGAGAATACAACGAAAATGAAAGGAGAAATAAATTACGGGCGATCTGAGGTCGGGAAGTGGTAAGGAGGAGGTTTAAGGGGAAAAAAGGTTTATCTCGATTACCGGCTAAACTACAAGTCCTATGGAAAAAGCCTCAATGGCAAAGTTGTAGGTAATAAGAAGATCTACAACTTTTGTATTTGCACTTTTTTCACATAACGATTTTTGAAAAATTAAAAAAACACAAGTTTTTGGTTTTTTATTTTTATCTTTTACAAAATTCTTTTTTTTTTACAAAATTTGGTGAAAACTTACCTTTTTTTTTACAAACACATTGTAATTTTTTTGATTTAAAATATTAATTTGTCACCTCATTTTGTCCTCAATATCGAAAAAGTACCCTCATTTTCAATCGAAATTTCTCACGTCAAAATATCAGCTTTTTAAAAAAGTCGGTGGGATTATTGTTCGTTAAAATCTCTATTTTCTGGTGGTGTAAAAACATCATGCAAATGTAACATTACTATGGTAAATGTTCTCAGAATATGCAAAAAAATAACAGGTAGGAAGACCCAGACTCTCCTAGACCCTTCCCCTCTTCTCTATGAAATTCTCAAAATATTGAGGATGTCTTATTAAATATTCTTTTCATTTTCTAAACGTTTATTTTTAGCTGCAGATAATTTGTAGATCTTTTTATTACCTACAACTTTGCCATTTGACTTTTTTCCACAGGACTTGTAGTTTACCCGCAATCGGGATAAACCGTTTTTTACTCTTAAACCCCCTTCCCTACCACTTCCCGACCTCAGATCGATTCAGCCTGTAATATCCCACTGTTGGGCATAGGCCTCTTCCCCATGTAGGAGAAGGATCGGAGCTTAATTCACCACGCTGCTCCAATGCGGGTTGGCGGATATATTCCCTACTATGAGTAGGTAACGATCGTTATCAGGTGTACATGATAACAACCGGGATCGACGGCTTAACGTGCTCTCCGAGGCACGGTGGGGAGACCCACAAGGACTGCACAAATACTCAGACCACGTCAAACATCTGTATGGCCAATACAAATGTTGTCGTGTGCGAGGATCGAACCCGCAACCGCGAGCTCAACAGCCAATCGCAATCCAGTGCTGTGACCGCTGCGATAACGCGGTGTCACAGCACTGGATTGCGACCTCAGATCGCCCGTAATTTATTTTTCCTTTCATTTTCATTGTATTCTCTTCCTTTTTCAATGGGTTTCATTCTACTATAATTCTTTTCACTTTTTACCATTTCAAAGGCTAAAAGTGCTGGTCTAGTATTGGTCATTCGTTAGATTTTGTGCTTTAATTAAAGATTTTAGTCGTAGCAAAAGCCGCAAACATCAATTTCAACTCTATATTTGTTAATTTTGTAAATTTTGTAAAATATTTTTACAAAATTTCAATGTAAAATATTTTTAAAACTCAAATTCTAGTTATTTTTATAACTTTAGCATTTCACGAAGGACAAAGGGCCTCGCAAAGACTTTCCGCCCGGGGCCTCGCAATGGGTAAGGCCGCCTCTGCTTGTGGGTCTCCCCACCGTGCCTCGGAGAGCACGTTAAGCCGTCGCTTAACACGTAAGCTCTGATCCTTCTACTGTATGGGGAAAGAGGCCTATGCCCAGCAGTGGAATATTACAGGCTGAAGCGAAGCGAAGCGTTTAACTTTAAACACAGGTATTAGGTTGCCTACCTTTATTAGGTGTAGTTAATTGTCTGTTTATTTATACACTAGCTTCTGCGCGCGACTTCGTCGGCGTGGACTCCGCTCCTATTGGTCTTAGCGTGATGATACATAGCCTATAGCCTTCCTCGATAAATGGGCTATCTAACACTGAAAGAATTTTTCAAATCGGCCCAGTAGAACCAGAGATTACCGCGTTCAAACAAACAAACAAACAAACAAACAAACAAACAAACAATCAAACAAACTCTTCAGCTTTATATATTAGTATAGATTAAACATGCTTATTCAACACAAAAACTATTGTCTAGCTTCTCTATAAAACATAGAGACCTATGCCCAGCAGTGGGATATTACAGGCTGAAGCGAAGCGAATAGTTTCTTTCAATAATTTAATCATTATTACAATTAAACACTAATTTTTAATTTAAGTATAATACTTATATTTCATTGTGTAGCCTACAAAATAATATTGCTCGTTATAAATCGTACTAACCGCCACAGGCACGGCTTTGTTCATTTTGAACAAAAGAAAGCTAAAATTTGGGCTCGATACCGATCTCTGGCTTCAGTGTGAGAAGTCAGGCAAGGTCAAGGATAGGAAGTGGCGGGCGAACTAATGGACTTAAGCTTAAGTCCTCTAAGGTTCTGGGTATTTTTTGCTACGTTTGTATATAAATATTTGCCGGTTAAATACTTTCTAATTTTCTATATCTCTGATTAAAATATAAACGAATTACTTATGTTTCAAAAACTTGGACCTTTGTAGAAAGTATCAATTCTTGTACTCTCAACAGTTGATGAAATTACCTTAATTACGTTAATATTAATATCCTTCTCCTCAGTGGCGTAGCGTATGGGGGGCGGGGGGGGCGGTCCGCCCCGGGCGGCACTTTTTAGGGGGCGGCAAAATTTAACAATAAATAATAAAAATATTTTTTTTATTTTTATTTTTTTAAATAAAAATATTTGAACCATTATATACCATTTTTATCGGAATTACACATTCGGACCGATTGAAAGGATCACGGAATTTTTCTTTACTTATTTTGTGACGAAGTCGGTGAATCCCTTTTATTTTGTAGCGACTGGCAACGTCTATGCTTGTGGGAATTTCCCTTTTGTGACTTACTTAGTCATAAACGGGAGTTAGTCTTACCTATGGATGAACGAGCTTAGTTCGGTTTATATCGTGTTTTTTGGAAATTTTATTTACATCCCAATTACATACTTATGAAATATCAATAATATTTTTCGATCTTACCGACATAAAAATAAAAAAAATTGAATGGTTATTCAGATAAAAAAACACGAGTGCAATTAGAAAAAAAAGGGAAAAAGATAATCGATCTGGTGACATGTGGATTTGGACTGGGGGCATATAGTTTGTGAAAACACGGGTAAAACGACATTTTCTAAAAATGAATCCTAGCTAGATCATCATACTGATGTTTGCCGTGGACTGGCTGTTTGTGCAGTCCTTGTGGGTCTCCCCCCCGTGCCTCGGAGAGCACGTTAAGCCGTCGGTCGCGGTTGTTATCATGTACACCTGATAGCGATCGTTACTCATAGTAGGGAAATGGGAATATATCCGCCAACCCGCATTGGAGCAGCGTGGTGGATTAAGCTCTGATCCTTCTCCTACATGGGGAAGAGGACTGTGCCCAACAGTGGGATATTACAGGCTGAAGTGAATCCTAGCTAGATCAATTTGTCGCCCCCGAAACCCCCTGCATACTAAATTACATGTAAGGGACAACTTTATAAACTTTTGAAGTGAAACTTCTTCTGGGCGCATGTGGGGTAAAATTTGAACGACCGGTAACGCGGCAGCGTCAGGGACAGTAAGTACTTGGATGGGTGACCGCCTGGGACCACCGTGTGACTGGCTTATTTTTTTTTCTATTTTTTTTTTTTTTGTTATTTTAAATTCGTTTTTTTAAATTAGTTATTTGAATCACTTTTTTTTTTAATTAGTTTGCCAAAGAAGTTTCACTTCTGACATGTGTACTTTGTAGACACTCAATTTGTTTGTTTTTCTTTTTAAATTACTTTTTTTGTTTAATTATTTTGCCAAAGAAGTTTCACTTCTGACATGTTTTGTACGCTCGCAATTTTTTATTTCAAATATAACCTGTAACAGTACAAAATAAAGATGACTTTTCTTGCCGAAAATTTCTCTACAATAATGTATGTAATGTACTATTCTGTCAAGAAAGTACCGGGGAAAGATCAAAATATCACATCAATATAAAACCTGTTTGTTATTCATCCTTTATTTTATCACCTTCAAAGTATGCTCCTTCAGAAATTACTTACGCCAACGAATAATTCAATCATCAAAACATTTTTTAAATGCTATTTCCGGAATTAAGTTCTGTTCTCGCCGCGAAATCTCCTTTATGTCTTCTACCGATTGAAAACGGGTGCCACGAAGTGGTAGCTTGAGTTTAGGAAAAAGAAAAAAGTCGGCTGGAGCCATATCTGGTGAACATGGTGGTTGCTCGATGGTATTTGTTGAGTGTTTTGTCAAAAATTCGTTCACAGTGATGGCCTTGTGCGAAAGCGCATTATCGTGGTGCAAAATCCAAGAATTTTCTTTCCACAAATTGGCATTTTCGTCGAATTTGCTTTCTTAAACGCCGCATAACGCTCAAATCGACGAACTCCGAGTGCACAACACCGCGATAGTCAAAGAAAACACTCAACATGACTTGGACTTTTGAACGAGTTTGGCGTGGATTGTTTGGGTTCGGTTCAGTTGGAAGTCGCCACTCCGAAGCTTGTTGACTAGTTTGCATGTCAAACTCGTAAACCCACGTCTCGTCACCAGTAACAATGCGTTTCATAAATGTTGGGTCGGAATTGACTCGTTCTATCATGTCCCCAGCGCCTCTAATGCGATTGAGTTTTTGGAGAAAATTCAGCTCTTTGGGAGTAGCCAAGCGGCAACATGTTTCATACCCAAATGATTAGTTCAAATGGTACGGATCGACTCGTGAGATACAGAAATTTCGGTGGCTATCTATCTCAAAGTTCAATGAGGATTTTCAGTCACTGTTTCCTTCACTTTTGCGATGTTAAAGTTACAGACGTTGATGGCGGCCTACCCGAGCGAGGCAAATCTTCCATCACATCTCGACCACTTTTGACATTTTTGTACCACGCATAAGTACGAGTTTTTGATAAAGTCAATTCACCGTAAGCCTTCTGTAACATTTTCATTGACTCCGAACACAAAATTCCATTGGCGATGCAAAATTTAAGACAAACTCTTTGTTCGATTTGTTTGTCCAGCACAGTATTTAATATAAATAACAGATGCAACTCAAACTCGGCGCCAAAATGGAAAACAGTTTCGCCATACTAACAACAAAAAAAAAAAAAAATTTGAAACCATAAACAAATAATCCATTCCCGATACTTTTTTGACTGAATGTATAGTATACATTAAATTAAAATACCTAAATAAGAGGGCGGCAAAAAAATTTTCCGCCCCGGGCGGCCGACAACCACGCTACGCCACTGCTTCTCCTACATGGAGAAGAGGCCTATGCCCAACAGTGGGATTTTACAGGCTGAATTGTGACGCTAATATTACTATTGTAATCTTTTAAACAGCATTTATACACATATAATTATATATCTTATTGCGTGGGGAATGTTAATTTTTTTTTTCATGTAACACTACCTACCTAACCTTCCTCTGAGTACAAGTTGCGTAGATAAATTACCGTGAGGTTTTTTTTTATGCTAATTTTATGAAGAAAATAGAACTGACGTCATGCGAAAAGGTTAAAAAGGCGAACCTAAAGGAAACTCATTTTAATGGGGCGTTGATTTATGATTCAACCGAAACATTAATAGAAAAAGGTTGACAATTATGACGTCAAAAATATACTTATATACACATTTATAAAGTTCCAAAAATTTCATTAAAATCTTTTTTAATATCGTTTATCATCACCCATTCTCCTTCTGTCTCATCTCATCTCATCATTGGCGAAATCATTTATGCTATACAAAGGTAGATACCAACTTGAAAGCAACTAATTCTAATCTGTATACATATTATATACTAGCTTCTGCGCGCGACTTCGTCGGCGTGGACTCCGCTCTTATTGGTCTTAGCGTGATGATATATAGCCTATAGCCTTCCTCGATAAATGGGCTATCTAACACTGAAAGAATTTTTCAAATCGGACCAGTAGATCCTGAGATTAGCGCGTTCAAACAAACAAACAAACAAACAATCAAACAAACAATCAAACAAACAAACTCTTCAGCTTTATTATATTAGTATATATAAAAATCAATTGCTGTTCGTTAGTCTCTCTAAAACTCAAGAATGGTTTGACCGATTTAGCTAATTTTGTTCGTGAAATATTTGTGGAAGTTCAGGAAAGGTTTAAACGGTGAGAAACATAAATAATATGTAACGGAAAATCCTAAAAACGATGATTTAATTTTCCAATACAAAATGTTCCTAGCGGGGAAATTTGATGTATTTTGTCCATAACATTGTCAAATGGTTGTCAAATATTTATAGGTGCGTTCAGAAAGTGTTTTGTGTAGGTGATACGAAGTTCACTGGGTCATCTAGTAAATAATAATAATATATATTATTTTTTAGTCCATTGTTTTGTTGGCTAGACATAACACATAATATATTATATCATAAATAATAATTCCAGAAACTGGTGCAGTCTTCACGTTCGGAAAATCTCATTTCGCTGACAACGAACCGAGCCACTTCTTCATCAAGAACGACCCAATAGTTGCTATATCATGCGGGGACGAGCACAGCGCCGTCATATGTCGTTAGTCTACATTGTGTACTATATTTTTTTATTATTTCATACTAGATTTAGTTATTCAATACTAGATACCATTATATAGTTATGTTCATAGACTTTCTCGATAAACAGACTTTTCAAGGAAAAAATAATTTTGGTAATCGGACTGCTAAATTCTGAAATTGGCATCTTCAATCACTACCCATATATCTAAGTATCTTACTAAACTTTTATAGATTTTTGATTTCTATATTATATTTTTGAGTTAATATTCAATAATGATTACCCACATGTATGTAAGTACCATTTGTTTCAAATAATTTATAAAGAAAAATACGAGTACCTACCTATTACACTAGGTATATAATATTTTTATTTAGTAAATTAATATAATTATTTACTATTTATTAATTGATAGACAACCAACAAAAGATTCATTAAGTAATAGTTTCTTAGTCAACCTTTAGCAACAACGAATAATTACCTAATAACAAAGAATTCGAACATAATTTTATTACACAAACACAACATATCATTAGTTCAAAATAAAAAATACCTAAATTAATAAATAATAACTAATTACTAACTGAAAATTAAAAGTATGAGCCAAATTCAATAAGTAATTTCAATGAAATATAAAAATTAAATTGTAATGTAACAAAGTTTTGAATACACCTTTTAATTATTAATATTTATTTTTTTCTCTACTAAATAATAGATAATAGATTTATAAAGTATATTGATGGCAGAAAATGGACGCGTATTCGTTTTCGGCGCGAACGCTTGGGGTCAGCTGGGCTTGGGGCACAAGGACGAAGTGACAAGACCGAGCTGCGTTAAATGGCTCAAACCCCATCGAGCTACATTTGTAGCCTGTGGCAGAGCACATACAATTTTCGTCACAGGTAAAACTTCATTGTTAATAATTGTTATTTTGAAAATAATGCAATGCGTATGCTCTGTGTAAATGAATCCACTGTGTCGCACCACTGTGGGGAATACTAATATATCTGCAAACCGGCAGCGGAGCACCGTGATGCACTAAGCTCTGATCCATCTCCTACATGGAGACAGAGGTTTATGGGGTAGCAGTGGGATATTACATACTCAAGACAACAAGTGGCACACAAGCTAAACGAATAGAATAGAATTCTCAATGTATGGGAATGACATTAGCTTATTCGTTGGCTCAAATTATATGTCGAAAGCTAGTGTCATTCCCATACATAGAGAATTCTATTCTATTCTGTTCGTTTAGCTCTTATGCCACTTGTCTACAAGCACTGATCTTTTTGTGCGAGTAGCTTAACACAGATGATCATGGGTTCGATTCCCGCTCGGAGCAGATATTGTATTTATACAAAAATTTGTTTCTGATCGGAGTGCACATCCTAGTAGGTCTCCCCAACATGCCTTGGATAACTATTAAAACCATCGATCCACGCTGTTCTAATATATACCTGAAAAAGATCATTTGTCATAGTAGCGTAAATATTTGTCAAGACTCAAGCCACAGTGGAGAAGCTTGGGTCTTTCTCAAGAATTGGAATGTTTTCAGGCTACTTTAGAATCTCAAACATCATGAATATTTTCCTATTTTCATTTTTAGCATTATAAAGTTAAATCTCATAAGAATAAATTCAGACGAATTGACAAGAAAACGTAATATTACAATTTTTTACTATCTATACTTACTTATTATAAAAATAAGTCCCCCGGCCGCGTCTTTCTGTCCTCCTGTCTGTCTGTCTGTCCTCCTGTCTGAACGCGATAAACTCGAAAACTACGCTACGGATTTTTATACGGTTTTCAACAATAGAAAGAGTGATTCTTGAGGAAGGTTTAGGCATATAATTTATTATGTTTGAATGTAAATTAGCAGAAATACGGCGATAAACGTTGAAGAAGTCGTAAAAAATCTCGCCAACGGGGAGCTTTCCACGCGAACGCTGCGTAAACTAGCAAAGATATAGTTGTATAATGTACTAGCGAATTCAAAATCTATAAAAATGCTACAAAAAAGTCCGCGATAGCATATCTCTATCTCTTAGGGTTGACTTACAATAACCACTTTTATGTTCAAATTTTTAATTAAAAACATTAGGTTATTTTTAAAGATATTTTCTTTAGTTCAGTATTAATCCTTATCCAAATTAATATGATATTTAGCTTAGGCATTTAATGCAGATTAAAATTGCCCTTTACACTATATCAATCAGATAAATAGTTTTTGAGATATCATCGTTAGAAGTAATTAGCAGCGAAACATTTAATGCTCGGCGAGCTAGCGTTCTTTCCTTGAGATGCCTACGGGCGGCGCGGGCGCGGGCGAGTCCATACCCTCTGCCCCGCATCGCTCGACCGCCTGCTCATGCTAATAAAGGAAATCAAAGAATATCAAAGATCATTTTATCGAACTTTTTTTTAACTTTTTTGTTAAATTCCACGCGGACGAAGTCGCGGGTACAGCTAGTAGTCATAATAATTTGTATTATTTATAGATTCTAACACCATTTACTCCGTCGGGTGCAATGATGAAGGGCAGTTGGGTACCGGAGACATGGAACACCATAGCGTACCACAAACTGTTAATTTGGAAATTGATCAACCTATCAAGCAAGTTTCTGCGGGAAGTAACCACACAGCTCTACTTACTGGTAATTTTGTACGATTTATTACATGATTTTTAAGAAAAAAATATGTATGATAAGTTCAGTTTTGTGTAAATAAAACATGATGATGATGAAGATGAAATAAGTTGAGTTTTGGTTTAAAAAAAAAACAAAATAATACTTATTTACCAAAATAAGTATTATTTTGTTTAGTTTAATAATTTAATAAAATACATATATAAATGTATGCTTTATGCCTTACGTAGTGAAATCTAAAATATAAGTCAAGCTTTGGTAAAATTAACCTTAAGAAATGCAAGACGTACCTAAGTAGTTTCTAGTAGTGTGCTAAAGTATATGAAATAAGTAGGTATACTAAAAGAAATATCCATAGAATAATAGAAAGAATAATGTTTGCATTCACCATACCATTCTACTACAGATTAGTGGATATTATTTCGGAGATTCTCTCGAAACCTATCACTAAAAACAATGTTAATTTTAATTAAATTGAACACTTGACAACCAGCAAATGCTTGCACATATCTGAACTTTTTAGCAGCTATTTACGAATGATAAAATGGCCGAATAGCAGGTTAAACATTAAAGATTGAGCAATTAATAGCACAATGGTGCTTGTTCGAATAGGAACTCTCTGAATCTGTTAGATTAGCCATATCGCCCATACCGATAAATGGAATTTCTAACATTGTTATTTATAAAAAGTTATTTATTAATTATTATCATACCAAAATTTCGATCCAGCGGGATTCGAACCCGCACCCCAGACATACCGTGTCGGTGCTCTAGCCAACTAAGCTATGGAACGATGTCCAGCAGATCGAAATTTTGATATGATAATAAATAACATTTTATAATTTCCTCATGTGTGGGAAAGACAAAAATAAAAATAATACGAATTGTTATTTATATTAAATCCAGATGACGGTCGTGTCTTCGTCTGTGGCTCGAACTCGGAAGGTCAGCTCGGGCTGGGCGAGGACACGCGCTCCTGTGTATCCTTCACCGAGCTCAAGTTCATGGAGAAGATAGCCTTCGTTGAGTGCGGATATTACCATACCGTCTTCATTACTGGTGAGATCCTTATTTCATTGAACTATAAATCCATCAAATTATTTACAATGTAAAATAAATACGTAAATATATTATTTTAACCTAAAATCAGAAAAATTAAGATTTGAAATTTTGATTCTACAGCGCGTACTATCGTGAATTATTGTAGGTACATGTAAATAAATTTCTTAAACTAATACTTTAAGTTAACAAAATTTGAAAGAAATAAGAAGTTACCTAAATGATTATGCACACCTCATATCAATTAAAATCTTTTACTAATTTTGGCGCGTGGCTCATGATGATGTGTAGGTACTCGTTGTAAACATGCAATCTCATTTGTACGATAGTGACGCGTTATCGACGCCATGGAAACCCACATAGGTACAATTAAAACTAAAAGTCCCTACTTTAATAGTGAAAAAATATTTACCAGTTAAAAAGCAAAATTTCATTTTGATTGAAAATATTAATAAAAAAAATTTGTGACAAAAAACTACTTAAGATTATTGTTTAGATCACTACAAAAATGAATTGCTCATAAGCCTTTGTAAATTATTAAAAAATCAATAAATTTTAATTAAGATTGATGATTGATATGAAAGCGTAACAAATAGTAGGTACCTATTATAAACATAATGGTAAGCAAATTACTGAATAATAATAAAGGTTTTCAGACCGAACTTTACAGTCAAAATTTAAATAAATTTTTTCTATATGGAAAATATATTTTAAAATTAAGGTATTATAATTATTATACGCTAAAGACTATTGGAATATACCTATAGGTATATTAATCTGTATTAAACGTAACAAAAAAAAATCTACCTCTTGCCGAAGCGTAAGTTATAACGACAAAAAGTACCTACTATTGATATTTTTATGAAAGAGATTTCATGCAGCTACGTAGAGAAGCGAATTCTAGAGTTTTTATTTTATTTTTGTAAGGGATACTAAAGAATTTCTTTAACAAATACCTATTTATCTAAAAAATAAATTACCGGCGTTCATTTTGTATATAAAAGTATTTATTAAAAAAGTTGTGTATGACAGTGATTGTACCGCGTTTCACTCAGTCATGTTTCATACAGTCAATGTATCTTCGTAGCATTTTCGTAGAACCACATTAAATACCAAAATTTGTTAAAAATATTTTATCATTTATTATATTTTGCCTTACAAGCATTATATCGTCAGGAACATCTTATGAAACGATTTAAACTTTCAGACAAAGGGGCAGTTTTTGTTACTGGCGACAATGAAAATCAAAAATTAGGCATTCCTAATACCCTGACTACAGTCTATGTACCTCAAGTTTTGCCACTAGAGACCCAAATAAAAAGTGCTTGCTGTGGCGCCAACCACACATTTCTTTTATCAATGGACGAGTCAAAGATTTTTGCGTTTGGGTCGAATGAAAAAGGTCAATTGGGTATGCCGAATAATATAGAGAACGTAACGGAACCAACTGAAATTAACATGGAGAAAATGTTTGATGGATATCAGTTAAAGCTCGTAGCTTGTGGAGCTATGCATACCGCTTTTGTAACAGGTATTATTAATTTATATAAGAAAACTAGCTGACCCGACAGACGTTGTTCTGTCTTAACTTGTGTATGGGAATATAGAAAAGTGGTTTTTTTAGACTTTTCAGGGAATTTTTAAAAATTTTCTATCCGTAAGAACCGTCCTCGTACTTCAAGGAATATTATAAAAAAAGAATTAGCGAAATCGGTTCAGCTGCTCTCGAGATTTGTGCTTAGCAACACATTCAGCGATTCATTTTTATATAATTAATTAATTATGTATATAGAGATTATATATTTGAAATTTATTCGGTAAACTTTGACACAATAAAAAGGCTAGGTAACGTTATGTTTTTCCAGATAATGGCTTAATGTACACCTGCGGCGAGTCACGACATAACAAACTCTGTTTGGAAGAAGTCGACGACGCCAATAATTCAAACGAGGCTATTCCCAATCAATACGCGCCAAAACGGGTCACCGCTATGAATGGCTTCGTCGTAGACAATGTCGCCTGTGGCGGCTGCCACACTTTACTCACTGCCGTAAAAGGCTCAAACGTTGACTTTACTAATAACGATTTTAGTATAATCAGTGAAGAAAACAGACATATTCCATTAACTGAACTACCTCCACTTCAAAAAGTCCCAGTAATGAATAGGACGGATGATTTTACAATAGAAGATGTGGCGAATTCAAATATACAAAATAGTACTGATCAAGTTAATGGGAACACCAACGAAGAAACAGGATCCATTAATTCATTGGAAGCCAATGTAAGTGGTTCACATATTGTAAATATTAACGACCTTGAAACTGATAATGCAAGTATCCATGACGTACCAAATATAATGAACGAGGTCAACGCTTACAAAAATGAAGTTGAAAAGGAAGTCGAAAATGTTTTAGAAACAGTAAATACCGTATTGAAGGAGGGTGAAGATAAAATAGACAATGCCTCATATATTGTAGCTGAAACGATTCATACAAAAGCAGAAGTTGTCGAAGATGTGTTAAAGAAAACAATAGATAAAAAATCTCCTGGTTTTTGTTGTGACGAAAAAAAAGTTTTAGAAGTGCCTGACAAAATTGACGAAATAGCTAATTCACCTCCTCCAAAGACACCAATCATACAAGATTTACTGGATATTCCTGATATATCGCAAATGAGTCCAAATTTGAGCAAACATAGTGATGACGGACAGAAAAGTGAAACAGGACAATCTGAAAACGAAACTATACCTTGTGGATCCGATAAGTCAAGTCCTCAGATGGGAAAAACTAAAACTCAAGCTGTAATGCCGATAGTGAGAAGTGAAGATCATATTGACTCACACGATCCCCCGACTAACTGCGAGGACACAGACGTAGTAGTCAATAAACTGGAAGAAAAGGGTCGTTTTGCTCGTATTTTCCAATCTATAAAAGATAAGGAACACTCTTGCATGGGTAAAGGAAAGGTTATTGAAGAAAAAGTTGTAGGTATATACTCAAACGTTTAATTAAGAAAAATAGTAACGTAATTTTTATTTTATACAATATAATATAATAACGTATTAAAAGAATAACTATAACGATTATAACATAAAATTTAACTTATATTTTTGCTGTAGTGAATAACATCTATAAATATATTTCTTAACTAAATAACTGTTGTTCTTTTTCAGAAAATGTTAATAAAGGAATAGATAATGCTGAAGAAACAGTACACAAGATGGAAGAAAGAGTAGAGACAGAGATACGAAACCAAACTAACTCACGGACATGCACAATTTTATAAGCATATTAGAATAGTTAGTGTTTGTCTTCTTAAATGTTTAACGAAAAATAAAAATAAATTATTCTTACTAATGCTCGTATATGTTAAATTTTACTTGATACAATTTTGTCAAAAATAAAATACGATGTAATTATCGTAATTCTACTTTAATATAAATCTAATTAATTTATATTAAAAATAGAGTGAAAGAAACCAAATCTTATGGTTAATATAATATTTATAATACTTATGATTTAAAATAAGTCACAGTCAAATGCAATCAGTACTGTCAGTACATAATCTCAGAATGCTATTAAATCTACGTAGGTATGTCGAGCGTACGCGTTTATTCTCAACTAGCGCACGATACAATATACTAGCAGCCTTACAGAGTTAAAACATAATTTTAATATTATTCGTCTATATAGCAACAAATATTTCACATCGAGCTTAAGAATAATAATCTAGATTAGAGAGCTTGGGCTTCGTAGAAAACTGTCATGGTACAAAAAGAAAATGTAAAAAAAAATGTATTACGAGTATCAAAAGTTGTTGGAAGTTTCAACTATTATGTTTGATAAAATTAAGTATTTAGTAAGTAGTACTAGTTAAAAATAAAGATATATTATTAAATATATACTATTAAAAGCCTAAACTATCTAAATTACTCATAATTGAAAATAATCTTTTAACTACAATAAACCCAACAACTTTTAGTTCAATCATAATAATTATTATAATATATGATTATAAAATCAATTAAAAATCATATAAATTCTTTAAAATGTTTCCCCATTTTATTGTTGATGTTGTAAGGTATTTTAAATAAAATATATACCTACTTAACTACTCAGGAATTAAGAGACACGAATAATAATATATTACAGTGATAATACTAAAAAGCTTAAGACTCAATGTGTAAATATTTTACTATGAACAATATTTAAATTATGTACAAATTTTTATTCATTTTGTGTTTGTGAAAGTTCATTATCTGCCGCAATCCCACAGTATCTTTCACCTTTCTTCCTATTTCTAGGATTGCCTTTTCATTGTTTGCATCGGACAACCAAATACCTGAAATATATATTTGGAAAATTTTATTTTCAAAATGTAACATGCTTAGTATACTCGGGTGTAAAATGGTGCGTGTGCCGTGTCGGCGGCGCCTAAACGCCGACGGGCGCGGGTGCGATTCCCGCTTGGAGTGGATATTTGTGTTTATACAAATATTTATTTCCAGACTGATTGTTAGTCCTTGTGGGTCTCACCACCGTGCCTCGGAGAGCACGTTAAGCAATATTTATTTCCAGACTGATTGTTAGTCCTTGTGGGTCTCCCCACCGTGCCTCGGAGAGCACGTTAAGCCGAAAAAATCGTTATAAAATCAAAGTAAAAAAACATTAAATAAGTTGAATACTTTGATTTTATAACGATTTTATACTTGAATTTGACCATTTCCTGCAGGAACCATTAGTTCAGGATCAATTATTTTATTAAGAACTACCTGTGCATAAGATTTTAGATTAACATGGTTGAATAGTTTTAGTAAATAGTTCTATTACCTGTGCATATATTTTGAAACGACAAGTAGGTATTATAATTACAGTGATTAAACTAACACAAACATTGATTTATTTTAACACATCAATTTTATTCCTATATTGTCGAATATGTTATAAAAGTAAGAACCATAACAACTCTTTAATAAAAAAATTAAACCGCCTGAAAAGACCGAAAAGCTAAAAATAATATGTAAACCTTTTTTATTTAACCTTAATAAGTAAGTTATTAAACTAATGTAAGAATACATAGTAATGCCAAACAATCAATGAACAAAGATTTTTTCAACTGACTTCAAAAAAAGGAGGAGATTCTCAATTCGACTGTGACAGTCATGTTGTCCCATTTTAATTGACATCTAAAAAGTACTTTTCGAGTTATATCCAATAATGCCTATTTACATGATTATTTTTCGTCGACCTATGTTGTATTATACAATTTATACATCATAACTTTTTACTGGGTGTACCAATTGATTTGATGATTCTTTTTTTAATCGAAACCGATGTGTCTTGTGATCTCATTTAAATTTGATCGAGATAATTATGATGACTACTATTTGTCGTCGCGCGTCGGTTAAAACGACAATTAACTGTTTGAGCTCTCGGATCTAAGCACAGGATCTAAGTGAGTCATAATGACAAGAATCTTTTTTATCTTTATAAATAGAAAATATCACCGAAATTTATATTTGTGCGCACGCAATTTCCGAACAACTGCAGCAATTTTTTTTTTTGTACTCGTTATTATCAAGTAATGTCATGAAAAAAGAAAATTAAAAAAATCGATATATTCACGAAAAATAATTGTGCTCACTAGCAAATTAAAAAGAAAAGCGTTAAATTTTACTTCGATAAGTACCTAATATAACGTACGTAGTCGAAAATATGTAAGTACCTGTAATCAATTAAATACGAGTTATTAGGGATAACTCATAAAGTACGAGGCTCGTCAGATCTCGATCAAATGTAAATGGGACCACGGGCACCAACTTTTGATTAAAAAAAAGAATCATAAAAATCGTTACACTCAGTATAAAGCTATGAGGACACACACATAAACCAATAAATTAAAAAAGTACAGTCCAATTATTGAGGACCTCCTAATTCAGTTAAAAATATGCTTGTACGAAGTTCGCTGGGTAGAACTAATTAATCACTACATATTAGGTATAAAACAAAGTCGCTTCCCGTCTGTCTGTCTGTATGTATGCTTAGATCTTTAAAACTATCCAACGGATTTTGATGCAGTTTTTTTTAATAGGTAGAGTGATTCAAGAGGAAGGTTTATATGTATAATAAATTAGAGAAACACTGATAATTTTCGAGGTTTGTAACGTATCTTTTGTTGTAGACAGTATTTATTACCAGCATTGCACCCGTGCGAAGCCGTGGCGGGTCACTAGTTATAATTATAAAATATATTATATATATATAAATGAATCGCTAAATTTGTTGCTAAGCGCAAATCTCGAGAGCGGCTGAACCGATTTTGCTAATTCTTTTTTTATAATATTCCTTAAAGTACGATGATGGTTGTTACGGAGAGAAAAATTTAAAAAATTCCCTCAAAAAGTCTAAAAACAACACTTTTCTATATTCCTATACGAAATAATAATTAAACGTCAATTTGAACTTTAACTTAAGGTTTTAGTGTTAGTGGAGAGGTTC
Source organism: Melitaea athalia (assembly GCA_905220545.2). Classification (NCBI taxonomy): domain Eukaryota; kingdom Metazoa; phylum Arthropoda; class Insecta; order Lepidoptera; family Nymphalidae; genus Melitaea; species Melitaea athalia. The sequence continues at coordinate 20,102,134 of HG992180.1, forward strand.
CGAGAAGGATAAGTATTAAAAAAGTAAAAAATTAAAGAATCGACTGTTAGTCGGTACGAAGTTCGCCGGGTCAACTAGTATTATATATAATTCAAAATAAATTTTTGTTCTTTTATACACAACGAAAATTATGAAGATTATTAAAATTGTTAAACTGAATTAAATATTTACTTACCGATTTTGCTTCTATCGCGAACACTGACAACCACCCCACTAATATTATCGGAATTTTCAAAGTTTTCTCCTATCATGAGGAGAATCTGAAAAGGTTATAAAATTACAGACAATTTCAATTTTTAGTCTGCACTATTCTACATTAACACAAGACTTTTTTTATATGTACAACTAGGTCGGCAAACAAGCGTACGCCTCACCTGATGGTGAGGCGATGGTAGCCTAAGTGTGATACCTGGAAATTTGTGGTACGCTTATGGTAGCCTAAGCTTGCAGCACCGGAATCGACCTTACCCCCAAACGCCCGAATAGAAGGGGCTCTGGTCACCTTATTTACTTCAGGAACAAAACATTGTTTGAAAGCAGTATCATTTAGCTGTGATCTTCTGTAAGGTCGAGTAGGTACTTCCCCAGTCAGGCTACTCCATATTTTAAGCAGGATATTTCGTGCTGTGCCCAACCCTACCTCAGTAAAAACAAGTTTATATATGACTACCGGAAGAGACAGCTTAACGTGCTCTCCAAGGCACGGTGTGGAGACCCATAAGAACAGACACCGAGATGAAAACAAATATTTGTAAAAATACAAATACCCGCCCCGCGCGTAAATAGAACCCGCGACTGCCGGTGTTTAGGCGATATCACCCTTACTAAAATATAATTATCTTACCACGCATAACCACACATCGTCAAGTGTACGCGGTTTCTTCTCAAAGTTTATAATCCACCGACCACCGCGTTTGTTGGCATCGTCGTCCCACGTGGGGCGGGCGTTGTTCTTGAAGATTGCATATTCTTGGCCGGAATTGAGCTCCGATGGGCGCTTCATGTGATGATACAAGCTAATACAAAGAATCAAATTTTTGTAACTAGATGTAAAATATTAAATAATCAACTCAATATTCATACAAGTGATCACTATCATTGGCCTTTTTTGTATGATTCTAAAGTAATTTTTAACTTAAATCGATTTCTCGGATTGATTGTAAGCTTCGCTTTTTTTTTTAATGAAAACAATGTGTCAAACAAAAATTTTGACTACGACCACACACTTCATTATAGGTAAACTAAATCAACAATTAAGTACTTAGATCATCAATATCTTAAAGAGTATTAACTTTACCACCAATAGTCTTCAACTGTCTCAAACGTAGTCAATTTGACTAGGTTTTCTTCCCAGCTATTCTTCGCTATATTGGTAAACAACCAGAAACTCCAGCTGTTTTGCAAAGGATGTTTTATTCGTTCCGGTACATCCTCGTTATCCTTCGATTCGTTGGGTTCGGTAACTACCTAAAATTTGTTTATATACCATCAACATCCCCATACAACAAACGCGATATTTTTGACCTTTTTTGCTCGATATCAATAATGGCAACAGGTAGGCACTTGAAATATTCACAAAATACTTAATTGTATGTTTTCTTTACTAATAAATAATAAAATAAAAATAAAAAAAATTATTAGGGTAGGCTCTCATACAACAAAAGTGATTTTTTTGCCGCTCGCTTTTTGCCCGATATTAAAATCAATGTACATACTGTTGTCTACCTAGTCAATGGTACGGAACCATTCATGTGCGAGTTCGACTCGCACTTGGCCAATTTTTTAAATAATATTGTGTTTGCTCGCAAACAAAAAAAACGACTTCAATTACATCGACAAGTAATAATAATGGTCTAAGATCCGGGATATAACAAAATATTCCCTCATCTGTTAATTAGATGAAACAATTATTTATAGGCTGATTTACTGCTGACTGAGTTTACTGACCTGGCTGCAGGTAAGTGTAGCAATCATAGAGATGGGTGCCTACTACAGTCAGGTATATAATGTAAAATATTAACGGTTTTAGCTTACTACATGTAATTAACATGAGAGGGAAAAGATTAAAAAAAAAAAAGAATTGCAGCAGGCTTATGGTGGCAGAGGTTGTTTTTATAACTTCACAATATTGAAATCAGCCTATAAAAATTGTTTCATCTAATAAACAGATGAATATTTAATTATTTAGCTATCTCGGATCTTAGACCATAAGGCCAAAAAACTAAAGTACCTACGAAATTCGAAGTACCTATTTCAAGTGATATCGACGGTGTAGCATGTAGTAGGTATCTTTATTTATTTTTTACAAGTTAATAATAAATAATTTTGGAAAGTGCTATTAATTAAAATACGTCGATTGGTATTTTTTACTTTTTTTTATATCTCAAATTTACAGGCTTGGGTGGGGAAGGTAAATAAATGCATGCGATGCGGATAAAACATGACGTCATGTATTGTTTTCTAATGTTTAGGGTACGCGAATTTTACTCATTGAAATGAAACAACTTTTTCGGATTTTATCGCGGTTTAGTAAGTTTTTTTTTAACTTTCCGACGTTTCGGATACTTTACAGCAACCATGGTCCTCCCGTGACCAAATACAATCGCGATAAAATCCGAAAAAGTTGTTTCATTTCAACATGACGTCATGCTTGCGAAACGATTGATTCATTCATTTCATGTCATTAAAACGACTTCAAGTTTATTTTTATCTACAATAGCGTACCTACTAACTCTTCAAAAATATAGGTAGGTAAGTTTATTGTACTTATACGTGACAATAGTTTTATAGAGAACAGATATAAAAAATGCATTGAATACAAACATTGAGCTATTATTACTAACGTGTTACGTACGTACGTAACGTACGTTAGTAATATTAGCTCAATGAATACAAAAGACAGACAACGTGTATTTTATTTTGAAACTTAATTTTTCGTTCATTTACTGTATAAATTATCCAAGAATCCCGCGTAACTACAACTTTAAATCACTATTTTTAAACTTACACAAAATAAATCTAATAGTGAAATGTCCAAGATTACTCGTATATAAGCATTAAATAAGTAGGTATATATATATGTATACCAGGATTACGTAAGTAGGTAGGTATATTTATTAATTTCACGCGAGACCATGAGACATATATTTTGTACACCTTATTTAAAAAATCGCTGAGGATATTCGGACACTAGCGTGACTGGTACTTCTTGAAAAACAAAAAGAAATCCAATAGACCTAACCTAAAAATTGGACCGTTCGCCGATTTTGCATAATTTCGTTTCGTGAGGTCTCCGACGGACGCTTCGGAAGGTGCAGCCCCTTCGCCCTTGCGTAACAAAAGACACCCAGGCGAGCCGAAACTGCGGAGGCGAGCGTGGATGTCTGCATTTTGTTACAGCAGGCGGGGGCTGCCCTTCGGCTTCTTAACACTCTAGGCCCGTTTAAAGGGGTATTCAGCGTGATTAAATTACGGAAACAGAACCACAATAGATTTGAAACTGTACTTAGTGCCAGTCACGCTAGTCACGCCAAATTACCGCTGGAGTAACGCTAGAGTCCGAATATCCTCGTTAAAAATATATATTCAACAGCATTGTTAAAAAATTTAAAAGGAGCAGTTGTACTTTCAAACACGCAATTCCTTGATTATGTATCCAATTCGAGCCAGTGTTAGTTTTATAGCTTTTATAAAAACCGCCCGTAGACAAAACAAACTCTTTAAAAAATGCTTACTATGCTTACTGAAATATATGTAGTAGTTTCAAGGTTAAATATGCCTTCAAATCAAAAGAATAGGATCATTCACTATCAATACAGTTGAATAATTTAGTAGGTATCCTGATTATTATTTAAATTTGAAACGAATCGAAAAGGATAATTGTCACTAAAATAAATGAAAATTAATTTCTTACCTTGTTATTCAGCACCATAGTTGCGACTTGCACCTTTATCCCTATTTAAAATATAACTGATAACTTTATGATATGAAATTAAGAACATAAGTTTCGTATCTACATCGACAAGTTTAATGTTTCGACTGTTTGGAGTTCCCCGTTATCGTCCTAACAGTGTAGTGTTGCCTTGTTATAATATGTTGCAATTTTTTTCTACATTTTGTTTCATACTTTTTTAATATTTTTATTTTTCGAGTAAATTAATATAAAGAAATAAACGCTTCACACTCAACAAATATATTAAAATAGTAGATCACATTTCCTATATATACTTTGATCGTAATTAAATAAATTATTTGCTTTTGTCGATTAAGGTAAGTATGTTCGGCTAAGATCGAAGTATCGAACTATTTTTCGATGAGTTACAAGTTTATTTGACGATGCGTTGCCGCAGCGGTCACAGTGTTTTGTGGCTGTTGCGCTGGCGGTTGCGGGTTCGATCCCCGTACATGACAATTATTTGTATTATCCATAGAGATGTTTGCCGTGGTCTGGATTTTTGTGCAGTCCTTGTGGGTCTCCCCACCGTGCCTCGGAGAGCACGTTAAGCCGTCGGTCCCGGTTATCGTAAACATCCGATTGCGATCGTTACTCATAGGAGGGATATATCCACCAACCCGCATTGGAGCAGCATGGTGGATTAAGCTCGATCCTTCTCCTACGTGGGGAAAGAGGCCTATGCTATGCCCAGCAGTGGGATATTACAGGTTGAAGCGTACAAGTCTATTAGATTTTTTTACAAGCTTTTATTTAACTTGCAATGTATGTATGTATGTATGTAAGTTTAATGTATGTTTGTTCGTTGTTCGTTGTTTCGTGTTGTTGTTGTTTGTAAACTCAATTTTGAAGCAGATATCTTCAACCAATTGAGCTGAAATTTTGTACACAGGTTCATTTTGGATGACAATGCATGGTTTGTGTGTATGTATGTATGTATGTTTGTTTGTTCGGGTGAAATCTTGCAACTCAATTTTGAAACAGATAACTTCAACCAATTGAGCTGAAATTTTGTATACAGGTTCAATTTGGATGATAATGTATGGTTTGTATGTATGTATGTATGTATGTTTGTTCGGGTGAAATCTTGCAACTCAATTTTGAAGCAGATATGATAATTATTTTTGTTTTTTATTAATCTAAAACGCCATCTATCAGAAATTGGGAAAAACTTCGTCGATAGGCTAATAATGGTTCTAATAGTTTTCTAATAGCGGCATAGATGGCGTCACAATTAAATAAATATTTTACAGAATAAATCTTTTACAGAAAATTTACCCTTCGTGCGCGAGTCCGACTCGCACTCGGCCGATTTTTAGGTTTCCGTACCCAAAGAGTAAAAACGAGACCCTATTACTAAGACTTCGCTGTCCGTCCGTCCGTCCGTCCGTCTGTCACCAGGCTGTATCTCAAGAACGGCGATAGCTAGACAGTTGAAATTTTCACAAATTATGTATTTCTTTTGCCGCTATAACAACAAATACTAAAAACAAAATAAAATAAATATTTAAGGGGGGGCGATAATTATTTTTGTTTTTTTTAGTCTCCAAAGCCATCTATCAGAAATTAGGAAAACTTCGTCGATAGACTAATAATAGTTTTCTAATAGCGGCATAGATGGCGTCACAATTAAATAAACATTTTACAGAAAATAATTTACTTATATTTAGTTTAGTCAATGCTACGGAACCCTTCGTGCACGAGTCCGACTCGCACTTGGCCGATTTTTTACTAAATGCATATGGTTCTATACACGGTACATAAACCAAAATAACTTTTTACGATTTTTGTCTGTCTGTTTGTTCCGGCTAATCTCTGCAAGGCTGGACCGATTTTTACGGGACTTTCACTGGCAGATAGCTGATGTAATAAGGCGTAACTTAGGCTACTTTTATTTTTTATTATTTTATTTTTTATAGCTCTACGAACTGAACAATAACTTTTTTTGTCAAAGGGGTCGTTCAAGTATTACGTAACGCAAATTTTGAAGATTTTTGACCCCCCCCTCCCCCTATGTAACGCGCCGTAACGTTTTCCTGTCCCCCCCCCCCCCAGCCCATAAACGTTACGTAACACCCCAACTGACAATTTTTACCCAAATTTCACAACTTTGTCGCGAAAACTACCGAAAAGTCGCTTAAAAAAATCGCGTTTGCGGTAAGTATAAATATATATATATATACAAAAAGGGATATAAACGAAAAGGGTTGCCAATTTGGGAGATTTTATTTTTAGTACACTAGTTTTTTTATTTAAATAAAAAACAACGTTACGTAACGCGTTGTTCGAGACCCCCCCCTCCCCCCTTGTAACGCATCGTAACGTTTTACAAGACCCCCCCCTCCCCCCCTAATAGCGTTACGTAATACTTGAACGGTCCCAAATTCCACGCGGACGAAGTCGCGGGCACAGCAGCTAGTAGGGAATATATCCACCAACCCGCATTGGAGCAGCGTGGTGGATTAAGCTCTAATGTTTCTCCTACATGGGGAAAGCCCCATGCAAATGCTCAGCTGAGGCCTATGCTCAGCAGTGGGATATTACAGACTGAAGCTTTCCAAAAAAGGAGGAGGTTCTCTATTCGATTGTATTCTTTTTTACCCGACTGCCAAGGAAGGGTTATGTTTTTCGCGCGTATCTTGTATGTATGTATGTATGTATGTAATATTCTTAATTACCTCATTTCTCTAGAACCGCTGAACGGATTTGCATAATTGAGATATCGTTAGATTTGTCTTAGCAGCCCAAGTGTTCTTAGATAGGTGACATTAAAAAAAACAAACATGGCGGCTGTGCGAAGCCATTGTAGTTAATGAACAAATATATTTTTTTTTAGAATACTACAATATGGGTATCAAATTAAAGGGCTCAATACAAGGATTTCAAAAATGTATATTATGGTTATTATTACTGTAATAATAATAAAGAAATACAATAAGAAAGTTTAAAAAATGTTGACTTTGCTCTTTCCGTTTTTACGCAGGCGGGTTTTTTGTTTTCTTTTAATTATATTACTTGTTTATGTATGTTAAGTACCTCAGAACTTCACAACAGAACAGGACTGGGTGGTTCGATTTCGATGATTTTTAATCGAAAGGTTGTGTGTGTCATGAGGTCCGATGTGGTCAGTAATTTTGAGTTATATCTATACCTCGCGCGTTATAACGTGGCACGAGTGAAGTTCGCGCACAATGCTGCGCAGTAACATTTTTTAAGGGACCGGGGGGAAGGCGATTTTGGCATGAGACGCATGCGGGGAGGCTAGGGATTGACCATATGTAAACACAATCGACCGTTTAATCAACCGAATTGCGCAATCGATTAGTTTTATTTAGGATTTATTGATTTTTGTTTATATAAGATATTAAACGTATTAGATTTACAAATATAGTTAATTTTGTCGTTAATAAACGAGATTTCGACATTAATTTTAAAAAAAAACTACAAAAATCAAATTTTCTCAGTTGAAAGACACGATTTACTTGAATATCAGTTATCTATTAACGACTACTTAAGTAACAACTATTTGAGAAAATTTAAAACCTCCTTTTAAAATTAAAAATAAATATATTTTTATGACTTAATTTTAATCGATTTCAATAAAAATCGATTAAACAACACCTTATTGCACATCCCTTTTTGCTTACTTCATACAGCTTCGTGTTTTTTCGGAAATGCTCGGATACGGTAATCTGTCTCAGTCACACGTTAGTATTCGTGCCACTATCTCTGTCTTGAGCACTATCGGCTACAAAAGTTTTCGTTTCTAATGTTGTTAATTTTTATTATTAGTATTAGTAATTAGTGTTATAGTATTCAGTTTGTTTTATTTAGCTTTAATTGTTTTATCTAGTGTTAGTATTAATTTTGTTTTATTTAGTGTTAGTATTAAGTGTGATTTGATTTTGGGATTTTCCCCCTCAGCGACAGTGATTAAATAATAATTAATAATAAGCGTATATATGTGTTAAATAATAATAAGTGGTAATGTATATAAAAAGTATTAAGTGTAAATATTATTTATTGTGTTGTTTGTGATAAAAATCTAGCTGCCACTATCGAAAGGTAAGGTATTGAAATTGAATTTTTTATATAAAAGTTATTTTTGCAGCATCTTATAGTGCTATGATGTTTATTTTATTGGTCACTGTATTAGGGAAATTTTATTCGTACATTGATTTATAATAAAAATAAAAATTGGTAATGACAGTTTTTTTTCGTGAGTGTACATGCGCAAAAGTTCGCAGAGCCTATGTTCAGACGTGCCAAGTTATTTTGCGGGTACTGTAATAATGCGTACCTATTTACTTGACTAATTTTCGTCGACTTACGTTATATTATACCGCATAATTTTTCACTGGATGTATCGATTTTGATGATTCTTATTTTAGTCAAAAGTTGATGCTTGTCATGTGGTTTCATTTAAATTTCATTGAGATTTGATAGGTACTTTTTGAGTTATATCTCATAATGCGTATTTACTTTACTATTTTTTCGTCTACCTACGTTGTGCTTTTCGATGTAATCTTTTTTTCGTTTGCGTGCAAACACAATTATTGAAGTTAGAAACATGAAACTTTATTTTTGAACTATGTACTGATTATAATTGAGAATAGGTCTTAACAAGGAAGTATTGGCTTTGCATGTTAATGTAAGGGTCGCAAACAGACTGAAAATAATTTTGTTCATTACACGTATAAAAAATGGAAGTATTTAATACTCATTAAACATCGATATCTATTAAATGACGAATGCTATTATTACTGGTGGTAATCATAGATATCGTCATAAAAAATCATTACATATGTGTAATAAATAGGTATTTCCACCACAAAAATTACAGGTAAAGTCCAATTTCCTTTTAATTTCTTATATTAACCAATATACATGTTTGTCTGAATATACGATAAATAAAACACAAATTTATTTTAGTAATTTTTATATGAAATACCAAAAATATTTCTTCTCAGGCAGACACATAACAATTTAAAATTATGTATGTTTTATTAGTTAGACAGATTAAAAAGTGCAATATTTCGCTGTCTGGATAACAGCAACAGAAATAAGATACAAGATATATATTTAACTCGGTGATGCTCGGTTACAAATATTTAGTTTAGTATGAATACACAACTTATACCTAAGTGACCACAACAAACATACTTAAGCACAGCTTGAGTACAAACATCAGACATCATTTTACTTCACCATAGAATTCATCACGAGGGTAAAAATAAACTCCCTTAAAATAAACATGAATGTCAACTCAATGTAAATACTACTTCTGTTAAATAAAATTTTTAATTCTAATTCAATGACAGCAATCACAATGAGACAGTAAATTACAGCGGTTAATTGACCACTGATAAAACACATTTCAGTCATGCCCAACTGTCATTGCATCTTGTAAAATTAATTTTATAATGACTAAACAGTGTAAAGATTCTTGGTAGCCGAACTGTGCTTGACCATAGTGTCTCTATGAAGCTGGAAGCCGATTTTTCCGTGAATACCTAGCTGCTCTTTCAATTTTCTGCCAATTTCAAGGTTAGCTTGTTGTTTCGAAGTATCTGCTGTCCAAACACCTGAATTTAAAAAAATATATAAATTCATAAAAATTATAAATGTATAATTTTGATAACAAATAAATGTTAAACGAACCATATTAAATATCACTTAAACAAGATAACTGTTAAAAAAATTGTTACTTTACATCTATACTAATATAATAAAGCTGAAGAGTTTGTTTGTTTAATTGTTTGTTTGTTTGAACGCGCTAATCTCAGCGCAGCGCTGCGGCCGCGCTGCCGCCGCGCGACTAATTTGAAGGCGCCCTAATGGCCCTGAATGTGACCTAATGATATTATTATTAATCATTATCACACATCAGTTCCCAGACGAGGCCATTTCCAATTGTTCATAGTATATCAAAAATGGATCTTTAGAAGTAGTCCTTGTGTAGTACAATTTAAAAAAATACAAAGAAACAAATAAAACAAATAAAAAAATAAAACTTATATAAAGAAATAAAACTTGTGAGGCTTTTGAATTTTGAATTTTATTTATACTTACCAATTTTATCAATCTTTGCTCTGACGTTTACGACTGCTCCACAAATTTCTTCAGCATGTTCGAAATTTTCGCCAATTAAAAGCAGAACCTATAATAGGAAAAAATATACATTCAGTAACAAGGCAAATTGTTTAAATGGTTTGTTTATTGTTACCTTAAGTTTCTTGTAAGTCACAAAATTTGAAATAAACCGTAAAAAAGACCCCAAGTGCTAACATACAACATATCTAATTACTTCAGCTGCACATAAGTCAGAGAGGTGGGAGGAGCTAACGAGCTACGATGCTAGCAAAAATTTCAAGTTTTTAGTATAAAAAGTTTAAAAATATCAACCACAAATGATCAACTGAGTTCGGCGAGACAAAAATTTACATTTTTATCTTTGTTCACAGTAAATGAAATTTCTTTTTATTACTTTTTTCTTAAAATCTATGAAATTATTTTATTATTCTAAAATCTATGATAAACTTCTTTCTTTTAGTGGTCGTCCATATATTTTCTGAAATAAAGGGAAGGGGAGCAAAGAGTAAAAGATATGTGATAGAGGGGTCTAAGGAAATATTAGTTCATAAATTTTTTTCTTTTTTAACCGACTTCCAAAAAAGGAGGAGGTTCTCAATTCGACTGTATTATATTTTTTTATGTATGTTAACTCAGAACTTTTGACTGGGTGGACCGATTTCGATCAATTTTGTTTTAATTGAAAGGTGTTGCGTGTCATGTGGTCCCATTTAAATTTAATTGAGATCTGACAAGTACTTTTAGAGTTATATCTAATAATGCGTATTTACTTGACTACTTTGTCATCGACCTACGTTGTATTAAACCGCATAACTTTTTACTCGGTGTACCGATTTTGATGATTCTTACTTTAATCGAAAGCTAATACTTGTCATGTAGTCTTGTTTCTCTTTGCTTAAATTAATTCGAGATCTGATCACAACTTTTTGAGTAATCTTTAATAGCGCGTATTTACTTAACTATTTTTTCGTCTTATTACCTACGTTGTATTACTTGTCGATGTAATTGAAGTTGGTTTTTTTCGTTTGCGAGCAAACACAATTATTTTTATAACTTGACAGTTCTTAATTTTTTTTTAATGACAATTTGAAAGTTATTCTTTCACATTTAGAAATCTATATAATTATTATTGTGCACAATCGCCATTGGGTCAGGGGCGTAGCTACCGCCGTATCAGCCGTATCAATGATACGGGGCCCCCGGGCTACAGGGGCCCCCAACGTGTATAAACAAAAATAAATAAATAGTAAAATGTTATCCACGATGTTAATTAATTTCGTGCTTTCCGGGAAAAAAACATATCAAATAACTGTCATACGTGCCTATAGAGTTTTCACTTCAGAAATGACAAAAATCAAAAATAAAAGATTTTTTAATCACAGAGATTGACGACACTTTGGCGCAGCGGTTACAGCACTGGCTGTTGCGCTGTCAGTCGCGGGTTCGATTCTCGCTCACGACAGACATTTGTATTGGTCATACCTATAGATGTTTGTCGTGGTATGGGCGTTTGTGCTTCTGTATTGTGTGTTTCCGGACCTCCGACACAGGAGAAAATACTGGGGGCTGTTGAGTGTGAAGTGTGTGTGAATCTTAATTTCTTTTTTTAACCGACTTCCAAAAAAGGAGGAGGTTCTCAATTCGACTGTATTTTTTTATGTATGTTAACTCAGAACTTTTGACTGGGTGGACCGATTAGGATCAATTTTGTTTTAATTGAAAGGTGTTGCGTGTCATGTGGTCCCATTAAAATTTAATTGAGATCTGACAAGTACTTTTAGAGTTATATCTAATAATGCGTATTTACTTGACTACTTTTTCGCCAACCTACGTTGTATTATACCGCATAACTTTTTACTCGGTGTACCGTTTTTGATGATTCTTACTTTAATGGAAAGCTAATACTTGTGATGTAGTCTTTCTTGTTTAAATTAGATCGAGATCTGATTACAACTTTCTGAGTATAAATCTTTAATAGCGCGTATTTACTTGACTATTTTTTCGTCTTATTACGTTGTATAATTGTATTACTTGTCGATGTAATTGAAGTCGGTTTTTTTTTCGTTTGCGAGCAAACATATTTATTTGAGTTAAGTGTTCGTCCAAAACCTGAGTTATATGTTCGAAGTATTACAACCTGAGAAACTCCTATCTTCTTCAAATGAAGTAATAAAAAACACTTCCGAAAAACTATCAGCTAAATACAGTAAAGACATCTCAATCAACCTTTATGAACAATTAATTGGTCTGAAAACATTTTTAAAGTCCGAAATTAAAAAAAATCATTCCATTGTACGGTTATCAGACTTATCATCACTATTGTCTATAGAGACAGAAAGGGGAATGCCCATACGTGGTTTCCTCCTTCCACGTCGTTGTGCCTAAACCAAATTAATATTAAAAACTAAGTTTTTAATTTTCACTAGCCATTGTAAAATACTTAGCCATAACTTCGACGGATAAGAATTTACATATTAAGAAGTAATTTATGCATTTCCGTTTTACTCGCAATTCCCAAGTATTTTTTGTTATTGACATTTGAATCCTCACTATTGCCATTTTCGTACGAGTATATCGACTCACCAAAGTATAATAATCGATACACTTATATTTATTTTATTAAAATATTGAATTGGCAGTTCATAATAACATGTTAAATAATAAATAAAATCAATTTTTATTTGATAATAATATGAGTTTATTTGATTAATCTATAGTATCCTGTTTTAGTGTTTTGTCAATCATAATCGATGAATCGATCTACAACTGGCAACAATGCGACATTCACTTGAAAGATGTCAAATTATTCAAATGTGAAACACAGGAAACTGTTTCGTTTTACTGACGTACCTACTTTCGTGCTAATAAGTTCGTTTGTTATTGTGTCAGTGCTTTTTATTGTTTTCTTTCTATTTTCTTTGTCGAGTTGAGCTTCGTGTTCCTCCTAGGACTATAGAAATTGAAAATATATTTGAGACAGAGACTCTTTACTTTCGGGTGTGTTTGTGAACCAAACCGATACCTACCTACGACAATGGATGTTACTCGCCGGTGTATCAATTGCTCTATGAGATTGGCGCACCAGCGCTGGCGCATGGTGGAAGATGCAACAGAGCCTATGGTGAATATACTTCGTGTTTGGGTATCACCAACGCCGGTAAGTCAAAAGTATTAACATATTTTTATAACCTATTCAGCCTCGCAATTATTTAAAAACTCGTAGACTTTATGACTGAGGCAACTATTTCATTAGAATGGGGAACTGAAACTATTAATTGGAGTTTACAAAGCCTTGATATTACAATATGGCGCATGCTTAGTCCTGTATTTATTTTGGACATAGTAAAAAACATTGATAATTATGCTGGGCTCCAATCCATTCAATTAATATCAGTGAGGTAGGTATTTAAATGTAATAAGCTTAGTAGCTAAAAATAAACTAAGTATTAAGAATATTAATTTCTTTGTAGGTTTCTTCTGACAATAGAATATGCTTGGAGTGCTTTGGAATGCTACAACAAGTACCCGATGGTGTAACAGCCCAATCGCCCATGTCTGGACATAGAAATGTGTGCTTTGCTTGTGGTATATCTATTCTGCGGGCTCGCACTCATCTCGTTCATCCAGACTGCCCAGAAAAGAATGTTATAATTAGTTGGACATTTCCTCATTTGGTACAGTATATTATTTTTTGTGTATTTTTTAATATGATTATATGTGATTTTTTAAAACTTACATTCAGTCTCCTTTTTAATACCAACAACAACAAATAAGTATACAGCCCACCTGATGGAAAGTAGTCACCATGGACACTTGCAATACCAGAGGCATCCCAGAGGCATCACAGACGCATTGCCGACCCCATAATAATCTTTTCACACCCTTTTTAAACAACCTTGTTTAATGAAAAATGTACTCTTTATGATTATCAAAGCATACATATACATATTAAGATAAGATTTTTAGAAAATATTAGTTGGTCTATTAACAAATATTTTAATTTCAGGTTTCTCATCTGAATAGAGTTTGCACTGCATGCTGGCTTGCTGCTAGGAGAAATGTTCAAAGACAAATGCGGCAAGATGCCAATAGACCTATTGAAGCCTTCAATGAGGAAACTGATAACAGAGAACCACCACATATACCTGTACCGCCTCCACTTTCACATATTTCGGTCCCACAACGCCAAGAAACTGCTAGAATAATATCACAAACTTATTCACGTGTTGCAGCAACCTCAAGACATTGTATATTTTCAGGATGTGAAAATGTTGAACGTTTATTAGTACCAACTGGAGTGAAGGAAATGTTATTATGTCGCTATAGATTATACATTCCATCTTCTGCTCGTGTATGCAGATACCATTTAGAAAATGATTGTTGGGAGCAGTTACAATCTAATCTTAGGGATTTTACTGCATCACAGATGGATCACATGCTGAATATGATGGAGAGAATTAATTTAAGAACGTTGGATTTCAATAATATAAATATGATGCCACCCAATCTCTGCCAGTATTGGCTTGGAGTTACAGCTGCTCAGTTCCATGAACTTTTAGCAGAAATGCCTAGTCTGCACAATGAAGTGCCTTCTGCAAGTGTGGCGTTAAGTATTTATTTGGCCAAATTGCGTACCGGTGATAGCAATGAAAGGCTCGGTTCTTTATTTGAAATGCCCCGAAGCACATTAGAAAGAAATATGAATAAGGCAAGAAACTGCATGAGCCAACAGATGGTTCCTTTACATTTAGGCCTTAATCACATGACAGTGGAAGAAGTTGCAGCTAGGAATAAAACAATTCCAGAAGGACTGTTCGGGAATCCTAATCCTTCTTCAGAAATGAGACCCGCTATTGTAATATGTGATGCTACATATGTGTACGTACAAAGCAGTAGCAACTATTTATTTCAAAAAGAGTCCTACAGCTTACATAAACATCTTAATTTGGTGAAGCCGTTCATGATAGTTTGTTGTGATGGCCATATTCTTGATTGTTTAGGTCCATATAGAGCTACAGTGAATGATGCTACCATTATGAGTAATGAATTTAGAAATAGTAACGGTGAAATGAGAAGATATTTCCGAGAGGGGGATGTTTTTATTTTAGATAGAGGTTTCAGGGATGTAATACCTGAACTGATAGAATATGGCTATCAAGCTCATATGCCTGAGTCTTTATCAGAAGGCGAACATCAACTTACGACACAACAAGCAAATAAGTCGAGATGTGTAACGATGTGTAGGTGGGTGGTTGAAGTGGTCAATGGTCGTCTCAAACGTGACTTCAAACTGTTTCGCCAAGAGTTTTTTAATAAAGCTGCTAAGCATTTAATGATCGATTTTCGGAATAGCTGTGCCTTAACAAATAAATTGCACCCACTTATTGAAGACATACCAGAAGCAACAGAATATTTAGCAATTGCGGTCCGTAGGTTACATATAGATAATGTTCTTGCTAATACTGTAAGAATTGAAAATTATAATAGGCGAAGAGCTACGTTTGTAAGCATTGATGCTCACCACCCACATTTAGATCAGTTCCCAAGACTTAGCATAACTGATTTGAAAAGATTTGCATTAGGGACATACCAGCTCAAGCAAGCTTCTTCATATTACGGTGAACACGTGCGAACAAACGGCACTTACACAATAGAAATTAATAACGAAATTGAAGAAGATATTCCTCTTAGTCTGGGCACAAATCATTTCTTACTTAGAGGGAGAATAAAGTCTCGACATATTGGTGGCAGAACTTATTATGCATATTTATTGATAAGTAAAGATGAAAATGTTGCCAATAGTGTCGAAGCTATATCAGGTTATTGCTGCAGCTGTCTTGTGGGCAACAGAACTGTAGGTTGTTGTGCCCATGTTATGTGTGTGGTGTGGTACCTGGGGTGGGGCAGATATAATGATGTTACTGCTCCGGCCCAGTTTTTAGATGACATATTTAATGAATTCTCATTTGATAATGAATAAGTTAAATGGTTAAAATATTTCAAAATGAAAGTACCTATTCATTTTTATTTGTTTGTTTTACACATCACAACTTAATCCCAATGATTGTTTAATCTACAAAACGATTGTAAGACTGTTTGCTAGGTGTCAAATAAATACCCCTCATACCAATTATTATTATATATTTATATTTCAAAACAAAGTCAATTATCTTACAACAAATAGCATAATGTAGTATATTTTACTTATTAAAAAAAAATGATTTTGTATACACAAGTTGTTTTTTATTTATTGCCTCACCACTTTCTTATCTTAAAATATTTTTGTAGGTTTCTTGGGTCATAGTTAAATGATTAATTAACAACCTATGTTTATGGGAAAGTCAATATCTTTGTTGTGTCAAATATCTTTAATAATCTAGACTCTAGAGTATATGCAAACTGAAGCATTAACTTACTTGCATTCAGATCATATTCAAACATTTACAGATAGTTAAAACTTCAAGTGTAAATAAAAATACAAAATGAATGAAGAAGGGTAGAAAACCACTTTTGTTGTGACTTTTTTTTCATTTTACCCGTCGAGCTAGAGAAACGGCGTTTTTTTTAATTAAATGTACACTAAGGAACCTACAAAATGTGGTAAATATCATCATGGCACAAAATTTTTCAAAGCGAAACTAAAGTCCATACTGCGGTGGGCATTCTCCTTTAGAAAAACTGAAATCGTCTGTAACTATAGATGATTTAATAAATCAATTTGCCGAAAAAAAGGCTACAAAAGTGCATAGGTATATTTAATTTTAATTGTTTGAATAGCTCAATTTTTAGGAAGATATGATAAGTTATTATTATTATTAAAGCTTTATTATTATTATAATTATCTCATCAGCATGTAATATCCCACTGCTGGGCATAGGCTTCTTTCCCCATGGGGAACAGGAACACATTCTACATGTAGGAGAAGGACCAGAGCTTAATCCACCACGCTGCTCCAATGCGGGTTGGCGGATATATTCCCTACTATAAGTAACGACGATCGTTATCAGGTGTACATGATAACAACCGGGACCGACGGCTTAACGTGTTCTCCGAGGCACGGTGGGGAGACCCAAAAGAACTGCACAAACACCCAGACCACGGCAAACATCTGTATGGCCAATACAAATGTTTATCATGTGCGGGGATCGAACCCGCAACCGCCAGCGCAACGGCCATAAACCAGTGCTGCGACCATTGCGCCAACGCATCAATAAATATTTATTTTCATTTAATTCAAGCATTTTTGTTTCTTTAGTGAGAAATCTTTACCCTTCGTTACCCCTAACTAAATTTGATACAGGGCCCCTCAAAAGCACGCTACGCCACTGCATTGGGTATCCATAATACCGTCTTTCAGGCGGAATGTATGGGAATCATAATGGCAACAGCGGCGATTAGCTCCAGAGAGGTAAAGGGCTTTCCAATCCGTATACTGTCTGATAGCAAATCGGTCCTGCAAGCCCTGCAGAGCAGTGTTATGATATCAGGGCTAATATATGAATGCCATCGAGCTCTGACGAAGGTAAGCGAAACTAACACCGTCACCCTTCAATGGATAAAGGGTCACAGTGGATCGCGAGGTAACGACGCGGCCGATAGACTGGCGAGGAAGGGATCGGAGCTGAAGGTCTATGGACCTGAACCGATTCTGCCCCTGCCTTTCGG
The DNA here is from genome assembly GCA_905220545.2 of Melitaea athalia. Lineage (NCBI taxonomy): Eukaryota > Metazoa > Arthropoda > Insecta > Lepidoptera > Nymphalidae > Melitaea > Melitaea athalia. The sequence continues at coordinate 20,119,844 of HG992180.1, forward strand.
TTGGCTGCGCGACCGGCTGCGACACAACACCAAGGTAATGCACCAAAAATATTGGACAAACCTAGGTACCTGCAGGCAGACAAGAGAAGTTCTCCCGAGGATCGACCCCAGACTATCCCGCAAACTCCGCGGGTATGGGAGAACTCAGCTCCGACTACTGATAGGGGCTCTCACTGGACATGCCTTGTTTAATAAACATCTGTATAATAATGGGTGTTACAGACAGCCCCCTATGTAGAGCGTGCATGGAGGCGGAAGAAACGGCTGCACACATTCTGCTGGATTGCGTTGGTGTGGTGAACTACAGGGCACGACACCTCGGGAATACGAGGTCGCTCCAGGAAGTCGTCGGCAACGTCAAGGGTCTGCTAGGCTTCCTGAAGGAGCTGGGCTGGCAGGAGTAGTGTCCTCAGCCGGCCACCCAGGCAGAATAGGCGCATCAGACGTCGAGCTGCCGTAATAGCCCGTGATAGAAGTAAGTATTGTGCACAAACATTCTAATTTATAAAAACTTGTAGTTTTTAAATAAAAAAAAATCCAGAGCGGTAGGCCGTTGTTACATAATATTTGTTAGGGGGTCGCTAAAAGTGTGACTGCTGCATGTTAAAGGGAGGGAGGGTCCAAAGTGGCAAAATTTTGCTGACGTATTTTATGGCTAGCTCCTTATACATATATGTTCATTATAATTATGTTATAGTAAAAAAAACGAACAAGTATTCCTTCCAGAGGCTTACCTACTTTTTATCAATGCCATTACTAGTAGGGCTTCACTAAACTCCCTGGCATTGTAATAGATAACTAATATTATAAAGAAGTGAAGTTAGTGAGTTTATTTGTAGGGGCTAATAATAAATATTAGTCAATCTACTCAATAAAGTATAGACATTATAAAAAAATCCATTATTTTTTAGACATCTTTAGTTTGATTGGTTGATAGTGGTGTATGAACCGTGTGCAACTTAGGTTTTAGTTTAAAAATAAACAAATAAAAACTACCAAGTAAAAAGCACTTTCTGATTATAGCGCTTGTTGCTATAATCAGAAAACCATTACTTTTACTCAAAAAACTGTTAAAAGTTACATTAAGCAGGCCTCATAGGCACTTTTAAGTCACCATTTTACAAATTATAATTATATTAATTATTAATCAAATTACATACGTGAGCAAAATAAATACTTTTCTGAATATAAACCGAGCATTATACAAGTAATTAAAAAACATTTAATACTCACAACGTCCAGCCAAAACCGGTCTAGATCTGAGTTACGCTGTTTCTTCTCCAAACTTATCAGCCATCGTCCACCCATTTTGTTGGCATCGTCTTCCCACATGGGACGGATACCTTGCTTAAATACTGCATAATCGTGACCCTGGCGAAGTTCTGAGGGTAATTTTATGTGGTGGTACAATCTATAAAAAAAATTACATAATTAGTAAGCCACGTACAATTTTCTCAAAATTTTTCTTTAAATTTTTTCAAATCTTCAAAATATATTATAATATTTTATAATAAAATATATTATAATATTTTTTGTCCTTCGATGCGATTTACACTGACTTCAGCAAGGCCTTCGACAGGGTCAATCACGAACTGCTATTGCACAAACTTGCGTCTTTAGGAATAGCCGGCATCTTCTTAAATTGGTGCAGGTCATACCTTACGAATCGACGATCTATGGTTGTGGCTGGGGGTTACAGATCAAAGCCTTTTACTGCATTTTCTGGCGTTCCCCAGGGCTCACATCTGGGACCCTTGCTTTTCAATATATTTATCAATGATATTGGCAAGTGTTTTATGAACTCAAAATTTTACATGTACGCTGATGATTTAAAATTCTTTAGGAAAGTTGATTCAGTTGAAGATGCGCTTTTGCTGCATAAGGATCTGGATAGCCTCGTCTCATGGTGCAGGTTGAATGGTATGAGCTTAAATTCTGAGAAATGTTTTGTGATACGATTTACCAGAAAAATGAACGCACTTATGAGATCGTACTGCATTAATGAGGTACCGCTTAAGGAGGTTGATCACATAAGAGACTTGGGTGTCACTCTTGATAGTAAAATTCGGTTCAATTTGCACATTGACGAAATTACCACAAAAGCTTTTAAAATGTTAGGATTCACTTTACGCGCATGTAAGGAATTGAAAAACCCGAATACCAAAATTGCAATATATACTGCACTGGTTCGTAGCGGCTTGGAGTACTGTAGCGTTGTCTGGAACCCATATTATGACATATACAACAAGCGTGTGGAGAGTGTGCAGAAGCGATTTCTGTGGCATCTGTCTTATAGTTGCAATCTATCGAAAACCTGCCCGAGTTATGACGATCGCTTGCAACACTTTCATATGGAACCGCTTCTCCACCGCAGAAAGCTGCTGGACGCTGTGTTTCTGTATAAACTGATTAACGGTCAAATTGATGCTCCCGCTCTCCTTTCTCATCTAGATATATCCATTCCCAGTAGATTGCCTAGACACAAGAAGTACACACCATTTACCGAAAGATGCTCACAATCAAATCTGGGGAGATATTATGCCCCCCTCAACAGAATATTGAGAACCTACAATAGTGTCCATAACTCACATAAAAGGAGTGAGGAGCAAAATGATGTTTCTAGCTCATCAGCCAAACAGTGTAATTCAACCACACTAGACATTTTCTCTAACACCTTAACTCAATTCAAAGAATTGCTGTCCCTGACATTAAAATAAGAGTGCTTGCAAGCGGTGCATTATTGATTCTGTATTGTTCTTTTTAATTTTTAATGTTTTAATTTTTAGTATTTTAATTTTTGATGTGTTAATTTTTAATGTTTTAATTTTTTTTAATGTTTTAATTTTTAATATTTCAAGATTTTTAATTGATTAATTTGTAATTATTATTATTATTTTAGATCATGTTAGTTGTAATTTTGCCTTGGTTTATACTTGTTTTATATATTTATGAATTTTCAATGTTTTTATTCCTTGTTTTAGTCTGATAGTGGTTTATCATTTTTTAGCATTTTTGGCAATTTTTGATGATCCAAGCGTTATTTGAATTGACATTCCGTTTGATAATTAATTACTTTTATATTAATCGGTAATTTGCTATTATTATTATTATTATTTACTTTTAATTTTCAGACCAGATATAATATATTATTGCTGGTAATTGTTTTTTGAAAATTGTGTCCTATTTAGTAATTGTCTCTAGTAGAATTTTTGTATTGTTAATTTATTACTGTTTTTACTTTTAATCATAATTATATTTAGTATAATAATAAATTGTTCGCTCAAGTGCATGCGGTTTGCGCCTGTAATTGAGGATACACTTTGCCAAATAACTGTGCTTGCCTCTTAACATTTGTATTAGTGTATTTCTTGTTGGTGCAACAAATAAATAAATAAATAAATAAATTTTTAATTTATATTGAATATTTTTTCATCCAATCTATTGTTGTCGTGTTTTTTTAGTTATTAGTTATTTTACTGTATTTTATAGAGAAGCTAGACAAAAGCCAGTGTTGCCAACCCTACTGTTTTAACAGTAGATTTGCTGTTTTTACATCGATGTCCCTGTTTTCTGTTTCATTTGTAATTTTTACTGTTTTTCAATTAGTGTTCAGCGTCACCTATTACACTATGTAATATGTTTTGATAACCACTATATAATAATACACAATGATAGATACTAGATGGCAGTATGTAACTATGTACTCTTGTCGGGATTCTCCAAAACGTATTTTTCAGATATTTCAAAACATTTTAAACATTCACAAATATAACCATTATGTGAATTTTGTGAATTGGTGAAGAAACTTTTGTGCTTACCACACAGCAGCGCCACCGCGGAAAAATTACTTTCACCTATAAATATTTTGAAAACTAAATTACGCAACAAAATATCGACTAAAACTATTAAAGGAGCCTTACCTTAATTAACACTTACCTTAACCTTACACTTAACACACTAAATCCGAAATAACCGATTGCTATTCATTTGAAGTCAAAAAGGCACATAAAGAAAAACAATAATAATTATGTATGATTTTAAAAAGGAAAATGAGTTTGAAAATACTGAAGATGAGGCAATTGATAATGAAAGTGAAAAATAATTTTACTTTGATTTTATTTTTTTTATTAAGTTGTGATAAATATTAAAATATAACTATGTATGTGAGTCCTGATAGCTAATAAAAGTAGGTGATTGTTTTAATTATACGAGGAAAGTATGAAATCTGCCTTTTTTACTTTACCTACTGTTTTCTCCTGTTTTTTTATTGGTTATCTGCTGTTTTTTAGTTTCTTGGGGTTGGCAACACTGACAAAAGCTTTTGTATTGAATGCCTAATGTATAAATATACATATAATTAGCCTAATACCTATACCTATGTTTATGCAAGCTAATACGGTAATACCTATGTTTAAAGTTAATCGCTTCGCTTCGCTTAAGTCTGTAATATCCCACAGCTGGGCATAAGCCTCTTTCCCCATGTAGGAGAAGGATCAGAGCTTAATCCACCAAGCTGCTCCAATGCGGGTTGGCAGATATATTCCCTACTATGATTAACAATCGCTATCAGTTGTACATGATAACAACCGGGATCGACGGCTTAACATGCTCTCCAAGACACAGTGGGAAGGACCCATTTAAGTTAATGTTGACTGATAAAGATATTTAAATTTTTAATAAATGTAATATATACATAATACAAATTAAAACATTTTAATCCAGGAGTGCATCTTACCTACAATCCTGGAGTGGAAGCAATTTAAATTTACAACTATAAATACTACAAAACAATATTTAATGTAAGTCCAATATAGAATAGTTTGTGGGATGTACTTTTAAAAAAATAAAAATAATTAAAAAAATACAATAAAGATTACATCATAAAATGAACTGAATGTGGCAACAAATGAAACTTGTTTAATTTAAAAAAAGGTAGGAATAGTCTTTACTGAGTATTAAAAAGTTATTCAAAAGTTATATCATATTCAAACTCTTCGAGATTGTTTCGAAAAATAAAAGTGTACAATTTATTTGTTTCTTTCAATGTATGTAACTATGATAAAAATATTTAAACGTTAATAATAATTAGCTTATCATTAAGAATTAAATCCGGAATCAAAATAACAAATAACTTTAATATAGCCAATAATCAAAATAACAAATAACTTTAATTTAATAAAGGAGATAAAAATTATATATAAATGTTACCGTCATTCATATTTTATTGTAAGCTCATTGTAAATGTCATGCATATTTCGTGTTTTGTAATCATGCTAACAGCAAGCCACTAAACCAATCAACCAATCAATCATGCTAACATATAACTGAATATAATAACAAGTTTAATTGTTATTATTGTATTATTTCTTATTTCTTAATTAGAACTCTATATTTAATAACATTAACACTATTGTACACTAAGAAAAAGTAATACTAAATAATCATAAGAAATATGCACAAAAGGATGCTTTATCAGTAAAAAGCAATATTTTCTAGGTAGCCTTTGGGCAGAGGTATGTTGATGGTGTAGGTGAAGTTTTGTTACAGGTACCCATAGGAATATAGAGCAAAATAATATGATAAACAATTCAATGGATATAAATACATATATAAATAGCACATTATTAAAAAAAATGTCTACCTCCAGAAATCTTCAACAGTGTCAAAGGATGTGAGCTCAATCTGATTCTCTTCCCACGATTTCGTTCTGTCATTGTCGTAGAACCAAAGGCTCCATGTGTTTTGGAGTGGATGTTTAATCAAAAACTCGGGAGGAACCTCGGCGACGGCATTTGTTTTATTGTCGGCGCCTGCTGAACCCTTGAATACACAAGTCATTTTACAATTCCTAACCTATACAACTTTTAAGAAGTATAAATATTTTTAATTCCTGATCAAATGCTATCACTATAGAGTTAGATATCCAGCAGAAATGCACGAATAACGATTAATTATTATACGTTTTCCAAACAGGAACTTATGCTACAGTGAAAGTTACTCAAGCCACATCAGCAATGTTCGCGAAGTTTAATGAATTTACAGTAATTTGTCAATTTAAAAGAGGGTGGCTATCAATTCATATCAGTAAAATATTATTTATATCTACCTCAACTTCTTCAGCATTATTTCCAGCCATGTCACAAAAATCTTCCCAGTTCTCGACTTTTTTGTAAAAGACAGAACCTATAATGTTACAAGCTCACAACAGTTTTTGGGTATACAGATTCTATATATATACCGTCAAACCTGGCAACTTTGCCCTAAAACTCAAAATATTTTTGCATTAGTTGAGTTATTTTGGAAAACAAAAAAATATGTTATATTATGTTTGTACCACGCAAAACTATATGTTTATGTCTCGATATTTATTACTTAAAATATGCTGAAAAATGTATGCGTGTTCGTAAAAAATACAATTATAGGTGCTGGGCAAAAAATCATAGGTTCTTGGCAACTTTGCCAACTTGATATATCTCTGAAATTATAAACCGTATCATTATTTTTAAAATGGCTAAATAAAAATACAGGGCAATGTAGTAAAGTATCACATTATGAGATTAATAAACATATTTTTAGTCTTTCAAAATTGAGTGGGCAATGTCAAAAAGCCGCCTAGAACATTTTTTGTATCATAATGATCAATTTCCAAGGGCTGTCACCATTGAATAAATGCTACATTTAAATACTTAATAATAAACTTTTTAATGTGGAATATTTTATTGATGAAAATGTAACATTGATAAGCAATATAGGTAAGTATTGAAAAAATAATTAATTAAAAATAATTCTAAATAATTAAAAACGAGCATTTTCAAGTCCAACTTAGTCATTGAACAGCCATATTCACTAGCAGCCACCAAAAAATTTACAAGTTTTTCTTCTTCAGTGTCCGTTAGTTTCTTTTGTTCCCCTACCGGCTTCGTATGTACTTCTTTTGCCTTATTCAATATGGTTCCCCGTGGTATGCAAATTGTTTTTCGGCTTGTCTACTAGAAATATTTTTTTTTACCAGATCTACAGCTACATCCAACATTTCTACAGAGCAGTTTTTGTCATTTCTAAATCCTAGTTTCTTTTTGTTTCTCTTCGTTGTACAAACATTCGGTTTATTATTATTTTTCATCTTATTATAAGTACAAAAATTTAAAAAATATAAATACAAAAAATGTATAAGTTAAAGATGCGGCATCATATTGTAACATGCGTACAATACAGAACGTCGAAGAGTTACCATATTAATCTTTAGGCCATCCCAACCTCAAATCTTTAACCATGAATATCTCCATAACCATGGAGTTTCGCATGGTGGGAGTGGTACCAGAGAGTAAAACCCTCCTACTCCCCCCCAAAACCCCATAAATCGATTTCCAATGATCTAAAGAATAACCAGAGCTTAACATAATAAATTTAAAATTAGAGGAGCCAACCCTACGGAAAAAAATTTGGTGGGCAATGTTGTCAACAATGCTTAAAAAACATGCATGTGACTTTACCCACCAACGTATTTTACGATTATATAAGATTTATTGCGTAGACTTTTAGTGTATATTAATCATTTTATATATATTAACGGTGGCAGAAAAATTATATGCCTACTGTAGCTGCAACTATCACTTTTTCACAAAGTTTTTGTACTGGTTTTTGCCCGCGAAAAAACACTACCAATTTCTACAAGTTCTGACAGGCACCTGAAGTAACATGGGTTACATGGGTGATATTATGTCACTTAATGTTGCCAGAAAAATAATGAAGTTTCTACCACAGACATAAAAATACTTCTAACTACAGTAAAATTTGCTCTGTGTCGAGTTTATCAAAAAATACCCGACTGGGCAAAGTCAAAGCTCAAGGGCAAAGTTGCCAGGTTTGACGGTACCTATTATACGAAATTATATTAAAGCCTGGAAATAATTACTCATATTTCATATTCTATTAAATAATAACAATACTTATTTTTCATAAACTACTTTTTTTGTGTAACCAACACTTTAACTTATTGTTTTCAAATCATTTCAAATGTTTAAATACGAATTTCTGCTGACTGAGGTTACTGACCTGGCTGCAGGTAAGTGTAGCAATCATAGAGATGGGTGCCTACTACAGTCAGGTATATAATGTAAAATATTAACGGTTTTAGCTTATTACATGTAAGTAACATGAGAGGGAAAACATAAAAAAGGTGTGTGTGCGATTCACACACGATAGAAATGAAACTTCTTTGGAAAACTTATTAAAAAAAGTGTGTGTGCGATTCACACACGATAGAAGTGAAACTTCTTTGGAAAACCAATTTTAAAAAAAATAATTTAAAATTAGCGGCTTGAAACGTGGCATGACCGCGCGTCCTTCGCTGTCGTTTTTCCGTTGCATCCGGTTTGAAATCACAACGATTCTAAAGAAGTTTCACTTCAAAAAAATATTTACAGCAGGCTTATGGTGGCAGAGGTTGTTTTTATAAATTCACAATACTGAAATCAGGCTATAAAAAATTGTTTCATCTAATGAACAGATGAGGGAATGTTTAACTATCTCGGATCTTAGACCAAAAGAAGTTTTACGTCAAAAAGTTGTTTCATTTTTGCTTATGTCATAAAAATTGTCTAGACTTCTAGGCACATAAAATTTTATAGAGCGGCAAGTCGGCAACACTGCTTAACAGAGAGCTTTGAGTTTGACGGGCATTTCAAATCAATTAAATTCTTATTCTTTGCAAAGTGCAAATTCTAACACTTTGTTTGCCGGTGTCCGTCCAATATCTATTAAATAATCAAAAGTATAATTTCGGTATAGTGAAAAATGTCAGTTCAAACTGTGCTATTAGATTTCTCTATTGATCCTGCTCGTCTAGGGGATGAAAGTGGACAGAAAACTGTATTCAGCCAATTGGAAACGGTGCTTAAGGATTATGTACCTGATCTCATCTTAGCCGCTGATATTAAAATAGATGGTGGATCTTTGAAACTCTTAACAGGAAAGAGGGGTACATCGGTAACTGTGCGATTATTTGACCGTGGGCTTGTCACAGTGAATATTGAATATTATAAAGAAGATAACGAGGAACCACTAATCAGTTTCAAGGTTAGCTCAATTCGCTTAAAATAGCATCGTTATATTGGCGCTAGAATCCTACCTACACACTTGACTGCCATTAAATTTAGAGATCACCGTTGTGGTGAGAAAATTATATTCTGAAAAAAAATTACAATAATAATTGTGTTTTCTCGCAAACGAAAAAGAAACCGACTTCGATTACATCAACAAGTAACACAACGTAGGTAGACGAAAAAAATAGTCAAGTAAATACGCGTTATTAGATATAACTCTAAAAGTACTTGTCAGATCTCTATTAAATTTAAATGGGACTACATGACATGCAACATCTTTCAATTAAAACAAAATTCATCGAAATCGGTCCACTCAGTCAAAAGTTCTGATCTAACATACATAAAAAAAATACAATCGAATTGAGAACCTCCTTTTTTTAAAGTCGGTTAAAAATAGAAATATATTCCATCTATTACTAAGCATAATATATAATATTCGATGTAAAAATGCACTGTAATAAGTATTTTTTAATTAATCATACTAATTAAAAAAAAACTGACAAAGAAAATTGTTGTATTAAGAATGAAGGTTGAGCGTGTGGTCTTGTTCTAGTGTTCAAAGCTACTGGAAAGTTCAGTACGAATGTCGTTGGAGTGTAACAGGATAAAGCTTTTGCCAACGATCAAAAGGGGTTATAAATATGATGTTTACTTGACCACCTCAGGTTGGCATGAACTGAGTATCTGAAGTTAGTTTTAGTCCTAAGCACATTGACTTTTACTGTATACGCTGTATGCTTACATAGTAGAAGAAAAGTCACATAAAAAAACATATTAAGCTTAGGTATACTAGGCACTAATGATAAAATAGTTTATTTATTAAAGTTTCAATTATATAGTTATTAAATTATCGTAGTTCCTGTTATGTAAAGAGCAAAAATTTTATACTTTCTTTTTCGTTTTATCTTCAATACCACATGTTTTATCACAACAACCGCTCTAGTGTAGTGGTGCGAGTAGTCTCCTAAAACACCGACGGTTTGCAGGTTCGATTCTCGCTCGGGATGGATATTTGTATTTATACAACAATAATTCTTTTCTGGTTTGGATGTCTGCCATCGCACAGTGTGGTATTTGACCCCAAAACCTGGCCAAAAAGGCATTTCTCAAAAACTGTTTTCTTTTCTTTTAGTGTATTTCTACGAAAAGCCAGGTAGTTAATGCATCAATAGGCACAAACCGTAAAGCGGTAGCGCAACTCAGCACGCCAGGGGATCAGTCGAAAGCCCTGTATAGTGTCGTGTGATTTGTCGATGTGCTTATATTTTGTTTTTATTCAAACTTTTTTTGTTTTATGAATAAACAAATTACGGATAGTGTTTGTGATGGATTCTTATAACCCAGGTATGTACTTTATTTTAAACTACTTTTATTAAATAAAAATTCAGCAAATTTCAGTTAACATGGCCGACAAAATAGGTGTATTCAAATGCATGAAATGCGTGTACTTTAAAATATTCACTAACAATTTTGTTATACTTTTAAGTTCTATTAAGCTACAAAAACTATTGTACAGTATAAAGTATTTTGTACTTAACACTAGTATACAAAAAATAGCCACCCCTAGCCGTCCCCTTTTTTTAACAATTTTTTTTCCCGTAATAGTCGATTAAAATTAATTAAAAAATAATTCTTATTTGTTAATAGTACCTTCTGGATTGCGGTCTATGACTCGAAATGAGTTATATACCATCTAAATTCGATCAAATGAGGCAACATTTGACGAAAACCAACAATTTATCGAAGAGTACGTCATAACTGCAGCCATAACAGGAGTAGATAAAGACCTAATGTACAGGCTTAAAGTTATTTTAGACACATTATGTTCTGGTTCTATGTCTAGAGATAATACAGAATCTTTTAAAGAGTACTCCCAAGAAACAGCTGAACTATATGTGTCACTTTACAGCTTCTACCCCGTCTCCAACCTTACACAAGATACTACGACACGGGGACGAAGTCATTAAAGAAGCAATCCTTCCAACAGGACAATTATACTACCAGAAGAAGCTGTGGAGGCATGGAATACACATATACGTTCATTCAGGCAAAATTATGCAAGAAATTTTCGCGTGTGACCTGTAATCCCGAATCCTAAATAGGCTTCTCTTGACTTCGGACCCTTTAATTACAGTGATACAGCGAAGCTTGTCAAAAAAGCCAAAAAAGTCATTTTATTTGGATTTTTTGCATTTACTGTCTGAAATTAAACCCACAAATGTGAAAATTTTTAATTTAAAAGATAGCGATAAAGAATAAATGATTTATAAAAATACTTAACTCGATTTTTATTTCATTTTACTCCTTATTAGCGGAATAAACCGTTTCTGTGTAAGCCTGTATAGATATACACAAAAATTAATTTTTAATAGTATTAGGATACACATCTATAGTAGTAAGAAGCATAAAATATTTTTGACCATGTTTTGAGGTCAAATACCACACTGTGCATCGGTCCCGGTTGTTATCATAAAAAGCTGATAGCGAAAGTTAACGTTACAGCCTTACAGGCTGAATGCATCACATGTTGAATAAAAATTAGTACACACTAAATACTAAAATAACTAAATCATTAACATTTCACTTAACATCGAACACGCACGCGCGCGTCGGCGCTCTAATTAGCCAATTTAGCTATGGAACGATTTACTTGTCCGGTCGAAATCTTTGATATGATAAATTTTTATTATGTCTTAAGGGACTGTGGCGCCTTGTGAGTCCTTGTGAGTCCTTTACAGCACCCATAACTATTCAAAGTTTCATATTACAATGAAAATCTTCGACAAGAGACGACACCGTGCCACACTTAATTTTGTTTGTATTATTTTTTGTGTAATACGCCCACATGAGGAAATTATAAACATTCCTAATATCATATAAAAAATATGCTATTAATTAGCTAAGAGCGCCGACACGGTTAGTCGGAGGTGCGGGTTCGATCCCCGCTTTGAAATAGAGTTTTTTTGCAACCTGTGAAACGGGCCTTAATTGTAGTACATCACATACATAGTATTAAGTATTAAATTAAATTAAAGTATTAAATGCTTTATTCATGAAAAATATTTTACATAGAATAATGAGTGCCCTGGTTCTTGTGATAGGCAAAAGCCAAATACATAGAACCAAGCCAATACATAGAACATTATTTAAATAATTATAATTACATACTTTGCATGTTTTTAACATCGTTATAACACAAGTCTAAAAGAATCTTCCAGTAAACTGTGAAGACGCTCAACCTTACATTCTTAGACGCCCAATGTTTATATTTTTGCATGTTAGTGAACCTGTGTTATGGTTGTTTTTTTTTTTTTCATTTTATATATGATTTATTTTAATAGTCGGCGAAATTATTGGAAAATCAGCTGAAAAAATACATCACAATCATAAAATCGCAAGCATTCCCTGCAATAAAACGTTGCCTATTTGGCAGATATTACCCCACCTCAGGTAAGTGTTTTTTTTCCTATATTTTTTTATTAACTGTCACGTTAGTTAGTATTGAATGTATATACACTACAATACTTAGCAATCATAAAAATAATGTATCTAAAAATATAATTTAAAATTAAAAATCACAACGAAACTAGACTCATGTAAAATTTATAAATAGGTCTATTTTTTATTGAAGTTTAAAAACGTTTCAGATGAAAGACTGCTTGAATATGACATCGACGCAGTTGTTTTCGAAGAAAATTCGTCGTTCCAAAAGGTCCAAATTGTACACTCGAAATCTTTTGGTAACATGCTGGTGCTAGATGATTTACAAAGTAAGTACACTATTTATAAAATATAATTTAACTATCAGTGTTAACAGTCAGTAAATCTCAGTCCATGTGGTGCTAAGCGTAAGGAATGAAGGAAGTCCCCAAAATATCGGAAATCCACGGAATCGACGGACGAAGGAACTGGTCCACAAATTTAAAGTCGCTCAATGTGCAATGAAACGGGCTATACTTGTGGTTTCTCTCAAAGATAGGATTAGAAATGAGACTATCCGCGAGAGAGCCAAAGTAACCGACATAGCCCACAGAATTAGCAAGATGAAGTGGCAGTGGGCTGGTCACTTGTGTCGCAGGACCGATAGCCGCTGGAGCAGACGAGTCCTAGAGTAGAGACCGCGTCTTGGCAAACGCAGTGTGGGACGTCCTCCGGCCCGTTGGACCGACAATCTACGTAAGATTGCCGGCGTAGGCTGGATTAGGATTGCGGAAAACTGGTATGTCTGGCGCAAATTTGGGGAGGCCTATGTCCAGCAATGGACTGCAATAGGCTGAAGTGACTGATTCTTGGTGGATCTCATAAAACGAAAGATAACAAAGCGAAATTCAAATTTGTGTATGCTTAAATAATCCCAAAAGTTCCCATATTTCCATTGAAATATTATTTACAAATTTCATAGAGTATGTGTACCGTGTACGTTTGCGATACTGGGGGGTCAGGGTCAGGTTGAATTTCGAGCTCCGAGCTTTTTAAGAGATAAATTCCCTTAAATTAGAAAAAAACGGTGATATACAATGAAAGATGTATAAAGTATCTACGTAAGTAAGATAATAATCTTATCGCTAAAACAACGATTTATTCCAGATAACCTTTAGCTGTAGGAAACAAAAGAAGTAATATAAAATGTAATGTAATAATAAAAGTGTTTAACAAATTTAGTAAATGTTTTAAAATAAATGATATACATACGTACGTAAATCTATATATATATATATATACTAGCTGACCCCGCAAACGTTGTTTTGCCATATATGATATTAACCCCCGCTCTCCCTCTTGTGGGTGGAATTTTGTAAAATCCGTTCTTAGCTGTCCTCTACTCGGCGAAAGGAATATTCCTACCAAATTTCAAGTCTCTACGCCTTATGGTTCCAGTCCAGAGATATCGTGATGAGTCAATGGGTGGATATCTCTTTTCTTTCTTATTCTCTCAATGTTTGTCTGTATGTCCTTTATATAATCGTAAACTATGCATTTGATCATGTCATAATCTTCAGCAAATTGTTGTGCGTAAGCCCACAAAGGTTTCTGAGCTGGTAGGACCAACAAAACTTATAAAATTACGGTCTTGTGTAATTAACTAATTATCATCATCTGAGTTTTACAGTTAAGTCACTCATAGTCAGTTTTCCCATGCCTTTCTGTCTGTTGTCTGTCTTTTCAGTTTTTCCATGTCTAGTAATGAGCTATACTTACTACTGCCAAAGATTTAAATCGATATGCGCCCCTGGCCCCTGCCATAGTATGACCGCTCTAAAATGTGTCCATACTCCATCGTCCATCCTCAAATGGGTGAGCTCACTCATTCGCAATCAGTGCTCATTTATACGCAGTGACAGTCAGACGTTGCACATTATAATTGACGCGCTAATTTCAAAGTAAAAAAGTTTCTCAAAATGCCGTCGTGTGCCTTTCGAAAGTGCAATCACAACTCAAGAAACACAAATAAAGCCGAAGGTGTAACATTTCACTCGTAAGTATTTATATTTCTTAAATATTGAATTTATCTTATTTCGATGTCATAAAATACCACGAAATAGCGGAAATTGTGCGACAGAGAAAGTAGTATTATACAATTTGTGTAAGATAAACAGAGATGACACTATTGTCTCAGTACCGTTCTCTAATAACCAATATAACTAGATACACGAAAGTGCCACGGAAGCGGTTTGGAAAGGGATCGTCTATAAATGGACAATAACAAACGGAAATGCTGTGGTAGCGTCGGCATATTATGTTTTATAATTATTATTTTAAAAAAATTGTTTTAAATTGCACCGTAATATTTTTTGTAATATTAGTTCGTCAAAATATATTTTAGCTCTTACAAATCTAGTAGCTTAGTAAATGATGGATGTTTTATTAAAAATTGTTCAATGGTTCACCTAATTATTCGGTACTGGAATAAAATTTAAATAGCTGAAAGTACCTTTCTTAAATTACGTTTTTATTTTTTAGATTTCCGCAAGACTCATGTTGCAAAGAAAAATGGATAAAGGTAATACAACGAGACCAGGGAGATGAGGAGTGGTTACCTACGAAATTTAGTCGAGTTTGCTCTGAACATTTCAACGAAGATGATTTTTATTTAACACCACTGGGACGACGCAAAATTAAAATTCATGCTATACCAGCTTTTCGTCGTACTTTGCAAGATTTGAGTACTGACCTAAATGCAGAAACTGCTCCTAGTTCACCCCTTCGTGATGTATACGTGTCAGACACAGACTCTATTTTCGACACACCAAGAAAAATTAATCTTAAAAAGAAATTGAAAATTGAAAAAAGCAGAAGAGAAAAATGCAGAAGAGAAATTATTAAACTGAAGAAGCAAAACAAGTATTTAAAATCCCAAAATACTTCTCTACGAGAGTTAGTTAAGTCTTTAAAAAACAAGAAATATCTTAACAAATAAAATTTTAATGAATTGACACAGAAGGCTGATGAAGCAAACAATGATTTCCTACTTTCAATTCCAAAAAAAGGAGAATAATTCCGCAGTCTGTGACAAAATTCTGCGCGACCTTACATTATTATTCACCAGCTGCCTATAAGTACCTTAGAGCTAAATGTAAGAACATCATACCGCATCCACAAACTATAGGCAAATGGTATGAGAAAGATGACGTCACCCCTGGATTAACTCAACAGGCTTTTGAAAAACTCCGTACAAAATCTGCACAGAATCAGGTTATCGCAATTTTGGTAGTCGATGAAATGGCAATACACCAACTGACAGCCTGGAAAGGTCGTAAAACTATGGGACTTGTAAATGAAGGCTTAGGCCCAAAAGATGAAGTTGCAACTCAAGTTTACGTTTTCATGCTAGTATCGAATACTGAAAACTGGAAAATCCCATTAGATTTCTTTTTTATTAACGACCTACGAGCTGAACAACGTGCCAGCCTAATACAAATGTGTTGTTTAAAAAAGTGTTACGACGTTGGTGTCGATATTGTTGCTCTCACTTTTGATGGTTGTTCAGCAAACGTAGCAGCTGCTGAAATTCTAGGTTGCAATTTTCAAGACATTGATAATTTAATAACCACTTTTCCACATCCGGCGTCCAAGAACAAAAAAGTTGCCATTATATTTGATGCATGTCATATGCTCAAGCTAGTGGGGAATATGTTCGAATCAAAAAAAGTTTCATTTAGTAACGGTGAACGCGTTGCATGGCAGTATCTAGTGAAATTGCAAAAGCTTTAAGAGAAAGAGGGCTTCAAGTTTGCAAACAAACTGACCGTACGTCATATTTCTTTTCGAAATCAAATCATGAAAGTCAACCTAGCAACCCAATTATTGAGTCGAAGTGTAGCAATGGCGCTGATCTTATGCTCAGATATGCTGAATGGAAGTAGTTTCAAAGAAATTGAAGCTACTGTACAATTTATTGAAACGTTTAACAATTTATTTGACATATTAAATTCAACCACTTATAAACAAGGATTTAAACGACCTCTTAGTGAAGAAAACGAAACTGATATATTTAACTTCTTGAATGAAGCAGAAGATTACATAAAGTTGCTTAAAATTTACAACAAAGTAAAAAGAATTGGAGGAAATAGAATAAAATTAACAATTTTAAACAAACAGTTTTTGATAGATATTCAAAGTTTAAAATATTTAGTACCTGGGTGACCGAGCCTAGCTCGGTATTTTTATTTTTTTTATTTTGTTTTTTTCTCGGTATTTTTATATTTTATTTTTATTTAAATAAAAAATCACGAGTTAAAATTTAAAAAAAAAAAAGAAAAAAGAATTAATCTCAGACTGGGATTTGAACCATGGTTTTCTCGGTTAATCTCGACCGTCCGATTTCCCACTTGAGCTATTAGAACTTTAGTGACAACTGCGAAATTAACTGATAGGTTGATAACTTTAAGAAACCTAGGTGGTTTATTTTTTTGTCGCGCGATGTAGATATTTGACATTTGTATTAAAACAGAAGCATTCCTAAAATTACATAAAAAACTACAAGGCAATAATTATTTTCATAATGAACATGATTATAAAGCCTTGCAATCAATAGTACTGAGTTTGTTCATCAAATCCAATGTTTTTAACAATTTAAACTATCATTTCCTAGAACAACCAGCAACTTGGAACCATAAAATACAATTAATAAAGTCCGTAATTAAATGCTACGCTGATGTAAGCCTTCATCATATTCATAAAAACGTTAAGAAAACAAACAGGCAAAAGTATAATAAATTGATTTTATTTCATGGATAATAAATATTATGTAATATTAATAACCTGTTTGTATTTTTTTTGTTACAATTAAAATTGTTTATTAATAACGTGTTTGTATTTTTTTTTTGTTAAAATAAAATTGTTTATTAAAACGTGTTTTATTTATGCAATTTTTATAAATTATTTACATTAACAACCTTATTTCTTAAATTTTACAATTTGATGAATTTGTTGACCGTACTTCATACGCATTCGCAAGTGTGTGCGCGTAAGCCACTGTAAGCGACTTGCAAACGCACACAACCAAAAAGAATGCCATAGTTTTTCAAGGTGAGGGCGCATCTAACGATTTAAATCTTTGACTACTGCTTCATTTTTTTCACGTATAATTTCGGCTATGGTAAGCCTCTTTGTATTTCTATACAACCCTAAAAGGAAGGACGCCAGTTTATTAACACGTTGTATAGGTGCTTACAATAATTCATCGTTTGTAGCGATACACACTCATGCATAAATTCAAACGCGCCAAGTATATTCAGTACAAACGCACACAAACTGCTCTTAACGTGTGTGTTACAAGAAAGCTCTTTGACGGTAACTTTAAAAAACGTGGTATTCACAGGCCATAAAATAAATGCTTGCGTATACAATTACATGTGCATGCATTTTAAATCATAATTATCAAAATTTTTGATTCAGCGGGGTTTGAACCCGCGCCTCCGACATACCGTGTCAGCGCTCTACGGTATGTCGGAGGCGCGGGTTCAAACCCCGCTGGATCGAAAAATTTTGATAATTATGATTTAAAGTGTTTATAATTTCCTCATATGTGGGTAAAAAAAATAATAATACGAATTACATAATTATGCATGCATAATTTTATTTTAATTTAATAATAGGTATAATTTGACTCAAATCCTCTCTAAATACAGAAGTCTAATAACTCAATCCCATATTTAAATCAACAAACATATAAACTTCCTTTCCCATACAAAGCATGTTTTTTAAAAACATAATTGTTATCAAAATTCAAAATTACACCACGTTTCACCTTTTACAGTTTTCTATAAGTCTTACAATTAGTTAATGTATCCTACTTAAGTAATCGTAATGCAGGCCCGGATCTGGGGGGGGGGGCAAGCCGGGGCCCATGCCCCGGGCGGCAAGTTCAGGGGGCGGCCAAATTCACATTTTACAGACGACTGGACAACTCATCATTTACTTAACTTTGACCACGGAATAAATAATAGTACCTACAAGTACAGAAATTTCATGGCCAAATCAACTCTACCGATACCCAAAGCGCAGAGTGAGACATGCTGCACGAACATTTATTATTCGCGAAGCGCGTAGGCATAGTTCATAAAAATTAAATTAAAAATTAAAAAAAAAACCAACACAGTAACCTGAGTTCCCTTTAAAAAGTAAAAAACGCGCTTATTTTGAAGTAATTTTATAAAAATTTATATTGCTTAGTTAAGTTAGGTTAGTTTTAGTACAGTCATTTGGTGCTAAAAAAGGGGGGGTTACCTGGAAATTTTCCGGTAGTTTTGAAAATTGGTGATTTTATAGATTTCGACGTGCTCTTTTCGAATTTTCACTTTGCCACCTCGTATCTTTGCCGCTCGCGCCACCATATTGGAAAAATGGCGCTGAAATACAGTTTTTTGAGAATAACTCCGTTCAAACTCATTTTACGATAAAAATAGTTATGTAATAAATTAAACTAGAGAAAATTTCCTATAATTATTATAAACAAACTATGAATATTTTTTTCACTTTAATGGCGCGATCTTGTTAATTATGTATATAAGTAAGGCTCTACGAAGCGAAAATTTTTTACGACAACCTTTAAACATTTTTTTTTTTTTTCATTTACAATTGAGACGTAATTTAGAGAAAATTTTGTTTGTTAACAATCGTTTAACTTGTTAAAAAATTAAGTTTAAGTAAAATTTCCAACGGGAATTAAATGTTTATAGTGTTTAGATTACACCATATTTTTTTCAAATTAAAAAAAAATATTCATAACTTGTCAACTGGACTTACGAAATATAATTATGACACGTAAACGCGTGTTAGAGTGGACTTTGCAGCTCTCGTAAGCTGAAACTATAGATTTTACAAAAAAAAGGTTACTACATAAATTGTAGGAAATTTTTAAAAGTTTAATTTATTACATAACTATTTTTATCGTAAAATGAGTTGGAACGAAGTTATTCTCAAAAAACTGTATTTGAGCGCCATTTTTCCAATATGGCGACGCGAGCGGCAAAGATACGAAGTGGCAAAGTGAAAATTCGAAAAGAGCATGTCGAAATCTATAAAATCACCAATTTTCAAAACTACTGGAAAACTTTCCAGATAAAACCATCAAAAGACTGGACTATTTAGACTATTTGTAATTGAACTGTTTAGTTTTGGAGCGGTCCCGCAACGCGATGTAATTTTTTTTTTTGTTTTTTTAATACTCGTACATACTTAGGTACTTTAAGTTTGAGTTTCTTTCATTATTTTTTACTTTTAAAGGGAACTCAGGTTACTGTGTCGGGTTTTTTTTTTGTTTTTAAATTAATTTTTATTTTTATTATTAATTTTGTAAAGTGCATGCGATGCTATTTCATTTGCAACCCTACTTGGATAAATTTGCTGACATTCGGATTTCCATCCTCATTTTCTCCCCACCACATGTATTTGCAGATATTGGGTATTTTCCTCGGTTTTACCCCCAGATTTTTTTCAGGACAACCGATTTTCATCAAACATGCGCCTAAGAACACTCGCCCGTAACTTACCTTTCATACAAAAAAAAAAAACTAAATTGAAATCGCGTCCTCCATTCGCGAGCTACGGTGCCACAGACAGACAGACAGACAGACACGTCAAACGTATAACATCCCTCTTTTTGCGTCGGGGGTTAAAAATACGCGCCCGCTCGCCCGCAGAAATCGCAGATCGCGGCAGCACGCGTCTGGTTACCGTGCGTGCGAAAGAGAGAGTACAAAGAGTGCAAAAGAGTAAAATTGTAATTTCAATTCACAAATGCAATACAATATTTGATTTTTATTTTTATTATACATATTTTTATTTTAAATCCTATCCTATGCTGTTTATAAAATATATATCCTACACGTTTATGTCTATGTACCTATGTATGTGTAAATAAATAGGCTTAACACAGAAAGAACAGCGATGGATCCATTATTTCCGAAAGGCCTATGTAGGCTATGTCCAAATTTCAATCAAATAGTGGACATCTGATAGCTGAAATTATAAGCATGATAAAGGTAACAAGTAATATAATTAAAAGAAAACAAAAAACCCGCCTGCGTAAAAAACGGAAAGAGCAAAGTCAACATTTTTTAAACTTTCTTATTGTATTTCTTTATTATTATTACGGTAATAATAATCATTATATACATTTTTGAAATCCTTGTATTGAGCCCTTTAATTTGATACCCATACTATAGTATTCTAAAAAAAAAATTATTTCTTTATTAACTACAATGGCTTCACACAGCCGCCATGTTTGTTTTTTTTTTAATGTCACCTATCTAAGAACACTTGGACTGCTAAGACAAATCTAACGATATCTCAATTATGCAAATCCGTTCAGCGGTTCTAGAGAAATGAGGTAATTAAGAATATTACATACATACATACATACATACAAGATACGCGCGAAAAACATAACCCTTCCTTGGCAGTCGGGTAAAAATAAAATAAATATATGTGGGCGGGGGCGGCATTTTTCAGTTTTTGCCCCGCCTAAAAAAAATTGAAGATCCGGGGCTGTCGTAATGTACCTCCGTCGCAAATCTTAATTTCACGGTAATTTTCAGTATTCGGTGATTAGTTGTAACGAATTATATGGCCTTACACGTTTATATGTGTAGGTAACAGAAAAAAATGTGCTATATATTATTGTAAAACAATTGTTATCGTATATCCGCTTAGCAACAATATCAAACAAATCATGCAATAGTTACGGCACTGTGGCCATCACAACATAATATTAAAAAACAAAGTTTCCACCGCGTCTGTCTGTCGGTCTCTGGGTACGCGATTAATTCAAAAACAAAAACGGATTTTCATGCAGTGTTTTCCATCATGCGGAAGATTTCGGTGACGAGCCCGGGCCCTGCTTTCTGATCCGCGGGTTGCGGGTTCGATTGCGGATATTGCGGGCAGCGTTACAAGGAAACTATTTATATGATAAATAAAATTTATGTTAAAAACTAATTTATAGTACATTTTTAAATTTAGCAAATCGTGCTAAATTTTAAAATGTACTCGTATCAACTAAATAACTTATCTAAGCATTTTGCATATAAGTAATTTAAAACTGAAACCTACATTTTAATAAATTTTAATCATTTAAAATAATTGGCCAACTGATGCCTAAATATTTTACACCTATTCAAGATAAGGCATGAGTTTCGGAATGGAAAATCGAACTAAATTAATATGTATATACGAGTACTTTTAATAAATTGTTTTCACATATAAAATTTTTGTTACACAATGAATTAATTATAATTAACAAACAAAAATTTTTTATTTGATTTTTTTTTCTAGATATTTCAGAGGCTGATCTTATTTATACTGAAACTTTAATGCAAAGAGGTAAAGAAAATTACGAAGGAAAGGAAATTGTAATTTTAGGTAAAAATCTAACAATTTTTTTTAATTTTTTTAAAACTTTTTTATCAGACTATAATATACTTTATAGTAACATTGTTTTAGTGTGATTGCATGTACATGCCGAATATGCCAGTCCTATATCTTTAAATAGTGATACAGTCTTGGCAAAACGAATCAAAATATTAATATAACGATCTCTTTAACAGGTGGAGGCGACGGCGCGCTTTTGTACGAGCTACTCAAAGAGAATCCAAAGTACGTGTGGATGTTGGAAATAGACGATCTTGTCATGAAAGCTTGTAATAAACATCTCAAGTCTATTTGTGGCGATGTCTTGGAGAGACGAAAGGGGCCTAATTTTGAGGTAAATATGTCTATCTATATATTTAATTATTTATCCTAATTTAGTAAGTAGGTATGAGTAGAAAAAGTCTGATAGACTTACAAGCTATTATTTAATAGATCTTTTAATAAAGCTATGAAAATTAAATAATAATAATAAATAAATGCTTCACACTCAACGGCCCCCAGTAGCATTTTCTCCTGTGTCGGGTGTCCGGAAAAACACACAATACACAAGCACAAACACCCAGACCACGATCTACATCCACAAACATCCACTACAAACATCTCCACGACAAACATCTATATGGCCAATACAAATGTCTGTCGTGAGCGGGGATCGAACCCGCTACTGTCAGCGCAACAGCCAGTGCTGTGACCGGCGCGCCAACGCGTTGTCAAATGAAAATGAATTTTTTTTTTAATTAAAGTTAAAAATTATGATGTAGGCCACATTATTCAAAATTCCTTTAGTTTGAGGCCTTTAGTTATTGAGAAAAGGCATAGAAGAAAATATCTTCTCGAAGTATGGAGCACCCTAGAGAAGCACCTCGACCTTGTACGATCACAGCTAAATAATACTATTACAAAGACTATTCGGAAACGGGATATTTACCATGTTTAGTATTTTCGTATTGCGGATAAGCGAAAATAATAAACATGGTAAATATCCCGTTTTCGAATAGACTTTGTAATAGAAGTAACCATGTTAATCTAAAATCTTAAATAATACTACTCCCAACTCCCAAGTAGTGTTGTGTTCCTGTGGTGGAACAATATGAAAATGAAACAGTTATATATGAATTAAATAGCCTCAAATAAATGATCTTTAACCTTAAATAATATTTGCGTAAGAGATAAGTAACAAAAAATACTGTATAACAGTTAGATTATGAGTTTTAACGTTAGATTTTTTATACTGTTTTATTTTGCCGGTCATGATAATTTACTTTGTGTGTGGCGAACAGTTACATAAACATAGATAAATGATACATTTGTTTAATTTTTGTCTAGATAAGGAAATTTGACGGTATAGAAGATGTTAAACCTACACATGTAAAAGTCTATACATTATAATGAGTTTAAATGATGATATGTAGTTAGGTACTTGTTCGTATACGTTTTATTTCCACTCACTCATATAATTCCAAAGATATTGTTTGTTCAATCAGTGTTTCTGATTAAAAATATATTTTTACCTAAAACTAAAATCATTATACATTCGTCGTTTGTTAAATATGTTCGTCGTCGTATGTATAAATAAGTAATATTGAAAATTTACGTTTTTTTTTTTTACCCGACTGCCAAGGAATTTTTCAACAAATATAACGCCATCTCTCGTTGAAAATGGTAAATATTTAGTGCTTATTTATTTAACGGTGCGTACGCATCGTTGTCGCAAAGAGAGATGGCGTTAGTTTTGCCTCTAATTAAAGTATAAAGTTGTGAGCTATCTGTATAATCGACTAGAGGGCAGTGGAAATTCAACATTAACAAAATAAATTTACAAAAATTTGATAAAAAGTACTAGCGGAAACATTTTGATAGGCAGCCTGGTCGATATACACTCTCCTAACCACAAATAAAAATAAAAAGCTGGTTCCCAGGATAAAAACGATACATGCACCATTTTATAATGGGATCTTAGACCATGTTAAACCTACACATGTAATAGTCTCAACAGTATAATGAGTTTAAATGAGATTATTAATTGTTCATAGGGGCCGTTCAAGTATTACGTAACGCAATTAGGGGGGAGGGGGGGTCTTGTAAAACGTTACGATGCGTTACAGGGGGGAGGGGGGGTCTCGAACAACGCGTTACGTAACGTTGTTTTTTATTTAAATAAAAAAACTAGTGTACTAAAATCTCCCAAATTGGCAACTATTTTCGTTTATATCCCTTTTTGTATATAATATATTTATGCTTACCGCAAAACGCGATTTTTTAAAGCTACTTTTCGGTAGTTTTCGCAACAAAGTTGTGACATTTGGATAAAAATGGTCAGTTGGGGTGTTACGTAACGTTTATGGGCTGGGGTGGGGTTCAGGAAAACGTTACGGCGCGTTACATGGGGGGAGGGGGGGTCAAAAATCTTCAAAATTTGCGTTACGTAATACTTGAACGACCCCATATACGTTTTTATTCCACTCACATAATTATGATTCTAAAAGGTTATTGTTTGTTCAATCAGCGTTTCTGATTAAAAATATATTTTTACCTTTCTGAAACTAAAATCATCGTTAAACATTCGTCGTTTGTTATAAATAAGTAATATTGAAAATTTACGTTTTTTTTTTTTTTTTTTTAAATTATACCTATCACCTAAGTGTTTGGAGAAATTCTGAAAAAATGTATCTACCAATCAACTAATAGTAGTATAAAGAATTCATTCGGTCTTTGTTCTTCACAAGAGATTAGGTATTTGTCAAATCTATACAAATAAATAAAATTGTAGTGTCTGTTTGTAATATTAAAATAACCGCATTTTACTAAATGCATATGGATGTAAACACGGTACATATACCAAAATTAAATTTTTTACAATTTTTGTCTGTCTGTCTATCTGTCTTTTTGTTCCGGCCAATCTCTGAAACGGCAGGACTGATTTTGACGGGACTTTCACTGACAGATAGCTGATGTAATAAGGAGTAACTTAGGCTACTTTTATCTTAGATTTTTTTTATAACTCTGAACAATAACTTTTTTTTTTTTAAATTCCACGCGGACGAAGTCGCAGGTCGCAAGCACAGCTAGTGTCACATAAATAAATACGGTAGCCATGAGATACTTACTTTGGAAATAGGATATTGAGACGGTGTATACTGGGTGTCCCAGAATATGTGAATCAAATTGTCATGGGAGATACCTTGGACAGTGACCTTTCAAAAAAAAAAAAAAAAATTTGAAGTTAAGTAACCTTTGAATAAATTAATTAAAGTTAAAATTTTGGGAAATGCACGACTTTTTTCAAACTTTCGACTACAGCGCCCTCATTTGGGATTTTTTTTTTATTTTTTTTAGCTATTTTTATTTGGGAATGACTGATCTCAGAAAACATCAGACTTTTTTTCTAAATATTGACGTCATTTTGAAATCTCAGCATTATTTTTAATTTTTTTTTACTGCACCAAAAAGTTTCTTGCAAATTTAAACAGTCGTGGTATAAAAAAAATGTATGAAACTTTTTGAGCAAACTAACCTGAAAAGTTGCCTATTAAATAAAGATTCTAAAATGGTATAAATTAGGTAAGTAGCATTAAAAGTTTTGGAGATATTAAATTTTTAAGAGTGTAAGGGAGCATTTCGTCAAACTAAACATTTACATGTTTAAGTCACATTTCCTAGTTCGTGTAAAATTAATTTTTGTAAGCTAATAATTACAATAAAAATGCGTAGAAGCGCTCATTAGAAATGATAAAACACATGCTATCTCACTCAAGCACGCATAAAATTACTTATTTTGTCACGCTCTTTCATGGAATGTACACAGGGAGTGAGACGCGCACGCAGGTAAAACTGGATCTCGATAACAATGGACACCGTATTTTTTGTTAACTACAAGTTCATTCAGTACGACGCTTGACGCCCCGTGCTACTCCTGTGTTCCGTTTTGTGCTCTGTGATTTTATTAACGAACTTTGCTTCACTTTGGACTTTGGATTTTGCATTTGACTTGGATTTCTTTGAACTGGACTCAACAACTTTGGCATTATTCTGGACTTCGATTTTCTACACGTTATGGCTAACCGTCGACAAAATGAGCATTTTTATACCCCAAGCGAGTATGCTGATATGCATCTCGTGTATGGAGAAACGAGGCGTATTAACGCCAGAGGCGGCGTTAGTTACTCTGCCAGAGAGGCTGCAAGGATCTACGCAGAGCGATATCCGAATCGACAACACCCAGCCTATGGAGTGTTTTTAAGAGTCAACAACTCTTACCGCCAAGGAAGAATCCCAGGTGGTCCTCGCAGCGAGGGAAGATACCAGGAGCACGACGTAGACGTAGTAGAACAGGAAGTCTTAAGGGATCCGTCTACATCGGTACGAGCAATAGAAAGACGTACTGGGATTGCAAAATCAACTGCGCACCGAATATTGAAAAGGTAAAAGTCTCGTGTTAATAAAGACTGCACTTTTTGAATATGGTAAGCCATCCTTACCATATTCAAAAAGTGCAGTCTTTATTAACACGAGATTATGCACCACGTGTTAATTTTTGTAGACGAATGATTGAAATTCATCGACAGGACCCAAACTTTTTTAATCGTATCTTGTGGAGTGATGAATCCAGCTGCAAAAAGGATGGCTACACAAATTTACATAACCTTCATAGCTGGCGGACATCAAACCCTCATTTGATAAGAGAGGAGCGTTCGCAATACCAGTTTAAAATTAATCTGTGGACTGGTATTTTTAATGGAAAAATAGTGGGTCCTGTCGAGTTGCCCGGGACTCTAAATTCGACCGGTTATTTGGATTTATTAAGAAACCAACTACCAGGTTTGTTGGAAAATGAACCACAAGAAATAGTACAAACAATATGGCTGCAAAACGACGGCTGCCCAGCCCATTATGCTCGAGAAGTAAGGGCCTACCTTAATGAGGCCTTCCCCGAACGGTGGATAGGCCGTATGGGGCCAATTTTATGGCCACCTAGGTCACCCGACCTTAATCCTCTGGATTTTTTTTATTGGGGCTGCTTGAAAGACAAAGTTTATTCGCAGCCCATCACATCTCTCGACCGACTGAGATCAAGAATCTTTCAGGCTGCTCAAGAAATAAGTACAATAAGCTTGCGACGGTTAAAACGTAATTTCTTAAGACGATGTGCATTGTGCATACGCACTGGAGGACGACATTTTGAACATCTTTTATGAGTTTACTAGAGTTTTTTTTTTCTAGAGTTTCGTGTTTTTTTTTTTAAGTTTAAAATGTTGATTAATGTTTGTGGTTCAATAATTTCTGTCTTATTATTATTAAGTGTCAGTCTTAGCTTTTAATTTTTACTAATTTTGAGTCTTTTAAAATAGTTTGAACATAAAAATCTTTGTGGAATAAAAAATTTGACCTAAAACATGAAATTTTTATTTTAAAGAAAAACGCCCTTACACTCTTAAAAATTTAATATCTCCAAAACTTTTAATGCTACTTACCTAATTTATACCATTTTAGAATCTTTATTTAATAGGCAACTTTTCAGGTTAGTTTGCTCAAAAAGTTTCATACATTTTTTTTATACCACGACTGTTTAAATTTGCAAGAAACTTTTTGGTGCAGTAAAAAAAAATTAAAAATAATGCTGAGATTTCAAAATGACGTCAATATTTAGAAAAAAAGTCTGATGTTTTCTGAGATCAGTCATTCCCAAATAAAAATAGCTAAAAAAAATAAAAAAAAAATCCCAAATGAGGGCGCTGTAGTCGAAAGTTTGAAAAAAGTCGTGCATTTCCCAAAATTTTAACTTTAATTAATTTATTCAAAGGTTACTTAACTTCAAATTTTTTTTTTTTTTTTGAAAGGTCACTGTCCAAGGTATCTCCCATGACAATTTGATTCACATATTCTGGGACACCCTGTATGTATAATATATAACAATAGAATAATGATATAAATAAATGTACGTGTACATATAGCTTGTGTCGTACATAATGTTAGCTTGCGATATATCTTGTGTTGTTGGAGAAGAGAGTACAACAAAAGAGAAGAGAGATTAGGTATAGAAAAAATGAACAGTACGTGAAGGAATTCTTAAAAGCATCATTCATTAGATCAGATTGACTTTTGATTTATCTCATTGACCCTTCCTCATACGTCATCTCTCACTCACATATAGACTGTACACATTACAGTTATTTTCGTTAAACAAGCCACTGAAATAAAAAGAAAACAGTAATGATAATACGCTAGAATTCTTAAAATCGCTTAAAGCTTAACACATGGCACATGGAATACTCATTAGTTTGTATATGTCCACAGATAATTGTCGAAGACTGCATGGTAACGGTGAAGAAGTTTCTGAGCGAGAACAAGAAGGTCGACTACGTGTTCGGCGACCTCACCGACATCCCCATCTCGGAGGAGACGGACGGCGAGCTGTGGGAGTTCATGATCAGCGTGCTGCGCGCCGCCTTCGACATCCTGCGGCCGGACGGCAAGTTCATGACGCACGTGAGTGGCCTCCGGACGTCACGCTACACACGCTACACCCTTCACACTAAACACGTTACCCTGTCTACGTCACACTACACACGCTACGCTGCACCCGTATCACTAAATACTTTACGTTACACCCTTCACACTAAACACGTTACCCTGCCTACGTCACACTAGACACGCTACGCTGCACCCGTTACACTAAATACTTTACGTTACACCCTTCACACTAAATACGTTACGCTGCCTACGTCACACTAAATACGTTACGCTGCATCGGTCAAACTGCAGACGTCACACTGCACCCGTAACATCGGGCACGGCAGGCACCCGCCACACCGCTCACTGCACACGTCACACTGCACTCTTCACATTGTACCCGACATACTACACACTTCACATGGTCTACTTGATGCTGCACATTGAACACAGCCTGTGTGACTTGTACAGAACAATGCGAACTGTGTGACACAGCCATCTCTCTCGTGTCATTGTATTCGTCATATCCTGTCCTCATACTGTACACGTCACATTTCACATATTTTATAATTGACTACATTTTTTCGTAGCGAAATTGGAACAAGATTAAACCTATTGAAGTTTAAGGTGTCCAGTCAAGAAATCAAACATGGTTACGTCAAACGTAACAATTCAGCAATTATTTTCAGATTAATTTGATATTATTTATGAAATACTAGAAATAAATAAATAATAATTTATATGATTAAACAAGCATACGGCTCACCTGGTGGTAAGCGATTACCGTAGCTTATTGACGTCTGCAAGACCAGAAGCATCGCAAGCGCGTTGCCGACCCCACCCCCAATTCCCCCCAGGAGCTCTGGTCACCTTACTCACCAACGGGAACACACTGCTTGAAAGCAGTATTATTTAGCGGTGATCTAAATAATACTGCTAGTTTAATTCAGATAAACTAAAAATAAAAGATATTTAAATAAAAGCTATAAAAGTTTTTTTTTTATTTTTTTTCAGGGAAATGGTGCTACATCTCCCGAATCATTAGAAATGTATGAACAAGTCTTGGTAAAAATGAAGCCGGCGGTCACATTCACAAAGTGCCAGGCGTTCGTACCGTCATTCTTGGAAGATTGGATTTTCTACCAAATAGCCTTCAAAGACCAAAGTGGCAATAATTGACGACCAAAGAGTTATAGTGTTCCTTTAAACTAAGCTAAGTCATGAGTTCCAAATCGTAGAAATAGTAGACCCTAAGTGCAAATGTAGTTATTAAGTCCTTATATTCATCTCACTAAATACAGCCCGTAACATAGTTAAGGGCCCTCTAAATCTACAAAGACCAATATAAAAATCTAAAACCTTCAACTACAATGAGAAATTTCATAAACGCACATTTTAATAAATGAAGACAATATTATACTAAATTACTTTTGGCATATAACTTTTTTTATTGAAGATATTGGTTTTCCATTTGAGTGTTGTAATAGGGTTCTTAATATAAATATAGAGTATATAAAAATTATTAAATAAAAATCATTTTTTTGGAAAAATTAAAAAATTGACAAACTTAGTGATGTTTATTTTTTATAAAGGTTATTTTTTTATATTCCCAGATGAAGGCTATTATAAAAATATTGACCCCATTAAATAATTTTTAAATGTTACTTGCTACATTGAGAACTGTCATGTTGAAATATTGGCAATGCTATGTTGTAGTCGGCTTTTAAAGTGAGGAAAGTGCCTTCCATATCATAATGTAGATTAACTGCCCTATGGGAAAAATCTCATAAAACATAGACAAATGCAGACCAAATTCTTATACTATTAAACGAGCAATTCTTGTATATAATATATGTAAATATATATATATATATATATATATATATATATATATATAGAATCTGAATCTCGGAATCGTCTCCAACGATTTTCATGAAATTTATTATGCAGGGGATTTTGGGGGCGATAAATTGATCTAGCTAGGATTCATTTTTAGAAAATGTCCTTTTATCCGTTTTTAGGCGATGAAAAAATGGCTACAATATCATTGGAATACGAAGGTAAATTTCGCAATTGTCAATAAAGTTGTAATAGCTCAGGTGGGAAATCGGTTGCTCGAGATCATCCGATAAGACCATGGTTCAAATCCGTCTCCAATCTTTTTTTTTCTAATTTCACTTTTGATTTTTTATTTAAATAAAATATAAAAATACCGAGAAAAACCGAGCTAGGCTTGATCACCCAGGTACTACAGAGTTAAGAGATCTACGAGAATTTGATCGATCCATGAATAAAACATTGGTTTTATGAGATTTTTTCCATAGGGTGTGCTTTAATTAACACTGTTTTATTACTTTACCAAATTTAGTTTATTAAGAACTTTAATCCTTACTTAGTCGTAAAAGAGTCTCGAAAAAACTGTATTTGAAGTATTATTTTAAACGGGTATTCATTTACGTTATATCAGCCTTGTACCAAAAGCAAAAAAACTGTGAATCTTTATTAGTAACATGTTAAAATCAATTAAATTGATTATTAAAACTTTTGCATCTATAATGTAGTAAAATGTCTTTATTATTATCCCTTTCACTGCTACTAGAGAAATATTTTCTTTTCCTTTCTTTCCTTTATCCTATTCTCATACGATGGGCATATTATTATATATTTATAAACCGACAAACGGCTAGCACTTATGGGTATACAGGGTATACATGGAAAGGTTTAACTAATTATTTAGCAATAAACTACCTTACCTTGCAATTAAAAAAAATTTATATACAATCAACATTTTATTATATATTTGTATTACAGTATATATTATTGATAAAAAAATAATGAAACATTGTAACCTTTAATACAAAATTAACATTTACATTTTTTAAAGCGAGTAAATATAAAATTGTTACAATCACAGTGTATCCACAAGATCTAGACAGGTCAATAAAATGAAAATCTCATGAAAGAAATACCAAGCATCTTATACAGTTTAATTTTTTTGCTAATGTTAAAATATTCAAATTGACGTAATAGTCGATAAAGATATCACTAATAGATAATAATTCATACCAAGAGAAAATTTACTTAAAAAAAGAAATATATGTGAGGCTAATGACCTTCTCAATTTTTATGAGACAGGACAAGAGGCTGTTTTCGAGTTTTGCGCAATTTATTCAAAAGATATAATTTTTTACTTTAGCCATGTAACACATATCGATCAATAATTTTTTTATTCTTCTAGTAACAGCAAAAATGTAAAGTATCTGGCTGGAAATACTGCTTTTGTTTCATCTTTTATATGTAAAAGTTATTAGCCGACTTCAAAAAAGGAGTAGGTTCTCAATTCAACTATATATTTTTTATGTGTGTTACCTCATAACTTTTTACTGAGTCGACCAATTTCGATCATTCTTTTTTAATTCAATGCTGGTGCTTATCGTGTGGTCTCATGCAAAGGGTATAACCGGATAAGTATGACGATCCGGCCCCCAAATAGGAACCTTTATCGAAACTTATGTTCTAATATCGCCTTGATGTACAAACACAATTTATGTACTTTTCGCGGCCAGCTTTCGCTTTGACCTTGAGATATGGGAAAAAATAATCGCACGTATGACTTTTATTCAAAGTCATATATCTCAAAAATTAATTACGCTAGAGAGTTGGGACCAACGCGAG
Organism: Melitaea athalia; assembly: GCA_905220545.2. Classification (NCBI taxonomy): domain Eukaryota; kingdom Metazoa; phylum Arthropoda; class Insecta; order Lepidoptera; family Nymphalidae; genus Melitaea; species Melitaea athalia. The sequence continues at coordinate 20,151,946 of HG992180.1, forward strand.
TTTTTAGATTACATTGCAGAGTATATCATATATTATTTTCAAATTTTTAGAGTATATTTATATATAAAAAAAATTAAAAAATAAGTAAATCATAATTTTTTTTTCATGTTCTCTGAGACTTACAATCACGAAAATAATATATGTTATGCTCCTTTACGTGCTCTATTACTCATAAAAATTTGGTAAAAAAAAAGTTGGTGCAACACTTTGAAAAAAAATAAAAAGTGTTTCGCACCTTGTAACTTATAGATATAAACATGACTCAACACGCACAAAATTTTATCGCTCGTGGAAAGAATTGTACATAAACAAGTTTAGACTTGTTTTCACGTTGTTTCTTTTGTTTTTTGTCTTACTAACATTGTTTGTCATGCGTTGGTATCGCACTGTGGGCTGAAATTCGCGTTTCATAGACATTCAAATTTATTTTTTCAAGTGACGCTTTTTTTGCTTGAATGCGATTGAGAATAACTGCTATATGCCTTATATAATGATCTTTCAGGTTTATAATCGTAAACAGCGCACGTAGAATTTAAAAAAAAAATTTGTATGGAGTCGACATCATAAATGATGATATCTCCATAATCGCACAATTGCGCCTAATATCCTCTTAGGTTATTAAAATACAAATTATTTTTGATTTTTTGACATACTTCATGTTAAGGTCAAACGTGCGTTTTTTTTTTAAAAAATCTTTTAAATTTAATCTTTTAATTCTGGCTAAACTACAAGTCCTATGAAAAAAAGTTCAAGGGCAAAGCTGTAGGTAATATAAAGATCTACAAGTTTAGTATTTACACTTTTTTCACATAACCTCAAAATTTATGTGAAAAATTCAAAAAACCAAGTTTTTATTTTTTTTATTTTTTTTCTTTTACAACTGTTTAGCGTGTTTGGGACATAAAAAGGTAAGTTTTCACCAAATTTTGTAAAAAAACAAAAAACAAAAAAAAAACAAAAAACAAAAACTTGGTTTTTTGAATTTTTCACATAAATTTTGAGGTTATGTGAAACAAGTGTAAATACTAAACTTGTAGATCTTTATATTACCTACAGCTTTGCCCTTGAACTTTTTTTCATAGGACTTGTAGTTTAGCCAGAATTAAAAGATTAAATTTAAAAGATTTTTTAAAAAAAAAACGCACGTTTGACCTTAACATGAAGTATGTCAAAAAATCAAAAATAATTTGTATTTTAATAACCTAAGAGGATATTAGGCGCAATTGTGCGATTATGGAGATATCATCATTTATGATGTCGACTCCATACAAATTTTTTTTTTAAATTCTACGTGCGCTGTTTACGATTATAAACCTGAAAGATCATTATATAAGGCATATAGCAGTTATTCTCAATCGCATTCAAGCAAAAAAAGCGTCACTTGAAAAAATAAATTTGAATGTCTATGAAACGCGAATTTCAGCCCACAGTGCGATACCAACGCATGACAAACAATGTTAGTAAGACAAAAAACAAAAGAAACAACGTGAAAACAAGTCTAAACTTGTTTATGTACAATTCTTTCCACGAGCGATAAAATTTTGTGCGTGTTGAGTCATGTTTATATCTATAAGTTACAAGGTGCGAAACACTTTTTATTTTTTTTCAAAGTGTTGCACCAACTTTTTTTTTACCAAATTTTTATGAGTAATAGAGCACGTAAAGGAGCATAACATATATTATTTTCGTGATTGTAAGTCTCAGAGAACATGAAAAAAAAATTATGATTTACTTATTTTTTAATTTTTTTTATATATAAATATACTCTAAAAATTTGAAAATAATATATGATATACTCTGCAATGTAATCTAAAAACTCGCGTTGGTCCCAACTCTCTAGCGTAATTAATTTTTGAGATATATGACTTTGAATAAAAGTCATACGTGCGATTATTTTTTCCCATATCTCAAGGTCAAAGCGAAAGCTGGCCGCGAAAAGTACATAAATTGTGTTTGTACATCAAGGCGATATTAGAACATAAGTTTCGATAAAGGTTCCTATTTGGGGGCCGGATCGTCATACTTATCCGGTTATACCCTTTGATGGTGATCTGTCAAGTTATTTTTGTATTTACTTGACTTTTTTTGTTGACCATTAATACAATGCAGGTGCATTGTATTAATGGTCAATGTAATTGAAGTCGGTTTTTTTGTTCGCTTGTGAGCAAACAAAATTATTTTTCATATGTAAAGACATCAATAAATTATTTGTGATGCCAACAGAACAAAACAATGATAATTTTTTGACAGTTTAGTTTTTTAGCAAAAGCCTGAAAATATACAAGTATATACTTTTGTTTCAAATTATACTTAAACCAGCAGAAGATACTTATACTTTACATCATTATGTTATTCAGCTTGTCTTAATCTCGCGAGTCTCTGTGTAAGTTCGTCTTGTTCCTGAGAAACAACGGTTGCGGTGCCCACTGAAGCACTTGGTACGCCCGATGGTAACTCCATGTTGAGTTCCAAACTAAAACAAAGGGTAATTTATTAATTTTCTGCCCAATATTTTGATGGAAAGTTGGTTGATGGATTGAACATATTAATCAGTTAATCAATGACAGACCATTCAGAGTTTCAATATAAGTCTTATGATGATGAGGGGTCACACATAAATTACGTTACACGTTAAGAGGAGGGTAAGGGGTCGACAAAGTGTGACATTGTGTGACAAGGGGTTGGGAGGGGTCCAAAATTTTGTGATATCACATTTCCAAATATAATAATATCACAATGTAAGTACAAAAACATGATATTTTAACTACCTATCAATAACGAACTTAAAAAATTAAAGTTTTATTTGCTTTGTTGGCGAATTGACTTTTATTAAAATGAAAATAAAAATAATGTCGAAACTGTCATCAGTTTGCTCATGCAAAATTGCAAAATATGTGACGTCACACTAAGTAGGGGGGGTCTCATAAATGTGACCATCGGATACAATACGGGAACAAGGACGGGGGAGGGGTCGATCCATCTAGAAATTCGTGTGATGTAATTTATGGATGGCCACTGATGAGAAAAACAGCACAATTAGATTATAAACAAATGTACAATAATGAAAACTAAATGCTCAAATACTACAATTATAAAAAAAATTGTTCGAAAAATGTGCATGACATCTTGATACTCTTATTACTTAAATAAACAAATTCTAATTTTATTAATTCAAAAATGAATATATAAAATGAATATGGTAATTGAATTAAATGCTGCTCTCAAGTAGTATTGTGTTCCTGCGGTGAGTAAGGTGTCCACATCTCCTGGGGAGGCTCAGTGGTATGGTGGGCTTGCAGTCGGCGGCTATGGTAACCACTTAGCTTAGGCTTCGGCACCGCCTTAGTATAAAAAAAGCATTGTTTAATTTATTTTATAACATACCCAGCTTCATCAGCAACTTGTTGCAGTAAGTTGTCAACATCACCCTGTGGAACTGTGGTTGTTGTGGTTTGTGACATTGCATTTTCCATGTAAGACGATTGGACATCTAAATCTTCAAACTGGTTCTCAAATTTATCCATTAGATTTGATATTTTCTCGAGATTCATTGATTTCATTGCTGCGTCCATTGCTTTGACTACCCCTGCCATTGAGTTTGTTACCTGAAATTGAAGTAAATTATGATTTTATATAAATTTGAAATTTTAGGAACAATATTATAAACTGTTACCTATATTATATTTATATTAGAATTTATTTGAAATTTTTAATAAGAAATTTGGCACTTGCTGCATAAACATGTTTAACGGGCTGCAAGTGGCCCGTGGGCTGCTCATCCTTGATATACACAATCAATATATTATTAGTCACCATTTACCAAAGTAAAGACAATTGATTACCGCCTCACCTACTATTCTTGTAATTAGCCAATAACAATTATTGATTCATACCTTTCTAGTAGTGAGAGCTGTCTGTACTCGGCTGGACACAGCGTCTACTCTCGCAGACATACGAAGATAGTTTATAGCTTGATTCTTTTGTCGTATTGCATTCTCTGCGTGGATGCGAGCTACCTCCATGTTCCCTTTCTGAATCGCCTTTTTCGCCTTCTCTTTTTCTAATTTCTCCTCCTTTTCACATTTCTTAGAATTTCGTTCTAACTCCTTTACAGCAAATTTTAAATTAAACAGATGCTCTGTCATAGGGTTTAAGGAATTTTAATAGGTATTAAAATATTGTTAATAGAAATTATATTGTTACAATAAAATTTACACAACAAATATGTAATGAAGCTATTTTCATCGTTACGGTTGAGATATCATAGATGATGTAGCTGTAGTAACTTACTAACTTATACTAGAGAACAAGAAAAATGTCTTTATATTTTTCTTCTTATCGCTAAACATTAATCACGTATAGAACAAAATTAAAAAGGATACTCTCCATCGCCGAAGATGACATTTCGTTACCCAGCTTGAAGGCTTATTTAATACAATTAACAATGACGACACAGGCCTGAGCCTTCTTTTTATTAAATTATAGTCGATAGAAAAGAGATTAAAGAATAGAATCTGTAAACTTCGATGAGTGTGAGTCACAATTAGTAATTCATGCAATCTACGTTCGTGACGTTCGTGCAAGAACAACAAATTACTTTGAAATGTCATTAATATGTCATATCATATATGTCACAACTCATTGTTGTTTTAAAATTTATCCCCAATAGGGAAAGGCAAAGGACCATAGTTCATACAGCCTAGTCTGAATTTGTCACAACTCAACTCTATGAGGGTATATATGGGGTATATGTGTATTACTATATTACTAGGTATGCTCTGTGGTATATGTGTTCTTATATTTTTTTTTAATATCTACAATTTTTTTAATTTAGTGATTTAAAATATATATTAAAACCTCGGACCGGACTAAGAATCAAGATGGACTTGACATCCAAATAACAATACCATGTAAGAGCAGGCCAAGTATATATCAAAGTTCCGAAGAGTGATAAGGACAACAGCATGTTTTTTTGTCTTTGTCATAGTTTCACTTTTTTTTACAAATCTTACGTGTATATTTGTAATCGTCATTCACTGCGAATTTCAATTGATTTTTATTTGTTTTTATGTTAAATGTAGTGTTAAAAGTTTCCTTTGATTCTTAGTCCGAGATTAAAACAGATTTAAACGTATTAAGCTCGATAATGGAACAGTTGGTTCAATCCTATGCGTAAAATCTGGCTTAAAAACGGGAACAACCTTTGTACAATTTGAAAAATCAGTTTGAAATACTACCCTTAGTTTGTACAATCCAATGCAATTGCAAGCGAATCTAAAAATAGACAGCATGATTATAGCATGAAAGTATAATTCAACATTTCATATTCTTATTTATAGCGTGATATTTAGTTCTTAAGATGTTAATTGTTACGTTTTAAATTATATTTTTATGTATATTTTAATTAGCTGACATATAAATTCGGGGATGTATAATCAAGGAATTTATTTAATTATAACAATTGTAAAACAAATTAATTATAATTAAAATATACATACACATTTACAATTCACGCTTAAGGACTATAGTGGAGTGCCGTTAGATTTATACCTCGGAATCCAGGGCCAGTCAATGAATATTTATATAAACTTTGAAAATGTGCTTTTAATAGTATACAGAAAAATGTTAAAAAATATATTTTGTGCGATCTCAATTTTTTAATTATTATTATATGTTAATTATTAATTTTTCACGGTATTTTCGTCACCCTACGTCGTATTATACCTCATAACTTTTTACTGGGTGGACGACCGATTTCGATGATTCTTTTTTTAATCGAAAGACGGTGCTTTTCATGTGGTCCCATTTAAATATAATCCAGATTTGAGTAGTACTTTATGAGTTATATCTAATATTGCGTATTTATTTGACGGTATTTTCATCACCCTACGTTGTATTATACCTCATAACTTTTTACTGGGTGGACCGATTTCGGTGATTCTTTTTTAATCGAAAGGGGATGCTTGTCATATAGTCTCATTTAAATATAATGGAGATTTGACCAGTACTTTGTGAGTTATATCTAATATTGCGTATTTACTTGACAGTATTTTCATCACCCTACGTTGTATTATACCTCATAACTTTTTACTGGATAGACCGATTTCGATGATTCTTTTTTAATCGAAAGACGGTGCTTGTCATGTGGTCTTATTTAAATATAATCGAGATTTGACTAGTACTTGGTGAGTTATATCTAATATTGCGTATTTACTTGACGGTATTTTCGTCACCTTACGTTGTATTATACCTCATAACATTTTACTGGGTGGACCGATTTCGATGATTCTTCTTTAATCGAAAGACGGTGCTTGTCATGTGGTCCCATTTAAATATTGACTAGTACTTTGTGCATTATATCTAATATTGCGTATTTACTTGACTGTTTTTTCGTCACCCTACGTTGTATTACTTGTCGATGTAATTAGGTGGTTTTTTTTTTTTCGTTTGAAAAAAAAATCTACATCAACGAGATCGACGACGACAATAATGAACAATAATGTATAGTTGACCATATTTTTTTTCGTTATTTTTTGTGAAATCTAATAAATTAACATTAAAGTTACCATGCAAATATAATTTATTAAATATAAAATTGAAATCTTTACTATAAACATTTTGTTCCCCCTTCCGCCTCTCATTTTTCAGTAAATTGTTGTTAATAATTATGTTTGCTAGAAAACGAAAAAAAAACCGACTTCAATTACATCGACAAGTAATACAATGGAAGTAGATAAAAATTACCAAACGCACTAGTCGTCACTACGATTTTCGAAAGTTCCCCTCGATTTCTCTGGGATTCCATCATCAGATCATCATGATCATGGTTTCCTTATCATGGTACCACCCTGGGGATATCTCCTTTCCAACAAAAAAAGAATGATCAAAATCGGTTCATAAACGACGAAGTTATCCCCGAACATACCTCCTCCTTTTTTGAAGTCGGTTAAAAATTGTTGTAATCGAGATCGGGCAATTTTTTTTTTTTTAACTTTTTTATTTAAGCTTTTAGTAATGCAGTCAAATACTCGTTATACAGATTCATTGACTGGTCCTGGGTTCCGAGATTTTACAATTTTCATGCCTTACGGCAGTTACGGCACTCCACTACTAAAGATTTACATAATATATAGTTATGGTACAAATCAAGTCGGCGTAAATTGAAACTACGTAAATGTCAAACTACGTTTATATACTCTTTGGTCAATAGCAAAACTAACAAACAGCAGAAAAGTCATTCGAGTCTGATTTTGGATTTGGAACGGAGAGATTGGAGTTGTTTCGAATAATCGGAAATTTTTACAGAAATCATAATAGTTATTTATTTATTAAACCCTATTTTTAAATTTTAGTGCTACCTTCTATTAAGGTTTAACATTATTTTGCAAATTTTGGTTCGTTTACCGTAAGCAAAAATATATTTTGTTCCATCAAATCGTAATAAAGGACGTTCGCTGGGCGTAAAAAGAAAATGGCGTGTGCTACTCTGAAAAGAAATCTGGATTGGGAATCTTCGGCACAGCTACCATCTAAAAGGCGAAGATGTGCTCTAATTGCTGCAAGCTCAAGTACAAGTCCTGGCATAAAAGTATCGGAATCTTCCAAAAGTTCTAGCTCTGTATTTGGAGAGACCGTTAGTGCACCTGTAAAATTGACCCCAGGTTTGTTTATTTTTATAAAATTGGCTTAACAAAGAAGTTATAAATCAAACTTTCCCTTATGATAATTCTAGATTTAGTATAGTATTCTAGGTTTAATTATTGGTCAGCTGTATAATTTATCGCCATTGTTTTTGATAAATCGTGAATATTATTTTAATCATGCTAGAGAGGGACAGGCGATACGTGATGACCGTTGGGCGTATTGGCTTTGTTTTTTATTTTTATTTTAGTTATAAAAAAGAAATAACAGACTCGAGTAAGCTATCATTTGATTCCTTTAAAGCAAGTTGTATGCAAGGGACTAGTTTTTATATCACGTTAAACTTGCATTACCTGAGATCGCTACGTACGAAAGATAGCGCTATTGCAGTTAGGTGCAATTAATCTAAATCACTATTCTAAGCAATAATTATAAGTTGATCGTTTTACATTTATTTAACCTAATTCTTTTTTCAAATTACATGCTAAGGTTTTTTTGTTTAATTCTTTCAAAGAACAGCTGACATTGCTGATTTAAAATTGTTATGACACAGTACAAAACGAATTATTGTATGAATCTGAAAAAATATGACTCATTATTTATATTTTACTTTAATCTATCTCATTATTATTTATCATTCAATGTAGTAGTTATAGATTTCAATGAAGTTAATTGTGTGCTAATTTTATTGTAACACGATTTCAATAAATAGCAATTACATGGTGGTTTTTTAATAGAAAATAACTAATTTCATTCAAATTCTCTGCTCAATGATCTTTTACAGGATAATTTTATAATGAATACAAAAATGTTCCATTATTGGTCATGTTCAACTTGCCATTTGTAATGTAAAAAAGAAAAACTTTACAATGTAACACTTCACAGTGTCCGGATATGAAATATTTTTAAAAAATTGTTTTATCTTTATATTTCTCTTTAGGTTTTTAAATAGTTGATACATTATACATTTGGCTAAAATCTACATTATGGTCCGTCGATATAGATGTTCATATATTTTCTGTATATAGTACTCATAAATAGAAAGCTTTTTGTGAATGAGGATCCGTAACGTTTTTAGTTGAGAATGCAGATTTATAGAACTAAGAAATCCTTAACATACAGTGCAAAAATTTTTGTTCTACGACAAAAATTGACGAAGTTATGATCAAATTACTAGCGGAGTTTACTAACCAGCCGGCGCGGAAGGCTGTGACGTCACTCGGACGTTCCATGCCAGTTAGCCCATAGTAGCGACAAGCTGCGATGGTGTTTTCATTTAAACTATCTGTCCTACAAAAAATTTGTAAGGACATAATTTGTAGCAAATTGCTTTGCTTACAAATATGTTCATATAACTTTGTGCCGAAATTTAAAAATTAAAGTAGTTATAAGCAAAAAAGTGAGAAAATTTCTATAAAGATTTTCTTTTTTGCTCTATAACTTTTTTTTTATACATTTCACAAAAAAATACCTCCGACCAGTCTTGTAGATGGTTTTTTGAGGAAAAATTTTCTCTACAATTTTTTGAATTTCATTCATTTAAAACGCTGTTACAGCGCTCCAAAGTTGACCGGGTTCGTCAATGCTCATGAGAATCCGGTCAAAACGAAATGTTTAACTTAGTTTTATAATCCGGAGTGAGTTTTATGAGTCGGAGTGATGCCACACGCATCCCGCATACACTGATCCCGCTTACATGACGACGCGTTGGCGCAGCGGTCACAGCACTAGCTGTTGCGCTAGCAGTCGCGGGTTCGATCCGCGCACATGACAAAAATTTGTATTGGCCATACAGATGTTTGTCATGGTCTGGGCGTTTGTGGTTGTGTATTGTGTGTGTTTCCGGACCCCCGACACAGGAGAAAATCCTACTGGGGGCCGTTGAGTGTGATACGTTTATCATTTATTATTATTATTACTGACGTAGCGGCAGGAACGGCATAATGTTTATAACTTAATATCTTCGTAAGTAATGGTCTGATTTGGATAATTCAAAAAGAAATATCTTTCTTATATCATAGAGAATAACGTGGATACTAGTTTTATTGAATTTGCTAGAACTTTATTGATCCTCATTTTACATATGAGTAGAAAAGTACTACTTTTGAGTCTCAACCAGTTTCGGAAATACTAATGTTTTCCAAAAATGCGTTGACTTCTCTTAATCATCTTCGAATGTATCTACTTAGGTAATCAAGTATCTCATAAATCATATTTTTTAACGTGGTATTCCCAGTAGGCCTACCCCACAGACAGCTTATGCCAATGAATAAGTAAAGTTGTAGGCAGGGATTTAACAAAAAAAAATTAAGAATACATATATCTCTATATATTATATAAAAATGAATCGCTGAATGTGTTGCTAAGCGCAAATCTCGAGAGCAGCTGAACCGATTTCGCTAATTCTTTTTTATAATATTCCTTGAAGTACGAGGATGGTTGTTATGGAGTCAAAATTTAAAAAAAATCCCTGAAAAAGTTTAAAAACAACACTTTTCTATTCCGATACAAAAGATTCGTAATAATACTTAAGTCAATTTGAACTTTAATACCATACCATAAAGTTTAAGTGTTAGAGGAGGGGTTCCGGGAAGGATAAGTATTAATTAAAGAATCGACTGTTAGGCGGTACGAAGTTCGCCGGGTCAGGTAGTCTCTCTATATATAAAAATGAATCGCTGAATGTGTTGCTAAGCGCAAATCTCGAGAGCAGCTGAACGGATTTCGCTAATTCTTTTTTTATAATATTCCTTGAAGTACGAGGATGGTTGTTACGGAGAGAAAAATTTAAAAAATTCCCTGAAAATGTCTAAAAACAACACTTTTCTATACTCCCATACAAAAGATTCGTAATAATACTAAAGTCAATTTGAACCTTATTACCATACCATAAAGTTTAAGTGTTAGAGGAGGAATTACGGCAAGGATAAGTATTAATTAAAGAATCGACTGTTAGGCGGTACGAAGTTCGCCGGGTCAGCTAGTTTACAATAAAAAAGGATCATAAAACTAAGTTAAGCATTTCGTTTTGACCGGATTCTCATGAGCATTGACGAACCCGGTCAACTTTGGAGCGCTGTAACAGCGTTTTAAATGAATGAAATTCAAAAAATTGTAGAGAAAAATTTCCTTAAAAAACCATCTACAAGACTGGTCAGAGGTATTTTTTTGTGAAATGTATAAAAAAAAATTATAGAGCAAAAAAAAAGTCTTAATAGAAATTTTCTCACTTTTTTGCTTATAACTTCTTTAATTTTTAAATTTCGGCAAAAAGTTATATGAACATATTTGTAGGCAAAGCAATTTGCTACAAATTATGTCCTTACAAATTTTTTGTAGGACAGATAGTTTAAATGAAAACACCATCGCAGCTTGTCGCTACTATGGGCTAACTGGCATGGAACGTCCGAGTGACGTGACACGCATCCCGCGTACACTGACGTAGCGGCAGGAACGGCATAATGTTTATAACTTAATATCTTCGTAAGTAATGGTCCGATTTGGATAATTTAAAAAGAAATATAATTCTTATGTCATAGAGAATAACGTGGATACTAGTTCAATTGAATTTGCTAGAACTTTACTGATCCTCATTCTCAGGTTGCAGGTTTTTTTTTTTTACTTAATAATATTTTTATTTTTACTTATTTACTGTCACATTATAAATTTTGAAGTTAGATAGGTTAGGGTTAATTTTTTTTTAATGAAATATATATTCCTCTATTTAAGACTTACTCCACTTTTTCCATGTAGAAGAAGGTCTCTATCAATAGAAGAAATGTCTGTATACAGTAATGATATTTTTGCATTGCTGACCCTACCCTCTCTGGCCACTACTCACCGCAGGAACACAACACTGCTTCAAAGCAGTATCATTTAGCTGTGAATATTATTGAGCAGGCCCTCACGATACCTCAATGATGTTAACGCTTAAAACACAAACATTCTAGAACGCATGGCGCAAGAAATTTACAATGAGATGAAAAGGCTTCAACGTCGCCGGCAGCTAAAACTTGCATCAGGGGTTGCAGCGTCTTGCTCTTCGTCTAGCGGAAGTGAAGGGGATGCCTCTCCACCTCATCATTCGCACGCCGCACAAGGAGCAAAGATTCATCACAGAGCGCTCTTCACATTCAAACAGGTAGGTATACAACATATAGGTTTTTTATTTTATGTCAGACATTAGGAGGCTATCTGTAAAATATGTGATCCAAAATGTTCCAGTTTTGGACTTTGTCACGCTAAGTAACACTTTCAGTAACCAAATAAACAAATATTGCTTAAAAAAAAATTTTTTTTTTTTGAAGAATATTAAATAGGCAATGCAAGAACTCAATTTAAAAAAAAAATTGTCTTTATTATTTGTTTAGCTGAGAAATTCACATTACTAGAAGCTTACAAAAATAATCTCTTCTCTTCTCTATATATATAAAAATGAATCGCTGAATGTGTTGCTAAGCGAAAATCTCGAGAGCGGCTGAACCGATTTTGCTAATTCTTTTTTTATAATATTCCTTGAAGTACGAGGATGGTTATTACGGAGAGAAAAATTAAAAAAATTCCCTGAAAAAGTCTAAAAACAACAATTTTCTATATTCCCATACAAAAGATTCGTAATAATACTTAAGTCAATTTGAACTTTAATACCATACCAGAAAGTTTAAGTGTTAGTGGAGGGGTTCCGGGAAGGATAAGTATTTAAAAAAATAATAATAATTTAAAGAATCGACTGTTAGGCGGTACGAAGTTCGCCGGGTCAGCTAGTTGGTAATAAATGTTAACAGTGACACAATACCAAACAATTCATACTAATTATGACTGTGTTATTTCTTGGTTCTGTTAATGTTTTACTAGTTGCTTTCAAAAATTTATGTAATGAAATTAATGACGAGTTTGTTTGTTTAAATGTTTTTCATCAATTTTAAAAAATAATGTAACTAAAAACAGGTTAAACTTCTAAGGACTTCTAGTCATTGATACTTATTAATAAGCCTGTCTTTAAAATTTCTTTATTATGGGAACACACTTTGTATGTATATAAATATGTATAAAAATTTCGTGTCATGATATAATATGTGGGTGATAAACTCCGAAACTACTGAACCAATTTTTATCAAATTTTGCAAGAATCTGTAATTTGGTCCAACTGGGGAGAGAGGGTATAGGGGTTATTTCTATTGGACCCTGTAGGTGGCGCTGCTATCGCTATGTAAGCAATCAAATTTGGTAGCTGCTTTCCAAGCAAGACAACGCATGCCGGGTCCGCCAGTATACATATATTCATTTATGTGTAGGTGCGTCTTATCTGTGAGCGTATGCTCCGCGAGCAGGAGGTAGCGCTGCGTGCGGAGTACGAGTCGGTGTTGAGCAACAAGCTCGCCGAGCAGTACGAGGCATTTGTACGCTTCAATATTGATCAGGTAAGTTTTTTTATGCAATTACGTCGGCAAACAAGCTTACACCAATTCCTGATTGTAAGCGGTTACCGTACCCTTTATACACCTGCAACACCTTAAGCATCTCAATCGCATAGCCAACCTCCGGCCCCCCAAGAAGTGTCACATGTATATTTCTATTCCTTAGCTATTAAAAAAAAAAAACAACTTGGTTTGTAAGACACGAGATATGTTTATTGAACAGTGTGTTTTATTTTATATTTTATGGTTGTTATGATTTTGATCTGTGCACGTATTCTCTCCATTGTCATTAAAATAAGTTAATTTAAAAATTATATATGTCAGATACATTTAATGAATACTATCAGTTTGTTACTGTTTGTATAGCTAAATTTATCCTGTTTTTTACAACTATACTTAACAATGTATAAATTATTTTTATAAAATGTAAGAGTGAATGCATAGTATCCAGTGATGATGACTTTGAATAATTTAAAAAAAAAAAACTTACCTCACTATGCTTTTTTTGATTGTATATTTACTTCAAATAACTCAAATGTTATAAAAACAAACTTCTATGTGTTTACAGGTTCAGCGCCGACCACCTCCGTCTACTTGCATTCCTTTCGGAATGGACGCTGAAAATATGCATCAGGACCTTGTACCCAGCTGTAAGTTTTATCCTTATATTTATTTATTGTAGTGGCAGTCGCACTTAGGTTCCCTGTGTTGTGGAAATCACACCAGTAAGATAACAATTAGTCTTATTTGTACTCCTGTGTTGTGGAAATCACACCAGTAAGATAACAATTAGTCTTATTTGTACTAACTTACGTAATGGGTACTTAATAATGAAAACAAAAATAGATATGCATATTACATATTTTTTTATAATCCAACTAGTAACCCATCCTGGCTTCGCACGGTTGCAAAAACTATCAGTGTTCCTCTACAATATTATGCATGTACATATTATACATATAAACCTTACTCTGGAAACTATTTACTAAAGAAAACGTTGAGTAGTAGATCTAAGCATACAGACAGCAGGAAGCGACTGTTTTATACTATGTAATGATATAATATGTGATATATGAATATAATAATATATGATATATGAATATGTGAACAATTTGTAATTAACCAAGAAAATTTTTGTGTGACTTTTATTAATACTTTTTAATATTTTATTACACATTCATTTCAGATCTGTCCTAATAACAAAGAAGATGGTTGCATCATTACACTGAAAAATATCAAGACAAACATATTTTGGTATATGTGAATAGTATATGCGGGAATAGTATAGTGTATCCTAATGATGGATATGTACATTGTGAGTGGAATGGGCATGACGAAAGATTTAGAAAACCTATTCCGTAATGTGGGTACACATTTACTATTTACGAAAATACCTATATTTCGGTAATAAACTTAAGTTTAAGGAAGTTTAAAACTATTTTTCTAATATGTTTTCAACGAGTGATACAAAACGGCTGCAGGTGTCATGGCGTCGGCTCTGACGTCACGGTATAGTAGTTCGTTCCACCTACGACCCACAAGTGCCCACAACGCCATCGACCACGACTGCTGAAAACCGCTCAGTGGTCTATACACCGTCCAATCGTTTATTATCTTTTTGAACGCTCACGCCTATAAATTACAGGCTATTTTTCAACCATTTTCAACTTGTCTACTAGACTACTGAGTGGTTTTCAGCGGTCGTGGTCGATAGCGTTGTAAGCGTTATGTGGAACGCGTATTATAGCGTGACGTCGTGAGCTGTAATTCGTGTTTTAATCAAAATGGCCGATTGCAGTATTTTAATGTTTTATTTTATTGAAAATCACGATAATCTTATTATTTTAAATAAAACTAAACCAGTATTTTGAATTTTTTTAATATGAGTGTTCCCCTAAAGTTATTAAATTGACGATTGTTTGATACTGTCGTCATGCCCATTTAACTGTGACTGATATTGCGGGTTATTGCCTGTTAAATGTCCATACAGTATTAAATATATCCTACAATTGTTTGAAGGGACAGCCAATATTCATAGGTTGGCTCATATATAAAAGCTGTTTTACCCATATAGCCACAATATTAACTCAGATAAATTCCATGGAATGGTCATGCCACATAAATATAAAATTAGCTTATAATGCTTAGTTAAGATTTGCTGCATAATTGTGTTCATAGACTGAGAGAATTCACGAGGATTATGAGGAAACATGGCTGAAACAACGGGGATTTGGTTGATCATACTATAAACTGGGTTTGTTTTAGTAGGAGATTCAAGCTAGAGATGAAATTCACCCATTTGCTTAATAGATGTAAAATAATTTTATATTTATTTTAGTATATTAGGAAAATAATCGCGAGTGTTGCCTGAAAAATCCTAGCCAGTCTATATTTAAATTACAATTGAAAAATTTATTTTTCTTCAGTACCTACGAGTTTAAAAAATAAATTTAATACCAACCAACAGTATGAAGCCTGTAAAAAATATAAACATTAGGTTGTCTATATTTTCCTGGTACAACAACTTGGTTGGCAGTAGTGGTGGTTAATATAACGTATTGCGTCAAAATATAACACCTTATTTATTTATAGCATCTAGTGTTTGTTGTACCGACTCTGACTTCGCGCTAGAAATAATATAACGTCTCAACCAACTAGGCGTCTCAAATAATTCTAAATGTACATAGTGAGGCTAGAACGGGAAAGCATTATAGTTTTATAACTTTACTTTTATAGTCTGTTAGTCTCACTAGTCTCTCACAGCGCCACAGCGCGTCGGGGCACTTGTGCGAAGTCGTGTGAGCTCGGGCGGCAGTCGGCCCGCGGTATCTGTCATTATTACGTAAATACGTACGCGTTGTTTTGTAACAACATGTTATAATCATAGTGTATAAACAACGCGCTAGATAAATATAGTTATAGCCTAACACGTCTTTAGTTTATAGCGGATTTGAACATCACTAGTTGGTAGGTATTATAAACAAGTATATTAATATAATTATATTGTTAGTTACTTTCACTCATATTTTACAAATAAATCCTATATCAAAATAATAAGCATAAAAGTAAAAATTTTTTTTAAAAAACAAGCTTTTGCATGCGCTAGTTAACCATGAATTGTCATCGAAATTGAACTTGTATACAAAATTTCAACTCAATTGGTTGAAGATATCTGCTTCAAAATTGAGTTGCAAGGTTTCACCTGAACAAAGATACATACATACATACATTGCAAGTTAAATAAAAGCTTATAATGGAGCTCTGTTTCATTGCCAATACGATGACAGGGTTGCCTGCTAAGTCTGGTTTGAATGGCGGTTTCCGAATATAATATCACCTGGCCAGGAATTTTCCAGCCGACCTCATCACGATTTATTTTTAACATACTAAAAAAGATAATTATTTAATTTTTATCATTAAGCAAATGGGTGAAGATCATGTCTAGTTTGTATCTTAGACTATTTGGTATGTAGCCGAGATGGAACCAAATATAAACTGATTATGTTTTGTAATATGACAGATACTATAGATAGACTAGAATATCTAATAACACAAATTCACACAGAGTGCCTGTTAAGAATCATTCTCATGTGTTGATTGCGAATTAGTTAGCCATAATTTTGATTTGTTTAATTATTTTTAGTTTACTTATTAGTGTTATCGAAATATTGTTTTAGTACATAAATTTTAATTTTTATTTCATTTGTCTATTCCTACTGTATTGCAAGTAACGCAGCCTGATCTTTGACATGTCCTTGTATCAGATTATTCGGTAATCAATTCTTTTTTATATTCTATAATAGTCTATAGAAAAATATTAAACTTCTCTCATTTTTGAAACAAATGGGCTGGCTAATTTTAGTTAATTTTATTTAATTTTTTAAGTTATTTTTGTCTTACTCAAGTATTGTGCTATACAATTGCGTACTGAGTTATTTTTGAACGTCATTGGGCTTTTGTTTTATAAAAATTGAGTTAATTTTTATTGAATATAAGAAGGATTTAATTTGTTACCATGCATTCAATAAAAACAATTAGGATAGGTCTTTTATAAATTGTATTATCAGCTCATTATTAGTAGGTTATTGGCGTTTAAGAACTGAAAATAAATTAGCTAAACACCACTAAAATTGATTTTTAATTGATCCTACTCAATAGCTATAAGATTTTAATTTTTTGAAACAAAAAAGTGCCGAGATAACGCTACATTGAATATGCCCGATCTTTTGCACTGACGTATACAGGGGTCCCAAAAATCAACGTCAAGCCGAAAACTGGAGGTAGGGTAAGTAGTGACAGCTACCAAAAAAATATTTAAAAAAATGTTGGTCCTGTACTTTTTATGTTATAAAAAAAATCGAAATAAACTGACACCTGTCAGCACCTGTGATGAACTTTCAAGTAGAGAGCATATAATGGTACTGCGGCTAAAATATTTTATTATTCTTATACCCCGTCCGGCCATTTATTATCTTTTTGACACTTCAAAAAAATTTGACATTAGTGACTGCCTCACACGTTATTGATTCGATTTGAAATAATACTCGATTGAAGAACTTTCAATCGATTTAATGAAATATTTTCAGTTAAAAAAATTATTTATTTCTTTATCAAAAAATTGTATATGGTATTTTTAAGTATTTGTTTTTATTTATTTCTACCCACTTCAGGCTATCACAGTTCACTGTTGGACATAGGCCTCCACAAGTTCGCGCCCGACATTATGACGCGAACTCATGTGTTTTGCCCATAGTCACCACGCAGGGCTGGCTTTGTCGCAGCGAAGACGCTGCTGCCCGTCTTTGGCCTGTGTATTTCAAAGCCAGCATGGATGGTTATCCCGCCATCCGTCGGTTCTTTAAGTTCCAAGGTGATAGCAGAACTGTATTATCCCTTAGTCGCCTCTTACGACACCCATGGGAAGAGAGGGGGTGGCTACATTCTTTAGTGCCGTAACCACACAGCACACTATTTCTACACTCGCTATTTATTATTATTTATAAAATCACAAAGTGCGTTTTCCAATTACAGAGCATAATGCGACTCAGTGGCGCACAATACTAAACCACTCAGCCACCACTGAGTTGGTATCCATTTCAAGCACGCACACGGAAGCCCTACTTTTAAGAGTGCTCGTTGTGTGAAGCGTTGCTGTAGCTTTGGAACTTTCAACATTGAGCATTGAGCATTATACCGCATAATGCGCTTTAGTGCTGATATTGGAAAACGCACAAAGTAACAGCTGATTGTTGTTTTATAAGGATCGATTGCTATTGATTATCGATATAACTGTTCGAGTTACACTGACGCTAACATCACCCGCTAAAAAGCTAAACTACGTTTAGCTTTTTCGCTACAATTTTTTCAAGATGGCGCATAGTTCAATTGTTATCACGTGACCAAATTTGACGCTCAAAACCAGCGTCAAGCGTCACATGAAAATGCACCTTAACATCACTGAACATCACCCGTTAAAAAAGCTAAACTACCTACGTTTAGCTTTTTCGATACAATTTTTTCAAGATGGCGCATAGTTCCCAAATTTGACGCTCTCAAAAGCAGCGTCAAGCGTCACATGAAAATGCACCTTAATATAGATTTATATTACTCCACAGCACTTCATAGAGTGTAGAATAAATTATTGTCTCGGACTAAGAATCAAGAATTTATTTCCTTTGATTCTTAGTCCGAGATTCTTGTACACTCTCGTTGTACACTCCATACCCCACAGGATATGCTAGAATATACAGAATAGGTATAGTATAAAATTTTATCTATGCACAGGAACATTTCCACATTCCACTCCTGTAACATGTCGATGTCGTTTCGTCTGTCTATTTATTTGAGGAAGAAAGCGCGGGATTAATACCACAGCCGACAGCAACAGCGTACTGAGCATATCTTTCAACTTAATATAATATAACTAGCCATTAATATATAGAATAGCTTAGTGAACGTATTGTAATCGAAGCTACAACTATGCTATTATTTATAGCCACGATTATAGCATAGTCTCAAGTCTGAACTAAGCTTTTCTCTCCGTTCTTCTTCTTCTTCTTTGGCTTTAGCTCCCTTTTCTCTCCGTTGTTTCGTGTGGCAATATGTACATGACATTTGTCAAATTTGCAGTATCATTAATCTGTGCTGTAGTCACAGAGTACAATAACTATACGGGAAGCTGTAGTGTCTTGGAAATTAACGTCTGTCGCTGTGTGTTTTCTTAAATATCATCAAATCCCTAAAAAAGATCACAAAATGAGTTTCGAAACACCAACAAATAATGGCAATATTAGACCAGAACGAAGATACTACGATCGATCTAAATCAGACGATCTTCATATATCGAGAACAGACATGAATATGTTGATAATGAATTATTTAGTCACAGGTAAGGTCTTTTGTGCTAGTTTTAATAAATTGGTGATTGGCACTCCCTGTAAATCAATATAATAAAATATATTGTAATCGTTATAGAAATTTAATGCAGAGTTTGATAACAAAAGACAATTCAAGCGTGGTAAATAATTTGTTTTTGTGGCTTAAATCTTTTGTCTTGAATATCAGGAATGAATGAATTAAACTTTCAGAGGGTTTCAAGGAAGCAGCTCTGAAATTTCAACAAGAAGCTGGACTTCAAGAGCCAGCATTGTGTAGTTCTTTGGACGAACGTATCATGATTAGAGAAGCAGTCCAAAATGGTCGTATCCCTGAAGCCATTTCGATGGTTAACGCCTTACATCCTGAATTATTGGACAACGATAGATACCTTTATTTTCATCTACAAGTAAGCACCACTTTTGTTACAATCTACTTATCAGTTTATCATATACTAGCCGACCCGTGCCCACTTTGTTGGGCGTTAATAATTATCTTTGTGATGCAATTACAATGTTGTGTAGTTCTTATTTTATTAGGTTCATTGTTTAGAATTTTATTTAGAGTTTTATTTCTTGTTTTATAATATCGTGTATTTATTATTTAAAATTACAGAACCAAATAACATATTTATAGAACAAATTTTATAGTACTTAAATAAATAATATGTTACTCCAACGCCATCTATCAAAAACCAAGAAAACGACGTCGATAGACTAATATATAGTCTTCTAAGGGTGGATTTAGACCAAACGAACAAAGAGCTAGAGCTAGAACAAGAGCATTCTTTCTTGATCTTCGAACACTCGTTTTCATATATATCACAACGAAAGAATGCTCTACGCCTGTTTACACTAAAAGAATTTGATAAGAATTTGATATAGTGGGGATCGAACGAGCATTCGCTCGTCTGATGTAAATCGACCATAATAGGTAATAGCGATAGATGGCGGCGGGAGATGGCGTTAGTATATTTACCATTTTGGAGTTATATTTTTATCTTTTTCTTATTTACTGAATTTTTTGTTCAATTACAATAAAATATAGCCTATGTCACTCCTGAATAGTGTAGCTTTCTGTTAGTGAAAGAATTTTCATGATCGGATCAGTATTTGCGAAGACTACCCCGTATATACAAACAAAGTTATAAACTTTATAATATTAGTATAGATAATAGATTGTGATCTGTTGTGTTCAAAGAAAAGTGTATGAAGCAGTGAAACTCATAATATATCTTATTATGAGGAAATATATCAGTATGAATATTTTTAAATAAACAGAAGATTGCTTATATAAGCAATAAGTTATTTATTGCTTATTGTAACTAAGCAAATTTATTCCTATCTTATTGATATACTGAACCTCGTAGACCCCAACTTAAATTTAGATGCCAATCAATTACTTACAGCTTTACATATAAAAATTATATTAGGGTAGTAGTGACCTCTTCTGCAATCGCCTGCCTGTCTTCAAATTTTGGGTTGAAAATGACAAGTTGACGTTTATAAATACAGATGTTTTTAAGGTTGATAATTATTTGATAAGTTATAAATAGTTGGGTCTCTCTAAATTGAAAAAAAAAAAGTTTACATCTTGTGTTACAATTGTAGTTTACAGGCCATTATTTTATTAATTTGGGAACTTTATGGGGTAGAAAATCTAAATGTTTCTTATACTCTAATAAAAGTCTAAATGTATGTTAAATAAATTCCTTTTATTTGAAGATAAATGTAGAGAATGCCAGTTTTGCATGTGTTGTACGTATACTGCCTATAATTATCATTATTATATAAAATACTGTTTTTAACTGATCATAACAAATATTAATATAATTTTTATACCATGCTTTAAAATCATAGAATTGCAAATCACACAATGAAGAAAATACAAATTTAATGATTTTAATCAATTAGTATTTTATAAAAAAACAAATTAATTGTTGTAATATTGGTCACAAAAAAATGTTTCTCTTCATATTTTGTGCATTATTTTGTTTTATAATAACTAGGCTAAATTATAAATATTTTGTCCTGTAGATAAACATCTATTTCACCATAGTATTTAACTTTTCTAAATTTTCCTAGCAATTGCAACTACTGGAGTTAATAAGAGCTGGTCGCGCTGAAGAGGCACTTGCATTTGCGAGCGCAACATTGGCAGAAGCTGGAGCAAACGACCGCAATGCTCTTACAGAGCTTGAGAGGTCTCTTGCTTTGTTGGCCTTTCCAGACCCCCATAGCTCCCCATTCGCTGATCTTTTACTGCCTTCACACAGTCAAAAGGTAAGTTAAATATTGAAATCTGTTCTACCAACTTTTTAGTTATTACATTTTGAAAACTATAATTAAAAATAAAAATTAAAACAAAATCTCAATGTGTTGTTTATATTTACAGATTGCAAGTGAACTAAATGCAGCAATACTTAAGATGGAAAATCAAGAGTATACTAACCCGAAATTGTGCAGCCTTTTGAGAATGATCCTTTGGTCGCAGAGCGAGTTCGACAAGCACGGTGTCAAATATCCAAAAATGACCGACCTCGCTAATGCCACAATAGAACAGCCCAAATGAGATAGGTTCAGAAAAAAGAATATGTTTAGTCGTGATTGATAAAGAAAGGCAACTCTTAAAATTCGCATTTATATGTATGACGATTAAATTTATGATTTTGGACTCGTAAAATTTAGCCTAGAACAGTTGACACTTTTTTTAATAATACGATTTTAAAAATTGTACAATGCTGACAAACTTAAAAATAAATTATTTCAAAATTTAATATGAGTACTTGGAAACAAAAGAATTAGAGTGAAGTTTAACCGATGAAACATCTCAAGCCCTCGTTGAAACACTAAATACTATCTAAATAGGTATTACATTTGTATAAAATGACAAAAAAAAAAAAAATTAAAATCATAAGCATATTTATGAAATTTTTTATTTTAAATCCTTAGACTTCAGTTTGTTCTTTTTTTAAGTTACTCAATAATGGTTTAGTCAGAAGTTCTTTTGAGTTAAGTATATAAATAAATCTTGTACAGTAATAACTATAGTATGACTGTAGATTGTAATAGTTGTTAAAGTAATTTCTCCAATGGAATTATTTTATTGTTAACTAGATTTATGTATTTCGAATGTATGATATTTAAGTTTTTAAAATTGATAACCTTCAATATGTCTTCTGGAAATAAATTGCATATATATATGGTATATAACCTTTTTTTGATAATTGATACTTATAAAAAGCATATTTTTCATGGATTTACGCTAATGTTTAATATTGCTTTATTTAAACTATGACAATGATCCTGAGCATAAATTTAGATAAAAAAAATAGCTGTCTGTTAACATTAATTTTTAATATAATTATAATTGGTTCTCTAATTGACAATATAAACCCTACAATAACAGAAGATTACAATACTTATAGAAGGTAGACATTTGTGTAATTTCAAATAGTACAGTTAAAAACTTGTGTACATTTTTATTCAAAATCTAGTTTATTGTCGAGAAAACATAATTCTATTACCAAATGCATTAATTAAAACCTGTAGAATTAATATTTAAGGATTTTATATTTAAAGTATACAATTAAACATAACTTATTAAGTAAATACATGATATTTTATTTTTCTAATTAATAACACGTTAATTGTCGTACATGTGGTCAGTCGTTTGCATAACGAATCACATTTCATCCCATATCAATACATTGAACAAATTGTCTGATTGGTTGTAGATTTTTTGTCACCAGCCAAGTACGTAATCTAGTGCCTTTGATATGATGCCAGTCGATCTCTGTGGCACTGGAGCTGAAGGTATTGGTGTAGGGCAAAGTGATCTTGCCGTAGTTTGTCTAAAATAAAACAAACATGTTTATAATTATTTGAGTATAGTGCTGCGTTTTTATATGAAATAAAAGAGAATCAAAATAATAATCTATATAATTAAAATGAATGTTGCTAAACGCATAACTGGAGAGTGGCTCGACCAATTTGGTAAAGTTTTTGTTTTTATGTTCCTTAAATTCCACGGAAGGTTTTTATACTAAAAAAAAAAACTTAATAGACAGAACGAAGTCTGTCCGGGCAAGTAGTCTATATACTTAAATAAAAATGAATGTCGATAAGCCCATAACTCAAGAAAGGCTGAGCCAATTTGGCTAAGTTATTTTTTGTATGTTTCATGGCCAACGGAAGGTTAATACTGAAAAAATTAAAAAAAAATAAATTTTTATTATTAACTTTTGACAGATAACGGGGGACCTGATGCAGACGAGTCGGACATTGATTCTATTCTCAGCCAGGATTTCCAACTTGATCACCATCTAAAGTTGGTTACGCCGGGAGAGATAGCCCGGCAAATCAAATGCTTAGCGAACAACAAGGCTCCAGGTTACGACCTCATTGATAAGAGAGTCCTTGAAGAACTACCACGTAAAGGAATAGTCTACCTCACCATGCTGTTTAACGCCATCATGAGAGTGGGACACTTCCCAGAACTCTGGAAAGTCTCCCTGGTTACAATGATACAGGCGTGTGCAGACGCTATTACCGTGGGACTATTCACTACGAGTCACAATCTTTCTCTTTTTAACGTAAATATCTCTCTACCTTTCTCTCTCAACTTCTTAGGCATGTATATCCCATTCAAATTTCACGAAATTGTAACTAGAAACCGTTTTGGGAACGTCTTAAAAGTGATTATTGTAAACTACAATTTATTTAATTTGGTTCTTGTTTTGAATTAGTACGCATATTATTTTTTTATGGTTAGTTTTCCTAGCTTATTATACCATTTTGGAATCTTAGTTAGTTGCGCCAACTTTTGAAAAAACTTGCCATAGTAGTGTTCATAACTTTTTTTTACACCACGATGAGTTAAAGTTGACTGAAAGTAAAAATCTTGAAAAAATTTAGGGAAAGCAATAACTTTGACAAATTTTTATGAAAAAACTAGAGGCCTTCTGGAATTTTTAAGGATTGTGGTAGACAGCAATGCTATTCAGGTTGCCTATAAAAAGAAAAAAACAGAAATATTAAAAAAAATGTGGTCATGGTAGTGAAAATGATCATAAGAGGTCTAAATTTTTGAAGAATTTCGTTTTTTTCTTGTAACTTAAAAAAAAATGGAGATATATTTTTTTTCTTTTGTTTTCCCAAGTAGTCATGGGTAGGTCTATCTTCCGGTGTCGGCTTATCGTTGAGTTTTGGGACACCCTGTATACAACTAAAAATCTTGAATGTAACCACATTGTACTGCGTGCTCATTATGGATAAATAAATTACAAGTGTTGGTTTCATCATTTTGACTAAAAATATTCTTCTGATAATAAAGAGGAGATTAATATAGAAACAAAAAAAACACATCTTTTTTTTTGTTTCTTTGATATCTTTGTATGTATATCAAGTAAATATCTAAAACATTTATTTATTTATTTATACTTTATTTTATTATACTTGTAATACTACTATTTATTTATTTATACTAAACTAAAGCATAAAAATAATTGCAGCCAGTGAAGTACAATGGGCAGACATATGGCTAAATAGCCATTTCTTCGAGACAACCCAGCATTATTAGTAACTGGTGAAATTGGCCCTAATCTTTTCAATATAATTGAATGACTTGAATGAGGGTAAGTAGAATAACCAAAGCAACATAAAATTTTTATGGTTTCATCAAATTCACCAAAGATTACCTTTCTGTAACATTTCCTGGACTAGTAATACCCGTGCGGGGGGGTTCTCTACACTCCACAACACCCACCATAACACCTGGTAATACTTGTCTTCCATTGAGGGCTATGGCCCTCTCCTTCTCAGCCCTTGTTGCATACCTCACATGCGCCCAATTACCTTGTGTTGGATATTGTTTATCTGAAAATTGTTTATAACCCTCATGAAATCATCAAAATTTATTGAATTAAAAATAAATTAATTTGCATGAGAAACAGTATGTCTTTCATAAAAACAGCAGTGTATAAGGATTATATTCTCTCTTCTCTAAATTTCATATATCTATAATTATGTATAGCCACAAATTAACAATATAGGTAATAATTCTGTTTGCTAGCAAACGAAAAAAACTGACTTCAATTACATCGACAAATAATCCAACATAATAAGGGGCAGTTCAAGTATTACGTAACGCAATTAGGGGGGTAGGGGGGTCTTGTAAAACGTTACGATGCGTTACAGGGGGGAAGGGGTGGTCAAAAATCTTCAAATTTGCGTTACGTAATACTTGAACAACCCCTAAGATGAAAAAAAAAATCAAGTAAATACGCGCTATTAAAGATTACTCAAAAAGTTGTAATCAGATCTCGATCTAATTTAAACAAGACTACATGACAAGTATTAGCTTTTGATTAAAGTAAGAATCATCAATCGGTACAACAAGTAACGGTTTAATACAACATAGGTCAACGAATAAGTAGTCAAATATATATGCATTATTAGATGTAACTCTAAAAGTACTTGTCAGATCTCAAATAAATTTAAATGGGACCACATGACACGCAACACCTTCCAATTAAAACAAAATTGATTTAAATCGGTCCACCCAGTCAAAACTTGAGTTAACATACATTTAAAAAAAAATACAGTTGAATTGAGAACCTCCTCCTTTTTTGGAAGTCGGTTAATAAACTACTATAATATATTGTTCCAACCTTTACTCATTCTATTTGAATTTTTTTTTCTTTTCTTCATCTATAAAATAGATGATCTTAATTTTTTTCAAAAATTATACAACAAAAGCTTATTTACTTTACCTAGTATAGCACCACAGTTGCTAAATCTTGCTAAAACTGTATTAGCTGCATTAGGAGGGAAACCAAAAACTGTGACCCAGTACTCATCCTGCTCCTGGCAGCTGTCTTGCCACTGGTTCACTGACTGATTATTTACAGATATATTATTAACATACGAGTTTTGCATCATTGAGTTATTCCCGTACCCTATAAAACTATTTTCTTGAAAGAGTGATTTATTGACTGAAGGTTCGTTGCTCTTGATCGTATCAAATAAATCTTCTATAGGTGGTCCAGTCGTTTTGTTAGAGTATGATATATTCGGAGATGCGGGCATATTGGCAAATAGATTTTGTTGCTGATTATACAGAGCTTGCTGATGTACAGACATATTCTGTCGGTATACTTTCTGGTCTGGAGTTGAAGTTTGAGTTGGACTTGTGGGGGAACCTGGAAAATTAACACTCAATTACAAAATGAAAAGAACACGCTACAAATATAATATGATTTAAGTAGGTACTCACCAAAAGCTAAACTGCGTCCTTTTGTAGGTGATAAACTATTAGGCCGCGGAGATAAACTAGATAAAGTCGGCGGATTTAATTCTCCTAATAGAAAGGGCGGTAAATATCCCACGTTAGGACTTCCAGAAGGAGAATGAGTAGGGCTTCCTAAAGTCATAGGTTCCATTTTTAATAATCTTCGGTTCCTCTCTATACTGATGGATAATGTACCGACTTTTTGTATTCTTTTATTTGTTCTTCGAGTTCTTCGTTTTAATAAAACATTGATAAAACACTAAACAACTAATTCACCAGAACACCATCAGCAATCACGTAGGTATCAGAACAAATTTTGACAAGAGCCGTTATAATTGTCAAAAATCAAAATCAAAAAATATTCTGTAAGAAAAATCGGATACTCATCTAAAGCTGTTCTTAATAGATTGATTACTTTATCTGTGAACGAATGTTTATGATAGGTAATTAAATTGTCATATTTTGTGGAAGCTTTTTAGTTCTGTACTATATTGGTAGCATTGATTAAATTGTCAAAACAGCAGTCAAACAAACGAATATGGATTCTTCTGTGGCTGAAGAATCTGAAAATTTTGTAGCATATAATAAAAATGAATACAGCAAAACAATCTCTAATACTCCAACGAACATCTCAACTAGTAGTAGTAATATAGTGCATAAGTTATTTAATAGAGAGGTAAGTTTGAATTTACTTTGGAGCTTATATCTTGATTATCTTATTATTTTTGATTCCGTATCATAATAACTTACCTATGAGAATTGTTGAATTTAAAATTGACTTAACTCTTAATACAGAAATGTGTAATGGCATTAACGTAGTTATTAAGCCACTATTGTATATGCTAAAAGTTTTTTTTTTAAATTAAGTTTTATTCAGTCTTTAGTTGTGTTCCTAAAGAATAATTTTCTTTGCAGATATTTGGTAGTACCTCCAAAAAGCCAAATGAGAAGTCGAAGAGGGTGTTTGATAAAATCCCTCCTCGGTTGCGGTTTTGTCTCATGGATATAGTGCCCATCCAGTACTTAAGGGAACATGTATTTATGGGCTTTTCGCAATGTGGACAGTTTCTTCTTAGTTTTACTTATAGTTGTAACACCCAAGTGTATTTTCGGGAAAGCTCAAAATTTACGTAAGTATTAAAGAATAAATTTAATAGAAAATATCAATAATTATTAAAACAACAAAAATAAACATTATTCTGTCTACAAAACTCTTTATCTGTCTTTTTTATTATTGAGCCTGCTTACTTCTTATTACAGGCTACATTTTCTGTCTTGGGTGCCAGGGCGCATAGTTCGTCCAGTGCACAGTGTTCCTCTGTTTGGCGATGATGCCGTAGACAGTAAAGTGACAATATCTATTGCACAATGGAAACACAATCCTGGAGTTCTTGTGGTGTATGGTATTGCGTAAGTATGAAGATTTTAATTTAATTATAAAGGCAATGCAGGTTTATTAATATTTAAATATTTAACTGTTTTTGTTGTACTGTTTAAGTTTTAAACATAAGTGAATTATAACTTCATTGTTTTCTAATGTGTTGTTTATTGTTTTATTACAAAAAAAAATTGTATTGTTATTCTTCTTCTTTGAAGATTTTAATTTAATTATAAAGGCAATGCGGGTTTATTAATATTTAAATATTTAACTGTTTTTGTTGTACTGTTTAAGTTTTAAACATAAGTGAATTATAACTTCATTGTTTTCTAATGTGTTGTTTATTGTTTTATTACAAAAAAAAAATGTATTGTTATTACATTGAGTAATTAATGTACATACGTTAATAGACTAGTCATTCATTCCCACATTAAGATTATCACACACATTTAAGATCATAAATCATATCTAAGACTTAACAAAATTTAAGTTTACTAAGACACAGCATGAATTCTATTGTTATGATATTAAAAATAGTTTGAAAAAAAAAATCTATCAAGTGTTTTGATAATCATGTTCCGGAAGTTACTAGTATCATTGAAATATAATGAAGCTATATTATTACTAATATTATAAAGAGGTAAAGTTTCTAACTTTGTTTGTTCGTAGGGGGTAATCTTCGCAAATACTGATCCGATCATGAAAATCCTTACACTAACAGAAAGTTACACTATTCAGGATTGACATATCTATATTGACATAGCTATATTTGATTGTTTATTGAACAAAATTTTCAGTGAAAAATAATAGTATACTAGCGGACCCGCCAGATGTTGTCCTGCCCGGAAAACAGTAACCAAATTTGATTGCTTACTTACCGATAGCTGCGCCACCTACCGGGTCCAATTGAGATAAAAACTACCCTGACTCCCAAGTTAGACCAAATTATAGATGGTTACAAAATTTGATACAAAGTGGTTCAATAGTTTCGGAGCTACATACCGATAGCAGCGTCACCTACTGGGTCCAATTGAGATAAAAAGTATCCAATGTCCGTTTCCTGGTTCTAAGCTACCTCCATTCCAATTTTCAGCCAAATTGGTTCAGCCGTTCTTGAGTTATAAATAGTGTAACTAACACGATTACACTACTTTCTTTTATATATATATATATATATATATATATATATATATATATAGATGTAAATCAAGTCGGAGAAATGGGAGCGTGATGAAAACTTAACTGTATATTTGCATCACAAAAATAATTAACGCTCAACGAAGTGGGCATGGGTCGGCTAGTGTTTAATAAATATGTATATATTTTTTAGAGATTCCTGTTCGGAAAGATCTTACCTCAGTGTTGTTGGAGTACCTCGATTAGGATGTAGACAATGCTCAGCTATTTCCAGAGACGAAGGTGAGTTATGCTAAATAATGTGCTAAAGTGACAATATTATAACACAGTGACAATT
Organism: Melitaea athalia; assembly: GCA_905220545.2. NCBI lineage: Eukaryota > Metazoa > Arthropoda > Insecta > Lepidoptera > Nymphalidae > Melitaea > Melitaea athalia. Next base: position 20,181,521 of record HG992180.1, read on the forward strand.
GCGTTATGGTTTCAATCCCTGCTCCTGATATATTCGAGAGTTCTATGAGTTCACAAAAGTAACTTTATATAATATGTTATACGTAAAGAATTTAATATTTTTATTAATGTTATGTTGTGTTTTGTTTTGTTTTAGTATTGTTGTTCATGTTTAGCTAATTCCCATTTTTATGTTGTGGATTTTGTATGTTAATTTTTTCTGGTTTTTCCTTTTGCTGTCTAATGAATTGGGTTCTGCCTGTAATATTAGATGTAAGGAATAAATAAATAAAAATATATTTAACCAAGCCATACATTAGTTTATGTTTTGTTTCTAAACCCGCCACTCAGGGTTCTCATCCTACTGATCTCTGTTGAGTGGGATGTGTTTTCTTATATATTTATTTATGTGAGAATTTTTATTTGTTACAGATGACTTAAATTGGAGTAAACGTTGTTTAGAACATAGTTTTGCTATACACACAAGGTTTTTCTGTACGTCCGATTCTAGTATGTATGAGCCAGTCGTCCAATTAGCATACTCAAATCAAATTATAATTTACACAGATTTCATACATATATTAGAAATAGATTACATTAAACCTGACCAGGACAGAACGGAACCACCAGATGAAAGCAAATTTTCATTAGATAGGGAAGAAATAAATTCAATAGACACTAATCCTAGTACGCCAGCTTCAGATGTTTCTGCACCCTTCCAGTCGCCTAAATATCAGAACAATGTTGTTCAAAACATTTTAGCTGACTTTTCCGACCTGGAAGTCGAACCGTACCAAATGTCCAAGCCGGTTCAGTTGCCAGATGTTATGGGACAAGAGCTCTGCATTCAGGCATCATCTATATCCCATAATTTAATGGAAGAGTGGGAAGGTCCGTCGCCATCAATTAGAACATTAATCAGCCCACCATTAAGATCTCCTAGACGAAGACCCGCCGAAAGTATGTCCAGGTTTAACGAAACGCATAGAATTATAGCCGAAAAAACTTATGAATTCGTTGAAGAAGCAGAAACGAAATGCGAAAAACTCAGTATGTTTAGGAAGAGGCGTTTAGCTGATAAGAAATACGAGTTTTCGGAAGACAACAATGAAAATATAGTTCCTTTTAGAGTATTAAGGAGCAATAGGAAGTATTACACGGGGTCTACCAGTAAAAATCAATCGAAAAGGGCGAAATCACCGCCCGTTGAAAGTGTGGTTTTGAGAGCTCACAATCAGATCAGTAGACCGCCATCGCCAACGACTAGTTTAGATCTTAAGAATCCAGGACTTTCGTCGCTCGAATCTGATAGAAATAGTGAATCGGAATACAGAATTATGGAGATGTTAGACGATGGCTCCCTTAAAACAGTATCAGTGCACGATAACACGTCGAAAACATTGTCAGATTGTCCAGTTAGTCCTCAAGATCCGTATTTAGTACATTCGGGCAATTCCAAATGTAGTAAATTCTTTACGCGGTATTTTCTGGAAAGCGACGATGAAATTACATCAGTTATTACCGATTCAGAAGGTAAGGATTATGTGTTACTACTATTAAAAAAAACGAGTGTGCTATAGACCGCACGACTGAAATAAAATTTCTGCACAATAGACCTGCACTGTGTCTTAGATATACGAAACGTAACTAGCTATGAGAGAAAGAAATAGTCCCCGTGAAATAGGACCAATTCTGTCATACAACTTGCCAAACTTTAACCGTTTACGCAGCGGAAGCTCTCAAAAGGAAAAAAACCCGATTCATTCCGAAAACCTTCTTGAAACTGAAAGAATTTTTCAAATCGGACCAGTAGATCCTGAGATTAGCGCGTTCAAACAAACAATCAAACAAACAAACTCTTCGGCTTTATTATATTAGTATAGATAATTTACTTATTATTATTAACCGGGCTATATAATCGTTCCAGACGACTGCATCTCGGGCTACCACGTGGCGCTGCCGCTGAGCGCGCAGGGCGCGGGGCAGGCGCTGCAGGGGCTGGGCGCGGGCGCGTGGGAGCGGCGCGGGGCGGGCGGCGGCGGGGGGCGGGCCCCGCAGGAGCCGGGCGCGGGCGCGTGGGAGCGGCGCGGGGCGGGCGGGGGCGGGGGGCGGGCCCCGCAGGAGCCGGGCGCGGGCGCGTGGGAGCGGCGCGGGGCGGGCGGGGGCGGGGGGCGGGCCCCGCAGGAGCCGGGCGCGGGCGCGTGGGAGCGGCGCGGGGCGGGCGGGGGCGGCGGGCGGGCCCTGCGCGCCACGCAGCGCTCGCTCGACACCGAGCTGCTGTGCAACGAGGTGTGCGGCCGCCTGTGCCGGCTGCAGGGCAAGCACTTCGTCTACTGCTTCGACTGGGGCTGCCACGTCATCGACGTCTGCCACTCCAGCGGCTGCCTCTCGGGGGTCGGTCGCCTTCTTACTTCCACATGGTTTTCTTTTTCTTTTTTATACAACTAGCTCGGCAAATGATCGTATGGTTCACCTGATGGTAAGCGATTACTGTAACTTATAGACTTCTGCAACACCAGAAGCATCGCAAATGCGTTACCGAATCTACTCTCCAATTCCTCTCAGGTCTACGATGTTTATGTATCCCCGCCTCCCTTTAACTGTCATGGTATCTTGATACCTTTTTTTTTGTAAAATCGTAGTCGTGAATTATTTTTTTATAATGTTTGCATACTCATCTATTTAAACATAAGATTTGTGTGTTTTTAACTAGATATTACCTAGTAAATAGAGTACATAAATGCGCTATCGCTATATGTTTTTTTAGTAAAAACAACTTGTGAGTTGTGGTTAGAACCTCTGTTGGCGAAAGCTGTTCCTTCTCGATAGCTGTTGGAGTACACCAGGGCTCGGTTCTTAGCCCGTTCCTATTCAATATAGTTCTGGACGTTGTCTCGGCATGTATCCAGGACCAGCTTCCATGACTAATAATAATTATATGCCGATGATATATAGTGCTTATTGATGAGAGCAGATGGGAGCTGTAGCGTCGAATGAACCTGAAGGATACGCTTGAAAAACGTGGTCTCAAACTAAATGTGACAAAGACCGAGTACATGACTTGCGGAAGTCCGGACTTTAGCACAATTCAAATAGGGCAATGAACAAGCCGTTAAGTCTGAGAAATTCAGGTACTTTGGATCCATTTTGCAGGAATCTGGAAATATCGATCATGATGTCCAAGCTCGGATAAGCGCTGCTTGGGCGAAGTGACGCAAGGTCAAAGGTGTGGTCTGTGATCGCCGAATACCTACCGATCAAGCTCAAGGGACATATACAAAAGCATCATTCGACTGGTCCTCTTATATGGAAGCGAGTGCTAGCCAGCACTGTCTTGGCACACTCAAGAGCTTCATGTTATGGAAATGGAGATGCTGCGATGGAGGTGTGGCGTAACGCGAGACGACCGCATTCGCAACTCGTTTATCCGAGGCAGTGTCGGGGGTCCGTGATATAGCTGATAAACTCCAAGAGCGGCGTCTGGGGTGGTTAGCAATGTGGTGCGTCGGTCTAACGACTACGTAGGAAGAAGGTGCCTTGACATGTCTGTCCCTGGAATTAGACCTCTCGGACGTCGAAGAAAGCGATGATTAGATGTTATGAACCAGAACATGACAGCCCATGGTCTAATCTAGAACGATGCAAAAGATCGCGCAAATTGGAGAAGCTTTAGTGGGAAGGCAGACCCTGGCAATGAAAACTGGGATTAGTAATGCCAAACAGAAGAAGAACTAGTCTAAAAACTATATTTGAGCAACACGGTAAGGAAAAGCGTCTAGAGAGAATATTTAATCTGCCAATCCTAAATCAAGCAGAATACCAATGAGGCATTTGTCTTATAATTGTATAAGTAGTTACAGTGCCTATATAAAACTCATTTTTAAGTTTACTATTTTAGTAATGTTGTAAGCAGGCATCAGTGCCTTTTCCACATATATTTGAGGATTAAATAAAAACAGAAAATAAGACGTGTTGACTTACAGCTGTGCGCGATGTGGCTGTGGGCGACCGAGGACACGGCTCTACTGCAGTGTGAGGCGTGCAAGGACGCGTCGGCCGGCTGTCTGCAGCACCGCCAGCAGTACGCCGCGCAGGTACGCACACTCCCACTCGCTCGCAGATTCCCGCTCGTACACCCCCACTTTCCCACTCGTACACCCCCACTTTCCCACTCGTACACCCCCACTTTCCCACTCGTACACCCCTACTTTCCCACTCACATCCCCACTCGCTCGCAAACTCCCACTCGCTCGCAGATTCCAATCGTACAACCCCACTTTCCCACTCGTACACCCCCACTTTCCCACTCTCACATCCCCACTCATTGCAAACTCCCACTCACTTGCTCGCAGATTCCTACTCGTACAACCCCACTTTCCCACTCGTCCACCCCCACTTTCTCACTCGTACACCCCCACTTTCCCACTCTCACATCCCCACTTTCCCACTCTCACATCCCCACTCACTCGCAAACTCCCACTCACTCGCTTGCAGATTCCCACTCGTACAACCCCACTTTCCCACTCGTACACTCCCACTCGTACACCCCCACTTTCCCACTCTCACATCCCCACTCACTCGCAAACTCCCACTCGCTCGCAGATTCCCACTCGTACAACCCCACTTTCCCACTCGTACACTCCCACTCGTACACCCCCACTTTCCCACTCACATCCCCACTCACTCGCAAACTCCCACTCACTCGCTCACACATTCCCACTTGTACACTCCCACTCACTAAGACATACCACACCCAGACAAAAAACAAATATTTGTAAAGTGTTAACCTGCCTGAGAAATATTAATGTATGTGGAATATATTGTGTTTTTTTTAAACAAGGTATTTGTTTCAGTGTCTTTTCGTCTGGGATCTCGTGACCGGCGTTTATAGGACTGAAAGAGTGGCCATGACTGAGGATTCCAGTCAGGAAGGGACTAGAGGTATTTTTATTGGTTTTCAATTATATCTTTGAATTTAAATCAATCAACTCCGCCAGTAACACATTACTTCGACTAGTCAATAGACACTGCGTTCTAATTTAATTTGATCTAATTTATCTTTATTCCTCATGTATTGTAGGTATATTACATGTAAGTGAATATTGCCTATTGATATGTAAACAAATTCGAATCGTCATTTTACAAATTAAATTTTTTATTACCGCTAAATGTGAGGCTACCACACTGAATGAACAATAAAATAGTCATTTTTTGTGATGCCATGTCCTCTCCTTAGTGTCGGGGGTGGAGCGAGCGCGCGAGCTTGCAAAACGTCTGGGAGCCGTGAGCGCGCCCGCTAACGACAATCGCCTACTAACCACGCTCACTGGTACGTAACACCACCATCACTTAAGACCTCCAATTCCAAGGTGCCAACCCTGTACTACATATACTAGATGTCCGATAGTAACACTATGTAGGAGTCTCCGATAGGCGCCGTCCCTATTAATGATGCTATGTGCGCGGCAACTCTGTGACAAATGACGTATCAGGATTTGATATTTTTGGGATAGTGATAGTTAAACTTTAAGAAACTAATTTTGCTCATCTTTAATTCGTAATTCAAATTTAAAAAAAGGTGCTTGCAAACTAAAAAAAAAAACGACTTCAATCGACATCGACAAGTAATATAACGTAGGTAAGAAGAAAAAATAGTCTAAGTAGAGCTTTATTAGAGAAAACTCTCTCATTTTAAATGGGAAAGCCTGACAAACAGCACATTTCAATTAAAAATAATAATGGAAATCACACATAAAAAATGCAGTCGAATTGATAACCCACTCCTGTTTTTGAAGTCGGTTAAATAAGATGTAAAAACTATTCATAGTTTTCACACAACATTATTGGTTTAAAAACTTTTTTTTGCGTCAGCTAAAGTTGCCACATATAGCGACTAATATTGTTATGTTTTTGATTTAGGATAATTTTGTTCATAATTTAATTTATTTGTTTTAATGCTAGGTAAATCGTTAAAAAGACTGACAGACTTTGACAACTGCGTCGAGATCACCAAGAATCATCCTGACAGCTCAGAATCCGAATCGGAATCGTCCGAGGAAGACAGCGATTACGACTGATTTTATACCACCTTGTATAACATTAATTAGTACATACTTGTACATAACTACTTTGATTAGCACACCTGTTCCGTAGATTTCTCAGCAAAAAAAAATTTTGTAAAATTGACTTATTTCGCCTGTATTGATCGAAATATAATTGTCAAAATTTGGACTAAAATTAAAAAAAAAAAACGGTCTTTAATATTAACAATACGCTAATAATAATTCTTTAACATCGTTTTATGATGAATTTTGAGTTATCATTATTATATTTCGATTTTCAACAGGTAATTAGTACTGGTATACTGGTACGAAACCTTCTCATTATTAAGATAATGTTAACGCACATATTTTCATAGAGACATCAGTAAATAAAATAAAAAATTTAATTTTGTATTAAATTGTGTTACCGTCAAATCTGAAAAGTCTAATTATTGTATTAATACACTTTCTAGTCTATTGCTTTCTATTTTAAATATAATGAAGAATTTTAAACCGTTCGTTGTAAATGATATACAATAAAATCTCGTATGGTATCATTGATATTACAAGTGTCATTTTGCATTATTAAATGTATTTTAATGTGTGTTAGCGAAAATGTTGTATGAAAGGCCCACAGAGCACGTAAGTGTAGGAACTGGCTCTTTTCCAGAAATATAATTTCAAAAGGTATATATCGATTATACGATTGATTTAGATAATTAAATAAGTCTAAAAAACGTTTTATTCAGGAAATTGTAGAAAAAAAAATTATAACGCGGCTGTATATAAATACATTGTGTACTTTACAATAATCATAAATATAGGTTTATTTCAATATAATTTGTATGAAATAGAACAAAATGCAATTAAAAGGATTGATGATACTAAAACCAATAATATCAAATTTTTTTTATAATTTTTTGTGCCAATTCAGTTGAAATAAACATAATTCAAGTGACCATTACTTGATAACGTTTAAAAATGTTATAAAAATAACTGAAGGAAGAAAACATTAAATCTTTTACGAATTTTGAGTATAAAAAAATATAAGTATGCAAATATGTGGAGATATTATAGATTTTAATGAATGTAATTGAATTACCTTTAATAAAATAAGTCTAAAATTATATCATTCATAAAATTCTGTTCCGATGATAGCTCATTGTAATGGTTGTGATAGAGTGGAAGTTAGGATTCGTTTTAAGGGAAGTGTCTGTTGTTTCTTTTTTATTCTCAATAAGCTGACTACTATTCTGGTATTAATATTTATAATATTCGTAACTGTGTCTACGTGTATCTGTTATGTGTACATTATTCCACTATTTGAATACGTAATTAGATAGCAATCTAAAATTAAAATTGTACATAATATGTTTTTAGAATGTTAATGAAATAAACAATTTTATATTTTTATCTATGTTTAGTATTATGGTAAAGTGAAGATTAAGTTGAGAATTATAGAGGAGAGCTAATCGATATCAAGTTGCTAAACCTTTGTCTTTTCTGAATAGTTGACAATGTACCTACTGCTACGTTTTATAAGCAAATGACGTCACAATAAAAAAATGGCAATTTACTCTCGTCTATAATATCTGTATAACGAGTCGACTTTTTTTGATTAAGGGTTTGTTTCAAAAGTTGCTGAGAAAGGTAACTGACATAGGAGTATCCAAAATATAAAAATATATATATTTTTTTTTTCATCTACCAATGTCAGCTTGTATGTCAGATATTTACATTCGCAATCTGTAAATTTTGTTGTAAGTTTTTTATGGACAAACCCTAATTGCCTATTTTATGTCTTGCGGATAAAGCTTATCAGTAATTTAGGTTTTTTGTAAACTTTTACAGCAACCAGTGAAATATGCCATAAGTGTACGTACTACTGTGTAAGTGTTATACTGTCACTTTGATCACAAGAACTAAACTGAAGTATCACAAAAGGTATATTGCATTTAATAAAATAGTGCCCGATATGGGGTACTATCAAGAACTTGCCATCAAAATGTACTTTAGCTAGATATGGAAAAAATAAACAATAAAAAAAATAAAATCCCTTTTTATTCTCACCATCGTCCAAATGTTCACAACCAAAACCGTAATCACTTATTTTATTTTAGCAAAATATACACGACACTGTAAATTCTCTAACTTATTGATGCTTTTCTTACGATATTAGTTTAGCTCTTAAGATTTCATTTATTCCATTTATTTCTTTATGTGTCATACATACAGCTACTCAACTATTTCTTTTAAAATCTATAATAAGTCCATTACAGTGGCGTAGCGTGGTTAGGCGTGGAGCGGGGCGGAAGAAAATTTTGCCGACCCTTTTTATTTAGGTATTTCAATTAATGTATATTAAACATTACATACATTATTATAGAGAACTTTTCGGCAAGAACAGTTGTCATTATTTTGCATTGTACAAGTTATATTTTAAATTAAAAAAAATTATAAAGCTTACATCCTGTTTGTAATAGAAGTCATTCTCGCTGATTATTAGTCATGAACGGGGAATTCCCACAAGTATAGAATCACTACAAAATATCATTCAAAGAAGAGATTCCCCGACTTCGCCACAAAATAAGTAATGAAAAATTCCGTGCTCCTTTCAATCGGTCTGATTTTATAGTTGCGATAAAAATAATATAAAATGGTTCAAATATTTATAAAATATTTTTATTATTTAAGTATCGTTAAATTTTGCCGCCCCTGCCGCTCCCGCTACGCTACGCCACTGGTCCATTACAAATGGCATGTTGAACATACAATGTACCTATATATTACAACATTGACAACTCACAATAACTGAAATAAATATTAACACTATCATGTTTATAATGGGATAAGATAGTCAAAAAATTGCTATGCTTAAATTTCGGATAAGTTAATAATGGATAAGTCCTGTCATTTGTTAAACCGTCTGCTCCATTTTCACAGAACGAACAGATATTTAAATTTTAATTGCACATTTCGCAATGCGTTGGAGGAAATAGGGGAGGAACTACTTCTTAATAAGTGTACCTTGAGGTTTTTTGTTTTTTTTTATTTAAATATTTATGAGTGTGACACCATACATTTAGGTCCTTTTTGTTGCCAATTAAAAGCACAGGCTTTTCTGCAGCCGCCTTGCGCAATATAATTATGATTATTTAGGCTTTATCTTAAATGCTAGCAAAGCTATGGATAAATAGCAAGTTTAGTATAGTACTAGAGTTTGGTATTGAGAGTTAAAAAGTTATTATTAACATTTGGGTTAAAGTAATTGATATAATTATAGTACATTTTATATAACACAAATCTGATGAACATTATGTCATATTACTTATGATTATTTACGATTTAAATATATTTAACACAGACACATTCATATTTCTAAACTAAGTGCACAGAACAAGAACTATTTTATTAAATTTTACAGATGTATGGTAGTCTATTTTTTCTATATGACATCACTCAAATTCTCATAAAAATCTATGTGAATAATTAAATTTAACATCTTAATATGTATGATGAGCACAGTAATTTTAAACTAAAATGTATCAAGTGATATTACTCTTAATTTACAGTCATAACTGTCTATTATATGTGTATTTATTATTTTATTTATTTATTATATATTATATGTGTGTTGTGTGGCTACGGCACTAAAGAATGTAGCCACCCCCTCTCTTCCCGTGGGTGTCGTAAGAGGCAACTAAGGGATAACACAGTTCCACTACCACCTTGGAACTTAAAAAGCCGACAGATGGCGGGATAACCATCCATGCTGGCTTTGAAATACACAGGCCAAAAACGGGCAGCAGCGTCTTCGGTGCGACAAAGCCAGCCCTGCGGTCACCAACCCGCCTGCCCAGCGTGGTGACTATGGGCAAAACACATGAGTTCGCGTCATAATGTCGGGCGCGAACTTGTGGAGGCCTATGTCCAACAGTGGACTGTGATAGGCTGTAGTGGTAGTGGTATATGTGTATTTTACAAATTTCTGTAATTATAAAACATTAGATGTTGTAACACACGAGATTTAATTAAATTTAAGTGAAATATGATTTACGCTAAGCAACTAAATTTGATTGAAATTATATAATTATTATATTAAAAATTAATTCTGATATAAAATCCTGTAGAGGCCAATATTGTAAAAACAAATAAATCAATACAAATTAAGAAAATTTTTGCAATTAAAATGATCAAATTTTGTGCTAGTTAAAGAACAACACAAAATAATGTTAAAGTTACTGGTTCACTGTCTTGTATTTATAGAAGCCGATTAAGCAATTCCAAGAATCGGTTAGTGTTTGGTCACAATCCAAATGCGTCTTCACACTCTGTTTCCTGTTCCTGCTCCGTGACAGGTTGAAGGTGTCCGCATTCCTCGATCATGCAATCGAGACTTAACCTTTCGATATCATCCCATGACAACTTGTTGAATTTTTCTTCAACTATTTTTAACAAACGATTTGCTGCACTTCTAGCCTCCGTCTCTGACATGCCATGTTTTTTGAAATATTTCGTGGATACTTCTAAGAGGCCCTCAGGTTTCTTAACAACTAGGTTTAACTTTGTACCGTTTTTGATTTGTGGGTAAGATTGTACTGTTTGATCGTCTGCTAGAGTTCGGCCTAGAAGTAAGAGTTTCTGTTCCGATATGGGTATCCTTAGCGTTGTCGCAATGTGTGATTTGATTTCTGATATTTTTGTTGATGGTTGAACCTTAAACGAATATACACAGACATTTATTAATTAATTTTAGTAACGCTGTGGTTACAATTCGTAAATAGATAACGAACCTGTAAACTACATTCGCCGCCTTGTAACTGCTTTACAATAATATTCATGATTCCTGGACCCTTAATATTTCCTTATTTAGTTATATGAAACAAAATTTATACAATATTACTTATTATGAGTTTGTTTAAACAATTAGACAATAATATGTGACCATTGATAAATGTCATTATTTGATACTGACAAAAGACTTTGACAGCTTCAATTTGAAGGTTGGTTACGCCGTGGTTGCACAGTGCGTTTTCGAATTACAGAGCATAATGCGACTCAGTGGCGCACAATACTAAACCACTGAGCCACCACTGAGTTGGTATCCATTGCAAGCACTCACACGGAAGCCCTACTTTTGAGAGTGCTCGTTGTGTGAAGCGTTGCTGTAACTTTGGAACTTTCAACGTTGAGCATTGAGCATTATACCGCATAATGCGCTTTAGTGCTGATATTGGAAAACGCACACAGACTAGTGACTATTGGGAGACAGTCCTAGTTTTCCAATTACAGAGCATAATAATGGTATAATATGGCTTAGTGGCGCACAATACCGAACTGTGCTAAATGCTTAATTGGAATGTGAATTTTTTCAAGTGCACCAGCGGAATGTGCTTAATTCAATGTTGAAAAAAATCATACACAGAAACCTCATCAATGTATTTAAATAAAGTGATATATAATAATAATAATTGGTCAAAAACTATTTACGGTTATTTTAAGTAACTTGTATTTTGATTATTTCATTATCAATATTTTATTTTAATTTTTTCACTAATTTATTAAATGAGTTCTACAAGAATTATATACTTTTTAATGGAATCATCTTACCCAGGTGATAATTAATTATAATAGAGATCGTAGAATAGTAATATTCAGAGAATTGTTCCCAATACACAAGGTGCAAAAGTTCAAAATAATATTTTACAGGTTGTTTGGAAGGTGAGTAGCCATACGAAAATGGTGGATAGGTGAAGGTGTTGGCTACTTATTGCGCCTAATTAAATAACATTTGCCCCAAGTTTAATGAGTAACTCTCTTTTCACTTTTTTTCTAGAAAATCCCCATTTTTTTGATAAAATTTTTAATATTTTTGTTATTAATAATTGAAATGTCAAAAAAATGATTTAACAATAATAATTTGATTTCATACAAACAATTTACAAAGAAATAACAATGACGTGTTAAACTTCCAGAAATCGAGTAGAAAAAAAATGTAACCTCAACTTTAGAAGGCAAAAGTAATAAAAAAATATGAAGTTTGGGATTTCAAAATGTTTTTATGAACTTCTCTAATTAGTACTCTTTTGATCGGTATGCAGCATGTAAATAGTAAATAATCAGTCAACTTAGCAAAAAAAAACCAGTTTGTCTTCAAGGATGCATTAAAAAGGTGACGAGTAGAGCAGGTCAAATCTTTTGTTTAACAAAAAAGTGCGATAGGTTTAGCTGTGGCTGTGTTGAATTAACTAATACAGCTACATCTATTGCACTTTTTTGTCTTTTTGTGATAAATAAAAATCAGTTTTTTTTAATCATTTATGATAAATCTTGTTCAATTTGATGTCCATTATTTCTAATACATGTGTAACATATCTTAATATTTAAATCTTAATAATTAAAATATTTTTTTTATTTTAACAAAATACATGTGAAAATATAAAAAAAAACTTTAACGTTTTAATTTTTTTTTTTTGCATATTATAATAAACTTTTAAGTACAACAAAATCTTAATCATAAACTTAATATAAAGTACTAGCTTCTGCGCGCGACTTCGTCGGCGTGGACTCCGCTCCTGTTGGTCTTAGCGTGATGACACATAGCCTATAGCCTTCCTCGATAAATGGGCTATCTAACACTGAAAGAATTTTTCAAATCGGCCCAGTAGTTCCAGAGATTACCGCGTTCAAACAAACAAACAAATAAACAAACAAACAAACAAACAACCAAACAAACAAACAAACAAACTCTTCAGCTTTATATATTAGTATAGATTGGTTATGGCATGTAAAAATAATTTTTTGACGTTTAATAAATCGATGGACGCCGGCGGCATGAGGAGGCATGTACACGAGTGCGCGAGGATGACTCATTGTAGCGACGCTCATTGTACGCTTGCTCCGCGCGCATCTATGTGCGTTTTCCAATATCAGTACTAAAGCGCATTATGCGGTATAATGCTCAATGCTCAACGTTGAAAGTTCCAAAGCTACAGCAACGCTTCACAACTCACACGGCGACAACTTCACAACGAGCACTCTCAAAAGTAGGGCTTCCGTGTGAGTGCTTGCCATGGATACCAACTCAGTGGTGGCTCAGTGGTTTAGTATTGTGCGCCACTGAGTCGCATTATGCTCTGTAATTGGAAAACGCACTAAATCTCTTCCATTCGATTGGCTGACGTACCTATACGTCAGAGTTGTCAGAGAGATGTTTTGTTATGACGTTGTCACGTTAAACTATCGTCCGTAAACCAACTTTACAGACAACCAATTTTTTTTTAGGTACAACGAACTCCTTTACATTAATTTTTGGTAGTTTAATCATAATCAGACTCTTCGCTGTCAGTACGATTTTTTAACAGTTTTTCTAGAAGCTCACATTTCAATTTTTCTATATTTAACCAGTCTTTGTGCTTCTTTTCATTAAACTTTTGTTTTTCACTCGCAAAATCTCTTTCAACTTGCATAATTTCTGTTTCACGAACATTGATTGCTTTTTTCTTTGACTCCATTTCTCTCTTTCAATTCTAAATATTAAATCATTTTTTCATATCTAGCCTTCTGGTTTTCTTCAATGTTTTGTAAAAGTTCCGTAATATGAATACATTGCAGCCATTGATGTATAAAACCATCATGGGTTTTATACATCAATGATTGCAGCTGGTTTCTTTCATCTCGCAAAGCAGTACTTTTGAATGTGCTCGATTTTGCGAAGCGTTGCTGTAGTTGAAACATTCTACGTTGAGCATTATGCCGCATAATGCGCTTTAGTGCTGTAATTTGAAAACTATAGGAAGTTGCATGTGCTCGATTGTGCGAAGCATTGCTGTAGTTAATACATTCAACGTTGAGCATTATGCTGCATAATGTGCTTTAGTGCTGTGATTGGAAAAATAGGATTATTATCAAAGAAAAATAATTCGAACAAGATTTTAGCTGTTTAGCATATAATTTTTTTATTCGTATCTAAGTACAATAAACTATAGGACATAGGTATAATAAATTTGTATAATTATGTGATTGAAGTTTTATTGCTGGTTGATAAAAAAAGACAATATACTTCATATTGATCTCTCTTCTGCTCGCGACTTCGTCCACGTGGACGAATTCTATCATAAAACGTGAAAAAATTCTATCGTACATGATTCTTTCGAAACTAACTGTTTACGCAGCGCACGCAGCGGAAGCTCTCAAAATACCCCGATTTTGAAACATTCTTCATTGGTGCTCCCCTCCTAGCCTCTTAGCCTCTGGTCTTAGCGTGATGATATATAGCCTATAGCCTTCCTCGATAAATAGGCTATCTAACACTGGAAGAATTTTTGAAATCGAACCATCAGTTCCTGAGATTAGCGCATTCAAACAAACAAACAAATTCTTCAGCTTTATAATATTTAATAATATTAGTAAATATTATTAAATATAAAAATATAGATAAACAACAAATGTCACATATGTATACTTTTTTCTTCAAATCAGTCTTTTCTTTCTCTCTAATTTGACCTATATAGTTAATATTTACATATTGGAATATTTGGTTGTACTTATATAAACATATTAATATGAAAATATTTTTTTTTTACAAAATAAAAGTATGTTAAAATAATAGGTACTATAGGCCATCTAGATTTTTAACTCGATGAAGTAAAAAAATAAAACAGTATATTGACATTTTTCCTTGTCGTTATTACTAATAAATAAAATTAATTACCAAGGTGATAAATACTTGCTATCTGTTAAAACACCTTTGATAACTCACAAACAAATATTAACAACAATATTACGAATTCAAATAGGTATGAGTGAACAAAATGAAAATGTTAAAGATAAACTCATTACGTTTGGCGGTGCAAAAGTTATGTCTGTCTACGTTTGTGAAGTTGAAGGTATTCATCTATAAATATTTTATGTGAAATAATAAACTGTAGCAAATATAAAAATATTACTTAGATACATATAGGTAGGTACTTTAATAAATGAAAAAATAAGAAAATCATCTATTTTCTTAACGTATCAAAAGTCGAAAAATGTAAAACAAATTCTTTTAATACTCCTTGATATAGTTTTATTTCATAAAACAACAATAAATATATTTAATAATATTTTCACTTTATAAAATTTTATTGAATATAGGTAAACATTTTTAGCACTTGATATTAAAATTAAACTTTTTGTATAATTAATTAATTATTGTCTTTTAGCAGAAGTGAAATTAAAATAATTATGAAATTTTCCTAAGAAAAGCTGATTTAATCACTTTAATATACGAAGTTATTAAAAAAAACCGAAAAAAGCGCCCTCTATTACTGTAGAACAAAATTATAATTATTGTCATTGACTTTTGGATAGGTTTTGCCCGGACGGATCCGTAGCCTAGGAAACGGGTGTAGCTACAACAACACTGTGCAAGTTACATAAAAATCTTGTTGAATCCTTGAGAAACTATAAATTCACATTTATTCTTAAATTTATTGTATAGAACATTTTATTTGAGGTGTCTAGCGTAAATGGTTAAAGTGATGAGTTTTTTGACAGATTAGAATGGCTGGCAGGTGGGATATTATTTTAATTTTAATAATTTTTAATTTAAAGAAGAACAAGAAATATGTTATGTGTATTTGTTAAGACTTGATTTAGAGCGTAAACCGTGCTGCTTCTAAAGTAGGGAATGGTTTAAAACGTTCCCCTCTTTTCCATACCATATCAAGACGAAAAAGCGATCGCCTATCAATTTTATCATAGGTAGTCGGGATAGGAGGGTAAACGGTGCCTGGTACGACCACCCACTCATTTACCTCCCAAAACGCCAACGACATTGTCTCCCTAATGTTATTGATAATGAGTAGCTTCAAACTAATATGAATAGATTAACTACAATATCAGCTGATATTAGCACACATATTTTCAATTTAGCAAAAAAATAAGCTGACATGTCTACTAACTTATTTTCTTACAAACAAAATAAATCAATAAACTTACAAAGTACAAAACACCCAATAAATAAAAAAAAACTAATTTAAATATTTACTTTAAACAAATAATGCTATTATTAATACAAGGATACAAATAATAAACAACTTTTATTCACAAAAACAAAATATCACTTATAATGTACATTAATTTACTTATACCACAACACATAAGTAATATAACTGCCAATTTATCTATACTGGGGTAATATTGTGCAGCCATGCATATTACACGAATGGCAGGTGATGTCAACCATGCGTAACACACCTGCACACCCCCACTGACTGTATCACAAAGCTAACACACAAACAAGCCATCAGCCGAATAAAATGACAAAACTATACTATCTGTACCTTGGAAACAGTTGTTTGATCAATACGAAGCACTGAACGCCAGTGGATACTTTTAATAATGTGCTACATGAGTGCGAGTGTGCTTCTGTTTTATGTTGTTTAATATTATTTGTGTAAAATGTCCGAGATGGGATTTGAGAACGTGTTTTACCTGGAGAGTGAGTATAGACTAGAGGGACGAGTGAAGGTGCGGAGGGACGTTGTTGCCAGGTTACACCCCAGATACTCCGCACCGGAGCTTGAAACAGATCAATAACATCTCTATCACCTTGGACTGTGTTATGCAAGATTTTGCTATTCAATTATAAACCATTTGATATTTTACTTCTCACGGATGAATATTTTGTAGCAAAATGTGCATAACTTTACAAAATTGCTTAAAAAGAATTAATTATAAGCAGCTTTGTGAACATTTTTATAAGATATCTTATTATTTATTAACAATAATGTATAATTTTACTATGTTAATTTTTTATATTTTGTAATCACTAGATAACAAAAAATACAGGGAACTCTTTCATTATATCAGATTACAATTAGATACAGGTATCAGAAGAGGGAAAAATAATTTCAATCATGCAATTAGAGAGGATTAGGGAGAGTGCAGGGATTAAATATCCATTGTATATTAATGACTGGTATTTTTTCCATTTTAATTCTTCATTTTAGTATTACAATATCAATTTACAATATTTTTGTTTTGTTTAAGTAACATTGTAAAATATTGCCGAATGTATGAACATTCCATTTAAAATTTAAAAAATTAAAATTGAAGCATAATATTATGCCTCGTTTCCACTAGGGGACAAATGAGGAACATTTGTCCCTCAACAATGTTGCGGGACAGATGTTTCGAACATTGTGTAGGCCACACTAGGGGACAAATGCAGCAACATGTTCCTCATAGAGATAAAGAAACACCTCCATCATTTGTGAAGTTATTTTTATTTATTTATTTATTTAATTAAATTAATAATATGCTCATGAAAAATACGTCAAATGCCAATGAACTTGTTGGCACAATTTTTGTTGCAATACCTGCTGAATTAAACAGTATTTAGATCAACCAAATATTTCAAGGTCATTAAACGCACTAAAATTTTGGATTGATAGTAAATATTGAAATGTTATCACTCAGGTGCTCTCAGAAATAGCTGTTAAATATTTGATTTCTTCTGTAGCATCTTAACGAATTGCTTCTGTAATCAATCTTTTAGTGCCTAATAATAGTAATAGTTGTTTGACAACTGAACATATAAAACAACGAATATTTTTAAAATCTTACTGAATATTGGTACGTATTATTGTTTTATTAAAATTGAACAATAATTACTGAGAACCTTACATTTTAATAAATCACTGATAATTTAATTTGTTTAACAAATATTATACTGAATTATAAACTGTGTAAATTATTTTTTAAATCGACACGATTCTTTTTTTAATTATCAAAATCGGACCACTCTGTAAAAAGTTATGCGTGGTCATACATAAAAAATATACGCGTCGAATACATAACCTCCTCCGTTTGTACATCGGTTGAAAAAAAGGCGATGAAATAAAATTGATAAATTGTGTTTGCTAGCAAACGAAAAAAACCGACTTCAATTACATCGACAAATAATACAACGTAAGTAGACGAAAAAAATTTAGTAACGCACTTGTCGTCACTACGACTTTCGAAGGTTCCCCTCGATTTTTCTGGGATTCCATCATCAGATCCTGGTTTCCTTATCATGGTACCACCCTTGGGATATCTCCTTTCCAACAAAAAAAAAAGAATTATCAAAATCGGTTCGTAAACGACGAAGTTATCCCCGAATATACATTAAAATCGAATTGAGTAATCTCCTCCTTTTTTGAAGTCGGTTAAAAAATATCGATATATAGATTTTTTTTTCGATATCTCTAACTCCGATATTGATTATGTATTTAAAAATATCGATACATCGAGAATCCGATATTTTAAAAAATATCAAAAGCCCTACCATGCGACATTGACGCGAAACAAATGTTTTCGATCTCGAAGCGGGAACAAGCAACATGTCCCTAAACACGTACACACTGTGGGACATGTTGCGGGACATGTTGCGGGACACTGTGCAACATGTGTGTGGACGTGTCCCCCAACATGTCGCGGGACAAAATGTTCCCTAGTGTAGACGGGGCTGACGCGGAACAATTGTCCCATGTTGCGGTAATGCCTCGTCTTCACTAGGGGACATTTTGTCCCGCGACATGTCGCGGGACAAAATGTCCCCTAGTGGAAACGAGGCTTTAAATGCAAGTAACATTTTATCCCATAATTGCAGAGCAGTCGATATCTTTTGAATCTAAGTAATCTATGAGTAAAATGAGATAAATTAAAAAAAAAATTGTTGTTATGACAGTTATGGATATTAGTTTTCATCAAACTGATTTTGATGAAACTTAACCATTATATTGTAACTAAATAGGAAAAACTAATTTAGTATGTAATTAATAGAAATACTTGTAGTTATTATCTATAATTAGGCAATTATATTTTCCTGGATCACCAGCTATGAACATTCCAAGTTTAATAGAAAGTTTTCAGTAGATATTAATAAAAGAGTAATAATAAATAAATAATATGCATCCATAAGTATAATCAAAATGTATGTTAACAAAACTATGTATGTATGTACAATTGTATCTACTATCTACATAATATATCTTTGCATTGCATATTGTACTAGGGGTTGTAATATAGGGAAATAAGGGGGGGGGGGGGGCATAAAGTTGTAAAAAAGGTGTTCACATACTATGGAAATTCTTTAATAAAATAAAAATAGGAGGTAGCTTGGTAACTGATTGTAATCTACACTTATAAATTTGCCTGATTTACTGACTGACGACTGACTGATTAATCATCGCCGAGCGAATACTTTTAAATTTAGTCTCGAGTTTTGGTTTATAGGGTCATATTATTGTTGTATTTTTTTACGTCTTTTCCTTAAATTAACGTGGGTTTAACCCAGGAGGCACCGCTTGTTATGAATAAAGTTAAAAATCCAAAATGTTTTTTATTATCATATCAAAATTTCGATCCAGCGGGATTCGAACCCGCACCCCCGACATACCGTGTCGGTGCCAATTAAGCTATGGAACGATATCCCGCCGAATCGAAATTTTTGACATGATTCCATTCGGTTTTTTAGCAACAGCTGCGCCGTCTATAGCGAGTCATTTACAGCCCTCAACTATTCAAAGTTTCATATTATAATGAATTCTTTGACAATATAATACGAATTAAAGTTAAAGATGTCTACGTATACAATATTACAGACTTTGAGTGCGCGGGCGACGAGGTGCTCGTGGAGTCGTCCCCGCCCGCATCGCCCGACATGGCGGCGAGACTGGCGGCGCCTTCGCAGGTATACTATACCATTTTCTTGATGGAAATCCATTTAGCTTTTATTATATAGGAGACTATTCGTGCATTAGCTGATATTAAGGTAGCGCAGTAAAAATCTTGTTCAATAATTGGAGCAGCCCGACTGGGGAAGTACTCAACCTTAGAAAAGATCACAGCTAAATAACATACATACATGCATATAATCACGCCTCTTTCCCGTAGGGGTAGGCAGAGACCAATTTTTTCCACTTGCTACAATCCTTACATAATCGTTTCGCTTCGTCCACTTTCATTATTCCTTTCATACATGCTCTTCGGTTTAGGGTACTCTTGACCTGGCCTTTTTTCAGGCCGTCCCTAATTTGGTCTCGAAACGTCTGCCTAGGTCTACCCCTTCCAACACTTCCATTCACACTCGCCTTATACACTTTTTTCGTCAATCGTTCTTCATTCATTCTCTCAACATGGCCAATTGTTAAATAACAGTGTTCTCAAATAGTGTTCCTGTGGTGAGTAAGGCCAGTGCTCCGGAGGAGGGTAAAGGGTTAGGTTCGGCAATGCGCTTTCAATGCTCCTGGTGTTGAATGTGTTCATAAGCTAAGGTATCTGTTTACTATTAGGCGGACCGTACACTTGTTTGCCCACTTTTGTAGTATAATTTTTTTTTTTAAACAACTGTTACTTGTTGTGCTTTTGTTATCGGAATCAATTAAGGAGTGATTTTTAATTATGTTTTTTAAAGCGCGTTAGTATTATTATAAATTATTTTGGTACTATTGATTAGGGTTCGTGAAAAACGAATTTTATATGGACAATGTAAATGCTAAAAATTTTTGGATGAGGTAAATGAATTTATGAGCCATGAGTTCCATGAAATTAATGGCTTTTAAGTAATTAATTTCTTTTCGTTGCGGTAGTACGTAATATCAAAAGTAATTTGGTAGTAAGTAGGATCATAAATCATATTGAAAGGGAATAGTTATGTCGTAAACAAAAATAGAAAGGAAGGTACATTATCATTTAAATATGCATAACCAAAATTAACTTGATAATGAATAATTTGCTTTTTTCCGAACATCGTGAAATTTAAATAATTCCAATATTTCGTAATGTTCTTGATCCACGATTCTATTAAATTTAAATCCTAAAAACAATTAAGTGGAGATGTAATGAATAAACCTTCAAAAATTCCCAACAATATTGTAGAATTTTTGCTTTAATAAGTAATTTATGCACTTTGTAGCTTTGGTTTTTGGGTCTTCTTGGGTAACGGTTTGATATGAATCTCGTTCTTGACTTTCTGTCGTTATTTTTAAATGTGTATATTCAAACAAATATTAATCGAATTTTTAATATATCTGATTTCGACAAAACTAAAATTAAATATGCCAGTTGTGTCCAAGGTCATAATTATGTCAAACTAAGTATAAATAAACAAAAAAAATTGAGGATTCATAAAGTAATATTTCCGTGTAGGGCGCAGGCACGGGAGGCGCCTCGCCCAGTGACGTACGAGAGCTAATCGTCATACCGGACTCCATACACTTGCAGCACGCCATACAACAGGTAAATATGGCATTTGGATTTGGACGTTTAGAAACATTTGTAGCAAGCTCTGTGGCTTGGCTGATATCTACAAACCATTCTCCCAAGTGAAAGAAGAGTGAAAAAAAGATAAATAAATAAGAAAAAGATAATTAATGAATGAATTCGCAAACGTTGCTTTCAGTAGATTTTTTGTGACAAATCCGTGTTGGTGGCTAATGATTAAGGGTCTTAAAAATGGAAATATATAATCATAAATTATGTTTTCAAATACTTTAGCAATGGTGTTTATTTTGGAAATTGGTCTATAATTCTTAATGTCGTGGTTGTTACCACTTTTATTAATGGGAACTATTTAAGATGTTTCCAAATTTGAGGCATATTACCAGACCTGAAAGATAGATGAAATAATATAGACAAGGGTAACGCAAGACTTTTACAACAAAATTTTAGAAAAACTGGAGGCAAACCATCAGGGCCATATCCTTTTGTAATATCTTAATTTTTTAAATACTTTTGAACTATATTACATGAAAAATTAATAGAGTTAGAGAAAGAGATATAAGAAAAATTCCAATATTTGATGACTTTAATTTTCATTTGCCGACACACTTCGAACACTTTTCGATAGGCAAGTTAGCATAGGCTTATTTGTTTATAAATTATATTTGATAAAAAATATGTCTCATCGAGTTATCAGATCGGCGAAGGTCGCTCTTTCACGTCTCTTAGACGAATAAGTCAATTTCGGATTTAGAATATAAGAACCTCTTCAAGACTTTTTTAAAGATTTTAGAGACTGTTTTATAAATCAATTAATAAAGAATTCAAAACAAAGACTAGATTTCGGACTATTGCCTAAAGAATAACAAGCCCCTCCTTTGCAGAAATATTTCTAATAAACCAATAAGAATCTAATAATTTATTTACAAGAATGTGACCAAGATTCTTGTAGCAATAATCTGCCAACTTGACCGATGACTAATTATTTTTGGTATCCGATAGAAAATTTGTTAATAACTTGTCTCAAATCCTCTTCTCAGGTATCGAGTACAGTGGTGGAAGTGAACGGCGATAGTTCCGGACACTCCAGTCCGACTACAGAAGCCCAGCACACATACATTGTTACCAGTACGTACTAAAGATCTTAGGCATACTGCACTATTTTATATAGATAGTTAGTTGTTTGTTTTTTTAGTTTCATTATATTTTATAAATTAAGTTTTTTTTCTATAATTTATATTTTAAGTAATACCAGTTTTGATCAGTTGACTAAAGTAGATCGAAAATTTTGTATTTACTCTCAAAAAGAGAAAAAGGAAGGTTTTTAGGGAGTGTAAAGTTTATATATTTATTATTTTTATTTAAAGCATGCTATTGTAGCTTTTTTATTTGCACATTATTATATTTTTATTTCCGTACCGTACGCACAGTCGACGAAGCATTGGACCAACAGTCGCTGCACATCAAGTTTGAGACGCGGAGTGATGAGGAAAGCAAGTGTTTTTGATTTTTATTTCAACACGCTTTTGCATGTTTTTGCATATATTTATATATGTATTGTATTGCAAATGTTATATAACAAAGTTGTTGCTGCTAAGGAATTAAATGGTAAATGGTTTGTACGTTGTAATAATGTAGTAGCCAGTAGGTATGGATTTTAACATATTAAAAATCACATTTTTTAAATTCCAAAAATCTAAAAGTACTCACCGTTTACTCATATTGCAAGGATATGTTAAACTATTTTTTTAAAAATTATACCAATTTAACTCATAACATAATATATTTATAACTGAGTATAGAAATAAGAGCACTTGCATCTCGAGAAACCTTTGATGAACTGTCCAAACAAATACAACTACCCTCCGATATTAAATATCACAATCTGATCATCTCCCACCTGTCAAACTGATACCGTATTTAATACACCCTTTATTACAATAAAATCCGTGCGAATTAAAAACTACCCTACGATTATAGCGATAGATACGAAAATTAAACATTTTTCGGGGCGTGTTTAATAAAAAAAAAAGTTTAATAATAGATAATTGTGTATGCCCCTTCGGATTATCTACCTGAGCGGTCATCGTCAATGCGATGATAGGGTGACTCGGATTTAGATGTTTATTGTTGACTAGTTCGGCACGCGGCGTCGCCTGCGCATCATTTTGCACCTATCAATAAAATTATAAAAAATCTTTTATAGAAAATATTAATTTTATAGAAGTGAAGACTAAATATTTCCTATGGATTGATGTGTGTGTCATGGGATTAAAGTTTTTTTCTTTGTTCGTTATTGTTAAGACAAGGTACCTACAAAATGAATTAAAAATTAAATCGATATATTAACGAAAAATAATAGTATAAAGTTCGTCATGTCAGCTATTATAATAAAATTGTACTTTAGCGGTAATATGGATACCAAAAAAAAAAAACAAGAATAATATAAAAATACGTCGAGCAACAAACAGACATTTATAAAACTGATAACGCCATACTTAATATTCCATGTTTACTATTTCTTTCGATAATTTTCCGTATAAATTCTATAACGTATATTTTTATATATATATATATGTAAATAACTTGCTTGGTTACCTTTGATGTGACGCCTTCCATTATGTGTCTCCGTCCTTTGCGCGCTCCTTTGTACGCGTCTATGTATTGCGTTGGGTGTATTATGTTATTTACTTATTTTTATGTAATGTCTAAAGTTCTCTATTTTTATGAACGTCTGGTCTCATGAAGTTGGTACATTTATATTTGTATGAATGGTATATATATATTTATTCGATTATAATCAAGGCAATTTCAATATGATATTGTTGGAACATAGTAAAACGATTATATTTTATATAGATTGTTTCCGGTTTCCGTTAAAAAAATTAGAGGAGAAATTGGTATTTGGATTTTATCACTTATAGGTAGGGATCCCTAGTACATTTTTTTCACCTGATCAGTATCAAGCTAATTTTTTGTGAGTGGCTACATTTTGATGAGGCGAACAAAAAATTTCTCTTCGAAAACTCTCGATTATGGTAGCTAACAGACCTATTAACGATTCGGAAAGAAAAATTCAGTAAAATTGAAAAATGATTTTATTTCCGATGTGTTTTGACAGAAATTTTTTGTAAAATATTTCTGTAAATAATTATGATTATTAGTGACTAGCTGTGCCCACGACTTCCTCCGCTGGGAATAGTGACGTTGGACAACATTTTTTTGGATATATCTTTTGGTTTATTTTGGATTATAAACACCGTCATTTGGGTATTTACATATTCAACATGATTCTTTAAATTGGCATAACTTCAAGCTTACCCTAATATATTAGTGAAAACCACATATAAATCGGATAAGCTGTTTCTGAGATTTGCATGCACAAACGCACAGAAAACAGACAAAAAATTCTAATAATCATTGTTTTGGGTGCTATATGCGTTGATAAAGGTCCCAATATAATTTTTTTCTTATATTTTCCATGTACATTCAGCGATCCGTTACATTTTTATTATACTAGATCGTTCAATAAGTCCCGAGACTAACCTGGAAATGGCGCATATATTAAAACCTCTTTTGATTTTTAAAAAGTACTGGCTATCAATACAAGAATATGTGTCAAATTTTTAAAAATGGAACAATAAAATTATTGATTTTGAAACATTTAAGTGACGCTACGGTTGTAATTTCGATACAATGGAAAAAAACGAGTTTCACGTGTTGATAAAACATTGTTTTTTAATGGGAAAAAATACCGTTGAAGCACAGCAATGGCTTATAAAATGTTATGCAGGATCAGCTCCCTCTAAAGCAACCATTTGTCGGTGGTATGCCGACTTCAAACGCGGTCTCATGGACACCAATGATGGGGAACGCTCAGGTCGTCCAAATGAAGCAGTGACTCAACAAAATATTAACCAAGTCCTCAAAATCGTATTGGAAGATCGGAAGGTAAAAGTGCGAGAGATAGCCGAGATAGTGAAGATTTCAGCTGGTAGTGTTTTCACTATTTTACATAAAAATTTGGCCATGAAAAAGCTTTTTTCTAAGTGGGTGCCGCGTTTGCTTACAACTGATCAAAAGGAACAACGTATCAATGATTCAGAGCGATGTTTGGCGCTGATGAATCATAATAAAAAGGATTTTTTACGTCGGTATGTAACAATGGATGAAACCTGGATATACCATTTCACTCCGGAATCCAATCGGCAGGCAGCGGAGTGGAGAGCGGCTGGTGAAAGCCGCCCGAAGCGTCCAAAGACTCAGAAATCGGCCGGTAAGGTTATGGCGTCTATATTTTGGGATGCGCATGGAATACTTTTCATTGACTACCTTGAAAAGGGGCAAAATATAAATAGTGACTATTACATGTGCTTATTGGAGCGATTGAAGTACGAAATTGCGGATAAACGGCCTCACACGAACAAAAAGAAAGTGGTGTTTCACCAGGACAACGCGCCTTGTCACAAGTCCGTGAGAACGATGGCCAAAATTAACGAATTGGGCTTCGAATTGCTTCCTCATCCCCCTTATTCGCCAGACTTGGCCCCCAGCGATTACTGGCTGTTTGCAGACCTCAAAAAAATGCTTCAGGGTAAGAAATTTGACTCAAATAGTGAAGTTATCGCAGCAACGGAGGCTTATTTTGAAGCCAAAGACAAATCGTTCTACACACATGGGATAGAAAAGTTAGAAAAGCGTTGGAGGGACTGTATCGCTCTTGGAGGAGACTATGTTGATGAATAAAAATTAATTTTATAAAAAAGACCTTTTTTTAGTACTTAGTCTCGGGACTTATTGAACCACGTGTTATGTACTAGCCGACCCGTGCCCACTTCGTTGCGCATTATTTATTTTTAATAATTACTTCTAACGACGATATCTCAAAAACTATTCATCTGATTGATATAGTATAAAGGGAAATTTTAATCTGCGTTAAATGCCTAAGCTAAATATGATATTCATTTGGATAAGGATTAATACTGAACTAAAGAAAATAGCTTTGAAAATAACGTAATGTTTTTAATAAAAAAATTGAACATAAAAGTGGTTATTATAAGTCAACCGTTAGAGATAGAGATATGCTATCGCGGAATTTCTTGTAGCATTTTTATAGATTTTGAATTCGCAAAGATACAGTTAAGTAATGTACTAACATTACTTAACTATATCTTTGCTAGTTTACGCGGCGTTCGCGTGGATAGCTCCCAGTTGGCGAGATTTTTTGCGACCCTTTCAACATTTATCGCCGTATTTCAGCTAATTTACATACAATCATAATAAATTATATACCTAAACCTTCCTCAAGAATCACTCTTTCTATTGTTGAAAACCGTATAAAAATCCGTTTGGTAGTTTTCAAGTTTATCGCGTTCAGACAGACAGGAGGACAGAAAGACGCGGCCGGGGGACTTATTTTTATAATATGTATAGATTGTTAAACTGTGCCTCGCTATTTTTCTAATAGGTCCCGATTTCCTGAAGTTTTTCGAAAATGATAAAAAGTAGCCTATAAATTATTTTAGTAGAAAATAAGTTGGTAGCCTTAGTTCGATACATGAACAGACGCAGATCCATCTCTCTTATCTCTATAAAAATTTTAAGTTTATACCTAGTTTACTCATATCAAGTTTCTAAGAATTCCTCTTAAACACAAAGTTGCTTTCGAAAACAACACAATTTTTCATGCGACATTCGTTGTCATAAATACGCCTATTGTTCTACGAGAAGTTCTGCCGTAAAATCCAAATAAGTTTGTTTTTACTAAGTCCTGAAATCTGAGATCATAATTAACGCATACAAAAGCGGACGAGAGCAGCGAACTAAATGCAAAATTGGTTCATTATATGGTATCAGTGTCAGCTTAAGAAATCAATTAATGTACACCGGCCAATAAACAGTAACAAGGGGGCATGTTTGTAGTTATATCGCTAACATGTTGTACAATGGGCGTGTACAGGTGGGGTGGTCTTTGATTTGACGCGACTTGAAAAGAGATGAAAGATGAGTTATAGGCGTGTTGTACAGTGATTGCGATGCTAGTGATGTCGTCTAGTGATAAAATTATGGTTTTTTAACCGACTTAAAAAGAAGGAAGGTTCTCAATTCGACTGTATTTTTGTGTGTTGCCTCATAACTTTTTTTTCTGTGGTAATATTTTTTTTTCAAAAGCTGGTGATTGTTGTTTGGTTCCATTTCAATTTCATCGAGATCTGATGACTACTTTTTGAGAAATCTTTGATAACGCGTATTTACTCATATTTACTTGACTATTTCTTCGTCTACCTACGTTGTATTGCTGCAAGATCAATTCTTTTGAAATGTGGTGTTGGCGAAGACTACTCCGAATCCCTTGGACTGCCATGAGAACGAACGACTCAATTTTACAAGAGCTCAACATCACCAAGCGGCTCTCAATGATTTGCAAGGAGCGGGCCCTTACCTTCTTCGGACACATAATGCGGTCTCCCAAGCATAGTCTGGAGAAGCTTATAGTACTGGGTCAAGTGGAAGGGAAACGCGCCAAAGGGAGGACACCATCAAGATGGTCAGATATCATCAGGGATGCAGTAGGAGGCAGCTTGCTCCGTGCCACACATGCTGCTTACGATCGCCTTCCATGGAGAGATATCATTCGTGGTCGCGATCCTCATCATTGAGGGAACGAGGAAGAAGAAGAACCTACGTTGTATTACTTGTCGATCTAATTGAATTCTTTTTCTTTGTGTGCGAGCAAACACAATCATCTATACTTATTATAAAAATAAGTCCCCCGGCCGCGTCTTTCTGTCCTCCTGTCTGTCTGTCTGTCCTCCTGTCTGAACGCGATAAACTCGAAAACTACGCTACGGATTTTTATACGGTTTTCAACAATAGAAAGAGTGATTCTTGAGGAAGGTTTAGGTATATAATTTATTATGTTTGAATGTAAATTAGCAGAAATACGGCGATAAACGTTGAAGAAGTCGTAAAAAATCTCGCCAACGGGGAGCTTTCCACGCGAACGCTGCGTAAACTAGCAAAGATATAGTTGTATAATGTACTAGCGAATTCAAAATCTATAAAAATGCTACAAAAAAGTCCGCGATAGCATATCTCTATCTCTTAGGGTTGACTTACAATAACCACTTTTATGTTCAAATTTTTAATTAAAAACATTAGGTTATTTTTAAAGATATTTTCTTTAGTTCAGTATTAATCCTTATCCAAATTAATATGATATTTAGCTTAGGCATTTAATGCAGATTAAAATTGCCCTTTACACTATATCAATCAGATAAATAGTTTTTGAGATATCATCGTTAGAAGTAATTAGCAGCGAAACATTTAATGCTCGGCGAGCTAGCGTTTTCCTTGAGATGCCTACGGGCGGCGCGGGCGCGGGCGAGTCCATACCCTCTGCCCCGCATCGCTCGACCGCCTGCTCATGCTAATAAAGGAAATCAAAGAATATCAAAGATCATTTTATCGAACTTTTTTTTAACTTTTTTGTTAAATTCCACGCGGGCGAAGTCGCGGGTACAGCTAGTTAAAATATATACATTAAATAAAATAACTGAAAAGTAACAAAAAAATAAAAAATAAATAAAAAATAAATAATAAATAAATAAAAAAATAAATAAATCTGCGTACAACCCGTGTGTCGCCCGCTTTACCCGTCCTCTGTCGCGCGGTCGCGACGCTCGCGGAGTTGCCCGGGAGACGTCCGGCGGCATGGAGGTGCCTCGCTACCGCTCCTATTACCCGTGCGAGTTCCAGATGCTGCAGCCGATTCAGTTCAGCATCGAACGTGAGACGTGTTTGTTTCATTTCTTTATTCGTTCAATAAATATACTGTCTTAAATATAAATAATAATAAAAATAAAAAAATAAACTGTCTTAAATTTAAATAATAAAAAAAAAAAAATACACAGCAATAGTTAAGAATCAATACATACCATTGGTTAAGGATCTTTGTTTTTCTTATCGGTCGCTTAGTGAATCGGTATATTTTTAAATCGCACCTAGCTTTGTAATAATCAAATTTATTGATGGGAAAGTGATAGTATGTTTTGTGGTATTTCTTGCATTCATAAATAATTTATTCTAACTATTGTACTATTAACCCTACTAATTAAATAATTTTAATATTATTTTTAGCTTTCATCGGCGCTTTTCATTGGGTTTTTATTTTATTTTAACATTTATTACGATTTCATAACAAATACATAACATTCAATAACTGGTAACAATTTGAAGTCTTCATATACTGATAAATATAAAAGGGGAATATATTGGATTTTATATGCTGTTTTTATGTACTTTTATTTTTTTATAATTAATTTCCAGGCGAAGGTGGCAATGGTGTCAACTACCACGTGCAGTATGTGGAGCCGCAGGAGATATACACCACTCAGACAGGACATCAGACACATATGTAACGAGTTTTCTTTATGTTACTAAATAATTTATATTATTTACTTAATAATTATAATTTTTGTCCAGCGTTTCTTATATGTCAGCCTTTCCTAAATGGAGACCGAGTTTATTTCCAGCAGTACGTTTTTAAAGACTTAACAATCAAGGTTTTTCCAGCCACTAAGTTATACTGGCGTTTTTCGGTAAATTGTTTTGGCCCTGGACGAAGTTTTAGGTTATTAATTTTGATCCAAATTACCAGCTTATGGAATTTAATTATTAATTTTTTTAAATAAAAAACCTAACAACTAATATCCGACGGCTTCGAGTGTAAATCTGCTAAGACCATATTTTGGCATTATGACGTTTTTTACACCATTCGATAGTGTAAATAGTTAATGCACAATCGAGAAAACAACCACAATCAGTTTTCTTCTAAAACTGACAAAAACGCGAGATGAGTAAAACTGACAAATCCAAAACTGCTATTTCGTACCGAGATTTCGATACCGGCTCATGTGCTTGTACAAATAATGAATGGTTTCTATGATAAAAGTGTAAGTACACTTAATTCACACAAGGCTCAGAATTTAAAAAAAAAAAAAAACTGAAAAGGTAACGTGTAAAAAATACCAGTACCCTTAAAATACCAGTGAAAAATATGTATTCTCTATAAAATTGGAAATAAATCCCAAGAAGAATATACAGAACATCTAAAAAAGAAAGAAGAAGCTAGATATGAAAAGGATATACATGAAGAAAATCGTGTTTTTACTTTTGATTTGGAGGCAGTTCTGATGGTACCTACCTAAACCAAATATTAGTACGTTGTACCATAGAGCAAATACTCTGTTGTACCATACAGCCTTTTTAACTCAAACAACAAAGATGGCTATTGTTATTTTGGAATGAAATCGAAGGAGGCTTGTGAAGAGTTTGCAAGTGTTTGGTTAAACTGAATTTTTTTTTACACAATGAATCAGAAAAACCAAATAAAATATTTTTTTTTATAGTGATGGCTGTACCTATTAAAATAAAAACAACTCAAACTGTGTGATGTCTTATGCATCACTATGAACGGCCTACCTGAAGACTACCGTAATTATTATGATAATTGTTGTTCAAATTTAGTAGGGAAGTGGACTGAGGTTGCCATTCAAAGAATCAAATCATAAATTATGCGACGTTTCGATCTTTATTAGACATTCATCAGGCATCATTATAATTGATATAATTGACATCTATTTTTCGCTTGATAATTTTATTAATATTACTTTATATTCTCAGATACATTCAAAATTTTTATTTTTATTTTTTATTATTATTGTGACAATATGTTATATTTTTTTGTCCAACCATTCTAGGATCTAAATTTACTTCCTTGACTCATAAAAAGTTGATATTTTTCTCCATCGAACGTCATTATTCTTGTCAAAAATTTACATTATAATTTAATTATATCCATTACTTCATCAGTTGTTTATCTAATTCTTTGTCAGGCAGTGAATATAATCTTGTCAATGTGTTCATATTAATTTCTTACATTCATTATTATTTGTCAGGCAGTTAAGATCATTATCTATTGTGTTAATTTAATTCTATTTTACTGTTATTACTAAATTCCGTTACATTTTGAACAAAGGAAAGGTCCATGTGCCTTTCCTTTGTTCAAAATGTAACGGAATAAAAATTAAAAATAAAAAAATTTTGGAATGTATCTGAGATTATAAAGTAATATTAATAAAATTATCAAGCGAAAAATAGATGTCAATTATATCAATTATAAAGATGCCTGATGAAGGTCTAATAACGATCGAAACGTCGCATAATTTATGATTTGATTCTTTGATTGGCAACCTCAGTCCACTTCCCTACTAAATTTGAACAACAATAGTATGAAATAATGGACACAATGATAAGTAATATATTATGATAATTTACTTCATGACTAGTAAGTAATTGACTAATGTTGAGACTGATTATAACTTGATTATAACATTGAAAACAAAAAGTGCCCAACGCGTCTAAACAAATTTTCACTTCAAAATATTTGATTATGAAAACCTGCTATGTAATTCACAAAGTGATGATAAATAAACCAATACTGAAATAAATGACCTTTCTTTTATTTCAAATAGTATGAATACTAATAGATGTTTATATTTTTTTAGCCACGTTTTTTTATTTCTCCTGAAAATTTTCATTTTTGGTCTACACTCTTAACCGATGAATCTTATAACTTCTTGATTGTTAACTTGATTATTGTAATATTGTAGTACATTAATTTTGACTGTATTGAGTTGCTCACATCAATCCAATCATTTAATCCTGCTGGATTTTTGTCGGCATTGGAATTATGCGCACTGGAATTGAAATATTTTAGAATCGAAATACTTGTACTTTTTGGGTTATTCTAGTTTTCGCGCGTATCACTTCCAACGCTACTGAATTGGAATAATTTTTTTTATATTTTATTTTATACATTTAACACGGTGTTTTGTTTCGAAGGTTTTATTTTTGGTTTAAATTTAATGCCTGTGTTTTAGTTACTATTATGTCCAGATTTGAGCTAAAATCTATCTAAAGCAAAGTCAATGTGGCCGTCTAATAGGTAAATATCCTTCTTCTAGATGGAGAATGAGGCCTATGGCTAGCAGTGGAATGTTACAAGTTGAATAAAAAAAAAAATTAGTGTGCTGTAGACCACACGACTGAAGTTAAACTTCTTTAGCAATAGGCCTGCACTGGGTCTTAGATATACGAAACTTAACTGGTTATAAGAGAAAGAGAGAAACAAAATGTGCATAAATTTCACACCTCTCACTTTTGCCCGATCACACTTTTCGTAAGGCGCATTCACTAGCTTACTCCATAAGTCAAGAAGAAGAAGAAAAGAAGTTTTACTTTGAAAATGTGGTAACGTCTCGTATCCGTGCAGGGAGACACTCCGCACGTACCCGGTGTACAACGTGACGAACGTGGGCGCGGTGGGCGAGGCGGCGGTGACGGCGGTGACGGCGGTGACGGCGGTGACGGCGCCGCCCGACGACTGGTCCGGCGAGTTCGCCTTCGCCGAGCAGCCCGCCTCGCCCGCGCCGCCCGCGCGCATGCCGCCCGCCACCGTGCAGTGGCTGCTCGACCACTACGAGACCGCGGAGGGTGAGTGTGAGTGAAGCGTGACTGTGTACGAGGTGTTATATGCAGAACTGCTACGATACTGTTTTTAGCATTTTGGGGCATGGGGCTATTATTTTATATTTGTCTGATCAATACCCCAGATTGATGAGAAGATTGGTGCGATCTGGTAGCTAGGACTTATCGAATTATTTTTTAGCTTTTAGTACATAACCTAAGTACATAATTTTTACTTTAATAAAACCGTTTAACATAAAACATTTTTTAGTTTATTTTATTTTCAAGTTTTTAGTTTTGTTGAGTAGTTTTTAGATTATAATAAATATACGTACACTATCTAATAAACTGTATTCTACCGATCAAGCCCTTTCATTCGATACCCATATTGAAGTATTTGTGGAAAATATGCAATCCACCATTTTGTGGCGGCAGCCATCTTAGATTTTTTCATAGTGAGTCCTATTCTACCAATCAAGCCCTTTCATTCGATACCCATATTGAGATATTTGCGGAAAATATGTAATCCGCCATTTTGTGGCGGAGGCCATAAAGAATATATTTTGTTGTATTGTCATCAAGACTAAGTGTGTACCAAATATCAGATCAATCTGTCATCAGAAAGGTGGTAAAATTCCAATTACTAAATTTGACCCAAACACACAAATAAATAAATACCATACTGGTCAAGCTAAATAAAACCGTTTAATAAAAAGTATATATTGTATAGGTACTAGCAAATAGCGTTTTATTACCTTGATTTCTTTTCGAAGTGTATACCGTACCAGCATAATTAAGGCAGTGTGGCACAAGAGAGTAAGTGAGTCGCGTGTGTGCAGGCGTGTCGCTGCCGCGCTCGACGCTGTACGCGCACTACCTGCGGCACTGCGCGGCGCACCGGCTGGAGCCCGTGAACGCGGCGTCGTTCGGCAAGCTCATCCGCTCCGTGTTCGTGGGGCTGCGCACGCGCCGCCTCGGCACGCGCGGCAACTCCAAGTACCACTACTACGGCATCCGCGCCAAGCCCAGCGCGCGCGACCCGCCGCCGCCGCACAAGCAGGACCTCGATGAAGACCCGCTGGTATTATATGTTACCTAGCTTGAATACTTCGCCCACATGATGAGAACCTCAAAATACCAGTTGCTTCAACTTATTATACAGGGCAAGATCCAAGGCAAGCGCAGTGTGGGTCATAGAACATCTTGGCTAAAAAATCTACGCCAATGGTTTGGGAAAAGCACCCGTTTGTTATTCAGATCCACGGTATCAAGGGTACAAGTTGCCAAAATTAAGATGCTGACTGCGACTTCGTTCCCGTGACCTTCGCTAACCCTTTTTAATTATTACTTGAATGATTATGTTTAGGATCTAACTACAGACTTCTGATGGATCTTCTCTTTGATTATACGTTCATTCTTTCGAATATGTCAGTCAGTCATTAATTTCCGATTACATTCCCACTAGCCGGAAGCGAGGGAACGTGATATCGAGCAGAATCCGGTGGGTGTGGGTGGGATCGCACATCGTCAGTATTTAGGCTCCGTGAGCGCGCCTGACCCACCAGAGCTCACCATTGACGAATTGTCCGACGATGTGTCGCCTGATGCGTTACAGCAACTGCGAGAACACCACAGGTGAGAACATCAATTGGTGTTACCCGCTTTAAATACTACTTATAACTGTTGTAACTCTCTCTTGTCAGCCTATCGCAGTCCACTGTTGGACATAGACCTCCCCATTTTTCCGCCAAATATCCACCGGGAATCTTACGTAGTCGGGAATAGTGGGGTTGCCGGGAACTGAAGGCCGAAATGTTTGCCGCGAACTTATAAGGTTTTGTACATAGTCACCACGCTGGGCAGGCGGGTCGGTGATCGCAGGGTTAGCTTTATCGCACCGAATACACTACTGCCCTGCTTCTACGATCTGTGTATTCTTCGTTCGGCTTCTACTATTCCAAGCTAATATAGGAACATTCTTATCCCTTAGTCACCTCCTACGACATCCACGAGAGAGGGGTGGCGTTATTCTATACCGTCGTAGCCACACAGCAAAAATATTGCAATCAACATTGTAGAAAATAAAGTGTGACTGCTATATTAATGATGTGATGTTAAACCCACGGCGCAGACAGCACGGCGTGGAGTTCCTCGAGGCCGTGGCGGCGCTGGACACGGGCGCGGTGGAGCGCTGCCGGCGCGGGTTCTGGCGGCGCGTGGGGCGCGCGGGGCTGCGGCTGGCGGCGCGCCGCGACGTGTGCGCCTGGCTGCGGCGCGCCGAGCTGCGCCTGCACCAGCGCGCCGTCGACCTGCTGCTGCCGGACGTGCTGCGGCCCATCCCCTCGCAGCTCACGCAGGTGCGGCGCGACACGACGTCATATCTGTAGTGTAGCTCCTGGCGCCGCGACGTGTGCGCCTGGCTGCGGCGCGCCGAGCTGCGCCTGCACCAGCGCGCCGTCGACCTGCTGCTGCCGGACGTGCTGCGGCCCATCCCCTCGCAGCTCACGCAGGTGCGGCGCGACACGACGTCATATCTGTAGTGTAGCTCCTGGCGCCGCGACGTGTGCGCCTGGCTGCGGCGCGCCGAGCTGCGCCTGCACCAGCGCGCCGTCGACCTGCTGCTGCCGGACGTGCTGCGGCCCATCCCCTCGCAGCTCACGCAGGTGCGGCGCGACACGACGTCATATCTGTAGTGTAGCTCCTGGCGCCGCGACGTGTGCGCCTGGCTGCGGCGCGCCGAGCTGCGCCTGCACCAGCGCGCCGTCGACCTGCTGCTGCCGGACGTGCTGCGGCCCATCCCCTCGCAGCTCACGCAGGTGCGGCGCGACACGACGTCATATCTGTAGTGTAGCTCCTGGCGCCGCGACGTGCGCGAAGTGTGTGAAGCAGCTTTCATTCAACGGCTTCCAACAGTCTTCTTCGAGGCGTCTGGACGTCACGGATGACCGTGTTACAAATATGATAACGAAAATTAAAAAAAAGCATTAAAATGAATCACGCACCTCTGTTCCCCGGCAGGCGATCCGCAACTTCGCCAAGAGCCTGGAGAGCGCGCTGGCGGCGGGTGCGAGCGGCGCGCCGGCGCTGGCGGCGCGTGCGCAGGGCGCGGCGGCCGCGGCGCTGGCGGCGGCGCTGCGCCGGTACACGTCGCTCAACCACCTGGCGCAGGCGGCGCGCGCCGTGCTCAACAACCAGCACCAGGTCCAGCAGGTAGCTCCGACTCCTCTACTCGACCTCACTCCTCCAGCCTACCGCTCCGGCGCTGCGCCGGTACACGTCGCTCAACCACCTGGCGCAGGCGGCGCGCGCCGTGCTCAACAACCAGCACCAGGTCCAGCAGGTAGCTCCGACTCCTCTACTCGACCTCACTCCTCCAGCCTACCGCTCCGGCGCTGCGCCGGTACACGTCGCTCAACCACCTGGCGCAGGCGGCGCGCGCCGTGCTCAACAACCAGCACCAGGTCCAGCAGGTAGCTCCGACTCCTCTACTCGACCTCACTCCTCCAGCCTACCGCTCCGGCGCTGCGCCGGTACACGTCGCTCAACCACCTGGCGCAGGCGGCGCGCGCCGTGCTCAACAACCAGCACCAGGTCCAGCAGGTAGCTCCGACTCCTCTACTCGACCTCACTCCTCCAGCCTACCGCTCCGGCGCTGCGCCGGTACACGTCGCTCAACCACCTGGCGCAGGCGGCGCGCGCCGTGCTCAACAACCAGCACCAGGTCCAGCAGGTAGCTCCGACTCCTCTACTCGACCTCACTCCTCCAGCCTACCGCTCCGGCGCTGCGCCGGTACACGTCGCTCAACCACCTGGCGCAGGCGGCGCGCGCCGTGCTCAACAACCAGCACCAGGTCCAGCAGGTAGCTCCGACTCCTCTACTCGACCTCACTCCTCCAGCCTACCGCTCCGGCGCTGCGCCGGTACACGTCGCTCAACCACCTGGCGCAGGCGGCGCGCGCCGTGCTCAACAACCAGCACCAGGTCCAGCAGGTAGCTCCGACTCCTCTACTCGACCTCACTCCTCCAGCCTACCGCTCCGGCGCTGCGCCGGTACACGTCGCTCAACCACCTGGCGCAGGCGGCGCGCGCCGTGCTCAACAACCAGCACCAGGTCCAGCAGGTAGCTCCGACTCCTCTACTCGACCTCACTCCTCCAGCCTACCGCTCCGGCGCTGCGCCGGTACACGTCGCTCAACCACCTGGCGCAGGCGGCGCGCGCCGTGCTCAACAACCAGCACCAGGTCCAGCAGGTAGCTCCGACTCCTCTACTCGACCTCACTCCTCCAGCCTACCGCTCCGGCGCTGCGCCGGTACACGTCGCTCAACCACCTGGCGCAGGCGGCGCGCGCCGTGCTCAACAACCAGCACCAGGTCCAGCAGGTAGCTCCGACTCCTCTACTCGACCTCACTCCTCCAGCCTACCGCTCCGGCGCTGCGCCGGTACACGTCGCTCAACCACCTGGCGCAGGCGGCGCGCGCCGTGCTCAACAACCAGCACCAGGTCCAGCAGGTAGCTCCGACGGTACACGTCGCTCAACCACCTGGCGCAGGCGGCGCGCGCCGTGCTCAACAACCAGCACCAGGTCCAGCAGGTAGCTCCGACTCCTCTACTCGACCTCACTCCTCCAGCCTACCGCTCCGGCGCTGCGCCGGTACACGTCGCTCAACCACCTGGCGCAGGCGGCGCGCGCCGTGCTCAACAACCAGCACCAGGTCCAGCAGGTAGCTCCGACTCCTCTACTCGACCTCACTCCTCCAGCCTACCGCTCCGGCGCTGCGCCGGTACACGTCGCTCAACCACCTGGCGCAGGCGGCGCGCGCCGTGCTCAACAACCAGCACCAGGTCCAGCAGGTAGCTCCGACTCCTCTACTCGACCTCACTCCTCCAGCCTACCGCTCCGGCGCTGCGCCGGTACACGTCGCTCAACCACCTGGCGCAGGCGGCGCGCGCCGTGCTCAACAACCAGCACCAGGTCCAGCAGGTAGCTCCGACTCCTCTACTCGACCTCACTCCTCCAGCCTACCGCTCCGGCGCTGCGCCGGTACACGTCGCTCAACCACCTGGCGCAGGCGGCGCGCGCCGTGCTCAACAACCAGCACCAGGTCCAGCAGGTAGCTCCGACTCCTCTACTCGACCTCACTCCTCCAGCCTACCGCTCCGGCGCTGCGCCGGTACACGTCGCTCAACCACCTGGCGCAGGCGGCGCGCGCCGTGCTCAACAACCAGCACCAGGTCCAGCAGGTAGCTCCGACTCCTCTACTCGACCTCACTCCTCCAGCCTACCGCTCCGGCGCTGCGCCGGTACACGTCGCTCAACCACCTGGCGCAGGCGGCGCGCGCCGTGCTCAACAACCAGCACCAGGTCCAGCAGGTAGCTCCGACTCCTCTACTCGACCTCACTCCTCCAGCCTACCGCTCCGGCGCTGCGCCGGTACACGTCGCTCAACCACCTGGCGCAGGCGGCGCGCGCCGTGCTCAACAACCAGCACCAGGTCCAGCAGGTAGCTCCGACTCCTCTACTCGACCTCACTCCTCCAGCCTACCGCTCCGGCGCTGCGCCGGTACACGTCGCTCAACCACCTGGCGCAGGCGGCGCGCGCCGTGCTCAACAACCAGCACCAGGTCCAGCAGGTAGCTCCGACTCCTCTACTCGACCTCACTCCTCCAGCCTACCGCTCCGGCGCTGCGCCGGTACACGTCGCTCAACCACCTGGCGCAGGCGGCGCGCGCCGTGCTCAACAACCAGCACCAGGTCCAGCAGGTAGCTCCGACTCCTCTACTCGACCTCACTCCTCCAGCCTACCGCTCCGGCGCTGCGCCGGTACACGTCGCTCAACCACCTGGCGCAGGCGGCGCGCGCCGTGCTCAACAACCAGCACCAGGTCCAGCAGGTAGCTCCGACTCCTCTACTCGACCTCACTCCTCCAGCCTACCGCTCCGGCGCTGCGCCGGTACACGTCGCTCAACCACCTGGCGCAGGCGGCGCGCGCCGTGCTCAACAACCAGCACCAGGTCCAGCAGGTAGCTCCGACTCCTCTACTCGACCTCACTCCTCCAGCCTACCGCTCCGGCGCTGCGCCGGTACACGTCGCTCAACCACCTGGCGCAGGCGGCGCGCGCCGTGCTCAACAACCAGCACCAGGTCCAGCAGGTAGCTCCGACTCCTCTACTCGACCTCACTCCTCCAGCCTACCGCTCCGGCGCTGCGCCGGTACACGTCGCTCAACCACCTGGCGCAGGC
Organism: Melitaea athalia; assembly: GCA_905220545.2. Lineage (NCBI taxonomy): Eukaryota > Metazoa > Arthropoda > Insecta > Lepidoptera > Nymphalidae > Melitaea > Melitaea athalia. The sequence goes on from HG992180.1 coordinate 20,220,560, forward strand.
GGCGCGCGCCGTGCTCAACAACCAGCACCAGGTCCAGCAGGTAGCTCCGACTCCTCTACTCGACCTCACTCCTCCAGCCTACCGCTCCGGCGCTGCGCCGGTACACGTCGCTCAACCACCTGGCGCAGGCGGCGCGCGCCGTGCTCAACAACCAGCACCAGGTCCAGCAGGTAGCTCCGACTCCTCTACTCGACCTCACTCCTCCAGCCTACCGCTCCGGCGCTGCGCCGGTACACGTCGCTCAACCACCTGGCGCAGGCGGCGCGCGCCGTGCTCAACAACCAGCACCAGGTCCAGCAGGTAGCTCCGACTCCTCTACTCGACCTCACTCCTCCAGCCTACCGCTCCGGCGCTGCGCCGGTACACGTCGCTCAACCACCTGGCGCAGGCGGCGCGCGCCGTGCTCAACAACCAGCACCAGGTCCAGCAGGTAGCTCCGACTCCTCTACTCGACCTCACTCCTCCAGCCTACCGCTCCGGCGCTGCGCCGGTACACGTCGCTCAACCACCTGGCGCAGGCGGCGCGCGCCGTGCTCAACAACCAGCACCAGGTCCAGCAGGTAGCTCCGACTCCTCTACTCGACCTCACTCCTCCAGCCTACCGCTCCGGCGCTGCGCCGGTACACGTCGCTCAACCACCTGGCGCAGGCGGCGCGCGCCGTGCTCAACAACCAGCACCAGGTCCAGCAGGTAGCTCCGACTCCTCTACTCGACCTCACTCCTCCAGCCTGCCGCTCCGGCGCTGCGCCGGTACACGTCGCTCAACCACCTGGCGCAGGCGGCGCGCGCCGTGCTCAACAACCAGCACCAGGTCCAGCAGGTAGCTCCGACGGTACACGTCGCTCAACCACCTGGCGCAGGCGGCGCGCGCCGTGCTCAACAACCAGCACCAGGTCCAGCAGGTAGCTCCGACTCCTCTACTCGACCTCACTCCTCCAGCCTACCGCTCCGGCGCTGCGCCGGTACACGTCGCTCAACCACCTGGCGCAGGCGGCGCGCGCCGTGCTCAACAACCAGCACCAGGTCCAGCAGGTAGCTCCGACTCCTCTACTCGACCTCACTCCTCCAGCCTACCGCTCCGGCGCTGCGCCGGTACACGTCGCTCAACCACCTGGCGCAGGCGGCGCGCGCCGTGCTCAACAACCAGCACCAGGTCCAGCAGGTAGCTCCGACTCCTCTACTCGACCTCACTCCTCCAGCCTACCGCTCCGGCGCTGCGCCGGTACACGTCAAAAAATTCAAAAATTCAAAAAATTCAAATAATTTATTCATTTTAGGCTGATACAGCACTTGTGAACGTTAATGAAGCTACGCCATCGGTTCGCAAATCCTACGGCGGGAGACCTTGTAACGAGAAGAACCGGCAAGAAACTCGTCAAGGGCTATTTTTTTCTCCCTGTCATATTTCATACAGAGTCGTCAAATTGAAAAATGACTTTGACTTAAAAAATTATGTAAGGTCACTTTCCATCACAAATTTATCTTAAACAAAATAAAATACCCGGTAATCATAGCAGTAAATAATTTTCAATTACTTAAGAACTAGACACCTCCTAAAAGGTAGTTTCTTTAAAATGCGCTCCAAACCAATAGACAAGTAACTGTTTTGACGTGGCGAATAAAATACAACTACAAGTAAAAATCATTGTCAGCTTATGACCAAGTTGTCCCGTCATTTAAATAATCTTTGACAGTATAGTAGCCCTTCTTGAGGAGGCAATTTTTTATACGATTCTTAAACTCTTTAAAGGGTAACTCCAAGATATCACTTGGAATCTTGTTAAAGATATGTATACCTTGACCCATGAAGGACCCACGCACCTTCTCTAATCGATACAGAGGCATTATAAGGTTATTCCTATTTCTTGTATTGCGACCATGCAAATCGCCATGTTTGGTATATAAGTTAATATTACGACGCACAAAAAGAATACAATTTAATATAAATTGAGATGCAGCTGTCAGTATACCAATTTCTTTGAACTTCTCCCTAAGAGAAGTTTTAGAGCTGAGTTGATAAATAGCCCTTATTGCTCGTTTTTGCAAAATAAATATAGCATTAATGTCAGCCGCTAATCCCCACATAAGAATGCCATATGACATGATGCTATGAAAATAACTAAAGTATACAGTCCTAGCAGTATCTATATCAGTTAACTGTCTAACTTTTCTAATAGCGTAAGCTGCAGAGCTGAGCTTACCAGCTAATGCAGCAATATGCGAATGCCACTGAAGTTTTCTGTCTATAGTTACACCCAGAAAGACTGTTGATTCAACTAAATCTAATTTTTCATTATTCATTACAACTTCTATGGGTGGAGATTTTACATTTGGTAAAGAGAATAGAACGCATTTCGTTTTCCTTGCATTAAGCTGTAGATTATTAAAACTAAACCAAGTGAGTATTTCCGAGAGTGCTTTGTTCACATCGTCAAAATTTGATTTATTTCTATCAATGTTAAATATAAGAGAAGTATCATCAGCAAACAAGACAATCTCGCATAGGCTTTTTGCAAAGAAAGGTAAATCGTTAATATAAACCAAAAACAAGAAAGGGCCCAAGATAGACCCTTGGGGTACACCTAGCTTTACATCAGAACCCATTGATTTCACCCCATTTATATCAACTGTTTGAGTTCTGGAACTAAGATATGAGTGTAATAGTTTCTGGGCATTATTTTTTACACCGTAATGATTCAGCTTCAACAGCAGCGTCTGATGGTCTACACAGTCAAAAGCTTTGGACAAGTCGCAGAATATGCCAAGAGCATTCTGCGACCTCTCCCAGGCCCCAAAGACATGCTTAAGAAGTGCAACACCGGCATCAGTAGTAGACCTACCCTTCGTAAAACCGAACTGTTTATTATGCAAGAGTTTATTTAAATTAAAAAAGGTTAATAATTGCTCCAGTATTATTTTTTCAAAGATCTTGCTCAAGGCGGGTAAAATGGATATTGGTCTGTAATTACTTGGGTCTTCTTTGTTCCCAGATTTAAATAATGGAATAATTTTGCTAAATTTCATTAAGTCAGGAAAAATTCCTTCAGCAATGCAATTATTAAATATAATAGCAAGATATGGAGCAATGGTGTAAATAATGCTTTTAAGAATAGTTACAGATATACCCCATAAATCATTGGTACCTTTCATTTTAAGAGATTTGAATGCTTTGATTATATCAGTGAAATCAATGCTTTTAAAATCAAACAATGAACTACATTCGGACACATGTCTTTGGAGCATTAAGGCCGCAGACGCGGGTGAAGAATCCAAATTAGACGTTGTTTCAATTGGTATATTTATAAAAAAAATATTAAAAATATCAGCTATTTCCTTTTCTGACTTTATTTGGGCGTCATTAATTTTAAGCGTCAGGCTGTTGTCACGTGGTTTATATTTGCCAGTCTCACGCTTTATAATATCCCAGGTCGTTTTGATTTTATTGCTAGAATTCATTATTTTTCCTTTAAAATAGTTAGACTTAGCTATAGAACATGACTGTTTAAAAATTTTAGAATATTGTTTAACATGTTCTACAAAACCAGGACTGTGATTAGTTTCTCTTAATTTATACAGTTCATATAGCCTGTTTCTACTTTTATAAATACCTGTCGTAGCCCATTGACAAAACTGTAATTTTTGGGTACACTTAATAGTCTTCGTTTTAAAAGAGTTATTAAATTCCTTAATCAGTAATCCAAAGAAGTTCCCATAAAGTTCATTTGGATCGTCATGTACATATGGCATTAAAGAAACTTTATCATAGATACTATTTTTAAAATTATCTAGACGTGTTTTTGTAATAGGCCTACATTGTAAAGTGACAGGTGTATCAGCGACGTCCAATTGGTACGCTGCCTGTAGACCGTAATGGTCAGATGTAATGTTTTTAACAACTAATTTGTCTACCGGGTCACATTCTGAAAATATATTATCTATACAAGTTGCTGAATGATCTGTAACCCTAGTAGGTTCTAAAAACTGATTAACTAAATTAAAAGAATTAAACAAGGTTAACAGCCGAGTAGTCAGTGCACTGCTTTCAAGTATGTCAACATTAAAATCACCGCACACAGCTACTGGCTTATTTTTTTGCTTTAACTTTTTTAAAGCATCCTCCATTACCGATTCAAAGGTTTCGAAACTACCTTTAGGGGGTCTGTATACACAAACTATTACTAAGCTTTTCAATTCAACACAAGAGAGCTCGACATGGCGTTCTACGGAAAGGTCCACAATATCCTTTCTTTCTATATACTTAATGTCATTTTTAACCAAAATTAAAGAGCCGCCACATGTCGTTGTTTTTCTAGACAATAAACTCGACAATTGAAAATTATTCACATTACATGACACATCACAATGCTTCAGCCAGTGTTCGGTTATACAAATAATATTAATGTTGTTACATTCAACAAGTAACTCTAATTCTAAAACTTTGCCAGACAGGCCCCGAATATTCTGACACAATAAATTAATACATGAGGGCTTGGCTGTTGTCTTACGTCTCAGTTTAAAGCTGAGCAAGAAACATTTACACTAGGTAATACAGTTTTAATGTTAGTGTATTTATTATATTTTTTCTTAGTAGAATTGCTACTAATATCAATGTCAATAGACGTTGGTTTGCCACCTTCATGGGTGTCGTGTAAATTAAAAGCTAACAAATTAGCTATTTTTGTCCTAAACCTATTTGCAAGATACATAGTATCTGGGGTCAAAGTAAAATAATTAATAAAATTATTAATGTCAAAGTATAAAATATTGTCACTATGACAACTAATCAAATTAAATAAGTATGAGTTTAACTCAAAAATACGATTGTTTTGCGCCTTACTTAAATTACTTGCATATGGAAATGAGCTGATTACCAATTTACAGCCTGTGTCTGCCTGTAATTTTAATAAAATGTCTATATTTTGCAAAATATGTTTTTTCTTAACTGCGGAGCTGTCCCCACATAAAACAATTAAATTTGTTAAACTATCGCTCAACCACCTGGCGCAGGCGGCGCGCGCCGTGCTCAACAACCAGCACCAGGTCCAGCAGGTAGCTCCGACTCCTCTACTCGACCTCACTCCTCCAGCCTACCGCTCCGGCGCTGCGCCGGTACACGTCGCTCAACCACCTGGCGCAGGCGGCGCGCGCCGTGCTCAACAACCAGCACCAGGTCCAGCAGGTAGCTCCGACTCCTCTACTCGACCTCACTCCTCCAGCCTACCGCTCCGGCGCTGCGCCGGTACACGTCGCTCAACCACCTGGCGCAGGCGGCGCGCGCCGTGCTCAACAACCAGCACCAGGTCCAGCAGGTAGCTCCGACTCCTCTACTCGACCTCACTCCTCCAGCCTACCGCTCCGGCGCTGCGCCGGTACACGTCGCTCAACCACCTGGCGCAGGCGGCGCGCGCCGTGCTCAACAACCAGCACCAGGTCCAGCAGGTAGCTCCGACTCCTCTACTCGACCTCACTCCTCCAGCCTACCGCTCCGGCGCTGCGCCGGTACACGTCGCTCAACCACCTGGCGCAGGCGGCGCGCGCCGTGCTCAACAACCAGCACCAGGTCCAGCAGGTAGCTCCGACTCCTCTACTCGACCTCACTCCTCCAGCCTACCGCTCCGGCGCTGCGCCGGTACACGTCGCTCAACCACCTGGCGCAGGCGGCGCGCGCCGTGCTCAACAACCAGCACCAGGTCCAGCAGGTAGCTCCGACTCCTCTACTCGACCTCACTCCTCCAGCCTACCGCTCCGGCGCTGCGCCGGTACACGTCGCTCAACCACCTGGCGCAGGCGGCGCGCGCCGTGCTCAACAACCAGCACCAGGTCCAGCAGGTAGCTCCGACTCCTCTACTCGACCTCACTCCTCCAGCCTACCGCTCCGGCGCTGCGCCGGTACACGTCGCTCAACCACCTGGCGCAGGCGGCGCGCGCCGTGCTCAACAACCAGCACCAGGTCCAGCAGGTAGCTCCGACTCCTCTACTCGACCTCACTCCTCCAGCCTACCGCTCCGGCGCTGCGCCGGTACACGTCGCTCAACCACCTGGCGCAGGCGGCGCGCGCCGTGCTCAACAACCAGCACCAGGTCCAGCAGGTAGCTCCGACTCCTCTACTCGACCCCACTCCTCCAGCCTACCGCTCCGGCGCTGCGCCGGTACACGTCGCTCAACCACCTGGCGCAGGCGGCGCGCGCCGTGCTCAACAACCAGCACCAGGTCCAGCAGGTAGCTCCGACTCCTCTACTCGACCTCACTCCTCCAGGCCTCTTCCTTACAAATTAAAAACAAATTAAAGTGAAATCTAGATGCTACTGGTCAATTATATAAATGAAATACGACAGCGAATTTTTGGCCTGTTCAGATGCTGTCGGACTTGAACCGCGTTGACTTTCGCGTGGTTCGCGAGCAGGCGGCGTGGGCGTGCGCCTGCGGCAGTGCTGCCACTGCGCATCGCCTTGAGGCCGATTTTAAGGTACAGTACAGTTCAGTTCATAGTATGTTAGTCCATTGAAAAGTTACATTTGGGGTTGCGTTTGTCAGAGGACGCAATTTTATTTTTTAGATATGAAGGGGGGGTTAGTCTAATGTTAAATCCAAGTTTGTGGGTTTGTAGTCCTTGTGCAACGGCCGCCATCTTGGAAAAAGAGGTTCAAGTGGTTTTTATGGTTTATCTGCCAAAATATAAGTCTGACAAAAAAAATTATTTAACATTTTTTGTTGCAAATAAAATTATCTATAATTTATGTTCAGTAATTTTTATTCGTAGAATCATAAACAAAAAAGTTATAAGTGAAAAACCATAAAAATTTAAGAGAAAAAAATCTATTTGTTGATAAAACTTTTTTTCTAATCATTTTACAAAAAAATAATATTAGACCATTTTTATAGATAATATTTTAAGGAATAATTTTTATCAGAAACATTTTTAAATTTATTTATTATTTAAGGTTTTACAGCGCTGCGAAACGAATACTTTTCTTCAAGTATTTGTAACTATATTACATGAATACTCGTATATTTTGCCATAATTTTTAATCACCTTGTTATTTTTTTATGATGATCTTTTTAATTATTGATAGTAAAATATTGTTAGTATATAAATAATTCTTGATTTGACACTCTACCTACGAGGTGGAGTCTGGAGGCACGTTTTTTTTACGCGCGTGATTTTCTAAATCCCAACTACTCTGTCCTCGGTCTTTTTGATGGACCAAGCTGTGGCTCAGCGGCTGGTTGGCTTACTATATTAAATACTTGAGGGGGAACAGGAGAAGGAAGTTCGCAACAAGTGTAAAGTGGTTTTATGTGCGGAGACCTTATCGCGTATAACTTGCTGTTTCTCTATGCCTTTTCAGGATGTGACACAATATCAGGTGCTTTTTTTTTTTTTTTTTTTTTTATGATACTAGGTTGGCAAACAAGCGTACGGCTCACCTGATGGTAAGACCGTAGCCTATAGACGCCTGCAACGCCAGAAGCATCGCAAGCGCGTTGCCGACCCTATCCCCAATCCCCCCAGGAGCTCTGGTCACCTTACTCACCAACAGGAACACAATACTGCTAGAAAACAGTATTATTTAGCTGTGGTCTTCTGTCTGCTTACAATATGGGTACCTAAACTAAAATTTCTGAAAACCCTGGAGAAACATCTAGAGTTAGCAAGTGGAACGGCGTTGTTCCTCAACAAGAGAGTTGACCTTGCACTGCTCACTATCATTGGTGAACGTTTTTTTATCATTATTTGTGGGGAGACTCGCAGCAAAATAATGGAGCTCTCGAAATTAATTGAAGAAAATGATTTACACACATTTTGACATTTACGCCACTTTCTTCTTCGGTTCTCCCTCAAGTATTTAATATAGGAAGCCAACCAGCCACTCGCCGCAAGATCGAGGACAGTAGTTGTGATTTAGAAAATCACCGTGGATTATGCCTACTGCGGATACCACGTAAAAAAAACGCGCCTCCAGAGTCCAGACTCCACCTCGTAGGTAGAGTGGCAAATCAAGAATTATTTATATATTAACAATATTTTACTATCAATAATTAAAAAGATCATCATAAAAAAGTAACAAGGTGATTAAAAATTAGGGCAAATCATGAATATTTATATTTATATTCACGTATTGTTATGAATACTGAAGAATAGTATTCGTTTCGCAGCGCTGTAAAACCTTAAATAATAAATAAATTTAAAAATGTTTCTGATAAAAATTGTTTCTTAAAACACCGTCTATAAAAATGGTCTTATATTATTTTTTTGTAAAATTATTTAAAAAAAAGTTTTATCGACAAATAGATTTTTTTCTCTCAAATTTTTATGGATTTTCGCTTATAACTTTTATATTAATGATTCTACGACTAAAAGTTACTGAACAAAAGATGTAGATAATTTTATTTTGAACAAAAAATGTTAAATAATTTTTTTTGTGTGACTTATAGTTTGGCAGATAAACCATAAAAACCATTTGAACCTCTTTTTCCAAGATGGCGGCCGTTGCACAAGGACTACAAACCCACAAACTTGGATTTAACATTAGACTAACCCCCCCTTCATATCTAAAAAATAAAATTGCGTCCTCTGACAAACGCAAGGTAAGCCCAAAAAAATGTAACATTTCAATGGACTATGTTTATACTACGTTTTTTGAGGTCAACCTCACTGGTAACTATCCTGCACAAAATGTAAATCCACTCAAATGATAAATACTTCAACGTTACAGAGGAATACAACCAAATAATACTCGTCTCAAGTAGTTCGAGTTCGTGTGATGAATAAGGTAGCTAAAGCTTCAGAAGGGGGTCGACAGTAAGGTCTCTAACGCACTTGTAACGCGTCTAATGTTACAGGCGTTAAAAAGCTAAAGTGACCGCTTACAATTAAGTGGGCCGTATGCTTGTATGCCATTAACTTTTTTGTCATAAAAAAAAACCAATGAACCCGTGTGTGTAGGCGCGGCTGGGGTGCGGCGCGCCGCTGGAGGCGTGGGCCTCCTGGCTGGACGGCTGCGTGCGCGCCGCGCTGGCGCCGCACGAGCGCCGCGCAGACTACACGCCGCGGGCGCGCCGCCTGCTGCTCGACTGGTCCTTCTACTCCTCGCTCGTCATCCGCGAGCTCACGCTCAGGTGACACACCACACATACACACACGTGAGCCTCCTGGCTGGACGGCTGCATGCCATACAACATACGCATACAACACACACAAACACAAGCGCGCGCGCGCACTCACTGTCGTGTGGTCATGTAGTTTTTGAATTATTGTTCTCCTACACTTGTTGATGTAAATTAAAGCCGGTTTTTTGTAATCAAACAAATTTATGTTTTCGAACTCTGTCTCAAAAATATATCACTATAAAATTTTGTTTTTTTACAACAGTTTGTGGAAGTATCCACATGTATAAGTAAAGTTATGTTTCGGGCGGCAGGTCCGCGGCGTCGTTCGGCTCGTTCCACCTGATCCGGCTGCTGTACGACGAGTACGTGAGCTTCCTCATCGAGCGGCGCGTGGCCGAGCACCGCCGCGAGCCGCCCATCGCGGTCATGCAGCGCGCCATGGTACGCACTTCACTCTACTGTCTCCCACTATCTCCTCTCTCTTCCTCATCGAGCGGCGCGTGGCCGAGCACCGCCGCGAGCCGCCCATCGCGGTCATGCAGCGCGCCATGGTACGCACTTCACTCTACTGTCTCCCACTATCTCCTCTCTCTTCCTCATCGAGCGGCGCGTGGCCGAGCACCGCCGCGAGCCGCCCATCGCGGTCATGCAGCGCGCCATGGTACGCACTTCACTCTACTGTCTCCCACTATCTCCTCTCTCTTCCTCATCGAGCGGCGCGTGGCCGAGCACCGCCGCGAGCCGCCCATCGCGGTCATGCAGCGCGCCATGGTACGCACTTCACTCTACTGTCTCCCACTATCTCCTCTCTCTTCCTCATCGAGCGGCGCGTGGCCGAGCACCGCCGCGAGCCGCCCATCGCGGTCATGCAGCGCGCCATGGTACGCACTTCACTCTACTGTCTCCCACTATCTCCTCTCTCTTCCTCATCGAGCGGCGCGTGGCCGAGCACCGCCGCGAGCCGCCCATCGCGGTCATGCAGCGCGCCATGGTACGCACTTCACTCTACTGTCTCCCACTATCTCCTCTCTCTTCCTCATCGAGCGGCGCGTGGCCGAGCACCGCCGCGAGCCGCCCATCGCGGTCATGCAGCGCGCCATGGTACGCACTTCACTCTGCTGTCTCCCACTATCTCCTCTCTCTTCCTCATCGAGCGGCGCGTGGCCGAGCACCGCCGCGAGCCGCCCATCGCGGTCATGCAGCGCGCCATGGTACGCACTTCACTCTACTGTCTCCCACTATCTCCTCTCTCTTCCTCATCGAGCGGCGCGTGGCCGAGCACCGCCGCGAGCCGCCCATCGCGGTCATGCAGCGCGCCATGGTACGCACTTCACTCTACTGTCTCCCACTATCTCCTCTCTCTTCCTCATCGAGCGGCGCGTGGCCGAGCACCGCCGCGAGCCGCCCATCGCGGTCATGCAGCGCGCCATGGTACGCACTTCACTCTACTGTCTCCCACTATCTCCTCTCTCTTCCTCATCGAGCGGCGCGTGGCCGAGCACCGCCGCGAGCCGCCCATCGCGGTCATGCAGCGCGCCATGGTACGCACTTCACTCTGCTGTCTCCCACTATCTCCTCTCTCTTCCTCATCGAGCGGCGCGTGGCCGAGCACCGCCGCGAGCCGCCCATCGCGGTCATGCAGCGCGCCATGGTACGCACTTCACTCTACTGTCTCCCACTATCTCCTCTCTCTTCCTCATCGAGCGGCGCGTGGCCGAGCACCGCCGCGAGCCGCCCATCGCGGTCATGCAGCGCGCCATGGTACGCACTTCACTCTACTGTCTCCCACTATCTCCTCTCTCTTCCTCATCGAGCGGCGCGTGGCCGAGCACCTCCGCGAGCCGCCCATCGCGGTCATGCAGCGCGCCATGGTACGCACTTCACTCTACTGTCTCCCACTATCTCCTCTCTCTTCCTCATCGAGCGGCGCGTGGCCGAGCACCGCCGCGAGCCGCCCATCGCGGTCATGCAGCGCGCCATGGTACGCACTTCACTCTACTGTCTCCCACTATCTCCTCTCTCTTCCTCATCGAGCGGCGCGTGGCCGAGCACCGCCGCGAGCCGCCCATCGCGGTCATGCAGCGCGCCATGGTACGCACTTCACTCTACTGTCTCCCACTATCTCCTCTCTCTTCCTCATCGAGCGGCGCGTGGCCGAGCACCGCCGCGAGCCGCCCATCGCGGTCATGCAGCGCGCCATGGTACGCACTTCACTCTACTGTCTCCCACTATCTCCTCTCTCTTCCTCATCGAGCGGCGCGTGGCCGAGCACCGCCGCGAGCCGCCCATCGCGGTCATGCAGCGCGCCATGGTACGCACTTCACTCTACTGTCTCCCACTATCTCCTCTCTCTTCCTCATCGAGCGGCGCGTGGCCGAGCACCGCCGCGAGCCGCCCATCGCGGTCATGCAGCGCGCCATGGTACGCACTTCACTCTGCTGTCTCCCACTATCTCCTCTCTCCTCGTGACATCGTATAGATAACAAATGTCGTTTATGTCAGGACGACGACGAGGAGCTCCCCGAGGAGCCGGCGCGCTCTGGCGAGGAGGAGGACGGCGAGCCGGAGTGGGAGTGGGAGGACGACGACGACGAGCCGCCCGACGCCAAGCGACCGAAGATCGACGAGTAGCGCTGGTGCGTACGAGAGTGCGTGCGTGTGTGCCTTGGCAGTCAATTACAACTAGTCAGAAATGTTTCTGCTGACCTTATTTAGACAAGTTAATTTCCATTTTATACGCAATCAATGATATTAATGATACTCATTATATTTTGATGACCTTTTTTTAGATACTAATCATTGATTAGGTATAGCAAATTATAGTCGATTCTTGTAAAAATTGATTTTTTTTAAATATCCCACAAACGTATCGCGTATTTGCGCCGATTCTACTGCCTCTCACAAAATGCCAACCCGAGCCATGGCCCCATAAGCAATGGTGGTGTGTACTATGTCTACTAGGTGTGTGTTATAATGTGTAATAATATTATGTATGGTAATAATTTCAGAAGCTTTTAGGATGTATTTTTTTATAATTTACTTAATCCCTAAGCTTATTAAGTTAAGCTTAGTTAGTTATGTAAAGTAATTAAGCTTTACATTTTCAGGTTGTTTGAGTGTAATATACTCATCAAGCAGTTGGAACTAAAGTGAAGTGTTTTTCACGCGAGCCTCAACAACGTATGCGAGTCACTAAAACGACGCCAACACCACAAACTCATATACTCAGCAAAGTTCATCCAAAATTATTTAATAAAAATTTACCAAAAAAAAAGAAAAGTGATTTCAAGGAATCGCATTTCAATATCAAATGTAACACATTTACGTTTAATTGTTTAGAAAAAACTTGAAAGTATTTTTTGCATTTATATAGACAAAGAGTACCCTAATATCTAGTCATAGTCTCATTATATGTTTAAAAGCTCAATTCATATGTGAATAATATATTATCTGTGTACGTAGTTACGAATCTTGCAACTCTAATATCAAATAATAAAGAAATTGATAATATTACTCTTAAATATATTTGATTGCAACATTGTATGCTATTTAGAGTTGCAAGGTTGAAAAAATCATTGGATGTATTTATTAATTGTTTACATTGATGTATTAAGACTAGTATCGTCTAATCGCGTTAAAAATGGTCAAATTGAACAGTTGAAGTAAGTCTTTTAGATAGCCTTTCTAATTTACTATGATTTAGTTGTTCAAGGAGTGTGAGGAATCTGTCACTATTTTAACGCGAACAGACTATAAGAACCATTTATTAAATGTAATACCATCTAAAAATGTCATAGAAATATTATATACTTTAGACAGTAAATAATATAAAATTAAAATTATAAAAAAAACAGGTGTCCATGTAAATACACGTAGATTATTTCTGTATCACGCTACTTAGTAGTTTGTAGCAGATTAAGAGTATTATTTTAAATATAAATGGTATTCAAAAGTAAATGGTAATAAATGTCTATTATTATTATCATAAAGTTAGTTATTTAATAAGTTCACATAACGAGTAGCTCATTACCAAAGACAATGATTTATAAATCACTCAATATATAAATTGTTTCGATGTAACTAAGATTTAAGGTTTTTGTCTATGGCAATATTTAAGAAAATTCTGGAAAAGAAGATTCACAAGATTTGGATAAAGATTATTCTGCACATAAGTTACGAATAGACTTTAGGCCATCAGGACCTGCTACATCTCAAATAATAAACTACAACTCATAGATTTAAAAATTTCGAATAGAAATATTTTTTCATAAACAGGAATGCGATGGTGATAAAGAAAATAATTCACAAACGTTTATAAGTTGGATAATGTCATATGTCAAATACCGTTAACGGAAAACGGTTTTACTGAGGTAGGGCACACACAGCAGAAAATTTCCTGCTCAAAATATGGAGCAGCCCGACTGGGGTAGTACCTCGACCTTACAGAAGACCACAGCTAAATAATACTGTTTCCAAGTAGTGTTGTGTTTCTGTTGGTGAGTAAGGTGACCAGAGCTCCTGGGGAGGAATGGGGATAGGGCTTGCGATGTGGTGTTGCAGAAGTCTATAAGTTACGGTAATCGCTTACCATCAGGTGAGCCGTACGCTTGTTTGCCGACCTCGTTACATAAAAACCGGTGTAACAGACCCATGACACAGACCATGTTGGAAGCCATTATTCTGAATGAACGAGAATATAGGTATAGAGAAAATAAGTGTTTAAATAATAAATTAAAAATACTTTCTTAAATTAAACTTTCTATTATTCTTATAGTATGTCAAGATGAAAATTTGGAACTGATCTTATAATTAAGATTAGTAGTAGTTTGACATCACGCTTGTATTATTTAAAGAATTTTATTTACGCACTAGCGTTTATATTATATAAAAATAATTGGAAATACGTAATAAGTAGCTCCTAGGGTACAATCCTTTGTATATAATATGATTATATTTTCTCAAAATTCGATAAAATAACATGTATGTGTAAGACATAAAATTTTCTGCATTTAAATCAATCATTACCATCAGCACTACGTCTTGAAAATTCTTTGATGTGTATTAAGATAATGTATTAATATTTAATGAGGCGAATATGCGTGTAGTCAAAGAGCTGTTTCTATATTCAATAACGTATCGTTTTATTCGCGATAGGAAACAGCTGTAAAAGTTTTAGTGCCATAAATAATATAGCACTATATAGTTGTCTATGGTATATCATACGGTGTCTTGTATTTACACTACGGTAACTATAACTTTGTCATATAGACGTGGAACGATATAGACCTCTAACATATCACAATAGATAAAATTTCATGTGTCTGTATTTATAATCAAGAGCCAAAACGGTATGATTAATATTAATTATAAAAATATTGATGTTAACTGTAATCCATATTTATAATGAATGTTATACGTAATCAGTATGTATACATACTTGGGAAGGAGGCTGTCTGTAGTTATATAAATGTATTGAACAATATTATTGAGAAGGTTAAAACCTCTTTCGTATATCTGTCGGTCCTCTTTTGAAAAATTAAAGCCATCTTTTTATAGTATAAAATAGTTTTTCATGTTATAGTCGATAAGCCTTGATGTATTTTGAAAGAAAATATCGATGTCTACATGATATATTAAGTGCATCTAGTTGGTGTATTTGAGGTAATAAATAATAATCAATGTAATAAGATGACTGTGAAGTACGCAGTTTTTATAATTCCATACCTCTTGTCAAATCTAGTATGTGTTCCAAAATGTAACAAACTACTGTAATGATGATTGTAATGTCGAAATTTTTCTGTCTTTATATCTGGCCAGTATAGGAATATTTGAAAATCTAATTCGGAAGATAATTTTTAAATACAGTCAATTCTACTTTTCTACACTTTTATCTATCAAAACATTTAAAAAGTAAACTCGTTTAAAACAGGCAACTAAAAAAAAAACAGACTAAAATATTTTTTAAGAATTTCCATTTAAAAAAAAATTCTACCTTCAGAATAAGGATATGAAAACTTTTGAAAAATTTTCTTCCGAATGATCGTATTTTATGATACTTATATAAATTAAATATTTGTGTATAAGCAGCCTCCTTTAATCTCGTGCACATTTGTTTTAATATTACGTGTATGTCAATATAATATCCGAGTATATTTTTGTATAGTACTGCCTTTGTTGTTGCCTTATCTTCGCCCGCCGCCGCTCGGGTCCTACGGTTGTGTTTCAGGGCAAATAATATTGTTACTGACGTTGTGACTATTAAATGTTACCGCGGAATCTGTGTAAAAAATCTATTCTGCAACAGTAAAAATCAATTTAAATTAGAAATCCTGTGTGATTGGACATATTATAGAAAATTATAATGTTCTTGTAAACAAGGTCTATAGAAAACATTTCATGTAAACAAGTTTGAAGAAACGTTACATGCCTTTGTTTTGGCGAACTGACTGAAGTACAAAATATGTCTTCTTTGTGTGATTATTTTGTCCAAGAAAACTTGTTACATAAATAGAAATCTTAATTTATGCTCAAAGACAAAGTTTAAGAGTGGCACATTATAATTGATCAATGAATTTTTGTCTAGAGATTTTTACTGTTGCATTATCTAGTTACATGTAGAAATTTTATAAACTTTTGGAAATAGAATTGTATTAAAAATGCCTTATTACATCTACGCCTTCATTACGATGACAATATTTGACGGTTCAGTGAAATTAAATAAAATTCCAAAATCAGATTATCCGTGCCTACAAAAAAGAAAAAAAAGTCTATGGCTAATAATGCCTTAATTTGAAATTCGACCGTTAAACACCGAGAACTTTATTAATTTCGTATATGCACTAGATTTAGATATATGTTGTACCGGTGTGAACTTCACTAAATAATATACGGTATTCTGAGAAGTTCGCGCTCTAAATGTTACTGTATCACGTAATAGTTGATGTAACCATATGTGTCTAAATACTATATGTAATGAGTGTCTTGATATTTGAAGATGAACTGTAGCTAATAATCTTTTCTTTTTTAAGATATACTTCTTTTCTGCCTGTTTTTAAGAATGTTAAAATCAGAAATAATGTTGTTATACCTTTTTCAGTTCTATAAATTACATTTTGCTATTTAAAGCTTATTTATTGTAAATGTAATTTTTGATTATTATACATTCGACAATTTCAATGTTTGTCAGGGTTTAGAATGTTTTTTTTTTCTGTAATTCGTCGTAATAATGACGTGGTAACTTTTAATAATTTTAGTATTACAGGCATAGTAACTAATTTTTAATGTTTTGAAATATTTCAGTACATTTGAAGTCTGTAATTGCCAGACTGAGCAAAAACAAAATGCAATAAAACCGGAATGAAACTTACAAATCAGACTAGGCTGTATGGATTATTATAGTCCTTTGCCTTTCCTTATTGGGGATAAATATTAAAACAACAATAATAAATATAAACCTATGTAACTGTCGTTGAAATTTCAATTTTTAATAGAGTTTAATTAATAACATTAGATGTATTGTAACATCAGGTTGTGAATAAAATGACAATTTATTAGCTACAGTTTGTAATCTGAAATGAGCTTAACTTTTTTACAAAGCTAGGTAAGGATCTATCGATTTGTTTCAAGATCAGATGTTTAATTTGTGCAACGAATTGGATGAACCGCGCTCAACTTGCTCAACATTGTTTAAAATAGCTAAAAGCTACATTTCTATAATTTTCTTTTACATTTTTTTATTTCGTTTCAGCGATTATTATGTATTATATTATTGTATAGTCTAAGTTTTGTGTATTTTTTAAATTCAAAGAGCGTGGTTCGGAGCGCGTCGACTGTTAGTCTATAGGCATCTTCTTGTATTTTATTGTTGTAAATCATTCATGCGCCGATGTAAACGAAGGGACGGTATTATGTATTGTCTGGAAATAAAGCTAGTCATGTGTTTAAAATTATTTGTTATACTTTCAATGTCATTGACGAACCTAATTCTATCGGGCGAATAACAATAAAACGAAATCTGTATGATTATGAATTTTTAATCATCTTTAGGGCAATTTTGCAAAGTAACATTTAACAGCAGAAACAATCTTATATTATTTTGGTTTATTAACAACACATGAATGTATTCTAGTGAGCTTTCCGCATATCTCTGAAGCTCTTTTTAACTGATCAAGATCACTTTCTATGAAAACACCTTTTTTTCTGGATTAGGTTAGTGACATGACCATTTCAAGCGCGTAAAATTAAATATAAGTGTAATAAAGTTAGGTTTTCTAAGAAAATAAAACAATGATATATTCTCATAATAAATATTATTTCAAAGTTCCGTGTGTTAGCCTAGTTAATGTACATCTACGGCCGCAGATGACACAAATTAAAATAATATTTACACAGAGAAGTTTTCATAAAAATATATGATATAATTATGAACTGTACTTGTCAACTGCAACTCGTAAACCTATACAAATACAGTACAAATAATAGAGATAGTTATCGACCGAATAAAAAACAATCCCTTAGGGCGCGTTCCCACTGTCGTGACGATTAATTATCGTTTTACGACTGTCGTCTCTAGCTGTTCCCATTATAACGATTGTTTGTCGTCAAAAATTTTTTTCGTTTAGAAACTATCGTATCTAGCCGTTCCCACTGTCACGACAATCTGTCGTCACTGCAGTGTCGTAGACGACAGTTAGTCGTGTCGTTTTATATGTGAACACCTCCATTTAAACATATGAGCCACGACACTTAAAACTACACGATTATCTGTCGTCACGACTGAGTGGGAACGTGCCCTTACTCCCAACTTGATTACAATAAATCAATATAAGCACGACCAAGAAAGCTAGCCATTGGACTAATCTATAATCTGTATAATTAACAAAATACAACATTTAAAAATAAAGGATTGTTACGATTGAAATATCTAATGGCAGTTCAATGGAGTTCGGAATGCAATCCGATTCAAGTTTAGGAGTAAGGCTAAGCGCGCACTAGTGACTTGTCACCGTGACAATAAATTCTTTGTCACTGTCGCGTCACCAAACATTCGTGACTGCGCGCACTTGCAGTGACAGTTTCTTGCATTCGATAAGATGGATCTCGAAGAGACGGTTGTCTGTGTATTCGTTTTTAGAAATAGAAAATAAAAAAAAGGTGTGTGTGCGATTCACACACGATAGAAGTGAAACTTCTTTGGCAAACTAATTAAAAAAAACTAATTTGAAATTAGCGGCGTGCAGTGCGGCGCGCCCTACCCTGTCGTTTTTCCGTTGCATCCGGTTTGAAATCACAACGATTCTAAAGAAGTTTCACTTCAAAAATACAATGATACAAAGTATTGGGTTCACCCGCTTTGGAGTGATAGGCTGATAAGTGGAAAGTTCTACACCATGTTTGCCAACCTACGTACATATGACACGTGACATTTTGTTGCTACTGCGCGCACGGTAATACAAATCTATGGACGTGGTGACAGTTGCGTCACGGGCATATTGCCGTCCTCCGCGGACAAAAAGTCACCGAATTGTCACGTATCCAAATGCGCGCACCTTCATTAGGGATGATGGACGCGGTGACAGTGACGCAATAGTCACGGTGACAAAAGTCACTAGTGCGCGCAAAGTGTAAGTTTGACAATCGCAGAATAACTTTCTATCAGTCGATGATTTACTCAATTACATTAGTATGCAAGTGGTTATATTGCGCTGATTAGCTATCAAATAAAATAAGGTTATATTTCATAAGGTTGTTTTAACAAATGGTTATGTAACTGTTGGCCCAATTTTCGGGATAATGGCGCATTTTCGTATAGTCAATTTTCGGCCAATAGAAAGTATGTAGTCTGCGGAAATTTAAATTACAATAAGTTATCAAGTTCGTAAAAACTAGTTTTAACTAAAATCACAAATAAAATATATAACTTTTGTCGTTTAATGTACAATTTACTATTCTCTCAGAACAACGAATGATATTCTATAGAAAACAAATACTAATACCGATGGCGTTTTATCGTCATTAAATCAATACTAGTTTTATTGACAAAATATAATTATGATGGCGTATTTATTTCCAGATTTTGCAAATAGAATTTGTTTCATACAGAATAGCCACGTTGCGAGTATAATACAAGTGGCATTTATCGTTTATCGAATAAAATATTCAGTTAATTTATAAAATATAATCATAACATCGAGATTGATATTATTGAAACTATTTACACATAAAACATTCACATAAAATTTGGTTCTATTTCATAAGCCATTTCTAGTACTCTTCAATAACCTAATGATCGTTCTATTTCTTCACTATAAAGTAAGACGCGTGTAAAGAAATAGAGTAATGAGATATGTTTAACGTTAACAATTCAATGATGGAACGAAGATGGCCTCGAGACAGTTCCGAAGACATTTTTATTTGGTACTTACTTTAAGCTAGCAGTCTAATGCTAGCGTTAAACTAAGCTCGAGTCTAAAGCTTAACTACCGATAGGTAAAAGGCGGTAACGTATATTTTTAGGAAACTGTTTATCCTAGTAATATCTTTAACATACACGGTCGTTCATATGGTAAGCAACATAATGCTTGTGTTATAAATGGTAGCAGCCGACTGATATAGCTACATATATCTCTCTTTTGTTTTCGATAAATATTATATATATTACTATATACTCGTATAAATAATACACCCAGACAATTTAAGTATAAAATAAATATAAGTGTCAAAATTTTACAAAAACAGTAAATAACGGTTATCGCCTTTTACCTAAGTACAGTAGTGATGTAGAGCGTCGAAATCGATTGTATCGTCAGTGTAGAGATTCCAGGCGAGTGTTCAGAGGGCGAGCGCGGCGGAGCGCTTGTCGCGGCTCTTGTTGCGCGCCACTGTGCGGGCTTTGTTGTTCGCGCTGTTTTGTAGGTGCTGGAATTGGGAGAAAATTATATTATTTAATTTATATCACTTGGTCAGGCTGAATATAATTAGAACTGTTATAATGAAATAACTTTTATATAACTGAGGTAGAGTACAGCAGGAAATTTCCTGCTCAAAATATGAAGCAGCCCGACTGGGGTAGTACCTCGACCTTACAGAAGACCACAGCTAAATAATACTGTTTCCAAGTAGTGTTGTGTTCCTGTGGTGAGTAAGGTGACCAGAGCTCCTGGGGGAATTGGGGATAGGGTTGGCAACGCGTTTGCGATGCTTCTGGTGTTGAAGACGTCTATAAGTTACGGTAATTGTTTACCATCAGGTGAGACGTACGCTTGTTTGCAGACTTAGTTACATAAAAAAACCGGATTTTATCGTGATTTATTAGGTTCTTTACAGGTCCTCTTGTGACCATGGTTGCTAAAAAAGTCTAATAAGTCGTGATAAAATCTGAAAAAGTTATTTCACTAGAATGAGTATTAAGTTCTTTTTCTTTTCGTGAATACAAAGAACTTGGGGAGGCCTATGTCCAGCAGTGGACTGCGATAGGCTGATTTGATGTGATGAATACTAAGAACTAGCTTCTGCGCGCGACTTCGTCGGCGTGGATTCCGCTCCTATTGGTCTTAGCGTGATGATACATAGCCTATAGCCTTCCGCGATAAATAAGCTATCTAACAGTGAAAGAATTTTTCAAATCGGCCCAGTAGTTCTAGAGATTACCGCGTTCAAACAAACAAACAAACTCTTCAGCTTTATATATTAGTATAGATTAAGGCCAATGCATACGTATCGTGGACGGGACGGGGACGTGAAGTTTTGTAATATCGTTTCATACAAAATGTATAGCAAAGAGCAAGAGATGTATAGGGCAATGCATACGCAACGGAATCACGTACGGGACGGGGCACGTGATTTTGTATGAAACGAACTTCATGTCCCATCCTGTACGGGAAAAAACGTTACGCATGCATTGGCCTTTAAAGTCGAGTGTTCGGCTCACCCGCTGCAGCTTGTTGAGCTTGTGGCGAGGCGGCGCTGCGCCGGGCGGCGCGAGGTCGAGGTTGAGCGCGGCCTGCAGCGGCGGCGCGTGCGGCGCGAGCGCGGCGAGCCCGGCGCCCAGCGCGGCCGCCAGCGCGCCGTACGCGCCGCGCGCGCCCCACGTGTCCAGCGGGAGCGCGCTGCCGCACACGCGCACGCGCTCGCCCGACACCACGCCCTCCTGCGCATTTACCTTAAAGATCATTTATTTCTCCTACACTAGTTTGCACTACTAAAAGTGTCATTGTTAAGGAGTTATTTTATGTTTCATTATATAACAAAAATTGATACTCCTATTTATTTTTTATTTAATTATATAAAATTAATATGGAAGATTGTCTCCAGACAATGAGTCTACACTATTAAATTCGTTCACTTGTGAGCACACATAGCTTACATACTAGCTGCAAGTCGCTAATACAGTAAAACGTTAAATATCAGAAACAACTACATAAGACAGATCACAAAGAAGTAGTAAGAAGTCAGACCTCGAAGTACTTGAGGATGTCCCGGAAGGTGGCGCGCTGCAGCTTGCGGTCCCGCTTGGCGCGGAACTTGTGCGAGTCGCGCGCCAGCCGCTCCAGCTTGGGCAGCACCTCCTCCTCGCCCGACCACTCGAACTCGTCGTCGTCGCCGCTCACGCGCTCGTGCGCCGTCGCCAGCGCGTTGCCAGCCGCCAGCCGGACCTAATGTGACATACCGTGAAATTAATTATTATTGTAACAATTATAAATCAGTTTCGTAATGATTACATTACAGTTAATACTATTCTTCTATAGATAATCAATATAATAAATTCATATAAGTCCTAAAAACGGGTTGGTAATATGGATAACATTAATAAAATAATAATTATGTACTCATTGTTGACATCTTATAGAAACGCTGAACACTTGGATATCATAACTGATGGACTTACCTCAAAGTTCATTACACATTACAAAGGTACACACGACAAAGGTACCATCCAGCAATGAGTATGAGTGTCTGCTAAGCCAGGAGCACTGCCAACCACCAGGAGTTCTAGCTATTTATTTATTTATAAAACTAGGTCGGCAAACAAGCGTACGGCTCACCTCATGGTAAGCGATTACCATAGCTTATTGACGCTTGCAACACCAAAAGCATCGCAAACGCAAAGCCAACCCTATCCCCAATCCCTCCAGGAGCTCTGGTCACCTTACTCACCAACAGGAACACAATACTGCTTGGTAACAGTATTATTTAGCTGTGGTCTTCTGTAAGATCCAGCCAGTCTCTCACCTCCAGGCTGCAGGCGTCCAGCAGGTCGGCGAGGCGCGCGAAGCCCGGCGCGCGCTCGGCCAGCAGCGCGCGCGCGTGCGGCGGGTCGGCCAGCAGCAGCAGCAGCGCCCAGCCGTCCAGTCAGTCTCTCACCTCCAGGCTGCAGGCGTCCAGCAGGTCGGCGAGGCGCGCGAAGCCCGGCGCGCGCTCGGCCAGCAGCGCGCGCGCGTGCGGCGGGTCGGCCAGCAGCAGCAGCAGCGCCCAGCCGTCCAGTCAGTCTCTCACCTCCAGGCTGCAGGCGTCCAGCAGGTCGGCGAGGCGCGCGAAGCCCGGCGCGCGCTCGGCCAGCAGCGCGCGCGCGTGCGGCGGGTCGGCCAGCAGCAGCAGCAGCGCCCAGCCGTCCAGTCAGTCTCTCACCTCCAGGCTGCAGGCGTCCAGCAGGTCGGCGAGGCGCGCGAAGCCCGGCGCGCGCTCGGCCAGCAGCGCGCGCGCGTGCGGCGGGTCGGCCAGCAGCAGCAGCAGCGCCCAGCCGTCCAGTCAGTCTCTCACCTCCAGGCTGCAGGCGTCCAGCAGGTCGGCGAGGCGCGCGAAGCCCGGCGCGCGCTCGGCCAGCAGCGCGCGCGCGTGCGGCGGGTCGGCCAGCAGCAGCAGCAGCGCCCAGCCGTCCAGTCAGTCTCTCACCTCCAGGCTGCAGGCGTCCAGCAGGTCGGCGAGGCGCGCGAAGCCCGGCGCGCGCTCGGCCAGCAACGCGCGCGCGTGCGGCGGGTCGGCCAGCAGCAGCAGCAGCGCCCAGCCGTCCAGTCAGTCTCTCACCTCCAGGCTGCAGGCGTCCAGCAGGTCGGCGAGGCGCGCGCAGCCCGGCGCGCGCTCGGCCAGCAGCGCGCGCGCGTGCGGCGGGTCGGCCAGCAGCAGCAGCAGCGCCCAGCCGTCCAGTCAGTCTCTCACCTCCAGGCTGCAGGCGTCCAGCAGGTCGGCGAGGCGCGCGAAGCCCGGCGCGCGCTCGGCCAGCAGCGCGCGCGCGTGCGGCGGGTCGGCCAGCAGCAGCAGCAGCGCCCAGCCGTCCAGTCAGTCTCTCACCTCCAGGCTGCAGGCGTCCAGCAGGTCGGCGAGGCGCGCGAAGCCCGGCGCGCGCTCGGCCAGCAGCGCGCGCGCGTGCGGCGGGTCGGCCAGCAGCAGCAGCAGCGCCCAGCCGTCCAGTCAGTCTCTCACCTCCAGGCTGCAGGCGTCCAGCAGGTCGGCGAGGCGCGCGAAGCCCGGCGCGCGCTCGGCCAGCAGCGCGCGCGCGTGCGGCGGGTCGGCCAGCAGCAGCAGCAGCGCCCAGCCGTCCAGTCAGTCTCTCACCTCCAGGCTGCAGGCGTCCAGCAGGTCGGCGAGGCGCGCGAAGCCCGGCGCGCGCTCGGCCAGCAGCGCGCGCGCGTGCGGCGGGTCGGCCAGCAGCAGCAGCAGCGCCCAGCCGTCCAGTCAGTCTCTCACCTCCAGGCTGCAGGCGTCCAGCAGGTCGGCGAGGCGCGCGAAGCCCGGCGCGCGCTCGGCCAGCAGCGCGCGCGCGTGCGGCGGGTCGGCCAGCAGCAGCAGCAGCGCCCAGCCGTCCAGTCAGTCTCTCACCTCCAGGCTGCAGGCGTCCAGCAGGTCGGCGAGGCGCGCGAAGCCCGGCGCGCGCTCGGCCAGCAGCGCGCGCGCGTGCGGCGGGTCGGCCAGCAGCAGCAGCAGCGCCCAGCCGTCCAGTCAGTCTCTCACCTCCAGGCTGCAGGCGTCCAGCAGGTCGGCGAGGCGCGCGAAGCCCGGCGCGCGCTCGGCCAGCAGCGCGCGCGCGTGCGGCGGGTCGGCCAGCAGCAGCAGCAGCGCCCAGCCGTCCAGTCAGTCTCTCACCTCCAGGCTGCAGGCGTCCAGCAGGTCGGCGAGGCGCGCGAAGCCCGGCGCGCGCTCGGCCAGCAGCGCGCGCGCGTGCGGCGGGTCGGCCAGCAGCAGCAGCAGCGCCCAGCCGTCCAGTCAGTCTCTCACCTCCAGGCTGCAGGCGTCCAGCAGGTCGGCGAGGCGCGCGAAGCCCGGCGCGCGCTCGGCCAGCAGCGCGCGCGCGTGCGGCGGGTCGGCCAGCAGCAGCAGCAGCGCCCAGCCGTCCAGTCAGTCTCTCACCTCCAGGCTGCAGGCGTCCAGCAGGTCGGCGAGGCGCGCGAAGCCCGGCGCGCGCTCGGCCAGCAGCGCGCGCGCGTGCGGCGGGTCGGCCAGCAGCAGCAGCAGCGCCCAGCCGTCCAGTCAGTCTCTCACCTCCAGGCTGCAGGCGTCCAGCAGGTCGGCGAGGCGCGCGAAGCCCGGCGCGCGCTCGGCCAGCAGCGCGCGCGCGTGCGGCGGGTCGGCCAGCAGCAGCAGCAGCGCCCAGCCGTCCAGTCAGTCTCTCACCTCCAGGCTGCAGGCGTCCAGCAGGTCGGCGAGGCGCGCGAAGCCCGGCGCGCGCTCGGCCAGCAGCGCGCGCGCGTGCGGCGGGTCGGCCAGCAGCAGCAGCAGCGCCCAGCCGTCCAGTCAGTCTCTCACCTCCAGGCTGCAGGCGTCCAGCAGGTCGGCGAGGCGCGCGAAGCCCGGCGCGCGCTCGGCCAGCAGCGCGCGCGCGTGCGGCGGGTCGGCCAGCAGCAGCAGCAGCGCCCAGCCGTCCAGTCAGTCTCTCACCTCCAGGCTGCAGGCGTCCAGCAGGTCGGCGAGGCGCGCGAAGCCCGGCGCGCGCTCGGCCAGCAGCGCGCGCGCGTGCGGCGGGTCGGCCAGCAGCAGCAGCAGCGCCCAGCCGTCCAGTCAGTCTCTCACCTCCAGGCTGCAGGCGTCCAGCAGGTCGGCGAGGCGCGCGAAGCCCGGCGCGCGCTCGGCCAGCAGCGCGCGCGCGTGCGGCGGGTCGGCCAGCAGCAGCAGCAGCGCCCAGCCGTCCAGTCAGTCTCTCACCTCCAGGCTGCAGGCGTCCAGCAGGTCGGCGAGGCGCGCGAAGCCCGGCGCGCGCTCGGCCAGCAGCGCGCGCGCGTGCGGCGGGTCGGCCAGCAGCAGCAGCAGCGCCCAGCCGTCCAGTCAGTCTCTCACCTCCAGGCTGCAGGCGTCCAGCAGGTCGGCGAGGCGCGCGAAGCCCGGCGCGCGCTCGGCCAGCAGCGCGCGCGCGTGCGGCGGGTCGGCCAGCAGCAGCAGCAGCGCCCAGCCGTCCAGTCAGTCTCTCACCTCCAGGCTGCAGGCGTCCAGCAGGTCGGCGAGGCGCGCGAAGCCCGGCGCGCGCTCGGCCAGCAGCGCGCGCGCGTGCGGCGGGTCGGCCAGCAGCAGCAGCAGCGCCCAGCCGTCCAGTCAGTCTCTCACCTCCAGGCTGCAGGCGTCCAGCAGGTCGGCGAGGCGCGCGAAGCCCGGCGCGCGCTCGGCCAGCAGCGCGCGCGCGTGCGGCGGGTCGGCCAGCAGCAGCAGCAGCGCCCAGCCGTCCAGTCAGTCTCTCACCTCCAGGCTGCAGGCGTCCAGCAGGTCGGCGAGGCGCGCGAAGCCCGGCGCGCGCTCGGCCAGCAGCGCGCGCGCGTGCGGCGGGTCGGCCAGCAGCAGCAGCAGCGCCCAGCCGTCCAGTCAGTCTCTCACCTCCAGGCTGCAGGCGTCCAGCAGGTCGGCGAGGCGCGCGAAGCCCGGCGCGCGCTCGGCCAGCAGCGCGCGCGCGTGCGGCGGGTCGGCCAGCAGCAGCAGCAGCGCCCAGCCGTCCAGTCAGTCTCTCACCTCCAGGCTGCAGGCGTCCAGCAGGTCGGCGAGGCGCGCGAAGCCCGGCGCGCGCTCGGCCAGCAGCGCGCGCGCGTGCGGCGGGTCGGCCAGCAGCAGCAGCAGCGCCCAGCCGTCCAGTCAGTCTCTCACCTCCAGGCTGCAGGCGTCCAGCAGGTCGGCGAGGCGCGCGAAGCCCGGCGCGCGCTCGGCCAGCAGCGCGCGCGCGTGCGGCGGGTCGGCCAGCAGCAGCAGCAGCGCCCAGCCGTCCAGCGCCGCCGCGTGCCACGCGCCCTCCTCCACCGCCGCGCCCGACACCTTCACGCTGCCGTCACCCTGCCGTACACGATACTATTCAATATAGGATTTCTCTCTCTTCAGCCTATCGCAGTCCACCGCTGGACATAGGCCTCCCCAAGTTTGCGCCAAACATCCCAGTATACGACTTGGAAATATTAATTGACCATTACCCACTGGCGTAAGCAGGGTTACGAGGTCGTTAAACCTAGTAGGACAGCTGGCCATTGACCATTACCCACTGGCGTAAGCAGGGTTACGAGGTCGTTAAACCTAGTAGGACAGCTGGCCAATGTTTAATTTGGCCTGGCACACAATCAAAAAGCTTAACAATGCCCGGCTTTACCCGAAAGCCTGCTAACACTAGACTTAAGTATATTCCATCGATGTGAATGGGACAAGATAAGGTCGCGTTAACATACTCCACCCCGCCCCGGCAGCTGGCCCGAATGTAAACATCCGGGCCCCGGCACCTAGAGGGGCGGCACCCACAAGACCACCCCTCCAGACGACGCGTGGGGTCTCTAGCCAGCCGAAGATCCCCCGACCCCCAGCCGGCCACCCCAAAGTATATTCCATCCAAGGCTAGCTACCAAGCACAAATTTGAGCCATATCCAAGATTTTCTATGAGAAATGATATTTTGCAGATTCAACCTGACTAATACAAATTAATAATTCCACCAAAAGAGAAATGCAAGGTTGATACTTTAATGTGAGCAAAATAGTAGTATGTATTTTTATAAAGGTGAAACATTACCATTATTTATGCCCAAGATATATGTAAATAAATAAAAGTTTAACAATTTTTTTTTTCAAATTTTACCTTTAGAGAGATAAAAAAGTGGACAAAAGTTTATATTGGAGTTCTCATTCCGTTTCAAACAAAAACAAGTGTTTTCGTTTTCGTTCGCAAGAGAAATAAATGCATGTTTAGTATTTTCAAATATACATTATTATTAACATATTTACAACATCTCTTATATACGAAATATAATCTGTTTAATAAATAGATCAGTTATGAAATCTAGAACAATGTTGCATATGTAGTGTACTGTATTTTTGTATGTAATTATCATGTATTTTTTTATCAGATTATAGATTCGATAGTGTTCGAAGATATTGACATTGAATATTTATGCTAGCATTGGGTCATTGCCTTTCAGCATTATTTGGCCTGAGACAACCTTGACTGCGTACATTATGTGATTTTGTTCCGCATTACTTCAAACAATGATAGTGCTAATTTGTCAAACAATTTTTGCTGTTTGCATTGGTCACGATTTTATAAACAGTCCTAATAGTGTAACATTGGTGTTGTGTGATTTAAGCTATTACACAATTTACCTATGATGTATTATAACTACATATTAAACAGGTATTTTCAAAAGTATCCTAAGTATATTATATAAGAATTTTCTTATAAATGTTACCATAGTTGAAATTAAAAAAAAATGTTGATGACTTGAAGTTTAAAAATTCCTTTCTGTATATTAAAAAAATGTTTTTTTTTTTAAAGTATCGTAGCTAAGTATTTTAGGGTTTTAATTAATAAAAATTGAAAATTTAGAGGATCTTAAGTCGGTCTTAGTCGAAAAATATAGTTGCCATTGTACCTTGAGGTAGCTGCCGCTGAAGATAGTCTCAAACATGCGCATTATTTCAAGCACCTCGGTGAGGTCATCTTCCAACAGGTAGCACAACACCGCTAGTGATGAACAGCACTGTAAAGAAACATGACATTACATTTTTATTCTTTCTAGCTAAGCAATAAAAGTACCGCTCAAAATTACGTAATGTTCTTTTCAGCAAATTAAATATAGTGACATATCTCAGTGCCACCTATTGAGTCCAAATGTGTTTTCAAACCTTCCATCAACCCATTGAAGTCAGTCCAGCCATTTAGAAAAAACACATGTAGAGAAAAATTATATATATTAAGATGACATATATTTTCCTGCATTATAGATATCAAATGTGCTGAGTATACCACCAGACTGAGAAACCTGTCCAGTGATAACAAAAAATTAAAAAAAAATCAAATTTTTAGTTAAAAAGCAGCTTGTTATTTTAAATACACTAAAAAAAAAAAACTTTTTCTTTAAAACTTTTACTATTAACATATAACATCATTACACTATTAATATGACATAGTTGTCATAGTTGGGTTCAAATCCCGCTGGATCGAAATTTTTTGATATGATTTAAAATGTTATAGTTTATTGTTATAGTTGTCTAGTTTAGACATAAATTCTCACGTTTTTGGACAATTTACTTTTTATTAACTTTTTTACTTAGTTTATTAACTAGGACTTATCTTGATAGTAAAGAAAACAAAAATAACTTGTTAAATCCCAACCTCAGTACGCGTCTCGAGTGATGCGGTCTTGTCGACGGCCGCGGCCGCGAGCGCGGGACGCACTTCCGCTAAGAACTCTTCTGTGCCCTCTTCGCCGATCTATCGATTAATTTTTATTTCATTTTATCTTATATACATAATCATAGTTCCAAATTATTGGCTATAAGAAAACAATGTCATAATTTTAAATTGTAACAATATTATTTAGATAGCTTAAAACCACTATCATTATTTTTTAAGTGGTTACCCCAACTTCACATTGTGGGAGTTTTCAAAACAAGAATACAATATAGTTACAAAAAGTTTTAGTGACAATGGACCTTATTAATTTATAAACTTATATCTTTTTTGCAACTACATCGGCAAACATTGGTTTGGTTCATTCACCTGATGGTAAGCGATTACCATAGCATGAAATTTGTATGATGAAATAGATACCTGCAATACCAGAAGCAGCACAAGCGCATTGCCGACCCTACCCCCAATCTTCCTAGGAGCCCTGGTCACCTTGCTTAACACAGAAACACAACACTGCTTGAAAGCAGTATTATTTTGCTGTAATCTTCTACAAGGTCAAGGCACTTCCCCAGTTGGGGTGCTCCAGATTTTGAGCAGGATATTTCCTGCAGTGATCTACTTTAGCAATGGTTATGTGGACTATGGTAAATGGTTTACAAACCTGAAGAGCCAGTAGTGGTACAACGGCCGCTGCGGCCTTTTTCTCTCCATCTCTGCCGCGCCTCAGCGCTTTAGTAACGTGGTCTGCAAGAGTGACACGCTGTCCACTTAGCAGGTGGGCGAGGTATCGCCGCTGCAATGCATTACGCAGCGCTACAAACGCTGCAGCGCGCGCTGCGTTCGCTCGGGCGCTTAACGCGTCGATAATTTCTAGAACCTTCTCTTCTAATTTCTCTTGAATGTCGTTTTCTAGATGAAAAATTATAATATTATTGAAGTGTTCAATCGGTGGGCTGCAGGGTTTTAATTGTTGCGATGATAATGAGTCTTACTAGCTATGATGGCCTCAGCTGTTTTTTATGTAAGCAGTTTACTATGAGATTAAAAATTTGTTTTGAATTTCAAGTGCAGTTTTTTAAAATAAATTTCGTATCATTAGTGAATAAATAACCCATTAGCTAATCTGTAATAAGATTATTAAGATTATCCTTTTACAGGCAAATATGTTATCTTTATTGATGTCATAATGTTTGATATGCATTTTAATAAGGTTGCTACTTGAAATGTGGTTATTATATTTGTTGATTCTAACAGCATTATTAGATATTTATTAGTATTATATGACACATTGCTTTGTGAAATGCCTGCATTTGTTCGAGGACCTATAAAGGATTCTCTTTTTTTAGACTTTTAAGACTGAAGTTGAACGAACCTCACTACAAATTTATACAAAGACTTGCAATATATGTAATCCACGAAGTATTCAATACTATTCAAAATATATTTACTTTAGAAATTGTTTTGTTTCACACTGAAGATTAAAGAAATATAACCCACAAAGAATACAATTTAAAAGTACTTCCTCGTACTGTTTTGTACTCAATAAACTTCATGAATATTCTTGTGCAAGCGACATATATGTCTCAGTTGTGTATAATTACAACCACAAGATAAAAACCGGTTTTTTTTTATATCATTATTTGTAATGTTACTTTGTGTCTTTCTTGTTGTTTTCACTGAATTATGAATGACAATCAATTGTAAAATTTATCTTTTAATATTAAAATACTTGTTACTTTATGATTAAGTACATAAACTGTACAAAATATGTAATTTTTGATTTGTGTCGTAATATTGTGTTAGCAATTTTAATTAGTACATTCACAAGCCTTTGTTAGGAAATTATTTTTAATATAAAAACAGAGACATTTAAAATTCATATAAGTATTTGTTATAATTATAACAAATCTTATAATATTATAAAGATAGTACAAGGTCTATTCACTTCATATCAGATGATTTACTTAATAGTGATTAATCAACTTTACGTAATAAATTAAGTGGAATATTTTTTTGTATACTTTTGGTTATTGTTTTACATACCTGTGTCATCGTGATTACTTCTGAGATCAGATGCTCCGGAAGTTTCCGAGTAGTTGTCATTTGTCATGTCAATGCCTGCATCTTCGTCTGATGAGTAAGGAACTTCTGTTCTCCTGTGTTCTAGAATTGTAATAGTATTTATGAGAAGTGTTGAAATAAAAGATTTAACTATTTTTGGTTTTTGCATTTATTTTCTTATAGGGTTTGTTTCAGTTAATTACAATAAATATTGTTATCATATAGTATGCAATATAAGTGTTGCAAAATATTTGACATTACTTTATGTTGTGCAATTTTTTTTTGTTTATAGATAAGTTGTACGTTTGCAAATATTGACTAAGGTGGATGTTTAGAAAGCATTGCAATTATAATTTTTGAGAAAATTATCCCAAAGTTTACGGATTACCCAACACAATAACATGTAAACAATATGATTATATTATTATATAATAAAGTCAATTAGCTTCTTCAAGGTCGAACAATTTTAGTATTTGATAAAAAGAATACAGTGTCGTGTTGGAAAGGTTACGCGCATGTTGTTATGAAATCGCGAAAGTTACATTCTCTAGTTTGAGGAAGTTGTTATGGTTTCACTATGTCAAAAAAGTAAGCATATGGTAGAAAAGCGATTCTATAGATAATCAGATCGTACAATGGTACGTGGATGGTTGTCGTCAATGCGAGCAGAAACGACGAACACAAGGTCGCCGCGTGATATCATTCTTGGCAAATTCCAGGGAAAGCAATGATACGCAGAAATACGAATTTAAAAAAAGCCATAAAAATAGACGAAAACTTACCGTATTTTCCTTTTTTCTTTCCTTTAGGCATGGTGATTGTGATTTCAGATAAACTGCTAACGATAAAATTAAATATATTCACTAGTTAATTAACTACTTTTCACACTAGATCAAGACGGAGAAAAGTATAATATATCAGTTCTTATAGGACAATTTGGGCACCAAATATAACATAAAACAAAAATTTCAGAAAAACTTTTTAACATGTTTAACCGTGTATCATGCACACACGACTCCGCTTATTTAAACAATGGCGTCTGACAGCTTGTCATTTAAAGGGAACGAATTTGCGAGGGTTTTTCCACCATCTTATCCACCATTTTGGAGAGTGTTGTCATCTACATGGAAAAGAATTGCCTAGAAATTATCTAAATGTTGAATAATTTGTATAATATTTTGGATGTAACTGGCTGTATTCATTTATTTCTTCACCAAAAATTACAAAGTTTAATTTCGAATATATAAGCTTGGAAAAGAAAGGAAATATTTAACATATAACTTCAAAGAGATTACTAAAAAATAAGTATTTTTTTAGACTGGTAATTTTTGTTTACAATGTGTGGTGCAATTTAATGTTCGGAAACTTGAACTACTACTGATGACTAATCAGCCAGATTCATATAAACCCCAGGAAAGCTAGTTGAATAACATTATAAAATACTTTTTGGTTATTATTACACAATATTTTTTAAAATAGGCGGTGGTAATTTCGTAATCAACTTAACACTAAGCAATTGTTTTATCTTTTGTTTCAATTAGATAATTTTGTAATAAACGATAATTATTGAGACAGGGCAGAGCAAGAAATGTCTTGTTCAAAATCTGCAGCAGCCCAACTGAGGAAGTACCTCAATCTCACAGAACCCGAGACCACAAGCATATAATTTTGTTCTCAAGTTGTGCTATGTGACCATAGTCCTGTGGTGTGTAAGGTAGCCAGACTGAGGGTGCGCTGCTGTGTTAAAAGCGGGAGTAGGTACCTAAGTTGGCAAAGCACTTGTGATGCTTCTGATTTTGCAGGAATCCTTAAGCTACTGTATTTATCGTAGCTTACGGATAGCTGTTTGTATTTACAAATATGTGTGGGATATAATAAATCCTCACCTCAAAAGTTCATACCTACATACTACCGTAAGGCAAACTGTATGCTTGCTAGTCACTACAATTGCGTAAAAATACTTGAACTATGTTTTCATTACTATTTTTACCATAAATAGTAATTTAATATTTTTTATTTATAAAACGAATGCAACAGAACAAATATTAACTGAGGTAGGACGCAGCATCCCTGCTCAAATATGGAGCAGCCCGAATGGGGTAGTACCTCGACCTTGCAGAAGATGGCAGCTAAATAATATTGTTTTCAAGCAATGTTGTGTTCCTGTTGGTGAGTAAGGTGACCAGAGCTCCTGGGGGATTTGGGGATAGGGCTGACCCTATTGCTGAGCAACGCGCTTGTGGTAGACGTCTATAAGCTCTTCGATAATTTATAAGCATCAAGTGAGCCGTACGCTTGTTTGCCTACCTAGTTGTTTAAAAAAGAATTTGGTGTGTGATTTATTTGAATCGGGTTGTGTATCTTTAAATCAAGCTGAGATAGAGAGATTCGGATACTTTTTAACAATAAGCTCATAATAATTTTATTATGATTTCTGAATTTTTTACAACTGTATTATATGGAAGAAGCTTTAACAACACGAATTCCTTACATGACCTACTAGATATATCATTATATTTACTTATTTGGTTACTTTCATTTAATCTCAAGGGCGGATTTAGGGGAGGGCAACCGGGGCTACAGCCCCGGGGCCTCCGCAAAAGAGGGGTCAGAAAAAAATATTCAAATTCAGACTAGTAAACACTACTTTACACTTTTCCTTTCGTATTTTTTTTCGCGTTTTACCTTTTAAAAAAATTGTTCAATTTATTTGGAATATAATTTGGGGCTAAGACACCTCCACTCCTTTGTTGCCCCGAGGCCTCCACACCTGTTAATCCAGCTCTGTTTAATCTTATTAATAAATAAAAAAATTACATTGTTCAATGTGGCTTTATCAAAAATACCAATTACCCAATATGACCTTTTTTATTATCATCAATAATAATAAGTGTAGGAAGATCTCATGATTAGGTACTGTTATAAATTACAAATAATCATTAACACTTCTACAGTAATCTGCAATAATATTTTGTAAAAAAATTATGGGCGTTGGTGCAGTGGTCAGCAAGTGGCTGACATATAGTAGCGGTTGCAGGATCAATTCCCACACATAAAAAATATTTTTATAGTAGGTATCGGTTTTGTCGTTAAGGTGTCCAGTTCTGTCGTGGGTCATCTAGATGTTTTTCGGGATTCCCAATGTAATATAAATATAATAAAGATTTACTTTCTACGGTGGTATGTTAGGTGTGAAACGTTTATTTATTCACCGAGACAAAAAATCGATATGTTAAGTGTTACAAATCTTTAAAATTGACGAGGAGAAGAATTTCCAATGAGTCACCGCGAAGGCCATTTCTCTCATCGTGCCTTATTTGTTACTAGCATCATGCCCGGCTTCGCACGGGTATTTAACAAAAACTTCAAAATAATATTTTTTTCCATATTTTTTTTGAAGATGCAATATAGTCTGTATCACCCGCGGATAGTGTAGCTTTCCAACAGTGAAAGAATTGTTCAAATCGGTTCAGTACTTTCGGAGCCTATTCAATGCAAACAAACACTAAAATCTTTCTTCTTTTTAGTACAGTTTATTACTGTAAAATCTAGCGTGTATTTTTAGTGACAACAACAATTTCCTCTGACCTTTTCCTGTAACAGGTTATAGATTAAACTGATTAATTTTTTTAATGCAAAGCGTCTTATAATAATACTATATTAAAATACTACGCAATTTTATTTAAACCGAGGTTACACAATTTTTGCCCTCTTACGATTTGTTATTCTCTCATTTAGTCTTCTATTGGTGTATTATAAAATCTGGATAGAATGCGTAGGAAATTAATACAAATTTTTTATCTTTTGTTACGTCGAATTATTTTGTGTAGGTATTTCACAGCAGTATTGAATAGACAAAAGAAAATTTGGAAAATCCAAAAGTGCACGCCTCATAATCAACAAATGAAGAACTGTCGATTCAGACCATGAAAAGTGATAGGGTTCTATTATGTGGATGAAAAAAAAAAAAGAAAAAAATGTGTGTGTCAGCTCCGACGCACGACTGGAGTTTGCTCCTTCGGATCAACTGTCTAAATAGGTACAAAAATGCTTACTAGTCTAAAAAAAGATTAATACCATATCAAATGGTAAATAAACGATTCAAATAACGCCATCTATCGATTGATCGATGACGTTTTCTTAGTAGTTTGTCTTTCCGACAGATGGCGTTACGAGAAACGTAACTAGGTCATTCGTTCAGTAGATTTTACTCCTTACATTTTTTTTTCACAGCGGGGGCCTTATTTGAAAATCGATTCTTAAGTAGTAAACTTCAAAAAAAGAGAAAATAAGTCTAGACACAGCAGTCAGTATAATAATAAATGTCTGTTTAAAAGTCTGTATAAAAATAAATCATAAGCGACGTAGCTACTTGCATACATTGTTATACATATTCTATAAAGTTGATTTATAAAGCAAATTATTTATTATTGATTATGATTAGGTTAAGAAAAATAAATATTATTGTCTTTTGTTTTACACATGTTACACTAACCTAACCCCACGGTATCGGCGTGCGTAGCTTTACTTCATAGGAAGACAATTAATACAATATATTTTTAATATTAGAAACCGAGGTGTGCTCACAGCCTTAATACTCTGTACCGCGCACCTGCAAGATTTCAACATCATTTCGGATGAAGATTGTAGACTACCGCAGCGACCACCGCAGCAACGGCCCCACCGCGAAAACCTTTCTTAAACTTATTTTTATTTAATCATTCTCTTATTTAACATCAGTAGGGAATCACCTCTTTTTAGTTATAAGTTTAGTTATAATTTTAATTAATAAAGTATTTTAAGTAAGTTGCCTTTTTTGGCATCTGCGGCTGCAACAATCACTTAGGTAACTCACATAATTATGAGCATTAAATACCTTACTTATCATTATTTTGAAATGTTTGTTTTTAAACAAGAAATGAATATTGTAATTCAGCCCGCGCGCATTGTAACGTCCCGCTGTTGGGCGTAGGCCTGTTTCTCCATGTAGGAGAAGGATTGGAGCTTAATCCACCACGCTGTTCCAATGCGGGTTGGCAGATATATTACCTATATGAGTAACGATATACCCTACTATGAGTAACGATCGCTATCAGGTATTTATGATAACAACGGAGACCGACAGCTTAACGTACTCTCCGAGGCAAGGTGGGGAGACCCACGAGGACAGACATCCAAACCGGACAGAAATATTTGTACAAATACAAATATCCATCCCGAACCGAACCCGCAAACCGTCGGTGTTTTAGGCGACTACATACATATACGACTTTTAAACAAGAAATAAATATATTTAATGTAATCATACGCATGGTTTTTCGTTGTTAAGATACCGGGATACCCACAACCTGTAGTGAGGAAGGTAGAGTAACTGATAACTGCTAAATTAATTACTAAAGTTTAAGACAAAAAAGCTCTACATACCTATTTATATTTATGAATTATATCTTTTGACAAGCTTGTTGGTGCAGTTAGTACTTTAGTAGTGGTCCTGCTTTCCGGGTTGCGGGTTCGATTCCCGCCTGGCTTTGGGTGCAATATTTGTAATTATATATTTATATAAGTATGTAATATTTCTAAGTATATTTATCAAAAAAAAAAAAATAGTCGACCGTGTGTTTATGTTATAACTTATAAGATATTTGTCAAGTATTTATACTCGTATAAGCCTTTTTAAAGTAGTATTTTTATTAGAATTGTTTAATGGGTACTATCTAATTATTAGATTAGAGATTATTTATACTATATCCTATTAGATTCTAATAGGATATAGTATAAATATACTGTAATACTGTGCTTTCATTGTCAAAAATAATTTAAGTATGGGCCAGAAAGAGCTTTTAGGCAGGTCAGAGCTGGTCGTTGATTCTCCATCCCGTTGCCCTCGTATTAGGTACCTGTTAAGTATGAAGTTAAAGCCTGTTTGTGTTTGAAAGACTTCTGGCTAATCGTTATTGACTAGTTAATTGTATTTGTAATTTTCTTCACTTACATTTACATAGATTCATTTTTAAAATTAACGATTCGTCCACGTTTTCAAGTTAGCTTTTCCAGTATTTACTTTAGAAAAAAGTACAATGTGTCCTTAACTTATTATTTTCATGTAAAAATTACTACCAAATATCCATAAGAAAAAATAAATATAAGGTCATTTGAGAGAGAAGAGCTTTTTGGTTATTGCGCTTGCGTTGGTACCTATACCTATGTACGAGTATGTACAATAAGAGCTTTGATAGCTATAAACAAAAGTTATTGTTTATTAAATAAACTTACTAAGTATTTTTATTTTGTCTGCTTAAAAAAGAATCAAATTAATATAATCACTTTTTTACTAGTAATTATACATAAAGCATAATTTTAACATAGCATAATGAAGTTTAAAAACTAACACAGTAAATAGGTATGTATGTGCTCAGATAAATTATCTTAAAAACATTATAATAAATATTATATTCTATTAAAATTTTATTTGAATATCTCTTACTTATAAAAATACATATTAATAAAAATATATAAAAATGCAAAATATTTAAGGAACAT
Organism: Melitaea athalia; assembly: GCA_905220545.2. Classification (NCBI taxonomy): domain Eukaryota; kingdom Metazoa; phylum Arthropoda; class Insecta; order Lepidoptera; family Nymphalidae; genus Melitaea; species Melitaea athalia. The sequence continues at coordinate 20,257,849 of HG992180.1, forward strand.
ATTTACAGCTTTGGCTTCAAAAACTCAACGTAACTATTTCACAACTTTAACAAACAATAAATACAAAGCAAATAAACAAACGAATAACACGTTGTAATACTGTTTGAATCATTCCTCTGCTCCTGCGGCCTTTCGTCCTTCCCATTAATATCCTTCCAGCGCGCTTTTTCTTGATTAGATCCGTATAATTTACCGAACTTGTACTCAGCGCACTGCACGGTCACCATCGGTGGTATACCGAGGAATATTAAGCGTGAACTTTTTCTCTTGAACGTAGAGGAACCTCTCATTTCTTGAACTTCGTGTCCATTTATGTACCAACGGATCTCTGTGTTTTGTTCACCGCGGCACAACGCTCGCATGTCGTCTCCTTCCCCGAACTCCTCACCTAAACCTTCTAGTAAAGGTTTCCTGTGTTCATGCCCGTGAACTTCCATGTAGGCCTTACGCGTCGCGAACTTGTATGGAACTAAATCTCGTTCAATATCGCATCTGTACAAACCAGTTGCCTCCTCTGTAAGTGATCCAAGTTTTAGACGACAAGCCGTTGGTCCGCAGGCGATGATTTCGATTCTTCCGATACCGAGGATCGGAAAAGACCTAGTGCTCGGAGCGCGACCAGGCCTATAGCGGAAGAATTCGTTCGGTTCTTTAAACCAGTTGAGTACAGTGAAGTTGGCGTCATATCGGCACTCAATTTCGACTTCTTCCTGTCCAGGAGACACGACTTCGGGTACTATGAGGTGGGTTATGTTGAAAGTTCGCGCTTCAACCACGATACTCGTAAGGAGTAGGAGCGCAAACACCAGCATGGTGTCGGGTCGCGCGCGCGCACCAAACTGCTCCCTCCCGAGCTGACGCGTCCTTAATTAAACAGTTTATTAAACTCCGACACTTAACCGTTCAACAGATCCCTTCGGATTACCCGGGAATTTTTTCGTAATTTGTAAATGATAGACAAACGTATAATTGCGTTATCGCTGGGGGTGGTATTCCGTTCGGGGTCTTTTGTTTAATTAATAATGGACACGGTACAGTTATAATAAATTAAGATAGAAATAAATTTAAATGTTTAGTTGACATTTATTACATTGTTCTATTAGGTTAATGTGTTGTACAATTATCATACAAAGGGTAATAAATTCCACAACAAGTCAAAAATGTACTACCACTCAGTGTAAATAAAAATTTTAAGGAATAAATTGTGACATAATTTTTAATGTTGATTGAAGACAACAGTTGAATACAAGTAAACAGATTAATTAGACATGCTAAATGTAGAAAATAGCAATTTTTTTATGTTAAGATGTGTTTAGTAACTTATAGTTTTATAAGTTTTTTAAACTTCAATAAAACAAAAAAGTCCAGGTTACATTTGCTAGAGACTGTCAGCAGTGCCGGGTTAGAGGTGCCGGCTCCTTGTGTTAATCACGTATGAAATGTGTCATCAATTTCGCGAGCTAGATTGATCTAATCTACTCGTAAGCGCCTGGCTAGTGGACACGACTGATATTGTACTTCCTCTCACTGATTTTAACCAACAACCTTCAGAATAAGCAGGACCACTAATAAAATATGTACTAAATTTGTTTTGTTATATCCTTTAAAAGACAGTTATATATGTACACTAGCTTCTGCGCGCGACTTCGTCGGCGTGGACTCCGCTCCTATTGGTCTTAGCGTGATGATAGCCTATATTTGCCTATAGCCTTCCTCGATAAATGGGCTATCTAACACTGAAAGAATTTTTCAAATCGGCCCAGTAGTTCCAGAGATTACCGCGTTCAAACAAACAAACAACCAAACAAACAAACTCTTCAGCTTTATATATTAGTATAGATAATTATTTTGTGTCCCTTTTTATCGCAGTTATTTAAAAGAATATAAGAACATTTATTATTTTAACGAAAACGACAAGTGCATCACTATCACTTCAGCCTATCGCAGTCCACTGCTGGACATAGGCCTCCTCTTGGGGAGGCCAAGTAGATCAACCCTAATTTAATAAACCGTTGTTAACATCGTAATTATGCTTTCTCAGTTAATCTATATATATATATATATATATATCTATATATATATATATATATATATATATATATAAAAGAGATTTCCACCCATTGACTCATCACGATATCTCTGGAACCATAAGGCGTAGAGACTTGAAATTTGGTAGGAATATTCCATTCGCGGAGTAGAGGTCAGCTAAAAACGGATTTTACAATATTCCGCCCACAAGATGGGGTTGCGGGGGTTAATAACATATATGGCAGAACAACGTTTGCGGGGTCAGCTAGTAATATCTATGTTACTGATTTCGGAGACAAAAAAAACCTAAAGCTACCAGGTACTCTACTCTAGGTAGGTACTCTAGGGTAGGTCTCTACGTCAAAAATATTTAATTTTATGGTAAGATAAAGGTAAGATATGAAAATACTTATTGTTTATTCGATGGGTTCGTAGTAGCGATATGTATTGCTGTTGATGATTTGTCGCTGCCGATGTTTTGACAAAGACGTAGCTAAAGGGGTATCCAACGAGTAGGTATAATAATGATAATGACATCTGAGCTTAAGAGATGAAAAAATACCGTATTATAAAAAGGAGAGCTTTTCTTGGAAAGTTTTATCGATGTAGGGCACAGCAGGAAAAATCGTGATCAAAATATGGAGCAGCTCGACTGGAGCACTCCAACCTTACAGAAGATCATAAATAAATTAAAAGTAAAAAACTTTAAAAAAAACAAGCTTTTATTGAATGCTAGTTAACCATGTATTGTCATCCAAATTGAACTTGTATGCAAAATTTCAGCTCAATCGGTTGAAGACATCTGCTTCAAAATTGAGTTCCAAGATTTTACCCGAACAAACATAGGTACATACATACATTGCAAGTTAAATAAAAGCTTGTAATAATAATACTGCACTCAAGTTGTGCTATGTTCCTTCGATGTAAGGTAGCAAGGGCTCCTGGGGAGGGTCGGCAACGCGTTTGCGATGCTTCTGGTGTTGCAGCCGTCTATAATTATGCTACAGCAATTGCTTACAATCTGGTACGCTTGTTTGCAAATCTAGTCATCTAGTTGTGTAAAAAAGTTTATACATAAAAAAAAAACTTTGGCGTAACTCCACTCCCTCACACTCTACACTCCACTCGTGCTGTGAGGCTACGGCACTAAAGAATGTAGCCACCCCCTCTCTTCCCGTGGGTGTCGTAAGAGGCGACTAAGGGATAACACAGTTCGACTACCACCTTGGAACTTAAAAAGCCGACGGATGGCGGGTTAACCATCCATGCTGGCTTTGAAATACACAGGCCAAAGACGGGCAGCAGCGTCTTCGGTGCGACAAAGCCAGCCCAGCGGTCACCAACCCGCCTGCCCAGCGTGGTGACTATGGGCCAAACACATGAGTTCGCGTCATAATGTCGGGCGCGAACTTGTGGAGGCCTATGTCCAACAGTGGACTGTGATAGGCTGTAGTGGTAGTGGTGTAGTGGTAACTCCACTCTTCCTAACCTAACTCTACTCTTCTTCTCTCTCAGTGTCGTCTATCCAACCTAAACATTAGACATGTTATAACTATAAATATGAACTAATATTGTACTACTATAATAATTGTGTTTGCTCGCAAACGAAAAAAAACCGACTTCAATTACATCCACAAGTAATACAACGTAATAAGACGAAAAAATGTCAAGTAAAAAATACGCGCTATTAAAGATTACTCAAAAAGTTGTAATCAGATCTCGATCTAATTTCACGAAGACTACATGACAAGTATTAGCTTTCGATTAACGTAAGAATCATCAAAATCGGTATACCGAGGAAAAAGTTATGCGGTATAAAACAACGTAGGTCGACGAAAAATTAGTCAAGTAAAAACGCATTATTCGATATAACTCTAAAAGTACTTGTCAGATCTTATTTTTTAAAAAATGGACCACATGACACGCAACACCTTTCAATTAAAACAAAATTAATCGAAATCGGTCCACCCAGTCAAAAGTTCTGAGCTAACATACATAAAAAAAAAATACAGTCGAATTGAGACTCCTCCTTTTTTGGAAGTCGGTTAAAAAAAATGAAATGAAAATATTGATTTCACTATATGTTAGTAAAATCAATGTTTACTTAAGTAATATAAAAAAAATATCTAAATTTTAATGGAATCAGGTTATGAAAATAAAGTAAATATAATACAATTAAAAAAAAAAAAACTTAAATAATGTACGCAATGTTACACGGATTTATTTATTGTATCATTTATAGCGCATGACACTGCCAAGTGGGTATATTGCAGAGGGTTATCATAATGATAGTGGTAAATCCTCTTAAACATTGACCCAGCGATATCGGACAATTATATGAATGGATAATACGTAATTACTAATTAGTCTAGTATGTTTTTATTTGTGTAAGTGTCATCTATATAATTATGTATATAAAATTTCGTGTCACGATGTATGTTAACGATAAACTCCGAAACTACTGAACCAATTTTTATCAAATTTTGTAAGCATCTGTAATTTGGTCCAACTTGAGAGATAGGGTAGTTTTTATCTCAATTGTATCCAGTTGGTGGCGTTGCTATCGGTATATAAGAAGTTAAATTTGGTAGCTGTTTTCCGGGCAGGATAAAGTCTGCCGGGTCTGCTAGTTGATAACTTTCTTTGTTTGTTTGTTGCACAATTCAATAATATGACTTGTAATAATTATCAGATCAGAACCTGAGTTTTGGAACAACAATAAACACGGTAAACATTCTTTTGCATATTAATAAAGTTTATTGGGTAATAGCAATGATGAAAAATAGTATGATTCAACGCTACTGTGGAATAGCATGACTCAGAAAATCACTACTATTACGGACTTAGGGCCTATGCAAACCGCGTTTTTTAAACGCGATACAGACGCGATGCAAACGCGCGTGTGACGCGATACAAACGCGATGCAAACGCGCGTATGTCGCGATACAAACGCGCCGTCGACGCGCGTTTGAATCGATACAAACGCCAACAAACTGCTCTGTAGGATAAAAACGTGCCGTCGACGCGCGTGTCACGCGATACAGACGCGATGCAAACGCGCGTATGTCGCGATACGAACGCGCTGTCGACGCGCGTTTTAGAAACGCGCGCCGACAGCGCGTTTAAAAAACGTGGTTTGCATAGGCCCTTAGTCTATTTCTTCGTGCTAAATGTGTAATTTGTTTACTAGCAATCGTATAGATTAATAAATTCGTAATTTCTTGACTTTCATAATATTTTTATTATTTATTAAGATGTTAAAAGATTTTTTATTTATTTGTTATAGATAGCTATCTGACTCTATATAAACACGAATATCCACTTCAAGCGAGAATCGAAGCCGTAACCGTTGGCGTTTAGGCGTTTAGACGGCACACGCACCACTACACCACTATATCAAACTACTATCTAGAAACCATAAAATTATATATACCTAAAAATCTTGCAGTATTCAATGTACGTTATTTCCAAAAAATAGCTTAAATACCGCTGCTATAGCTCTATCTACTAATTTAGTGGAAAAATAATATGGAATAAGTAACTAAAATCTCGTTGAGATAAACCTGCCATAATGTATCCTAACTTGGTGGAAAAGAACAATTGGAGCTTCCTAAAATTTTGTTTTTAAAACTTAATGTATTATGCAGGGGTCACACCGGCCATATCTCGAGTGGCCCACGCGTCTCGGAAACAAGACATTACAATTTTATTAGCAGTAATCTCCTTAAGTGTTATCAGTCTAATTGAATAATGCATCGCTATAGTGACTGATGCTTTATTATAATAATACTAGCGACTCGCCCCTGCATGGCGTGCCCTACCCGTAGGTAGGGTATGGGTATGTTCTTAGGGACAGTGCGGAGCGCGGCCCGAGGGTAGTCGCATTAAGCGAGTCCTATCATCATCGGTGTGATTTTTTTGCGATAACTAATAAGATATTATAATATGTTGTAAAGGATTAAGGTATTAAGGAAAATGATAAGCTTTATCTATCTACTTAACGATTTAACGTATGTTGATAAGAGTTGATGTTGTATCCATCTAAATAACTTTCCAATTATCTTCAGTACTGTACGTGACCAATTATTAAAAGGTAGAATGGGTAGGTATAATCGGTATAAGTAAACTTCCTTTAAAACATTAACAACTCGAAATCTCTTGCGCGCCTATTTTTTCACGCAAAATAGGCGCGCAAGAGACATCGAGTTGCGGAGAAAAGCCCGTTCTTCAAGGTTCAAACTTCGTTTAAAATTTAAATAGATATATATGACTGTTATCGCCTACTTTTTGTACACATATAAATGGTAATATTCCTTTCTTACATTGTTTTCTTTATAGCGCGGAGTGAGTAGGCGGCGTTTTCGTTATTAACTTTCAGACGGTTTGACTAATTTCAAACTTTTTGACAAATGTCCTCATATTATGTTAATCAAATCAATTTACACAAAAACTTTATATAGCACCTAAACCTTCCTTAGGAATCCCTGTGACTGTTCATCATCATCATCATCATCATTAACACACGTAACACCCGTTTGGTAATTTTTGACTTTCTCGCAAACAGTCAAAAGCGGTGAGGGGTTTAGCTTTGTGACATGTTTTAGATCAAGGTTTTAAATGAAAACATAATTCAATATAATTTAATATTTCAATATAAATCTATTGATATATAGATACAGAACTATCTCTAAATTGCAACGCGCGATTCGGCTTGTCATACTGACGATGTTGTCATACTGACTGGTAAATAAAAAATTAAACCGCAAAATGATAATGATACAAAAAAAAAAAGAAAAAAAAATTTGTTAAAATATAAACAAACAAATCCTCATTGTTTTTCAAGTCTACGTCTCAGTGGTTATAGTTTTTATTACAGGATACGCTCGAGTATCTAGACTCGAGTGACACTCGAATTAAATTTAATGATACTTTTTGATGTAATACTATACTTTTGTTATGCGTTATATTTTCAAACAAGACCGACATATAAATTCTTTATTATATAATCTGTCTGCCCTACATTGCCATATTTTTTTTACATATTCGCCCCTGTAACCGTAGGTATAAGAAGCAAAAAAAGATATACAATTTATTAGAAAAAATAACACAAAAGACTATTTTAAAATATTTAAAACGGAAAAAAATTGGAACAAATAATGTGTTTGCTTGCAAGCAAAAAAAACCGACTTCAATTACATCGACAAGTAATACAACGTAGGTAGACGAAAAAATAGTCGAGTAATAACGCGTTATTAGATATAACTCGAAAATTACTTGTTAGATCACAAATAAATTTAAATGGGACCAAATGACACGCATTACCTTTCGATTAAAACAAAAATCATCGAAATCGGTCCACCCATTAAAAAGTTCAGAGGTAACATAGGTACATAAAAAAATACAGTCGAATTGAGAACCTCCTCCTTTTTTGGAATTCGGTTAAAAATGTAATAAAATGATTTACAATGATATAAATTATATAAATAATATAAATTTGTTTTATGTCATTCTCAAATAACTTTTGAGGTTGGGAAAAGCACGATATATTGCTCCAGGAAGTTCCTCAGCTCTACTGAAGATCCCAGCCAAATAATACTGTTCTGTAGTGCGATGTTGCTGTGGCGAATAAGATAGCCAGGGCTCTAAGGTAGCCTGATAGATGATGAGTCAAGGGAATCACTGAATACAACAGGCGAAGAGTCAGCATCTCGGTTTGTAAATATAAAAAAAATTATTAAAAATATGGCCAGTAACAAATTATATCCTCCTTATCTACACGCTGTCAAAAATTAACACAATATGACACCTAAATTCTAGCTGTTAATTAAAAAAATTTCGTTTTTATGCGGGAACAGTTATTATATAATTCTCATTTCTTGTAATTAAATTAATGAATCAGATTCGTCATGCTCAACATTTCAATTATTAAGATAAATACTTTGCTTGAGCTGCCCTCTATCTGCAGAAAGTAAAACTACTATGTTACGTTTTTCACAGCCGTTTAGTATCTGCAATCACATGAAGATGGCGCTGTTAGTAAAAAAATCTTAAAAACGTAAACATTTTAGTTATTTGCTCTACATCTAGTTTAAAAGTTTTTATTGTTCATACATATTTTAATTGAGTTGATCTATACAAGAAATATCCAAGAAAAAGTGAGTATACATTAAAATGTAATAATATTGTGTATTATTTTTCGTAGCCTGTTTCGTTGTTTAGGTAGAGTGAGTAGAGTTATATTTGGCACTGATTTGTGTACGAAACCCAAGTCTAAATTGAATTTTTTGTTCATTATATTTTATTTTTGTTTTGTAAGTAATTGAAAGACAACGCTATGTTGTAACATAATTAAATTTCGTGTTGGAAGCGGCATTATATCCTCGTTACGTCAGTCGCGTTGTCAATTTGCGCGATTTATACCTCGGACTACGCCCCCACACGCGACTTCGCGCGGCCCCTCGTGTATTTTATGTAGAGAACACTCATTTATTCGCATCTTTTCGTAAAATGTGTAAAATCAAAATAATAGTATCTGTAAACAAAGGTTTGTTATAAATATAAACATGTATATTAATTATTTATTGACTTACCTATTTATCACGATTCAGCCTGTAATATCCCACTGTTGGGCATAGGTCTCTTCCCCATGTAGGAGAAGGATCGGAGCTTAATCCACCACGCTGCTCCAATGCGGGTTAGCGGATATATTCCCTACTATGAGTAACGATCGCTATCAGGTGTACATGATAATAACAGAGACCGACGGCTTAACGTGCTCTCCGAGGCACGGTGGGGAGACCCACAAGGACTACACGAACACCCAGACCACGGCAAACATCTGTATGGCCAATACAAATGTTGTAGTGTGCGGGGATCGAACCCCCAACCGCCCGTGCAACAGCCAATCGCAATCCAGTGTTGTGACCGCTGCGCCAACGCGGCGTCATAGTAGCCTTACCTATTTATATTACTTAGGTATTCGTATAAATAATTTACTTAACGAATTCTATATTGCACATTTAGAATAGCATTATATAAAGAAAATAATAATATTTAAACCGACATCAAAAAAGGAGGAGGTTCTCAATTCGACTGTATTTTTTGTGTATGTTACTCATAACTTTTTACAGGGTTTCGATGATTATTATTTAATCGAAAGATGGTGCTTGTTATGTGGTCTCATTCAAATATAATTTAAATCAGATGAGTACTTTTTTAGTTATCTCTACTAATGCGTATTTACTTGACTATTTTTTCGTCTCTCTACGTTGTGTACCTACTGGCCAATGTAATTGAAGTAGGTTTTTTCGTTTGCGAGCAAACACAACTATTATGAGTCATGAATTGATTACTTGAACTCGTTTTCGGCTTGCTTGAAGGGGCTAGTACAACCATCTCATGAAAGTTTGACGTGAACTTTCTAATAATACCTATTACTAATGCGTTAAGCACTCCACAGCAAAGTTATCTTTCCCGGTTAAAGAGAGTACCACGGTGCTATAATTGTAGCTTATCTTCTTATAGTGCCATCTTCTCTCTAAGGTCGGCGATCATTTTGGCAACTTTTACCCTTGATACCGCGGCCCTGAACAACGAACGGGTGCTTTTCCCAAACCATTGGCGTAGATTTTTCAGCCAAGATGTTCTTCTACGACACATACTTTTGACATTCCACGTCGCAATCTTCATGGCTGACCCGGAGATTCTTCGCGCCCTCTGACCATCGAAGGTCTACCGGGGACTGAGGGCCATTTTTATATTGTTCTCAGCCATAATGATCATCCTGGGGAAGTATATGTGGTGGTTTCGTCGTTCGTCCCGATGCACACCATCTCCGCCAATATTTTCATTTTCCAGAACAGTTCCAACCAACTAGGCTTCCTCTTATGAAAATAGTGTTACGCAGCTGCCCGTAACAGAGGAGTGCTTATTTACTGGCGGCACAACTCGCCAGGTCACAAGGACATCATCAGATATTGCAGCATTTTATAAGCTATTATTTCCTAAGGAATAACCACTGCATCCTAGTTCCTTGCCGCTGAATGGTCGGGGACTGCAATGCAGCTAGCAAGGATATCTCCAAGCCGTTCCATGATCCGCCACCTATGGACCCCGGTAGTAGCTTACAGCTCAGCCCTACCTTGTAGCTTATAGACGCCTGCAAAACCATAAGCATCTCACTGGCTCTTTTACTCACCAAAAGAACACAACACTGCTTAAGAGAAGTATCATTTAGCTGTAATCTTCTGTAAGGTTGAGGTGCTTACCCAGTCGGGCTGCTCCAGATTTTGAGTAGAATACTTTGCTCTATCTTAATAAGGAGCTTAATCAGCCGCTGTTCTAGCTGCTAATATACATGCCCCAAAGTTGCTGAATGAATCACGCTGATTTCTCAAGCGATTCTCTTCACTGTCAAATAAGACTTAAGTTTGTAATAAAACAAATACTTGAAATTAAGTTATATTTGAACTAGATGTTTTATATTTCAAATTTGATCGAATTTCGCAGCTCAAATTTGAGGCTGTTGTTTTCAACTGAAGTGTAATAACTACTGAATTATCACAGTAATAATGAAATTCGATATAAGCCCATAGCTTAACGGCTAGAGCACCGGACACGGATTGTCGGGAAGGTGCGGGTTCGAATCCCGCTGGGTCGAAAATTTTGATATGATAATAAAAAACATTTTCGAATTTCCTCATGTGTGGGTAACACAAAAATAAAAATAATACGAATTAAAAATAGCTTAGTGTCGTCTCTTGTCAAAAGACTTTCATTGTATTTTGTAATATGGAACTTTGAATGGTGAAGTACTGTAAAGGACTCGCTATAGATGGCACCACGGTTGCTTAAAACCGAATAAAATCATATCAAGATTTTCGATTCCGCGGGGTATAGGCCCATAGCTTAACGGCTAGAGCACCGGACACGGATTGTCGGGAAGGTGCGGGTTCGAATCCCGCTGGGTCGAAAAATTTTGATATGATAATAAAAAACATTTTCGAATTTCCTCATGTGTGGGTAACACAAAAATAAAAATAATACGAATAATGAAATTACAGTAACATTATATTTTACATTTATATTATATAGTAATAGAGATGTCTCTCTTGAAGGTCGAGGTATAACATAACTGACAAGGTGCTAAAGTAGGGTATTTATTTAGAATTCATCTCACATTCGGTCATGAAGGAAACCATTGTGAAACTTACCGTTACATATGTGTCGTTATGAATTCTGAGACAATTCGTACGTGTACATATAAATTTCAGCAACGTGACGAAAGGTAGGCATTTGGGTCACAAAAATAACTAATAATGTTGAAAGTGAAGGTCTTCTATGTAGGGTTAATCAGACACATTACCTCACTGTAGATTAACCGTTTCCTACCAAGATATTGATTCCATACCAAAAGTAGCGATCCTTATCACATACTATATCCCAGCACAAGTATTTCCGATTACTTATTGGGAAGACTCGGTGTAATTTATATTGTAAGGTTTCATGAATAGATATATTATTATTATTATATTATTATTACTATACTAATGATAACAACCAGAAGCGAAAGCTGCATTGGTTCTCCGAGGCATCATGTGGAACCCCATTAGGACATTTACTCAGATGAAAAACATGTATTTGTAGGAATTCAAATACACACTACGAATGTTGATTATATAGGTAACAGCTGGCGTGAATTATACATTCGTCGACACTGAAATAGAGCTTCCGCTTACAAGAAACGGTCTTCAATTTTCGACTATAGATTTATATATCGACGGTGCCGTAGAATAACGTACTATCTGCAAAATAGTCGTTTTACAGTAGAGCCGTTCAAAGTTTTCAATTGTTATATTTCGGAAACGGAAAAACCTGGCGCTTTTATACTTTGGAAAAATTTACATTAATCCTGTGATTATCTATCAGTATTATTAATTATTTTGAAACAGTTTTATTTAAAAAGATAGTAGGGTCGATGTTTATATATGACGTTTTATAATGGACTTGTTGCTGTCACATTTACACATGTGACGTTATTCACCGGAGGCTCTAAGGATCCAGATGCAAATGGAACGTTTTTTTATGAAACTTAAGCTAGTTATTTCGTCCTATATGCATATTCCAGATTTATTTTGAGCAGTCATTTTCATAAGTAGCGTGTCATATATAGTATTTATTATTTTTTGTATAAAATCGATTAAAAATAAAACATTTTAAAAACAAAATCAGTCCTTTATTTTAAAAGTACCAAATTTATAATAATTAAACATAAAAAATATCTTCACTTCTTTAAATCAATAAACGTTTCTTTTGAGTTTACTCACATAAAATACTAAAATTATCAGTCTCCAACATCACATTTTGTTCTTTCTTTGTATTTATTATAATTAGAACCGGTTAACACCAGCAGCGACCACCGGCTATTACAGGGCACTCTGAATACGCGCTTGATGAAATCTACTCTCTGACCTACGCTGCTCCAAATACTATGTGGCTCCGAGCAGTTCCAACTGGAGCTCCAAAACCGATTCGATTCGCTGGCGAAGTGGACGAGATGACCGACAACATGGTGAAGATGGTGTGTACACTGGGTCGCAAACACTTTCCGCCGAGGTAGTCAACGAAGCAGTCTAAACTTTCGCCTGAAGCCTTGGATCTGATGCGGCGGAGGTGCGAGTTGCCCGCTGCCCAAGCAGCTTTGCCAGAACAGAAGGCTTTGTCTAAGAGGATACGGAAACTTGTACGCCGAGACCACCGCTGCTCAAATACGAGAGATATTACTACTCTGATTGAGCAGAATAGAAATATAAACTTTTTAACGCCGTCATCCACCGAGGTACCACGCCGGAGGCGTGGTCCAGGAGTGTGGTGGTGCTTCTTTAAGAGAGGCGACAAGTCTTTGTTGAAGAATTACAGACCAATCTCACTTTTGAGCCACGTCTATAGGCTGTTTTCAAGGGTTGTTACGAATCGTCTCCACCCACCGGAGCAGGCTGTGCATTTTCCTCCGGCGCGGCGTGGGGTAAGATAGGGAGATGTAATATCACCGAAACTGTTTACCACTGCGCTGGAGGATGTCTTTATGACCTTGGATTGAGAGGAACGAGGCATCAACGTCAACGGCGAATTCATCTCGCACCTTCGTTTTACCGACGATTTCTTAATCTTTGTGGAGACGTCGGATGAGCTAGGCCGAATGCTGGCCGGCCTAAACGAGTCCTCCCGACGAGTGGGTCTCGGTATGAACTTAGATAAAACGAAAGTTATGTTTAACAACCAAGTGATACCGAGACGGGTATCGGTTGACGGTATCCTTTTCGAAGTTGTTCAGGATTATGTCTACCTTGGCCACACCATTCAACCAGGTTGAAACAACTCGAGAAGGAGGCTGATAGGATGGTTTGGTTGGGCTGGGCGGCGTTTGGCAGGCTTCGTCGAGTCTTGTCTTCGAAGATTCCACAATGCTTGAAGACAAAAGTATTCGAGCAATGCGTCCTGGTTGTGTTGACATACGGAGCCGAGACATGGACACTGACGGACTGGTCCACTAGTTTAAAGTCGCTCAACGTGCAATGGAAGGGGCTATGCTTGGGGTTTCTTTCAAAGATAGGATTAGAAATGAGACTATCTGCGAGCGAAAGTAATCGACATAGCCCACAGAATTAGCAAGTTTAAGTGGCAGTGGGCTGGTTATCTGTGTCGCAGAACCGATGGCTGTTGGAGCAGACGGATCCTGGAGTGGAGACCGCGTCTTGGCAAACGCATTGTGGGACGTCCTCTGGCCCGTTGGACCGACGATCTACGTAAGATTGCCGGTGTAGTCTTCATGGAGGATTGCGGAAAACCGGGATGTCTGGCGCGAACTTGGGGAGGGTATGTCCACCAGTGAACTACAATAGGCTGAACTGACTGACTAATACGTCTTTTAGCTCTAAAGCAATGTTTTCTGAACCCGGATGTAATGGTGACGATGATGGGCTTACAGGTGTCTTTGAAACTGAAAAAATAATATAAAATATAAAAATTACAAAACTAAAAGAAAACAATTTTATTTGAATACGAATAAATTGATAATTTAATTTAGAAAAAAGCAATTTAAACCAAATTACAGTATTTTTCTGGAAGAAAAAACGTACCAATGTTACATATTACATCAGTTTTCCGCAAAAGAACGTTCTATCTTCACATATTACATCAGGATTTCCACAAAAGAGCGTTCTGTCTTCACATATGTCATCAAGATTTTCGCAAAAGAACGTTCTATCTTCACATATAACTCAAAAACGTCAGAATATGTCCGTGGTAAAACGACATATCACTACTTGTAACTCATACTTTAATATCAACAAATTAAGTTTTCCATGAGTAGTCAAAGATGTCTTTTAAAATTTGATTTAATTTGCAAGAGCATTTTTGTACGAAACAATGTAAAGACTAATCTCCATTAAATAACGTCACATATGAATATGAAACGCGAAGTTTGGCGTTAGTTATGTAAATTAAAATAAACCACCATAGAATATAAAACAATCGTTAAAATGCAATTTTGTTATACATATTAATAAGGAATAAGATAAACTTACCGGGATAATTCGAAATTTCCTTTTTATAACCAGATATCTTTCCACTATCAAATTCTTCTTCCGAATTTTTACAGTTGTTTTTCACCAAATCAAGGATTTTATTAGATCTGTTATTATATTTGGACATGTTTTAGTACTAATTATGAATACTATTTAAGAAAAATAACTTTATCATCGGCGAATGCGGTAACTCGTGCGCACAAGCTTGTTTTCCACTCAACAACGTAACAAGTGACTTTGGCACGACCAACGCGTGCTACCCCCGGCCGCGAGCTCCGTCATATATGCATCTAGTTCATTATAATACGGAGACACAAACACATGGGACGTTGTTCGCCTCAGAATCTCAGAAACTATTGGTCGTAAAATTATTTTTTTTGCATGTATAGATAGATCTTCGACTCCTGAAGTAAATTATTAAATAAAATTGATTTCGTACTATATTCACATGTAACGTTATTCTACGGCACCGTCGATATTCACTTCAGCCTGTAATATCCCACTGCTGAGTAGAGGCTTCTTTCCAAGGGCGGATCCAGCTTTGGAGCGGGGGGGGGGGGTGTCACAGTCATGGTCAAGGCGCCAGGGGGGGTAAAGGTGGTAAAGTAAAAAGAAGGTATAATTTAATTTTTATAATGATAGATACAGGTAAAAATTAGGTATTTTATTAATCTATGTAGGTAATGTACTTAAAAATACCTATATTGTGACAAAAATCTTGTTTGACAATTTTAATTAGTGGTCCACCTAGGTCCTGGACACAGCTCAGGCGGGGGGGGAGGTCCAGACCCCGTGACCCCCCCTGGATCCGCCAGTGCCTCTTTCCCCATGTAGGAGAAGGATCAGAGTTTAATTCACCACGCTGCTCCATTGCTGGTTGGTGGATTTATATATTCAATTATTGAGTATAATATTTAATTCACTATTGCTATAAAGCTGAATACCAACTAGATTGCAAAACTATAAAATCAAGATCCATTCATTGTTACAGTAAATTCTTCGAAGAAACAGAATGTTACCATCAGATACCTGTCTGATTGCAGATGCCTCTAACTTCGGCGTTCCTGAAGAGAATACTCTGTTGAATAGTTTATAGAAGCGTTCGTTGCTCCAGTAGCGCATTTGTGAATATTTAGAATGTTCTTGAATCGGTTACCTACTTGTTGCAAATTCTTTAAGTAAAGCGTGATTGTGCATTTGTGATTGCCGAAACTGAATCAATTGATTAAAACTCTATAGAAATCAGTTTATATTATTCAGCAGGTTATATTATTAGGCTGTAATAAGTTAAAAAGTAAAAAACCTTTTTAAAAAACAAGCTTTTATTTGAATGCGCTAAAACAAAGAAAATAAAATTTTACTTTCAAACTTTTACTATCTACTTATAAATTCATAACACATAATCCATCTGATATGAAAGCTTATAACGTGGCTCATTAGATAAAATAAGAAGAAGGAAGAGAAGAAGAAGAACAAGGAGAAGAAGTAGAAGAAGAAGGACGAGAAGAAGATGTAGAAAAAGGAAAAGAAGAATGAGGAGAAGTAGAAGGAGAAAAAGAAGGAAAAAGAAGGAGAAGAAGGGGGAGAAGAAGGGGGAGAAGAAGGGGGAGAAGAAGGGGGAGAAAAGGAAGGAGAAGAAGAAAGAGAAGAAGAAGAAGGACAAGGTGATAGGTAAGGAGAATAAGAAATGAGAAGACGGAGAAGAAGGAGCAGAAGAAGAAGGAGAAGAAGAACAAAAGAGGAGAAAAAAGAAGAAAGAGAAAAGGATGAATAAGGAGGAGAAGAATGAGAAGGAGTAGAAGAAGCAGAAGGAATATGAGAAGCAGGTGGAGAAGGAGTAGAAGAAAGAGAAGAAGTAAAAGAAGAAGAAAACGGAGAAGTAGAATAAGAAGAAAAAGCAGAAGAAGAAGAAGAAAAAGACGGAAAGAAGCCGAACTAGAAGGAGAAGAAGAAGGATAAGGAGAAAGATAAGGAGAAGAAGGAAGGAGAATAAGACGAAGAAGAAGAGGCAAAAGAAGGAGAATTAGAAGAAACTGAGAAGACGGAGAAGAAGGAGCAGAAGAAGGAGAAGAAGAACAAGGAGGAGAGGAAAGATAATAAGATAAAGAAGGAGAAGAAGTAAAATCTTAAAACTCTTTGAGTAGAGCTAAAATAAACTTTTCTTGTTCAGTACAGAAGTTTATAATAACGAGATACTTTTCGTAATACTTTAAAGTTTCTTTCGGATTGAGTTGCTTGATTGACAAGATTTCAAAAACAAATTATACTAAATTATTATTAAATTTCGTATTTCAAACTAATAAAGAATGCATAAAACATAGTTATTAAACAATCACACTATTTAGAATTAAATTATATACTGTTTATTATTATTTTTAATATTTGTACACTTTCTAACCACTCTGCTACTGTATCGTGTCGTTTGCTTATAGGTTATGTGGATGAAATCACTTTTTTATCGATATAATATCGAGATAATTTTATGATATAAATTCCTTTTGTACATTTCTTTGTACTATTTTTTTACTGTATATGTTTGTATTTTGGTGGACAACGAAGAATAAATAAATTATCTCCCTGTGATATTATAAATTATCTCCCTGTATTCACTCGTACATTCATTCGCTCCAATTCGCAAATATAGGTAAAGATACAAATTCGTAGTAAAATTTTGAAACATAACTTTATAACAATACAAAATTTTAATGCTAATGAGAGGAATATTCTTTTGTAAATCCGAAATGAATTACGACTGAAATGAGATAATTATTCACAGAATTTAATTCGTATTCAAAGCGAGTACATACCTTTCATATACTAGATATGAACCTGTGCTGAAAGCGAAGCATTCATAAATCAGCGCGGATAATCCCCGTGCCTCGCGATCGCGTTATTAAAACCCTCATGAAAACCGTCTAATATTGAATTCTCGTAGACAATTGTTTCAACCATATTCCAACTTTATTAAATAATATTTCACGACATTATTAATATGTATAAATGAGAATTCGCGCATTTGTAGGCGAAATATATGACAAATACATATACATATACCTACTATATATTTTTTGTACTTGTCTTTTGGTTTATTAATGTTTTCTAATGATTCTAGTAACACGTTTTTCATGTGTTTTTATTTTAGGCCCAGCAATGGAAAAGGGAGAGGAATTTAGTATAAATTATGCAAAACTATAAGTAAATAACAAAAACTTAGATTTATCTTAGGGATTTGACACAAAAAATCCTAAGAAGTTAAATAAAAATTACTCATAGCGTTACCATATAGAAAAAATGTAAGGTAATATAATATTAATCCATGTTTGTTATATTGTTCAAGGTAGACAAAAGCCTTAAAGTTGTTTCAAACTTTTGCGATGTGTTATCACTTTATCAGAAAAGAGAAGTGAAAAGACTATCTCACTTGACGATACAATACAAATAAATACTCATTATTGTTACCACGAAACTTATAAACAAAGAAATACATTCTGTAGAGATCTACAAAGTGTATTTATCGCTAATGCAACGATCTTCTTCAAGTAACCTTAGTATACAAAAGTATAAAAAAGCATTATTTAAAAAAAATTAAATCTATACTAATATAATAAAGCTGAAGAGTTTGTTTGTTTGATTGTTTGTTTGTTTGTTTGTTTGAACGCGCTAATCTCAGGATCTACTGGTCCGATTTGAAAAATTCTTTCAGTGTTAGATAGCCCATTTATCGAGGAAGGCTATAGGCATCATCACGCTAAGACCAATAGGAGTGGAGTCCACGCCGACGAAGTCGCGCGCAGAAGCTAGTAAAAAATAAAACTATCAACAAGCTAAATGCATATGTAGGAATCAGAAGTGAGGAGTAGGACGGATGGCCTGGTTAATTCACAATGTAATTTAAAACAAGATAATTACACTACTTAGTATTCAATGGACTCACCGAGCGGGTACCGTCTATCGCGTGGCAGAGAGGCAACTCGACGCAGTGCCCGGGACTTGTGACCCGAGTGTTGGTTTACGGCGGCGCCGCCTAACAATGCGCATTGGCACTCACCACCACCGGTCGAGTTGCCCAATCAGTAACAATTAATTCGTGT
Source organism: Melitaea athalia (assembly GCA_905220545.2). Taxonomy (NCBI): domain Eukaryota; kingdom Metazoa; phylum Arthropoda; class Insecta; order Lepidoptera; family Nymphalidae; genus Melitaea; species Melitaea athalia. The sequence goes on from HG992180.1 coordinate 20,276,552, forward strand.
ACACAAACTAACTATTAGAAGAGTCGAGGTTAAGCTACTAGCAGGATACACAAGTGCACCGTACCAAGCCAGAGCCAAGACTGACTTAGCTGCGGTTGCATCGGTCTTTTATACACGACTGAATTACTCGAATAATAAAATGAGGGTAGTTGAATGTCGACAATATCACAGGTACCCCCGACACGGCCATTCTGACGCGCGTGCGTCCTCGCGCGCTATCCATTAAAATCTTGGGTATTAAACAACAAAATATCGCTCGACTATCCTGACAAAAATCTATCCAACATCTTAACATCTGGTCCGGTCCACACTGAACCTTCCGACCAGAAACAATTGGTTTTGGTTCGCCAGTAAGTCACAGTCACAGCAGTCATTTTTTTTTAAATATGGTTATCATTATCACTTATCGTCATCATCATAATGCTTTTTTTTAATGCTTTTTTAAATGCTTTTTTAAATGCTTTTTTTTAATGCCTTTTTAATGCTTTTTTTTTAATGATTTTTTAAATGCTTTGCCTTTTTAATGCTTTTTTTAATGCTTTTTTTTCATCTCTTTTTTTTTAATGCTTTTTTTTTCATCTCTTTTTTTTAATGCTTTTTTTTCATCTCTTTTTTAACGCTTTTTTTTTACATTTCATCACTTTTTTTAATGCTTTTTTTTCATTTTTTTTTCACATTTCTCTTTTTACCACTTCTCTTTTTTACCATATATCTCCTTTTTTTTAACCATTCATCTGTAAAGTACTGCCGTCAGTTCTGTGAACACCAGCCCGCATCATAATGTTGAAAGATTCAGATTGTACAAAGTCAGTATTAGAGTTGGCAGACATAGTACCAGTTAGCAGTCATTGTATCAGTTGGCAGTCGTAGTATTTGAATCATAATTATCATCAAACCAATTATAACTAATTACTTCACACAAATACCACAGCCATGTACCATCGACGTCATTACAACCAAAACTTTAGACGTATGTCTACTTCTACAACAAGTTACAACCAAGCTTGCAAAAACTTCGAGGAAAGACTCCTAACACCACGGCTCTCTAGGCGAAGAGTAATCACAGTACATGTGTCAGTCATATACATCTCAGTACGCATATCTATCGAATGGATCACCCGTGTCAGTCACCTCTTGTGACTACACGCTACGGTATCAAACACCACGACCTCCGCCAGAGTTAAACGCACACCGCGCACCCATGAACTCTTGGGTTGCCCCAAGAGACACCTTCTATAGGGCTACGACTACTAAATAACTACACTGGTACGTTTGAACACATTACGGTCGATAGAGTCGTTCACTCGAGTCTCTCCCTCTACTTAAACATCATCATTATCAAAAAGATCATAAATTACATCAATATCGTCTGGTACATGACGTGCTGGCATTGCTCTTAACCTTTCGTGAGCAAATTTGTAGGTACGTTGACAATTTAAGCTTTAAGGGTATACCGATTACCTTCGAGAACTTTTATTACGCGAAAAGGGCCTCAATATTTCGGATCAAGTTTCGTTTGGTGACGGTCCTCATTTTGTAAAAGAACAAAATCGCCAATAGGATATTAAAAAGCCTATCTGTCCCTATGAAGGAAGTAGCGAAATCATATAGCTCCATTTACAACCCTTGCTTCCCAAAGTTACACAATAATTATTAGAACAGATGGAAACATACTCGTATCAAGACTTTTAACAGTTACCTACAACGACTGCCTCAAAATGTAACTGCTTACGCGTTAGTGACATTTAACTTTAAAACGCGTGGTCAATAAAGTCTAAATCAAGTCTATAACAACATAGTTAGGAAATCACATACCTGTCTACTTATTTATTTAACAAACTGGCTACGTAATTAACTAATATCGATTGAAATTTCTTCTTATATAAAAATCGATTATTATTTCAAATCAAATTGGTATCGTGTGAGGGAGTCACTAATTTCAAATTTTCTTGAACTGTTAAAAGAACAAACGAACGGACAGAGTATAGTAAGAATTTTTAATAGTTACATACCTACTCATAAACAAAATTATTAATCTGAGGTTACCTACCTACAACTATTGCAGTTGTAATAGGTTTACGATTGTACCAATTAGGTGTTATCAATTAACTCTATAATTTAAACGTTCTTAAACAGAACAACTAAAACAACTTTTAAACAGTTTAAATAAATCAATCAAAGGTAGAAAAAGACTAAAACCCTCAATGAAACAATCATTTCTCACTTCTAATCTATAGTTCACGATACACACTTTTAACTATATCGAATTAATTATTATTACAGTAATCACTTATACGCCACGTAATTGAAACTACGTAATTAAACAATAACTGCTTATTCACTTGCAAATTACAACAATCCCACCAATAGATGATAAAAATGGCGACTGAGTAATCAGAAAATTAGTATTAACTATTCGGAAGATTGCGTCTTTAATTTTACGCTCTTTCGGTACTTCGACAAATAATATTAGTTAAAATATCGTGTAAGATAGTAGAAACAAACTCAAAAATATCCGTTACAGAGGGTAATCGGAAATACTCAAGCTAAAACGATATTAACACTTTATCACAAACAAGTGGGTAACCACAAAATCTTAACAAACAACCCAAGTACCACGACTTCGCTCGCAACATTGAACATTGTAACTTTGAACTTAGTTTATTCCTCAGTCATACCAAGTAAAAGTTTATGAAGAGACAGGTTACTACTACTATTAAATCGGTTTAAATGATGACGACTCGACTTGCGCTTCGATCGCACGATAATTCAACTACGGGACTACGCGAACGCGATTCTCGTGGCATCGTGAAATAGATTACTTTTACTCACTGTAGTAAGACTCTTAGTGGGCACGAGAACAGCATCCCATCACAAAAACTTAAAGCAAATATAACTATCCAGAGTCATGTACCAACGTCAATCAAAACTTTTAATAACCAAACTTATTTTCTACCACGACACTAACAACTATGTAAGCCACCCTTCCAAGGCTTCACAAGCCAAACAGCAATTACAATTGCTCCACATTCTACGTGTATCCCTCTTGGATCACGTCACAGTGTATCCCTCTTGGATCACACATTCATCACAGTGTATCATCCTCTTGATGACTACACACTACAGTCTTTAGAGTGCTTACATCAGTTTTCTGTCACATCACTAAGATGTTCACCATTATGATCGTCATCTACATTAAACTCAATTGGTACATGAACTTCTGGCATCTTCCTTAAACGACTGTCGCTACGACTACCGCGACGGCTCACACTACGATTACGCTCATGATCTGACATTGTGACTGAATCGATACAAAAACTGAATCGCAAAATCTATTAGCAAAATTAGTCACTACACAACTACCTACGTATCACAATAAAACTGAATTCAACAAATAACCGGTGAATCGAATTACGTAATCGAACACTGAACAAAAACCACTTGTACACCGATAAGAATAAAACAGAACGACCGAAAAGAACTAAAATATTATCGGCGCACGACTTTCGCGATGTGGGTCGTTAAGGTTGCATCCCACTTCTGATGTAGGAATCAGAAGTGAGGAGTAGGACGGATGGCCTGGTTAATTCACAATGTAATTTAAAACAAGATAATTACACTACTTAGTATTCAATGGACTCACCGAGCGGGTACCGTCTATCGCGTGGCAGAGAGGCAACTCGACGCAGTGCCCGGGACTTGTGACCGGAGTGTTGGTTTACGGCGGCGCCGCCTAACAATGCGCATTGGCACTCACCACCACCGGTCGAGTTGCCCAATCAGTAACAATTAATTCGTGTACACAAACTAACTATTAGAAGAGTCGAGGTTAAGCTACTAGCAGGATACACAAGTGCACCGTACCAAGCCAGAGCCAAGACTGACTTAGCTGCGGTTGCATCGGTCTTTTATACACGACTGAATTACTCGAATAATAAAATGAGGGTAGTTGAATGTCGACAATATCACAGGTACCCCCGACACATACATTATATCGTTGATCAAGGAAAACGCTCTAAACTTTGAAGAATAATGTAAACCGATGCTACACGCTGCTACGTTATCTACGGTGTTGCCGCCTCGCCGTACTACGGCAAGGGTACCGCGACTATGGGTGATTGTAGAAGGAACTTTTAAAGTCAGTTTATTTACTTATTTAAGTACACTGAACTGAAGTACACTGTTAAAAATTTATTTTGTATTTTTAAAAAAAAATGTGTGATTACGCACCAGCACGATTTAGTAATTTTAAAACTCAGTTTTGTAAATTTACTGTACTATTTATTATAATCTATACTAATATAATAAAGCTGAAGAGTTTGTTTGTTTGATTGTTTGTTTGTTTGATTGTTTGTTTGTTTGTTTGAATGCACTAATCTCAGGATCTACTGGACCGATTTGAAAAATTCTTTCAGTGTTAGATAGTCCATTTATCGAGGAAGGCTATAGGCTATATATCATCACGCTAAGACCAATAGGAGCGTAGCACTAATGAAGAATGTTTCAAAATCGGGTGGTCCTATTCCACGGGGACGAAGTCGCGCGCACAAGCTAGTCTATACTAATATAATAAAGCTGAAGAGTTTGTTTGTTTGATTGTTTGTTTGTTTGTTTGAACGCGCTAATCTCAGGATCTACTGGTCCGATTTTAAAAATTCTTTCAGTGTTAGATATCCCATTTATCGAGGAGGGCTATAGGCTATATATCATCATGCTAAGACCAATAGGAGCGTAGCACCAATGAAGAATGTTTCAAAATTGGATTTTTTTCCTTTTAAGAGCTTCCGCTACGTAAACGATTAAATAAAGTTTTACACAAATCATTTATGACAGAATTGGTCCTATTCCACGCGGATGAAGTCACGCACAGAAGCTAGTTTAATATGAGAAAATTACAACTTATTTGTTGAAATTTACAAAACATTTACTTAGAATAAGTTTAGTATAATTCATAAACATGTATTGTAATTTTACTAATCAAATGATTGGTATCCAAGATTTTTAGCAATTTTAGAATGAAGTATTGTACTTATTATGTACACAAATTCCATGTTTACTAACGATATAGCTGGTTTCTGTGACCATTGTGCCATTACGTCGTCAATGTTTTTTGCGATATCGAGAGCGCAGTACGAAGTCGGAGCTAGAAGCCGTTTGTCACTGTGTAGTCTACGTCTCTCTGTACTACGTTTCTATACGTAGTTTTCATGTCTAGTATACCTATACGCCTTAATTAGTCGAACGCGTTACATTACAACATACTTTCCTCTAAAATTCCTCCAAAATATCACTTACATTATATAATAAGATATAATAATATGTATTATTATAGCATATGTGTACTTTTAAATCGTAAAATCGAAATACAAGTAAATCCTTTGACATGTAACAAACACAAAACACCGTTTTCCTGCTACAAAATGTATTAGTCACGTTTGATTTCAGTGTCCAACAAATTTACATGTATTAGATATTCGTATACGATGTCGCGACATAGTGACGTGTGTGTCGTTAGTCGGAGACCACCGTGGCCGCACGCGATGTGTCGTGACGCACGCGACTGTAAGATGCATTTCCATTGAGAAGTGATACAAGTTGGGCTATATTTCGCAACTTTCAATAAGATATCATGTTATTATTAACAGTTTGATGTTGTATGTTATTTAGAGACGTTATTATCACCGAAATGTTCTGTATTTTATGCCATATAAAGAAACGTGTAAGGCAGAAAGTAGCTACTGAAATTATTAATCATTACTTGTTACTTTATTTTATTTTTATTTATTTATTATAACTCTATTGCATATAGTCAACAATTTTACATAGTAAAAGAAAATAAAAGAAACAGCAGTACAAAGATTTTCATACAAGTCTTTATTGTATTTATTACACTAATTGGAAACTAATGTGTAAAATTGTTAATTTATTTGCTTGAATATTTATTCATTTAAACGTTTTGAATTTTAATCCAGTCAGAGAAATGACACAATCAATGCTTTGAGACAGATTATTTGTCATTGTTTATACTAGAGTTACAGATCTGTAGAAAAAAAGTAGTAACATTTTTTGAAAAGAAATTACATAATTGATATTTTTTAAAAAAAATGCATTTTAATAAAATGTGACAAGTTACATGAAATATGTATTATTGACTCTTAGATTATATAATAAAATCATCGTCATAATTAAAATTAAAAAAAAAAAATGAAAAGTTACGTGTTTTCATAACGTTTATGCATATATACCTACACATATTATATTATATATGTACATATATGTGTATATACAATCCTACAATAAGGCATACGTACTTTAAACAATTTTGTGCTGTGTTTTTAGTGCAGAAGCAAAGTTTTTTTACTACGTGAAGTATGACAGCGGGCCCCGTGTTCATACAAGCTCATCTGAGTTTGTCGGACTTCACTACATGTATGAAGTGCTACGGGATAACTCGATGAGTTGTGTTGCTCTAGAAGAGACTCGGTAAAAGTACGGATGCGCTTTTCTTACAGTTACATATTTTATGACTAGCAATTAGCAGTGATAGAAGTCCTGATCTAAAAAATAATAAACGCTTAAATATATACTATTTGAGATAATATTTGCTGGCTTTGAAACACACAAGCCAAAGACTGCGGTCACCAACCCGCCAGCCCAGCGTGGTGACTATGGGCAAAACACATGAGTTCACGCCATTTTTGGCGCGAACTTGTGGAGGCATATGTCCAGCAGCGGACTGCGATAGGCTGAAGTGAGTGAGCTGGACACCTGCAGCTTGAACACAAAAAGTTGCCTTTCAAATCTTAAATGAAGTTCATTATGAAGTGCGAGTATTTTAATATAGACGATAGTAAACTCAATACTTAGGTACGTATTCGGTATTACCATTTTAATTGGTATTAAATATTCTCCTCCAAAGCCTATCCAGTATGAACCTAAGTCATGTGAGTCCCGTACGGGATGAGTTCAGTGAAACTTGGCCGACTGTTTGTAATTTTAAAGTAGAGAGTTACACACAGCTTTTATGAGTTTTGTTGCCGACTCCTAACAGTGCGGTCTGAATAGCGATTATGCGTTAGGAGCCCATCAGTCAAAACTTTGTTTTATGAGCTGTATTGTTGAAATTTTCACGTCAATAATGTAACCTACTCGCACGATATTAGGCTTTCTACGAATATATACACGTATACAATTGAAGTTAAACTAAATATTCTACTAAATTTTTATAATTAAAAACGAATACCAATATTTTAAAAACGATTCAATAATATACACTCAGATCGGCAATTTCGATACTTCTGGTGTTACAGACGTCTATAGGCTACAGAAACCGCTTACCATCAGATGGTTCATAACTTCATACATATGCTTCTTGCTACCATAACCGTCTAAATATATACACTTTAATAGATATAATCTTCTTACCAACCCTATTCTTATTAACTGTACATTTTTTCTTCAAAGGTGGCAACGTACGGTGGTACCTGATGGTAATCTGATGCTGTAGTTTATAGACGCCTGCCAACCGTATTGCCAACCAAGTGCTCTGGGTACGTACTTTACTCACCACAAGAACTCAGCTGTACAACAGCACAAATATTACTAAATAGAACTCGAAATAAAGGTTGCGGTGCTTGAGATGCTCAATTGTTTCAAATGCGCTTTTATGGACACCCACAGTCAGGTTTGGTTAAGATTAGCAAAACAATGTTAGTAAATGTAAGACTCCTTACTTAGGTCTATCTCTATCTGTGTTTATCTATATATATAAAAGAGTTACCCACCCATTGACTCATCACGATATCTCTGGAACCATAAGGCGTAGAGACTTGAATTTTGGTAGGAATATTCCTTTCGCCGAGTAGAGGTCAGCTAAGAACGGGTTTTACGATATTCCACCCCTAAGGGGGTTAAACGGGGGTTGGAAGTTTGTATGAAAGTCCTATGTTTTTGAAGTAAGAGACTTGAAATTCAAAATGTATGCTCTATAGATGGTGTGGAGGTGTACTAATAATGTATTTTTAGAAATCAACCCTTTTTGGGGCTGAAACGGGGGGTGGTAGTTTTATGTGAGCGAGATGAAAACTTAAGTAGGTATATGTAAGTAATTTATTTGCATCACAAAAATAAAATTAACGCCCAACGAAGTGGGCACGGGTCGGCTAGTAATATTAATAAAATAATAGAAATATTAAAAAAATTGAGATTAAAATAATTGTCGAACACTGGCAACTTTTAAATTAAATGAATTTCAAAACTCTGAAAGTAAATACGAGCTAAAGATCGTATCCAAACATCCCGCTGAGCGGACGTCCGGTCTGCCTTTCCCTCCTACAATTAATCTTTTAGCTATCTTCCGCTGCGAAATTGTTTTCGTGGTTATAGTTATGGTTTAGAGTTTAGACTAAATTTTTAAATTCACTATTTTACTACCCCCGTGTCGTGTTTTTAATCTGTTATAGGCTTCACGTTTATGACCAATTAGACCACACGACTGAATTAAAACTTCTTTATCTTCATCTAACATATATAATATTTTTCTGGTGTACAATAAAGTATAAATAATAAATAAATAAATAAATAAATATATTTCCCTCTCAACTTACGTTTCTCTCACCCAATTACACTTTTCGTAACGCTCTCGTCACGCATTCACCAGCTTACTCCCCAAGTCAAGCGTGCGTAAAGAAATTTTGCTTCAAAAATTGTTCTCAAACAAAAAAAAAATTGGTTGTCTGTAAAGTTGGTTTACGGACGATAGTTTAACGTGACAACGTCGTAACAAAACATCTCCTCGGACGCATAGGCCAATCGAGTAGAAGAGAGATAGATGCGGCGCAAGCGTACAATGAGCGTAACGCTACAATGAGTCATCCTTTTTCGTGTATGCAGCCGGCTTTCATCGATTTATTAGAAGTTGTCACGTCAAAAACCGACTTGAATTCACATCGACAAGTAATAAAATACGAACATCATTAACGTATTCGAGGTAAGTAAAATAAACATTATTAGGGGTAACTCAAAAAGTAGGGTAGAGCGGGGCTTAAAGGTCCAATTTGAGTATTTTGCATTATACCGTGAAAACCGAGCCTGCTATATCAAAATATATAATGCTATTCAAACAAACAGTTATCTGACTATGTTTAACTCAATTTTCGGTTGAATCGTGATGATAGAAATGTATCATTTTCCAATTTTTCTAGACCTTGTCGTCTGTCTCTTTTTGCCCCATAGTTGGGGTAAAAAGGGACAGCCAGGAGGCAAAAAGGTCCACTATTTAATTTGTATTTTTAAAAGTTTTTATGAAATAATAACAACACTTGATTCAATAAAATTCGATAGTTTATTTTCATTCCAAAAACAAAAAGTAAAAAACAACTATTATTTTCAACTAAAAAATAACTTTTTCATACTTAGATTAAGTTTCATAATATTTAAGCAGTCTTTTATAACAAAAAAGTATTTTTTTAAAAAACAAAAACTATTTTCTAAGCTTCCTATCGTATCACAATAATTGAAACATAACATATTAATAATTTCTAACTGTTGAGTTTTAACCACTAGTCAGTCTCACTACAACATAATTAAAAAAAGATAACCCTTATCCTTAATTATGAATTTTGCCATAATATGACAAATCTTTTAACTTATTTTACTTAATTATTTAGTCTTGTAACTCCACAGATTTAGTGCCCCGATCAGTTTTTCTTTTATAGTTTCGCATACTGAAAGAAAAAATATTTTTTATCTTATTTTGCCAATATATTAATGATGGGTTAAAAGGTCCATAGTGGACCTTTTTACCCCAACCATATGTAAGTGTATTAACAGGTTATAAAAAAAATTACCGTTCAAACTAGCTAAAAAATGACAATAAATCGTGATAAACAAATAAATTACCTATACGAATAAACTTCGTTTAATCATGGTAAACGAAATAACAGTGCTCGAAACTAAAAAGAATAATAATGAAAAAATTTACTTACGTTAAAATTTCGAGACGCGGTTGTATATCTCCTGATAGCCAATGATAGCGATGTTGCTCGACTGCCGGCGATACCTTGTTACGTCTCCTGCGCAACCCTCTCACAACTTGTATAGTCGGAAAGAACGATATGTCACTAGTTTTTTAGATATTTATGGTGGACCTTTATACCCGCGGACCTTTAAGCCCCGCTCTACCCTACTCATCAGATCTCGCTCAAACGTTACCACAAAACAAGCGTCAGCTTTAAAAATCATTAAAATCGGTACACCCAGTAAAAAGTTATGAGTACACAAAAAAAAAAACAATCTAATTAACGACCTATATATAGGCTATATTTATAAGGCCTATTTTATAGGCCATATGGATGTTTGTCGTAGTCTAGGCATTTTGATTGCTAAATTATTATGAAACATATGGTTTATTACAAGCATTTATAAAAACACAAAAACACATTTCGAGGTGCACTCGAACCTACAGACGTTAATAAAATTTATGTCACGACTGTAGGAACGGCATTCAAAAATAATAATATTTAGCAAAAATATTATCAAACGATTTACATTAAGTAGGGATGAATCAGAAGACAAGCGTAATATAAACGATTGATAAATCGACGTACTCGAGCGTATAATTTCGTATATAAATTCTTATCTTTTCAAAGCATTTATAATCCTCATTCAGTATCAATATTACCTTTATCTCTCCAGCGACTGCAGACTGATCACTTTTCCCCAATCCTCCCCGTTTTCCCATCATTAATTTTTTGCCTCCCTCGCAAACATTTCCGTTTGAGAATTGATTGTCCAATCAATGTGGATGACGGTCATTTATTCAACCTCGGGCATCGCAAGACATCTTACACGTGTTTCGCTTCGTAAATCATTTTAGAATGCGATGCTATTTATTATTCTTCTAATGGATACGAGAATTTTTTTTTTTTAATAATTTAGATTCCTTGTTTAAGAGGGACAAGGATAAAATTTTGAAATATTTCATCCTTAATGGAAAAGATAAAGTAAAAATAGATAAAATACAGGCATTAAGTTTCTTACATTAGGAACAGCCGGTCATGTCTAAATATTTAAAAATGGATGAAATATAAGCAAGTGTAGACGCACTATCAAGGGTAGTAGTTGTTGAGTTTGTGAAGTGTTTTCTTTTTTTTACGGATATTCAGCGAACGAGGTGATTTACCTGATGTTGAGTGATCACTGTCGTTCGTATACTTTCACAGCATCGCAGGAATCGCAAATGTGTTGTTAGTAAAGGGATGAACGGGAGTAGGAGGGAGTTAAGAAAGAAGAGGGTGGGGTGTTTGCTTTCGACCCTTTTACTTGCCGAATATACTCAGGTATATACATATGTATATTTTTCCAATATATTCTTAGATTTCGTTCCGTGGCTTTATATGCTTTCCGAATTAGGTCACAGTGACGTATTTCAAATAACCACAGGAGAATCAAAACCACCACCAACGGATTACGGCACGGTACCAAAGGAATCTTTACTCACAATTAATCATTTTAAACATTAATAAGTTTATACATTTTGGAAAGCTTTCGTTAAAAAATATTGACAAACTTCTTTTAGATTATCATCAATAAGAAACTATACCAAAATGCAAGGCGTAAAAGTCGAAATTTATTAAATAAAGGACAAATTTATTTTCTATTTCAAAATGGCGTATAGCTATGTCGCGTCAGTTTGGCAGCGCCGGCGGCGTCCGAGACGGGCTTTGGAAAAATATCGGCTGTAACGTCAGGCAGCCGTCGCGCGCAAACTACGTGCTTCAGACGAGGCGACACACGGACACGACCTTATGAAATATACCTTGTTAGATGAAAATTAAGAATTTGAGATTATATAGATAATACAAAATTGGGATAGCTGCTATGATTATTTTTTTACTTATTTGAGGATCTTCAATGCAAAGATAGAACGTAGGTATGAAAAATAAATTATTATATACCATTTAAGAATATGATTACATACCTACTGAAATCGATTAGGATAGCTATGATTTTTTTTATTGATCAACAATGAAAGAGACGTTAAATTCACAAAATATAATTTTCTTAAATCACTATATTATATGATTATGTTCTGATAGATGTTCTCTATTAATTTTAGGAGAAAAAATGTTTTTACATAAGTACTCTCATACGAAAAATAGCAAAGTATTTAAAAAGATCGATTTATAAGCATTTGAAACCAAAATTTCACAACTCTATTTTTATTTATTTTAAAACAAAAATGTTGCAATTGCTTGTATGTATGTTGCTCATGTCAACGATGTATATATTTTCACAGTCAATAATTAATTAATTAATTCATCACCATCATCATCATTATCACTTCAGTCTATCACAGTCCACTGCTGGACATAGGCCTCCATTAATTGCAAATGATAAAATTGTTAATTGCCTGTAAATAATAAAAATAATATGAATTCAGATTATTGACTTAAGGTAACGAAATTTGAATAGCCAGTTCACATCTTGACGGTTTACTAAGTTGTTGTCATATTGCTGTTAGTAAAGTACAATACAATACAAATACAAATATACTTTATTGTACAACCAAAAACAATACATGTAACATAAAACATGCAAGAGAAAAAGAAATAAAAAAGAAATGTACAAAAGGCGGTCTTATCGCTAAAGAGCGATCTCTTCCAGACAACCTTTAGAAAAAGGACAATAACTATGACTTGTAAATATGTATAATGTTTAATTGTAAAAATAAATTGTATATAATGTAAAAAAAAAGAAAAAGGACATACATATTAATTAATTTTTAAATACGGGAATATTTAAGTTCGATAGCCGTGAGTATAACCTTTCCAGTACAGCGTAGCAAGCATCGGTCCGGCGGACGTTTTGACAAGCGCGTTTTTCACTCCGGCATTCCTGCTAGTGGGTGAACTTTCATAAATACGTATTTAGCCCACCTGCTGCTCAGTGTACGGGTTATGTCTAAATGTTTCAAGAAAATTAACCATTAGCTCAGAGAGGTTGTTTGTTTTAAAGTATGAAAAATGTTATCGCTCTTGAGTTAGGATTAGTTTTGAATTTTGTTGTCACGATTTGTGATGTGACGTTTTACGAGGTCACGGAATATTTATTGTTGGTGTTCTTGGGTTAAAGTCTAATAAAGAAATTGAAAAATGTTTCTGAAATTTAATAGTGGTTGGGTTGTCGACCGCACCGAACAATATTCATGGTATGTTTGAGGTAGGGCACAGGAGTAAATTTCCTGCTCAAAATATGGAGCAGCCCGACTAGGGTAGTACCTCGACCTTACAGAAGACCACAGCTAAATAGTAGGTACTGTTTTTAAGCAGTATTGTATTTCTGTGGGTGAGTAAGGTGACCAGAGCTCCTCGGTGGGATTGGGGATGGGGTCGACAACGCGCTTGCGATGCAGGCATCAATAAGCTACGGTAATCGCTTGCCATAAGGTGAGCTGTACGCTTGTTTGCAGTTTAGAATTTAGGATTTTCGATAGGAATCCAATCGAATTCCTTGCCTTAATAAGTCTTTGCCTTAGTAATCACTACAACTAATCATCAAAAATTTGCCTCTGAAATTGAATAGTTAGATCAACATTGGTCAATGAACGACAAAGTGGAACATCTCGGACTTTTTCATATTTCTACAAACGAAATAGCTTCATCACATTTTCCATTAAACACATAGTATTGAACATTTGATATAAAAATACAAGATATACACGACATGAAAAATGTCTGCGCCAGATCAAACGACTAGTGATGTACGATAGCGAACGACAATTCCAACAGTGGCGATACTAGCAGATAGTGATGTGTTGCTATGTCTGCGTCTGTCGCAAGAGCTAGCGCACACAGCACTGCGAGTTGGTTGTAGTTGTGTTTTTATGTGCTACAAACATACTATCATATTTCTGTTTGAAAGTTAAAAACAAAATTTATTCAAGCAGGTCAAAAGCGCTTTAAAATTGTCATTTTACAAGTTAAAATTATATTCTTTTTTCAGTAAAAAAACTCCAAAGTTACTCTATTTAGTTTAGGTCAACTGAGGTAGGGCACAGCAGGAAATTTCCTGCTCAAAATATGGAGCAGCCCGACTGGGGTAGTACCTCGACCTTACAGAAGACCACAGCTAAATAATACTGTTTTCAAGCAGTATTGTGTTCCTGTTGGTGAGTAAGGTGACCAGAGCTCCTGGGGGGGATTGGGGATAGGGTCAGCAACGCGCTTGCGACGCTTCTGGTGTTGCAGGCGTCTATAGGCTGCGGTAGTCACTTACCATCAGGTGAGCCGTACGCTTGTTTGTCGACTTACTAACATAAAAAAAAAGGTTCCATGAACACTGGGCGGTAACAGTATTAAAAATTGATCAGACCTTAAATGAGTACTTTATAATTTAAGCAGTAGGTACGTAGCTAAGCCAGCCCTGCGGTCACCAACCCGCCTGCCCAGCGTGGTGAGTGGTGACTATGGGAAAAACACACGAGTTCACGCCATTATTGGCGCGAACTTGTGGAGGCCTATGTCCAGCAGTGGACTGCGATAGGCTGAAATGATAATGATGATGATGATGATGATGTACGTAGCTACGTGAAAAAAAGTATTATTTCTGTATCTGGTAATATTTAATACTAGCTGTGCTCGCGACTTCGCCCGCGTGTAATAGTGACTGTACATGTTTAACGTGATTCTTTAATTTGGCATAACTTTTTTATTTATGAATCGATTGACATGAAACAAACGTTAAATGTTAAGCTAAACTTGCCACAATATATTAATAAAAATTACATCTAAATCGGATAAGCCGTTTCTGAGATTAGCGTGCACAAACGTAGAGACAAACAGACAAAAATTCTGACAATCGTTGTTTTGAGTGCTATCTGCGTTGATAAAGGACCCACCGACCCAATAATATTTTTTCTCATATATCTTATATGTACAGACAGCGATCCGTTACATTTTAATTATATGTATTGATTAACTACTATTCAAGAGAGCGTGTTTCTTGAGATGGAAATAGGTACATATGATAGCTGCTTTTATACCATATATTTTACAATGGTGTGGAAGCTTAGACCGACAAAAGCGAACAGTTTTCAAGCATATTTAAAGTAGCAAGTGTTCACTTTTGTTATATAACACAGATTGGGCAGACAAAAGTATTACTTTGGGATTATTTCGTAGTGCGCGCTAGTTCTAGTGGCTATCCAATGGTTAACATGTAGCGTCGTCTGCGTCCGGCTTAACGGCCTCGCTGAATTTACGACACTGCATGGCTTTTAACCGTTTTGTACGGATTGTGGAGGTTTTACTCTTGTTCAAGCGATGTTCGATACGAGCAGAACATGTCCAGGTCGCTATTGAAATTATTTAAAAAGATTACAGATGTAAAAGCACCTACGACAAAGGTTTGTGTGTGACATATATTACAAGAAGTCTTGATGAGAGGTACTTAATTGATCACATCAAAATAAAGATTACGTTTGCCTGTTTATTCATACCTAGTGGATTTGGTGGACTTCGTACCGACATTTAAGACGGAAGTTTATTATTTTTTTTTGTTGAAAATATACAGTCCTCCTGATAATAACAAATACAATAAATATATTCTGTTCATAACTTACGCGTTGACGCAACGATCACAGCACTGCACTGGTTTGTGGCTGTTGCTCTGACAGTTGCGGATTCGATCCCCGCACATGACAAACATTTATATAGTACCTACACCATGCAGGTGTTTGCCGTGGTCTGGGTGTTTGTAAAGTCCTTGTGGGTTGCCCCACCGTGCCTCGGAGAGCACGTTAAGGCGTCGGTCTCGTTTGTTATCATGTACACCTGATAGCGATCGTTACTCATAGTAGTAGCGATATATCTGCCAACCGCATTGGAGCAGCGTGGTGAATTAAGCTCTGATCCTTCTCCTACATGGGGAAAGAGGCCTATGCCCAGCAGTGAGATATTAGAGGCTGAAGTGTTCAGAAGTTATGCACGTAGATGTACATATATTTATATTTTGGTAATTTTTTAATATGATAGTAGATACATCTGTGAGTGTGTGTCAATTTGAAATTGTGCAGGTCTAAGATGAAGTACAAAGTTTTATGCAGATCTGTATTCGGTAAGTTATAGCGAGCAGAGAATACTTCAGTTAATTGTTATGTAAAAGTAAAACATCTCCATATTCTGTCTAAGCAGATAATATCACGTCTAAAGTAGAACTTTTAAATGAAACATAATTATACTCGCTAACATTCTTCAATAAAGTTTGTATTGTTATACGAGTCACATTCTTTACCTAACATCCAGACAGCTCGGTATCAACTCTTGTTTCTCATTAGTCGCCAACTCGCGCCAGTAACTCGCCGGGCGAGTTTTAACTTCAGTATTTACACTTAATAACAGCTAAAGTGTCTCCAGGCGGCTCTTTATCGTACGGTTGAAATGCATTCAAGAACTTTGTAACTTGCATTTACTCTATGTTAAGTTGTTATTGAGTCTCTTAACGAGCTGAAAACGTCAGCTTTTAAGTTAAGTGTACCAAGTAATATTGATGTGAGAAATGTATATTCTTAATATTCGTTCTCGTTTGCGACTTCGTTTTGTATAGGGTTGATTCGATTCTTATTAACTAAATCGATTTTCTCAAATTTTTTAAATGGTGCTTTTAGTTATATGAGGTCAACCAATAAAAACAATATAAAAGAATATTCCCAAATAACACGGACTTTTATGTCACAATTTTAACCTAACTCTGCCTACCTGGCTACAGTTGTATGAACTGAGTTTTCAAGACATAATCTCTTTAAACTAGCACCGATGTGTGTATATCAACATCTGAAATGACATTAATTTTTAATATATAAAATTTACGTATATGAGACAATTATTTTATTAAGATGTTCATAAACAAAACAAAGTGCTAATAAGAGAGCATCATCTACTCGACTAAAAGCATGGAAAATACAATAAACACCTACGGTCGATATTCAAGTTAAAAACGAAGCAATTTAATCAAACTAATATATAATAATAATATAATCGAATTAAACTATACAGAAGGAAACGAAGTTATTATTCCACAAAACTACCTAAATCCATGTACAGTGAAGGTGTCAGTCTTAACTACGATGCCTCATTAAAAAAAAAAGTTTCGTAGTTTGTTAACAATTTCTATACTGGCAATATACCTGCCTAAAACTAAATATATTAACTAAGTAACTATACACCAAATGCATAGGTTGAGTTAATTGAACCTTTGATTAAAAATTAACAAGTAAAAGCTTTTTAAATAAGCAACAACTTTGGTGTGCTGGAAGAAATCTCTTATAGGGATAAGCACACCCATTATACGTGAGTCTCCATGACAAATTTATTATTTAAGTTTTGTACGTATAATAAATTGTTAAATAAATAAATAAAAATAAATAAACTTTTAAAATACTTAGTTCTTTAGTTAGATTTTTTTAAAGTAGTTAATTTTTATAGAGAAATGTATGCGGATAAACTTTGAAATAGGTGTGTAATTGTGTATGGCTTTGATAAAATCGTAGCATTGATTTAAACTAAAAATTATGAAATTAAATATACCTATATTGTGTCAACCCTGCATATTTCACAATTTCCTAACTATGGGTTTTATCCAGGCTGTCAAACCATGATAAGGTATAGGTGGACGTTAATCTAATTTTATAGTTTGCAAACTAGTTTAAGTAACTTAGATTTTAGTTGTGCTTTGTTTTTATGTGTTAACGTCAGGATACTTGACAACAAATTAAAGAACATAAACAAATACATTATTTTTTAGTTTTTGAAGCCTTATTTCAAAATCTTTATAAATATTTTTCACTTGTGGATACATTTTGAACTGTAAATCTGATATCTTTATACATAGCACACATTCAATTTACACGTATTATACTTTATTTTAATTCTTAAAAGTCCCACAGGAAACTTAACTTTACGCCCCTTATTTTATAATTATTTTATACTTCCAACGATTACTAGTCATACTTTCGTATTTTAAGTTATGTTACATATCTAGTTACCTAGTTACAAATATACATAGAACTGTTTTAAAAAAGATTTTAAAAATCTATTTTCTTAAACATAAAACCTACATGTTGTGCCAAAATTGCTTTGGAGTTACGGAGTCATGCGGTCACGTTCCTTCCTATCAGAAGTAATTTATATCCGTGTTGCGGCCAGAGTGGACAACATTCAATAAAGTATGGCTTTGTTAAATATATTACGAAATTTATTTTTCAACATCTGTTTGTGAAAACTTGAAATTGTTGATTTAGATACTTTAATTATTTCGGTAGATATAGAGAAAAAAATTACTTATTTTTTAAAGTGAAACTTACATCGTCCCAAACTTTTTCGTCCGTGTGTTGCATGTCGCGTGACGGTCGACCGCGCGGTAGGATTGATAAAGCGATTTTTATACCTTTAACGAAATATCATTCCAAAAATTTTTAGTTAAATGTCTATAATGTGAAAAAAAGTTCAACTTTTACCGTGGTTTCATAAAACCACACAGGTTTTTGTTAATTAGAACCAGAAGTAAATATCTTAGTTTTATTCAAAGCAACTTCGTATAACTGTTCTAACCTTACGTAGGTTTCAGCCCCCCCCCCCCCAAGTAATACGTTTCAAGAGAGATTTCAACGAGCTCTAATGTAAAACCTAACCGCGGGCATTATCCAACAGATGGTTATAATGAAGTGACCTGGCTGGGTGATAGCACAGAAGCACATGCGAGCCCTCGGCGCTCCATAACTCACGCCTACCGAAATGATCTATTATACGACACCTCGATATTACAGGAAGGCTTTCTAACAATAACTTAAACGAAGCACGCGATGTTACAGCGCGAGATATGACTTAAATTGATATTTACTAAGTACGAACTTCAATTATAATTCGTCCTGTTGCCTCCACTGGTGACAAGAGGGCTGGTGCATTTTTTGCCTGGATCGAGTTTTGCCGGCATCGTGATCGTATTAAGATTAGACGTTTTAAGAACACACACACTTAATGATTTTTTTTATAGTAAAGCGTATGGTTATGATTAAAACAAATGCTAATTACATTATACATACACTTTTGATGCCATGAACTAATTTGAGAGAGAATTAGGTTCCTTTAGAATTTGATATTCAAGTCAAGCAAATTTATCTATTAGGAAAAAAAAGTTGCCCAAATGTTCTTATGTAGGTATTTTTTAAAATCCTAAGTTTAATCGTTTTCAGGTATCTATAATTTATTTTCTTAGAGTAAACATTTATAATATACTAGCTTCTGCGCGCGACTTCGTCGGCGTGGACTTCACTCCTATTGGTCTTAGCGTGATGATACATAGCCTATAGCCTTCCTCGATAAATGGGCTATCTAACACTGAAAGAATTTTTCAAATCGGCCCAGTAGTTCCAGAGATTACCGCGTTCAAACAAACAAACAAACAACCAAACAAACAAACTATTCAGCTTTATATAGATATTAGTATAGATTTAAATCGTACGCACCTCGGTATTGCTTCTTTTATAATCCAGATTTAATTTTCTTAATTACCAGTAGTCTTGTGGTAATCGCGATGCAGGGACACATTCACAACATTGCATGTCCTGCTGTACTTACAACATTCATTGCGAGGTCACAGAACGCATGAGGCGAGAAAACGGCGGAACATCGCGTGCCCGCTATGAAATATTATGAACAGATAGACTGTTTATTCCTACCAAAAAACCTTAGAAAAGGAAACAAGAATTCCTTAGATAAGAACAAAATATGGAGCAGTGAAACGGAGCGCGTGTTATTATTTCGTAAGCGTCTACTCGACTTGAATGGTTTGAATGAATATTGCGGAATTGTTCGAATGCGTTATTATATATCGCAGTTGTATTGTGTTTCACATTTATTTATATTTAACATTTATTTTATTTTAGCGAAGTTTATATATATATATATGGTTTGTCTATTTTATTTCACGCAGTAGTACAATATCAAATAAATGTCTAGACGATTATAAATCCGTATTTTGCTGATGTGACGCCTGAATAGAGTTTGCAGGTTGTCCAAGTTTGAGGTTTTTTTAATTAAAATCAATTGAAATAAACATAGTAAGAGGTATATATAGTTATATTCAACTGATAGGGCACAGGAGGAAATTTTCTGCTAGGAGCAGCCCGACTGAGGTAGTACCTCGACCTTACAGAAGATCACAGCAGTGTTGTGTTTCTGTTGGTGAGTAAGGTGACCAGAGCTCCTGGGAGAAATAGGGAAGGCTCCTGGGGGAAACTAGGGATGTGGTCGGCAACGCGCTTGCGATGCTTCTGGTGTTGCAGACGTCTATAAACTACGGTAATCGCTTACCATCAGGTGAGCCGTACGCTTGTTTGCCGATCTATAGTTACATTAAAAAAAAAATATATCTATATATATTAGTTGAATTGAAGTCAGAAATCTTATTATGCTTTTGAATAAACAAAACAGTGCAGCTAAATTATACTGTTTATCTCTGTAATTGGGCGTATAGTCCCCTTCTTTCTCCTCCAGAATATCATACCAATTATGTAAATTAACATTTCTGTGATCTTATTTTCTCAATATTAAGACGATATTTGCGTTTAAACAAACACAGTATTCATCCGTGAAATGTCATGAACTCGCGAAAGTTGGAGTCTGTTGCAGATCTTAAACTTGTTGAGATATCATCTCCGCAGATATTCGAATGTTTTAATTTATTCTCGTCGTGTTTGTCGAGATGGTACGTAACGTGTCGAAGTTTTGTTTGTTTCTTCTTAATTCTCATTTGACTAAACATGTTTATTCCGATGAAAATGTATATTGATATTCGTATGTATTTATTTTAAAGTTTCTTTTCAGTATAATTAATACCACAAGTGATGCAATGCCAGATTATACAATTTGGAAATGAAATGAATAATGAAATAATCGCATAATTTATACAGATATATTTTTTAAAATAAGTATAAGGTTTTCTGAACCTTCTCTTCGTAGTCTCCTTAAAATATTAAACAGCAATGGCAAGTTGTTCGTATATATTTAATGCTTTCTGTTTTATTTTATAACTATAAAAACATTGATTATATTAACCGGCAAGACTAATTACACTATAATTGAATTGTGGATTTTTGTATTTTATAGCGTAGTTAAACTTTAATCAAAATTTAAAAAATCTAAGAAATATAAAGCTGCTGTGTGGCTACGGCAAAGAATGTAGCCACCCCCTCTCTTCCCGTGGGTGTCGTAAGAGGCGACTAAGGGATAACACAGTTCCACTACCACCTTGGAACTTAAAAAGCCCACCGATGGCGGGATAACCATCCAACTTCTGGCTTTGAAATACACAGGCCGAAGACGGGCAGCAGCGTCTCCGGTGCGACAAAGCCAGCCCTGCGGTCACCAACCCGCCTGCCCAGCGTGGTGACTATGGGTAAAACACATAAGTTCAAGCCATTTTTGTCACGAACTTGTGGAGGCCTATGTCCAGCAGTGGACTGTGATAGGCTGAAATGATGAAGAAATATAAAAAGGAAAAACAAAAATAATAAATTTTTAAAGAATTGGTACATAAAACATAAGCAAAATTATAAATTTACCACACAACTTACTGTTGTATTCGCAACTCCTCATGTTGTTTATACTTTGGTAAATATCGAACTCCTCGTGTGAAGTGTAACAAATTCCAATAATTTCCGATCCGTAATATTTCTTAATATACGCAAGCTTTGCGTAAACTTTCCGTACATGGAAGTTCGGAACAAACACAGGAATACTTCGGAATTTTCCAACTCTACAGATTTATTACCGGCACCACTCCGTAACGTGATTTATGAGAATATCGTGTCATCGTATATTTTAAAATCCATTGCGATTTATTTTAAAAATATTTCGCTAGCAGTTTAATTACTTTGTTTGATGTATTGTGTGTGGGTATTTATGTTTTTTAATTATTTTTGGTAAATATTTAATTTAATTTTTGTTGTGGCTTTATATATATAGGTATTTTTGTTGGCAATTAGAAGGTTCGTTACAACGATTAGGCTTTCTTAATGCTTGTGATGCTTATGCTTTCTTAATAGGTACTAAGTTGTAATCTAAGTTTTGTACAAAACTTTAGCATTACTTATATTACTATACTAATATATAAAGCTGAAGAGTTTGTTTGTTTGTTTGTTTATTTGTTTGTTTGTTTGTTTGTTTGTTTGTTTGTTTGTTTGAATGCGGTAATCTCTGGAACTACTGGGCCGATTTGAAAAATTCTTTCAGTGTTAGATAGCCCATTTATCGAGGAAGGCTATAGGCTATGTATCATCACGCTAAGACCAATAGGAGCGGAGTCCACGCCGACGAAGTCACGCGCAGAAGCTAGTAATAAATAAATGTCATGGATAAGTTTGAATCGTTTAGATATTTTTATGATTACCTAACAAATATTAAGGTTTAGTCTGTAGGTGTAGTAAGCGTAGGCTGTGAGAATTACGGAAAACCGAGATGTCTGGCGCAAACTTGGGGAGGCCTATGTCCAGCAGTGGACTGCGATAGGCTGAAGTGACTAACTGACTGTAGGTATTGGTTTATTTTTTGTATTTTGTAGCGATAAAATTAAATGTTACTGTCATTATTCTGTTTACAAAGTTTCACTTTATAATAATATTGCACAAGTGTAAAAGAGTCAAGCCTTTGCAAATCAACATTAAATATTACTTTACTTTATTGCTGTCCCTTGTCCGTGTTTCTGAAACATTTTACTAGAAATCTTGCACGATTGACGATTCAGCCTGTAATATCCCACTGTTGGGCATAGGCCTTTTCCCCATGTAGGAGAAGGATCGGAGCTTAATCCACCACGCTGCTCCAATGCGGATTGACAAAATATTTTAGTCTGTGGAATAGACTACGTTATAGGACAAGGTAGGATCGTAATGCAATGTGTGGGGACATTGTGAGCCGTTTGTAAATAAATTTTAAGCGAACATGAGGGCACAAAAGACCCCTGTTTGCTTTGCTAATTGAATTCATTGTAGCTGCTTAAACGATATTGAAGCTGACGGTCCACAAGATAAATTATGCTATTTAATATATTATATTAGCGTTAAAAATATGTTGTAGCATATCGCACACATGAATAAATACAGTATTAGAAAATATATAAACCAAACATTATTAACGAGTGAGTGAATTGTGTTCTCGGTTAGTGCCACAATATTTTTGTTTCAAAGTTTTTAAGTATTGCTAATATTTTTATTTATTTTTACTTTTGGGAACACCACAAAATATACCTTAGTAGATATTTAAGATAATATTTAAAGATTGTTTCGTAAAAGTAGCTAAATTTTTATTTTATAAAAAAGTAAAAATCCTACTACATGGAGAAAGAGGACTATGCCCAACAGTGGGATATTACAGGCTGTATGCGTAAAAAAGTGAAAAAAGCTTGTTCTACACAATCTGTTTGTGCCTTTTTCTTACACAAGTAATTTAGTATGGAGATCGAGTTTGTACGCGTTGTAGTACTAATATAGGTAATAATTATTGAAATGAAAACTTCTTTAGCGGCGTTGAGCACTTTTGTGGGATGGGTAACTGTGAAAATGAAATGTGAAATGAATGTAAAACTGTGAAACTCGCGTCAGGACACGTGGGCTGATCGGTCAGCGCACGTGTCCCGACGCGTTATTCGAATTTGTAAGACGGTTGGAGAGTATTGTTGTAACATCGAAATCGTTTATCGAACAATCGATTGTTTTTTTTCGATTGTCGATATTTAATAATTATCATTTAATTATTAAATATATAATAATAATTATATAATAATAATTAATATATAATTAACTCTATATTTAATAAATGTTTTAATAAATTATGGATGTAAGTTGATTTTTCAGAGAGATAAACTTTTTAATGTAATATAATGTATTTTAATGTAATATAAATTGTAATGTTTGTGTACGATAGCGCAATAAATAAATATTGTATTCTACCACATAAATGATAGTAGGTACTTTTATATTGATAATAAAAGCAATTCGTTCAAAATTATTCCCTTACCATTCCAAAAAATCAAAAATGCACAACGTTAATAATCAAGTTTTCACTTCTGCCGGCACTCCCGGAGTGCAACCCGTATTTTTTTAATTCTTTGGTATTAGTGTCTAAACTATCAGATTGTATTTAGAGATTCTTATTAGTTTTTTAGCAATGTCTATCTAGTGGTCGACAGGATCAATCGATGTTTAAAGTGGTCCGTACGCGTGCATACATTTCGGCGAAATTAAAACGTTTTTCGGACAAATCTCGACGGATAATGGATAGCCGGGGATGTGTTATAATTGCGACTCTGAATTAACATATATAATAAATCTCATTAAATTAGTATTGACGCTGGACGACTAATTATAATAATTTTATTGCGGCTTGTTTATGATTTTTGTTTGTATTATTAAAGTAATTATTCGTACTGATTAGTGTTTTTATTTTGTATGATTTATTATTCAACAATGGTCAGGTTTATTATAAGTAATTATTATATAAAAAAGTAGGTATACTGACTGTGAATCGATTACATTTTTATTTAAGACTTGATATACTTTAATATCGTTTAAAATATTTTTATTATCTTACAATACATGTAGGTTATTCAGGAATTTTTATCACTGAAACTATAGGTTTATGGTAACTCGTACCATATACATACACGACCGCGACTTTGTTCGCGTGGAATTTAAAAAATAATATTCTTCAGTTCGCAGAGTTATAAAATAAATAAATTTCTAAAATAAAAGTAGCCTAAGTTACTCCTTTTACATCAGCTAGGTGCCAGTGAAAGTCCCGTCAAAATTGGTAAAGCCGTTTCAAAGATTAGCCGGAACAAACAGACAGACAAAAATTGTAAAAAAATCTTATTTTGGTATATGTACCGTGTATACACTATACACACATAAAAATTTAGTAAAAAGCGGTTATTTTAATATTACAAACAGATACTCCAATTTTATTTATTTGTTTAGATGTATAGAGTAGCCGACGCATAGCTCACCCGACAGACATTGTTCTGTAACATTTTTTTAAATTTTCTAACTTACTACGCAATTTTCTTAATTTTCGATCCATAAGAACTTTCTACAATGTGTTAGAAAACTTATAAAAAAAAAAGCAGAATTAATCCAGCCGTTTTCGAATTTTTTACTTAGTTAGGGCGCCTTCAAATTTGTCGCGCTGCTGTCGCGCGTTGTTATTTACATACATTAAAGGTACAGTTCCGAGCCAAGCGACACTGACGCCACGTCAGCGCGTTAGTAGTATTGATGTTCAAATCCGTTATTAACTAAAAACGCGTTTTCGACTATTAACTATCTTTAGTTAGCGCGTTTTTTTATACGTTTTCATAATAACACATTTTTAAAAAACTTGGCCGCAGTCTCAACGCGGAGAAATTGTCATTTTATCTGACCACAGAGTACCGTAAAATGGGGTGAATAGGGACAAATCCGAACTTCTTCAACAAAATTAAAGCATTTCTTTGCGGATATATTGATGTATGGTGATCGAAATGATTGAGTCTTTATGGTATCTTGGTCATAAAATATAAAACTATGCAATTAGCATTTCAATTTATGAAAAAAACGTTAAAATATATGCATTCCCTATTCACCCGGAAATTGGGGTTAATAGGGACGAAAATAGGGTCAATAGAGAAATTCACCAGGGCTGGCACTTGTGTAATATATAACAATTTCTAGCTACCTATTTATTTTGTTTTATCTAATTAATTAATGTACTAAGCAAACCACTAACTCTTGCATCTTAGTATGATACTAATAAATGTAAATGATTAGTAATGCAATACCTAAAAATATAGTCGCTGAAATAAAATGCACTTATGTCTTCCATGTTTTATTTTTATTGAAAAATCGTAATGAACAAACCTTTTGTAAATTATTATTGAAGTATTTAAACATTTAAAAATCAAGAAACTTATAATATATCAATTTTTTATAAAATAGCTTTAAAATAATCGTTTAACTGCTCGGTGACAACCCTACAAAGCTGTACCTATTCATACATAAGTCGTCCCTATTGATCTCAGTTTCATCCCGTTTAACCCCGCTTTCGTTGCTATTCATACCTGAGACGTCCTCATTCACCCCAAAAACAACAGATTTCTCATGTCTTTCTAATTTATCAAAATAATACTATTATTAATTAATAACTGAGATTTAACTTTTATGTATATGACGGCCCAAACACTAAATAAAGTATTAAACAAACACACGTATTCTCTTACTATAAAATAAATGTTTTAGAGCAAAGTTTCTAACACTGTAATATTCGGCGTCTCGTCTAGCTTATTTTCAATGACGTTAAATTGATACTTTGCAGCTAATTTTGCGCTTATTCAGTGTTTCTAAAATATTTCTTAATTTTATCCCGATTCACCCCTGGATCCCTATTCACCCCATTTTACGGTATGTGACAACCATGGGCTGGAAACTTAGAACATCGGCCACAGTAAAAAATTAGCAGTGTCATCTATTAATCGTGCCCCGAAACTATTGCTTAAATTTATTAGCGACTACCAAGTCCTATCAAAAGATGTCGCTAAGTTGGCACTCGTCAATTCAGCAATCCAGTACACGCATACCAATTAAATTTGCATACAAAAATAACTATTTACCTATACTTTAAAAAAAAGCATGATGTCACATAATATCGAAACAGCACGTAAAATATATATAACTTTTATTTTTAGGCAATGAAAAAATATCATTAGAATACGAAGTTTAATTTCACCATTATTAATACAGCTCTAATAGCGTAATTAGGAAAGCAACGGATTTCAAATCGTTTTGACCCGGGTTCGAATCTCAGTCTCCAGATTATTTTTTTTTCTTTTTTTTTTAATTTCACTCGTGGTTTATTATTTAAATAAAATTAAAATATAAAAATACCGAAAAAAAAAATACAATAAAAATACCGAGCTGGGCTCGGTCACCCAGGTACTTATAATAAGTATTATTTACACAATATTTACAACAGCACGACGAATGTATGAAAAGAGAATTATTATATTATTTACAATTATTATAGTACTGTAGTACAACTTGCACAGCAACCAAATTATTATATTAAAAATTTAAAACGAATGAGCCATGTTTGTTTACGAAACAACGCGAACAACGTTTACGGTAAATTAATACGAGTAATACTAATAACCTAAAAACAATTAACACGGGCCGACGACGCGTCTATGACTGTAATCTCTAGCCTCGCGGCTGCAGAGCGTTGCGCGCTGTGGGAACGTTTTAGACGTTTTGCGTTTTCAGACGTTTTCCGTTTTCAGACGTTTTCGACTATTGTTTGTTGAGACGTTTTTGAGATAACGCGAAGTCAGAGTAGGAATAACAAACGTTACGCGTTTTTAACAAAAAACGTGTTACACTTTGACGTTTCCGTTATTTTAACCACCACTAGTTAGTAGACGCTGCGGCTCAGTCGCAGCGTCTCTGACGCTCTGTTGAATTCCGAGGGCGGCGACAGTATCACTGCGGCCTCCAGTCAATTTGCGACCAGTGACCTAGACAGTCGAATTTTCTTGTGTTTACTGAATACATACGGTGAAACGATTATGAATCAAGCTATTGTGAAAGATTTGCAAAAACTATTTGAAGAGGAAGAAGATGATGATCTCTTGCTTTTGTATTTACTGAGTACTAGAGATCGAACTGACCCGATTTATGAAACCCGCAGCGATCACGGTCTTTATAAAATCTTAATACAAGAACATTTAAATTATAATGATGATAAATTTCGAGAATATAGTCGTTTTAACAAAAGACAATTTAATTTCATTTTGTCTCTAGTTTATGAAGAATTGACACCAACAACTTTTCGATTTTTTGTACTCTTCAACACTTAAATCAAACAATAGTGGATGTTGAGACACTAAATCTATAAGCAGCTCATCATCTTCTTCAGTAAAAGCCTCCATTTTCAAAGGAATTCCTCTATAACCTAAAAATTACCACGTGTTGGCCATGCGATCGGCGCGACACTGCGAGGGGAAGCGCGGCT
Source organism: Melitaea athalia (assembly GCA_905220545.2). NCBI lineage: Eukaryota > Metazoa > Arthropoda > Insecta > Lepidoptera > Nymphalidae > Melitaea > Melitaea athalia. Next base: position 20,304,646 of record HG992180.1, read on the forward strand.
CGGCCGCTGACGCCTTGCGACAGTAGCGCCGCGGCAGTGACGCCGCGTCAAGTATCGCCGTGTTCGTACACGCCGTCATGTATTTATATAGAACCTTATACTATCGCTCTGTCGCGGCGATACTAACGCGGCGTTAGTGGCGTCAGTGTCGCTTGGCTCGGAACTTCACCTTTACAACGTCGCGCGTCAGCAGCGCTGCAGACGCGCTGCCGCCGCGCGGCTAATTTGAAGGCGCCCTTAGAAACACATTTCGTGATTAATTTATATTTATACTACTATATAGATTGTAAAAAGTAAAATGATAGTACTTCTACTAAATTATTCCTGACTTTTCATTAAACTGTCTGTTTCTGGTATAAAAATATGTAATTTTAGATTTACAATTAAATTATTATTTAAAAATTAAGTTATATCGAACTATCAATACTAACATGGATGCTACTAAGCCATACTATCTAAAACACTAATACTATTTATTTTACAAAAAAAGGTATGTGTGCGACTCACACACGATAGAAGTGAAACATCTTTGTCAAACTAATTAAAAAACACTAATTTAAAATTAGCGGCTTTGAGCGCGGCTCGACCTTCCCTGTCGTTGCCTTCCGGTTTGAAATCACAACGATTCTAAAGAAGTTTCACTTCAATAAAACATATTTTACAAATCGCAGTAAAGAAATATTATTTGTTTTCATTGTTGTCGCCTCAAGCACGGAATCCCTTCAACAAACTCGAAACATAAAGTAAACAAGTAAGATTCTTTTCAAAAACGCTTCAGCTTTTATTTTTTATGTGTCTTTCCTAAAGCTTCGTAAAGTTTAAATGAAAAAGGTCCACCCGCATATTGACCCAGTTATATTTGACTTGAGATTTCTTATGGAGTTTTGTTTATCTATTACTGAGTTTTTCCGATGAAGAAAAGCGAAGTTCTTCGGATATTATTAATGTTTGTTTCGAGTTAAAAAAGCTTTTGACAATTGTTTGTTTTGGAATAAACAGCTTTGTGACATGATAAAGTATTTTTATTATCTGCTTTTATTTATATTAAATTGTACACACCAACTAACCACATTACCTTACACATCGTTACTTTTTTGTAGATATTATTTTACGTAAACCTTGTCCTGCCAATTACTGCCAAATACAAAAAAAAAAAAAAAACAAATAATTTTTAAAAGTGAAATCGTTCGGAAATTATAAGCGTACAAATATTACACAGACAATTTTTATATTTATAGATTATTGTCAGATATTTTTCATATAGGTATATCTTTACAATTATGAAAGATTTTAAGAGAAAATAAAAGTTTTTAATACAATTAGTTAAAGGATTCGCATAACGAACTCATAATTAACATTTATAATAAATCAAAAATATAATAACACATTTTAATCTGCTCGATCATCGTCATGTCGGATCAAGCGGTTATTTTATTAAAATTCATGATTCAAAATTCGGCATCCAGACACGACCAGACACTCAATAATTACGACGACTAACAACATATAATTACAAAACTCAATTTATCGATAAAACATGGCATTAGGGTTATTTTACAACAATTGTGATTTTATTTCATGAACGTCTGTTAGACTTGTTTGATGTCTCAAATCTTTTCATCTTCCAGAGGAACTCAGGCCACATTGCGGAACACGATGGAAATTACGATTAATATTATTATTGATATTTAAGTTTTTGCTACGTATAATAATAAATTATTTAAGTCTACTAAGTAACTGATTTATATTATAAAAAGATGATCATTACAATTTTACAATAGGTACACTAATGTTATATTGACTTTTATATCGGATTCAGTGCCTTCTTTTTTATAAATGGTAACGTCATATTTTACAGTTAAAATTGTTTGCCTATTAAATGATATTTAATAACAATCGGGTATATGTCTTCGTAGAGTGATGACACGAATGCTGGCAGTATTTTCCCGTTAAATCGAAATTTCTGCTTCAAAATTAGATTATTCATCAGATTTTCGGAGAATTCTTAATAAAAATCAGGCTTCCTTCAAAACTAGCCTACTACTAAAGCACCCCACCGCCAGAAGGCCTAAGGAGCCTAGTCATAGAGTCGAATTTTATGGGATTTTGTGCATTCTCATTTCAAATTTCGAGAGTTTTTATTGCAAACAGTACATAGATATAATTTAGACTTACGAAATGTAATTCCTATTGACATACGAATAAAAATCGTAGATTTCATGATAGCGTCACGGGATGAAGGCAGATTCGATTACCGTTTGTGAAGACTTTTCGCTCGTTTGCGTCATTAATGCCTCCCACATTATTAAGGATAACGTCTTTTTAAAGCGATGGATATATTTATTGTAGTCTAACTCCCGCCTGCGGCATTTCTACTATTGATTTCCATTCGAGCCTAGTTCCGCAGGCAGTTTGAGAACTTATAAAATATAGGCTATTATTGATTTTTAAACTGCGAAATGGGAGACCAGAGTTCGTAGGAATATGTGCTATGTTTCCAAACCATTGCGGTGATAACTTATTATTAATGTATAACGATTTAAGGGATAAATAATAAATAATAACCACAATTTAATAAACTATTATTATTAAACTAACACCAACTTTATTTACGCGGTATAGTATGTAAAATTAATGATTTTAAATAAACAAGTGTTCGGTCATCTTTTTCATTATGTGGTGGTTTTCTTTATTCAACCCTTCAAGTAGTTCACAACTATCTAAAAGTCGACCGCCAGCCACTGTAGCACGTCAGGTGCTATACATTATGTATCCAATATCGTATCGTGACAGAAACATGTAACACAGAAGTGGGTCACGATAGAAATATTGCTTTGTATCTTACAAAGGAGAAATGTATTTTTCGTGTAAATGCGTTTTGTTATATATCGATATTTTTTTTCGATGAACAGAAAGAAGTTCAATTTGAGGTATAGGTACTTTGTACGTGTGATCTTGCATGACCTTTTATGCAGTTCGAAGGTTTTATTAATTTCGAACCCTGCTCATGTAGAACATTTGTATAGGCCATACAGGAAGTTTGTTTTTGTGTGTTTGTGCTTTGTATTGTATGTTTTTTTTATGTTACTAAGTCGACAAACAAGCGTACGGCTCACCTGATGGTAAGTGACTACCGTAGCCTATAGACGCCTGCAACACCAGAAGCGTCACAAGCGCGTTGACGACTCTATCCCCAATCCCACCCAGGAGGTCTGTCGGTCGTCAGGAGGTCACCATAATCACCAACAGGAACACAATACTGCTTGAAAACGGTATTATTTAGCTGTGGTCTTCTGTAAGGTCGAGGTACTACCCCAGTCGGGCTGCTCCATATTTTGAGCAGGATATTTCCTGCTATATGGCCTACCTCAGTTAAAAGTATGTGTTTCTTGACACCCGAAAAAGATGTAAATCATACTGGAGACTTATGGGTGACAGGCGTATATTAATTATATAAGTTAAAATGTAGGTTTATTTTTATCTTGAAATTTCCAGCCCAGGACTTTTTTTAAGCAAAACCGCAGAGCGCAACCAGTGATGATACGAGTATTATGACTTATTTGACAGATATTGAATGTGAACGCTCAGCAAATCAGATTTATGTCGATGGTGAACGCGGTGACCGAGAAAGTTCTAATCGTATAGATGTCTCGAGGGAGATGAATTTATCGAATTTCAGCGCTTTTCCGATTATTGTAAGTCGATCGAAAAAAGTTTTAATTGAATACTTCGAAAAAAATGTCTCGATGTATAAGTAAATATATATTTATATTTTAACTTTATATCTACTGGTTATTGAAACTGGAAAATTAAGGAAAATTAATACAATATAGGACAAATAGAATATAGGACAAAGGTTGGAGCTTAATTAACTACGTTGCTCAACTGCAGATAGGGACACGGTATCGAATACAAAGTATCGATACTGTACTCATGAGTAGTATCGAAAAAAAAGTATCGTACTCATAAAAGTATCGAAACAAAAGTATCGATACTTCTAGGTATCGAGTACAAACACAAAAGTACTCAATGGGCGTGTTTGGCCGAAGTAAGTACTTACTAAATTTAGTAAGTCACTCACTATACTTACAAAATTTTCGGCCAGAACACAAAATAAGTGCTAACGCAGTAGGCATGGCTTAATTATAAGACGCATTTTGCTTATTGTTGATGTAAATAAAACCATGACAGAAACAGATCCAGGGCCGGATCTACCATATGGCTTTTTGGGCTTAAGCCCAGGGCCCCGTGGATTCAAGGGGCCCCCAGCTAAGTTAAGTCAAAGTCAATAAAAACAGGCCAACTGCGAGTCGGACTCGCGCACCGAGGGTTCCGTACAGACAAAATTATTAAAAATATTTTTATTATAATATGATGTAACTAAAAATTAATTATTTTTGCAATGTTCCCTTTATCTGTACTATAAGAAGTTGCTTCGTACTAAATTTCAAGATTCTGAGTTCACGGGAAGTACCAGGTGTAGGTTTTGATCCCCTTGCGAGTAGTTGCGAGTTTCATAAATGTGGCTAAATTGTTGTTTCTTTTCATTGCATTGACATAGAAGTTGGATTTTGTTACAGCTTAAAGGTATTATAGATTTGAGTATTTGATATGAATTTCATTTTATTCTCTTCATGCGTTCATGAGAAAAGGGGTAGTAATTTTAAAATTAATTAACATAATATTTTTTTTTATGATTTAACTAAAACTTAGCTATTAAACATTGCGTCGTACCAAATTTCAAGATTCTGAGTTCACGTTAAGTACCCTGTAGGTTTTGATTCCCTTATGAGTATAGATGCGAGTTTCAAAATATGCGGCTTAAATTGCTGTTTCTTTTGATGACCTTGAGATAGAAGAGTGATTTTGTTACAGCTTAGAGGTATTATAGTCCAGTCAAATTAGTCCTTAAAATAGAAGTAATTATATAATAAACCTTCAAAGTCTTATTTGACTGGACTATTATAGAGTTATAGACTTGAGTATTCGATATGAATTTTATATTACGACCTTTACGCGTTCATGAGAAAAGGGGTAGTAAGTAAAAAAAATTAAACATTTTTATTATATGATTGAACTAAAAATGTATACTTTTCGTCATTCCATGTCAAATCAACCAATAAAAAATGTTTTCAAACTGACCCTTTCAGTTTTGCCTGAAATTTTGTTTATTTATACTCTCTGACACCCTGAACTCAAATATAGTTTTCAAAAAAATTAATCTCTGATAGTTTTATAGTTAAATTTTTTTTAAAATCACAATATCTGCGTTTTTGGACGTGTACTAAAATCTAAAATCTGCAATAACTTTGGTTCTATTAGAGATAGAGAGCTGAATGATAGCTCATTTTAAAGAGGGTTTAGTGGGATTTAATGTGATACCCAATTTGAATACATTAATGTACAAAATATAGTCTTGTTTAAATTAGATCGAAAACTGATTACAACTTTTTAAGTAATCTTTAATAGCGCGTATTTACTTGACTATTTTTTCGTCTTATTACGTTGTATTACTTGTCGATGTAATTGAAGTCGCTTTTTTTTCGTTTGTGAGCAAACACAATTATTGTATTTTTCAAATTTATATACGTTTTTATGTATATTTTTGTGAGTACACCATAAAAATTTCAGAGTGGGACCATGATGGGATCGGGACATATGTTAAAAATACATCAGTGAAGTACCTTTCACAAAATTTTCAGTACTAATAGCCTGGTTCTGATACATAAGCTATATGAAACATAACTTTGGAAATGAAATACAAGAATTTTTTTAATTTTCATCCGACTTCCAAAAAAGGCGGAGGTTCTCAATTCGAGTGTATTTTTTTTAAATTGTGTTACTTCAGAACTTGACTGGGTGAACCGATTTCGATAACAAATGTTTTAATAAAAAGGCGGAGCGTGTCATTTGGTCCCATTTAAATTTATTTGAGATCTAAAAGTACTTTTCGAGTTATATCTAATAATACGTTTTTACTTGACTATTTTTTGTCGACCTGCGTTGTATTATACCGTATAACTTTTTACTGGGTGTACCCACAAAATTATACATAATAATTGTGTTTGCTCGCAAACGAAAAAAAACCGACTTCAATTACACCGACAAGTAATACAACGTAATAAGACGAAAAAATAGTCAAGTAAATACGCGCTATTCAAGATTACTCAAAAAATTGTAACCAGATCTCGATCTCATTTAAACAAGACTATACGACAAGTATTAGCTTTTGATTAAAGAAAGAATCATCAAAATCAGTACACCGAGTAAAAAGTTATGCGGTATAATACAACGTAGGTCGACAAAAAGTAGTCAAGTAAATACGCATTATTAGATATAACTCTAAAAGTACTTGTCAGATCTCAATTAAATTTAAATGACACATGACACGCAACACCTTTCAATTAAATAAAATTGATCGAAGTCGTTCCACCCAGTCAAAAGTTCTGAGCTAACATACGATGACGACGATTCAGCCTGTAATATCCCACTGTTGGGCATAGGCCTCTTCCCCATGTAGGAGAAGGATCGGAGCTTAATCCACCACGCTGCTCCAATGCGGGTTGGCGGATATATTCCCTACTTTGAGTAACGATCGCTATCAGGTGTACATGATAACAACCGGGACCGACGGCTCAACGTGCTCTCCGAGGCACGGTGGGGAGACCCACAAGGACTGCACAAACACCCAGACCACGGCAAACATCTGTATGGCCAATACAAATGTTGTCGTGTGCGGGGATCGAACCCGCAACCGCCCGCGCAACAGCCCATCGCAATCCAGTGCTATGACCGCTGCGCCAACACGGCGCCGAGCTAACATACATTAAAAAAAATACAGTCGAATTGAGAACGTCCTCCTTTTTTGGAAGTCGGTTAAAACCATATGTAAATTTGAAAAAAAAATTAAAAAACACCAACACAAAAATTTATCAAAAACGATTTTTGAGTTTCACTCAAAAAACATTTTGTATATTAATGTGTTCAAATTGGGTATCACATTAAAGCCCATTAAACTCTCTTTAAAATGAGCTATCATTCAGCTCTCTATCTCTAATAGAACCAAAGTTATTGCAGATTTTAGATTTTAGTACACGTCAAAAAACGCGGATTTTGTGATTTTTAAAAATTTATAACTAAAAACTATCAAAGAATAATTTTTCTGAAAACTATATTTGAGTTCAGGATGTCAGAGAGTTGTGACAGTTGCTTCGTACCGTTCCGTTCCGTTACCGTTCGTAATTTCAAGATTCTGAGTTCACGGGAAGTGCACTGTAGGTTTTGATTCCCTTGCGAGTGTCGAAGTATAAACGGCTGTATCTTTTGATTGCCTTGGCTTCGAAGTTTGATTTTTTCACAGCTTCAAGGGACAGTAGACCTGAGTATTTTATATGAATGTCAGCTTGATACCTCTACGCATTCTCGAGAAAAAGTGTCTTGACAGACAGACGGACAACAAATTGATCCTATAAGGGTTCCGTTTTTTCCTTTTGAGTTACGGAGCCCTAAAAATAGGCGATAATGCGAAAAAAATCAATAATTTTATTAAATTAAACAGATCGTATGGTTTGAATCCCTGCGAATCCTACGATTAAGCAAACCTTTTCAATTCATTTAATTCAAGTCTACGTTCAAGTGTTGATACTTCGAAGTGACAGTTAAAATGTTCGAGTGCCATTACACATGCATCTCAATCGTGGTCAAATTAGGGGGGCCCCTAAGTAGTATTAGCCCAGGGCCCCCTAAACTCACGGTCCGGCCCTGAACAGATCAACAGTTCAGATACCTACACAAGCACTATTATAATAATTTTAGACGTAATAATGAGTGATAATTATTATTATTTAATTGTATGTTCCTATGTTTTGTGTTATGTTAAGTCAGTAAGTGTAAGTCTGTCCTGGCCGAAAAGCGCTTTAGTCAGCCTGTAAGATTTTAAGTTTTTTATGCTTACTGGCTTAGTAAGTTTAGTAAGTACTTACTTCGGCCAAACACGCCCAATAGTATGAATTGATACTTCGACTTCCAAAAAAAAAAAACGGTCGACGTTTCAAATTTCGTACAAATACTGAAGGACTGTTTCGAAATATGTCAGTCAACCAAAAAAAAAAAGGTCTTGGCTTCAAATTATCGTACAAACACTTCTTTTTTTATATCACTAAGTCGGCAAACAAGCGTACGGCTCACCTGATGGTAAGCAAATACCGTAGCCTATAGACGCCTGCAACACCAGAAGTATCGCAAGCGCGTTGCCGACCATACCCCCAATTCCCCCCAGGAACTCTGATCACCTTACTCACCTACAGGAACACAACACTGCTTGAAAGCAGTATTATTTAGCTGTGGTCTTCTGTATGGTCGAGGTTCTACCCCAGTCGGGCTGCTCCATTTTTGAGCAGGAAATTTCGTGCTGTGCCCTACCTCAGTCATACTGACCAAATGTTTTCAAAATTTCAGAAAAAAGGGTAATAGTAATCATTTAAATCTTTCGATACGATACCTATCAAAAAGTACTCATTGAGTAAAAGTATCGAATGCAAAGTATAGAGTACAAAAGTATCGGTATTGAATGGAAATGTACTCGATACCACAAAGTATCGATACTTTTTTCGTGTCCCTAACTGCAGGTCGGAGAATAATTTTACTACCAATATACCTATTGGAAAACGACTGCACAAACATTTTTATAAATACAAATATTTGTGCAGTCCTTGTGGGTCTCCCCCCGTGCCTCGGAGAGCACGTTAAGCCGTCGGTCCCGGTTGTTATCATGTACACCTGATAGCGATCGTTACTCATACTAGGAAATATATCCGCCACCTCGCATTGGAGCAGCATGATGGATTAAGCTCTGATTCTCATACAAGGGGAAAGAGGCCAATGCCCAGCAGTGGGATATTACAGGCGGAAGCGTATACATACAAGTATCTTCTTTGAATGGGTATCGAACTCACAACCGTTTTCGTTAAGACGACTTATTACGTATTAGACGTTTATCTAGTGTTTAAATTCTTCTTCTTAGTCGATACCTACGTTCTTATCAGAACGGTCGAGGTCGTTACGAGTGACGCGAGCTGATGTCACTCGCCTCACAATCTCTTGGCATCTCGACCTATTTTCGGCCTTCCTACTACAATTATATAATGAACCGCCCACAGCAGATTAGATCTTGTCCATCGCATGGGTGATCTTCCGCGCGGTCGGATACTCTTCACTCTGTCTTGCATAATAGGACGCTCGGTGGAGTCGCCCTTTCATCTCGAAAGCTCGCTCACTCTTAGGGGCCGTCTCCACGAGCGAGAGAATCGCGACGAGCTCGCTCTTCTATCGTCGGGTAATCTCCACGAACGAGCGATTATTCCTTCAGCGTATCGTCACAACTCTTGACGGAATCGCAGCGTGTCTGCGACAATTGGCGAGAGGCAACGCTGAAATGACGCTGCGTTTAACAGCGCGCCCGCCGCGCGCTCGCTGCAAGAGCGCCGCGAGTAGTGACGATACCGCGGCGATACGTCGACGTTACGCGCGCTTATTGCCACTCGTCGCATCGCCGCGATAACATCGCCATGTGGAGACGCGTTTATAGAGAGTATAATTATAGAAATACGTGGCACGACGATAATATCGCCGCGATTGTCTCGCTCGTGGAGACAGCCCCTTAGGGTAAAACCCGGATAGTTGCCGCGGGGGGATACTTGCCCCGGTTCTTAATACACTATGATAGGAATATGAGTTGTGTTCACGCTTTACTACAATAAGTAGTGACCTTCCTCAGGCCTCAGTGCCACGTAAGCCATCGGAATATCTGCACTTATTTCGTCCGTGTGAGCAAAAATCTTCCGCGTCGAAACTTTGACGGGCGTTATAATTATATTGGTAAGTAATTACTGTTGTATATTTTTTTTACTGATCGTAGTTATAGTCAACTTTTTGTTTCTTTGCATGCATTAGAGTTTAAACTACATTGTTTATTATGCTTTATTGCTAAATGTTTTTTATTTATTTTCTAAATGAAAAGGGCAAGTATCCGCATCAAAAAGGATAGTTGCCCTACTTACTTTTGCGGATAGTTGCCCCTTAAGTAAGTAAAAAAATTTTAACAAGTAAAGACTGATTTTACTTTTTTGTTGTTTTTACGAATTTAATATGACTTGCTTATTATAAATAAAATAAATATCTAATTAACTGTTTTATATATTTATTCTAGATGAGCAAAATGACTCGCAAATGTAAGCGAAAAGCAGGCGTGGTGCCACGCAACATCAACTGGACAGAAGATAGCTTAGTACTTGCCTTGGAAGAATTAAGACAAAAAAAAAGTATCAATGAAATTTCTCGATCATACGGAATATCCTCTCGAACCTTAAGAAGACGCTACGAAAAGAATAACCAGCAACTGCTAACTCAAGGCATATTTTTGATATAAAGATATAATTGTATTTATACCTAGCAGTATAAATACAAAATTCTATCTACATACCTACCTTCTTATTTGACGTAATTCTATTTTTGTCACTTCTAAGCCGCAATGGCTAAAAAGCTTTCATGAAAGAAAGCCTGAAATAGCTTTGATACAAGCTGAGGTTTTATCAATTAAAAGAGCGAACAAGTACCAGATGTTTGTACTGTACCGGAATCTGAGTCTAATCAGGGTCTACATCATCAAAACGAACTGCTTCCCTCAGGGTATCAAGATCCAAGTAATACTAATAATCTGGAAATTATCTTACATGAGTCTGAGCAGAATAGCGTGAACCAAAATCACACGCCACCGAGGCCTTTTCCAAGCCTTTTAATTTTTCTCAAGATTGTATATCCTTATAAGATAGCGACATTGAAGAATACATCTTTGATAATACTGAGCTATCATTGCCATCGCTGATATCTTTAAATGAATCTCAAAACAAAAATAATCCCAGAACAAACCGAATAAAATCACATAAAAAATTTCGATTCGGCGATTAAATCGTTCCATAGCTTAATGGCTAGAGCACTGACACTGTATGTATGGGTTCGAATCCCGCTGGATCGAAATTTTGATATTATCATAAAAAACATTTTAGAATTTCCTCATGTGTGGGAAACGCAAAAATAAAAATACATAATACGAATTAATTTTAAGGACTGTTAATAATGTAAATAAATAATAAAGATTACTTTAATGGCTATAAATTTATTTCTATCCAAAATAAAAATCATACCGAGGCTACTATCCCCGTACGAGGCAAGTATCCCCCGAAGCATTTTCCACGCTAGGCTACTATCCGCCATGGTAGGCAACTATCCCTTTTTTGAGAGGTGAAATAAAACAGTATTTATTCAAAACCATTGTTAATTATCTATACAAAAATAGGCTATTATAGAAGATAAAAGACCTATGTTTTGAGATACATACTGAATAATTTTCAGCAAGTTCATACTTTTCTTAAATAAAGCTTTTTCGAAAAGTGGGGCAACTATCCGGGTTTTACCCTAGAGCATGGAAACATACATTCACCCCCTATGCTTTAATTTCGCGCCGCTTATTTACTAGAGAATGAGTGACATCGGTCATTCAGTGTTGTCTCTTGTGTTGAGCTGTTGGTGGTTTAGATTTTTCCCCTTTACACGCCTGGTCCTCCTGTTTAAATTACTCCCTTACACCCCTGGAGCTGGAGGACAGGAGGACCTCTTTAAATTACTATATGTTAAAATTTTATATAACTATCTAAGCAGTCATAGCTTTGTAAATATCTCCTGATATTTTATTATGATAATCGTTTTTATATGTACCTAACTAGCTGACCCGGCGAACTTCGTACCTCCTAACAGTCGATACTTTAATTTTCAATTTTTTTTTTATACTTATCTTTCCCGGAACCCCTCTACTAACACTTAAACCTTATGGTGTGGTATTAAAGTTCAAATTGACTTTTAAGTATTATTACGAATCTTTTGTATGGGAATATAGAAAAGTGTTGTTTTTAGACTTTTTCAAGCATTTTTAAAAAAAATTCTTTCCATAAGAACCATCCTCGTACTTCAACAAATATTATAAAAAAAGAGTTAGCGAAATCAGTTCAGCTGATCTCGAGATTTGCGCTTAGCAACATATTCAGCTATTCATTTTTATATATATAGACTTATAGAGATTAGCTATATTAAAAAAATATGAACTGTATCTTGTAGCATTGTATAAAAATTTTGCGGTTTTCTTTTGCTAATTATAATTGTTATTTTGCATACATTATACATATTTGATACTTAAATAAATTGTATAGGGGTATGTGTAAATAGAGCTCAACTTAACTTCGAAATAACTTTCGTTACAGTTTTGATAACAATAGTTTTTAAAAAAAATTAAAGAAATGTGTAAAAGAATGGTCTATTTTTATTTTGTATAAAACAGTTTTAAGCTTAGACTTCAAATTTCCAATCTAAATACGGAACGCCGTTAAGTTAGATAAATATTTTATTTGTACATCAAGTATGAAGATTGAAGATACAAAGAAAGACAAAGCGACCCGAGGAATTACTCCTTCCATACAACCGGTCGCATATAAACTGCCTTAAACAGCTCCTTAGAAACCTTTTACACTGCATACAACATACCGCACATTACCATACATAAAATTTTCATCCCGTCTCTTTAATAATTGTCTCTATATCGTTGCCATAAGGGTCATAATGCTATGATGTATTTGGACGCGTCGCCCTGTGTACACTGTACATCATAAAATATACATTTCGGTTTAAGTCAGAAGGGACAGTATGAAAACAGAGCCTTTGAATATGTATGGGTAGTGTATGGACGAACGAGGTGTCTTGGAGCTTCCATAAATGAACTACGATAGCCAAAACTGTTTTAGACGTTTATAAGGAGTTTCGAGAGCTTGTTTGTGAATAAATTTTATTAGTATTATTACAGAAATACAAAATATATATGTTTTAAATAAAATGCTTGCTTGTATCATGTATGTATTATATATAATATGATTATATTTTTTATTATAATATATTACATGAAGAAACAGAATAATCTAGAAAACGAAGTTTTTCAAGATAATATTTGCAGTATTTCACTTTTAAAATATAAAATAATTATTTTTTATAAATATTAAAATACTTAATGTCTAAATGTCAACAATAACTTAACATTGAGGAGATAATATATTTTTCAAATAAGGTACCTATTAATAATTAAAAGCATTATGTACACGAGATATTTATAACCAAGAAATCCTTCTAATTTTTCCAGCTACGCTGGCTTAAAAATAAACAAGATTACCCGTTAATGAAGTAAATAATTGTACAATGGACTCCTTAATCGCATTATACAACTTAATTAGGCATTCTTTTAGAACAAAAGAGGGTAATTTTATATTTAAAATCTTACTGACATCTTCGTTGTTTAAAAATGCACAGGTTATAAATATTTAGTAGACGTTTCAGATTATGTCTTTATCTATACCAAATATATATTTTTATTTATTTATTCTTTTATTTCAATATAATAAAAAGAAAAATATAATCTAATTTTTTCTTTGAAATCGTCACGAGATGAGATTGTAAATAAGATAAAATTTGTGATACAGAGAACAACGGGGGCGAAAAAACGATTTAAATAGGCATTATATCTGGAAAAAATCGTTTTCTCCTAATTTTCACGCAAAAATAATTACGTATTGCGTGTGATAATAGAAAAAAAATAAATAAAAAAAATTGCGTACGTACAAAGTACACATATCAGAAGTGATACTTCTTTGGAAAACTAATTAAAAAAAACGAATTTAAAATACAAAAAAAAACTAATTGAAAAAAAAAAAAAACAAAAAGCCAACGTCACGGGGTGTTCCCAGGCGGTCACCCATCCAAGTACTGAACGTCATGACGCTGCCGCGTAACCGATCGCTCAAATTTTACCCCTCATGCGCCTAAAAAAGTTTCACTTAAAAAAATATAGTATTTATTTTAGAAACATAAATATTATTTAATGATCTCGATTATCCATTTACTTAGGTACTAAGGCGGTGTTTTACGTTAATATAAACTTAATCACAAAGATTTTGTTAGTAAAATTTTGTATTCGCATATAAAGGAGATATTATTATAAATAATATTATTTAGAAAAAAAACAGTTTTTTTTTTAAATCAGTTGTAAGCATCTTATTATCAAGCATTGAATTTATTGTATGTAAGTTATATTACAGTATAGAATAATATGTATTATTATTATATATTATTTTAACCTAATTATAGGTATATGATTTAAGTAAAATTTGCCCAAAATATTACTATTATAGTAGTTTATTTGTAAATAAAAAATCATTCATAAAAATACTTTTTAATAATAATAATTGATTGGTGCGCCGTTGACCGATCATTTTTTAAACAACAGATAATAATTATTATAAACTAGCTGTGCCCCGCGGTTTCACCTGCGTTGATTTGAGGGAAAAAAAATGCTTTCCTTTTTTTAATAGTATAAGATTTAATTAGCTTGATATATTTTCCTTAGTTTACACTAAATAAATTTCTGAACGCACGCATAAATATTTGACCAAAGAGTATAATATAACCACTACGTTTTATATTTGACAACCAATATATATTATGTCAATCCGTTTTCATTACTGACATTATTATACATTTTTAAAATGTAAAATACGCCACTATCCGTATATTGTGGATATATGTTGTCGATTCGAAACCTTTATTTAAATACGTTCTTTAATTTTATCGGAGAGTTTACCATATCGACGGGATGAACATTAAATGTTTGACAGTTACGAAACACGAACATAGTTCCATACAAATTTTCATTCCCACCTTTCAACCCCTTACACCCTTTTATTCGCATTAAAAAGTAGCCTATGTCCTTTCTCAGACTCTAGACTATCTGTATACCAAATTTTATTTAAATCTGTTCAGTAGCTTTGGCGTGATTGCGAGACAGACAGACAGACAGACAGAGATACTTTCGCATTTATAATAGTAGTATGGAAGTATGGATTGTAAAAGTTAAACGGCTGACGGGCTGACACACGCGTGGACCGGAACGTCACCCTTGACAATACAGTAAGGCCATAGCGGATAAGCGTAATATTTTATTATTTTTGTCGTAGACATTTTATATGTTAAATGATTGTTTTAGGTCTATTTTACATTAACAAAATAAAATTTGTTGTTTGTATCACGTATTTATCATTTAGTCACTGCATTATCGTTGTATGTGGTAGAAAAATGGTTTCTTTTTAGGGTTCCGTACCCAAAGGGTAAAAACGGGACCCTATTACTGACTTCGCTGTCCGTCCGTCCGTCCGTCTGTCACCAGGCTGTATCTCAAGAACGGCTATAGCTAGAGAGTTGAAATTTTCACAAATTATGTATTTCTGTTGCCGCTATAACAACAAATACTAAAAACAAAATAAAATAAATATTTAAGGGGGGGCTCCCATACAAAAAACGTCATTTTTGCCTATTTTTGCTCTCATACAATAAAAGTGATTTTTAGCCGCTTTTGCCCGTTATATTACAATCAATGTACCTAGTCAATGGTACGGAACCCTTCGTGCGCGAGCCCGACTCGCACTTGGCCGATTTTTTCTTTTTTCTTTAAATTTGAAAACGTATCAAACGTGTGTTTGGTGCGACCTAGGGGAGGCCTATGTCCAGCAATGGACTGCGATAGGCTGAAGTGTAAACGCACTCAATGTCAAGAAATTATGCTGCTCTGTTATACATACGAGTAGTCGAGTACCCACTGTAGTTTTTGTGTAAAATACTTTATTGTGTTAATACAATTCATTAAAAAAAGAAACAATTATTTTAACCGTAAATCTGGCTAAAGTATTGTGTGCTCATAGCCCAATGGAATCACTCCCGACGGGATACAGGACAAATACCGATAAAATATAATAGTGACATTTGTAATTGGAATATTAATGTTCTCTTACAAACATTCTGAGTGATTTAAGTTCGCTTTTATACGTTCGAAATGGAAATAGTTTCGTTAAATCATACGGTATATTTTAAATTTTTAATGTTATATTTTTATTCTTTATTTGGATTTTTATTTTGTAGCTCATACTTTTGTTACTTTGAATATTAAAGATAGTAACAATGGTTTTAATAAAAATGCTTTATTTCTAAAAAAAATTTTGAGTGTTGTTTCTTATTTTCTTAATAAATAGCTACCTAGCTGTTTTGATGCCATGTTAGCATAGCTATGGATTGATACGCTAGCGGTCGCGTGTTCGCTCGCTGGTCAATATTTCTGTAGGCCTTACAATTTGTGTCGTAGTCTAAATGTTTAAATTTATGTTGTATATTTACTAAACTCTGACAACCGATTGTCATTCTATTCCATTTCCACAGTTTGGCTTGTCTACAAGTCGATATTTCGGGAATCTCAAAATAATATTTCCGTTAAGATCTTTATAGATAGAAGTGTTAATACTTATAATATAGAAGATAGATAGATAGAAGTGTAAAAACTTATATTATACTAGCTTCTGCGCGCGACTTCGTCCCCGTGGAATAGGACCAATTCTCTAGGAAGCTCTCAAAAAGAAAAAAAACCCCGATTTTGAAACATTCTTCATTGGTGCTACGCTCCTACTGGCCTTAGTGTGATCATATATAGCCTATAGCCTTCATCGATAATGGGCTATCTAACACTGAAAGAATTTTTCAAATCGGACCAGTAGATCCTGAGATTAGCGCTTTCAAACAAACAATCAAACAAACAAACTCTTCAGCTTTATTATATTAGGTATTAGTATAGATGTGAAGCAATTACTTATCTGGTGGTATCGGTTACGGGTTCGATTGGCCATACAGATTTTTGCCGTGGTCTCAATAATAAAATGTTATATAAACCGATTCTAAAATATAGAAGACTGATTTTGCATTTGTGAACTTAGTGATATTGGTTACTACGTGAAAACCCTGTCTGTGAAATATCTGAATACAATGTATAAAAGCAAATATTGCTTCTCATTTATTTGGATCGTCACATATTACTCTTCCTAACTCTATCAACATTTATCAGAAAGTTATTACCAAAACAGTCTCCATTAACGTATTTTATTACAGCAATGGATATTGGATGGCATTTGTTTCAGAAACTTCTCCTATCAAATCGCCCCAGAGCTCGTTGTTCGCAAGAATCACTATGAGCAATGGTCAGTTCATTGGGGGTGAAGTTTTGATTAGATCGCCGTGATTTGGAACTATGAGAAGTATAGACGAAAATAATACTAGGTATGCATAATACTTTAAATAATATTTAAAAAAAGTGTGTTGTTAGCTCCGTAGCACGACTGGAGTTTACTCCTTCAGATCGATTACGACTGTCTATAATAGGCAAAAAAGGCTTACTTGTGTAAGAAAAAGATTAATACAATATCAATGGTAAAATGAACGAATCAATTAACGCCATCTATCGGAACCCTATTGGATTCCAACAGATGGCGTTTGACTAGCCCGTAGGCGCAGTTTGTAGTGACCCTGCTTTCTGCTTTTATAATTTAAACTAAGAATATAAAGAATCTAGCGCCTCATGGCTATACGTACGTAGCTTGCAATACATATTTTGGAATTTTCGGTATAAATAGTAGCTAATATGGTATATTGCAACTACTGCTATCTACAGACCAAAATAATTCCGTACTATTGTTCTATCATAATTGACTACCAATTTATATCCTACAGGAAATTACCGCGATTGTAACTTTAAAATTTGGGACCATAACAACTTTTCAATTTATATTAGAAGAAAAATAATACACCAAAGTTGTTTGTAACACTTAACAATATTTAATGCGGAATTTTCCGCCTTTGATATAAATCAAATAAGATAAGATTTTCTAAAAGAGTAATTAATTATTATTTAAATTGAATTTTCTCTCTGGGGAATAATTATTCAAATTACATTTCCAATTTCGAATAAAATCTTCCTCTTATACAGATTTTTCAGAGCATTTCAAATATCCTTTTTCTTGCTCTAAATTAGCGTGACGTAATTATTAAATTGGTAGAACAGATTGATTTCTTTTTTCCATACATGTAACATACACTGTAATGGACGCATGTATAGTAAAGGTTATTTTATATATATTTATTTGAAAACGAAAAAGTAAAGGTAATAAAAAAAAATAGCTCATAAGCTTACACTCATTGACGTGCTCTGACAAACTCTGGGAAATAAAATTCAGTACAACAGGGTCCAGAAGCATACAGCATGTATAAAATTTCATTAAATATGATCTAATTTAAGATTTTAGATTAACATGGTTACTTTTGTTACGAAAATTATTCGAAAACGGGATATTTACCATGTTTATTATTTTTTCTTCGCGGAGCTCGATATTTCGACATTAACTGCGAATGTCTTGTTCACGAGATGATCTAATTTGATCAACAGGGTCCAGAAGCATACAACATGTATATAATTTGATCGTCTACGGGGCCCATAAGAATCATATTTTATTTATTGGTGGCCGTTGAAGGCTTTTATTATAATTTATTAAACGTTTAGACTATGATAAATATTTTGTCATTTATAGTTATATTGAAGGCTTCACAGTCAACTGCCCCCAGTAGGATTCTCTCCTATGTCGGGGGTTGGAGACACACAACACATAAGCACAAATGCCTAGACAACACCAAACATCTTTATGGCCAATAGAAATGTTTAACATGCGCTGAGTTCGAACCCGCGCGCCGCGGCCGTAAGCAGATCAGCCAGTGCTGTGACAATCAAAATCTATTATTATCAGGAAATATTCTTGTGTGGTCATTTTACTTGAATTTAAAATAAATAAAACATTAGTGATTGCTGGCGAAACTGTTACGTTATAAAAAAATCTCCACCACATGGTCAAAATTTAACATAGATGCATAATTATCATCGTTAAAAATTAATATCGTGACATCACTTTCTCATTCAAGTGTTGGATGTAATTATCAAAGGATTATAGCGATTGTAATTGCGTATAAATCGTCTTCCGAGCTAGTTTAATATTTTAACAAAGATTTTTATGAAATTATTGAAAAAAAAAATTAAGATTGTCATAACATTCTAAATATTTTTTAACTTGACTATTAAAAACAATATTATCTTGAGATCTAAAATGAATAAAATATTGAAAATCGTACGTGATTATTCCAACATTTTTTTACAAAAAAAAAAAGAAAAAAATATCGCGACCAGTGCTATTGTCTACCTATAGTTACAATATCCAGACAAAGACACGGATGACAGTTATAGAAGCAATAAAAAATTTGCAGAATTTTCCAGAAACACCTCGATTACAATTCCCGTTCGTATTTCGTAACGGCGGAGAATGAGAAAAGCAATTTATCCGACAATAGTAGGATAACTCATTTCACACCCGCGGGCGATTGTTACAAGTTTGAACATTCGTGACGGCTTTTTACTTCCTAAATATTAGGCAACTTCTGCATAGAATCTGTATAACTTGATTTGTTTTTGATTGCGAATTGTACAAAGCGAATTATACATCGTATAAATTAATTATTCGATCTCTAATGCCGTAGCCGCGGGCTATTACGACGTCACCGGAATACGAAATTCGTTAATTAAATTACGACTTCGTGGCGAGATCGTGTTTAAAACGAAATTGTATGTATTTAGTGATTTTTTTTTGTCAACCGTTCGGGTAAATTTTGTTAAGGATGTCGTTGTGGGTTCGATTTCCAGTCGGATCAGATTAATATATACAAGCAAATATATATTTTTATTTTAGATGTTATTTCAAAAGACTAAGTAACGCAGTTACTCTTGAGAGAGAAATTGATTCAGTTTGATGAATTAGGCTTAGGAACTGAACAGCAACTACTGAAAAATGTCTACATTTGGGGCTTCCCTTTGATATAGATATAAAATAATCGTAAGATTTGATTGAGATAGATTGAGAGAGAAGTAAAGTAAAAAAAACAACACAAAATTCAAACAAGTAAATACATCTCTTCACATATGCACATACATACACAATATGTATGTATTGCTGTCCGCTGAACCACATGTCACGTCACTTGGTATTACGTCACAGCGTGACGTCATTAGTCACCCCCGCCCGGTCACTTTTACGCAATAATTTATAGCGAAAAGTACGGACTTTTATAAGACAGTTTTTCCTGCCCGGGGCACCATGTCTTTCAATTTTTAGGTTAAAATGTTAAATGGTCTCTATAAATCTCCGGAATTTATTCAGAAGTTATTTGCGTAAGAGATTATAGAGCAAAGCTAAAATTTACTTTTTGAAAGTTAAAATTTTAAATATAATTTTTAATATACTCAATCTTGCGAAAAGCTTTGAAAATATATATAGAGCAAAGAAGTATAATAAATCTAAAATATATAAAACCTCATTTCAACAACAAACAATATGACTCAGTAAACTTAAGTCTCACAAAAAAAGAAAACAAATGCACTGAGACAATACCACAGATCCTTAATATGACGTATCATTCTTTTAAATAATATTTACATAGTAATCCTTTATACAATCGACTTTAATACTCTAAGTCATTCTTACTGTTACAAAATGTTACAAAGGAAAACCGATATTATTTTGAAGGGTATAAGTATCATAGTTGTATATGTTCTAGTATCTTATTTTGTCATGATCGGAATGTCCAATTAACAGTAAAGACGGTTATGAGGTTCTTATCTGTGGAACATCTTCTGTCATCACGCTTAGGGTGGTCTCAGGAGTGAATAGATATTTTAACCTCCTCGTTACTATGTATTATATTATGCTTACAAAGAGTAGGTATATCTATGTATATGTAAGGTTCTCTAATAAAATTATCGGGAGTACAAATAAAAATCGTAAGTTGCGTTGCTCTGAAATTAAAGAAGCGACATTTTAAATTTATTATATACAGTAAGTACTCTTATTCAAAAAATCTAATAGTTATAAATAACTAAATAAATCTTAAAAAATTGATGCGACATCATCAATTTTTCCTCAAAGAAAAACATTAATTACAGCGTGGCATAATTCAAACAAAAGATATTTTAGAATTTCTATATATTATGTATCTATATAATAAAAATGAATCGCATATATGTATGACTATAATTATGTATTATACGTGCATAATTTTCGAGAGATCATATTATATCTCCTTTGGATTATTATTTTTTGTTTTTACTGGAGTGAGGATAAGGTTAGAGAATGTAGAAGAAAACCTAAGAAAATATCGTTGTGTTCACGAGTCAGATAAATTATCTATAGTGGTTCGTGTGCTGGGTCATCTAGTTTAAAATAAATAAATCAGCAACAATATTACAAATAACTAGCCGCTTAGCGAGATTTCATGGGCATCAGTTAGTCTCCGCTTATATGGGTCACAGACTCACAGTTATATTGTTTTATAGCCTATACTAGCTTCTGCGCGCGACTTCGTCGGCGCGGACTAATCTCCTATCGGTCTTAGCGTGATGACACATAGCCTATAGCCTTCCTCGATAAATGGGCTATCTAACACTGAAAGAATTTTTCGGCCCAGTAGTTCCAGAGATTACCGCGTTCAAACAAACAAACAAACAAACAACCAACCAAACAAACAAACTCTTCAGCTTTATATATTAGTATAGATAAGCTTCTTAATTAAATAGGCTTTGAAATATTCTTTTTTATTGTGGATTTGGTTTGTAACGAAAATGTGAAAGAAGTATCTTGTAGGACATTTCACATACCTACTGTTACGCAGAATAAAGCTAAAATGCTATTTATTTATTTGTTATATTCTGCTGAATAAAATATCAAAGTAGGTAATTGAAATCGTGACGAAAATAATCTGTTATATAACAAAACAGCAAATACAAGTGAATGTTTTGAAATAAACATAATATAACAAAATTATGCGCAGATACTTGTCTTCATTAACGTTTAAAACTTCATTAAACGTTGTTTGATATTGTCGTTCACAATGCTAAGGCTTTGGAACTTAATAAATTTAAGAAATTGCGACATTATTAAGCAATTTAGTTCGCTTCGTGCGCTGTCCTTCCTCGATGGCGGGAATTACAGCTATGCATACATAACTAGACAAATTCAGGGATTCGCAACTGTTGCGGTTTTGATGTTTTTTAAGATTAATTTAAATTATTTATTTTAAAATTTTATGCTTAGTTGTACTATTTAAAAGTGTATTCTTAAAGTATTTTAAAGTAAAAGCAATTAATATGAAAAATAAAGACAATGCCTAGTTAAGTCAATTTCTCATAATAATGTAAAACTAAAAGTAATTAATCAAAACTTATTAGTTATTACTCAATTACTATTTCAAATTGAACAACATACTTTATGTATGTATCTTCAATAATATCATCATCAACTACAAGTTTTAAAAAATATTTAAATCATCATTTATTGTTTTATCAAAGACTAACCAACCGGTGCCCACTTCGTTGGGCGTTAATTATTTTTGTGATGCAATATATAGTAAAGTTTTCATCTCGCTCATATTTCTCCGACTTGATATACATATACTAATATTGTCACTAAATTTTTTGTTCAATAACAATAAAATATAGCCTATCATTCCTCATTCCTGAATACTGTAGCTTTCTTTTAGTGAAAAAATTTTCATGATTGGATTAGTATTTGCGAAGATTACTCCCTACAAACAAACAAAGTTAAAAACTTTACCTCTTTATAATATTAGTATAGATTGCAAATTTGAACAAGACAAACATATAGGAAGTATTTACCTTATATTAGATTGGTATCCAAGCTTCAACTAAAGAAATAAGCTATCAGGGTAAATTATTATCCATACATTTTTTTATGGTTAAGTTAGTAATAACTATTCATAATTATATTATTCATAATTATATATATATTTCTTTTTACCCTTATTTATGTTTATATAAAATATAATTGGTAAACCATTGAAAATATTTTAAAATATAATTGAATTACTTGTCGGTCTAGTTATTTAAGCTATCTATTTCATGGGAGTTTTGGTCGTATTCATTGTGTTTTCACTTGAAACACGATATTTGTGTATTTTATATAAAGAAATTTCGCATAATTAATGTGAGATATTTTTAGAATGTGCTAAAATATAAATTTTTTTAGTTGCTAAAATTGTAATATTTCGGACGATATGGAGAAAAAAAAAACTTTTGAAATAATGTTGTCTTTTTTTTAATTTTCTTAGTAAATCTTGTGAATAATAGAGTTTTTAAGTAGACGTTGTTTGCAAAATTCTTAGTCTTGAAGATAATCAATAGGTAATTATATTCTTTATTGCACTAAATAATTTTACAATAGTTATTATAATATAGGAAGTTGGCAAGGGCGAACTTATCTCTAAAAGAGATCTAGGTAATACCTACATAAATAAGTCTTGAGGCCAAATATTATAAAAATAAAATTTAATTTGCAAGGTTATATTTTCAATCAAAATCAAACAATCTTATGAAACCCACGAAAATTCAAATAAAATACCTAGACTATTTTACTTTATAACAGATTTTTAGAAAAAGGTTGGTAAACGCTGGATTTTGTTAGTGCAGCTAGCTGGAGAATTCGCAGTGGACGTGGATGGAGCGCAAGCATTAGTCTAATGTTCAGCACTTTAGACCGAAAATCGCGTAGCAGTGAACCACGGTAACACGTTCACTTTGTACAGTGGTCGGTGACACATTGACAGGTGATTATGACCGTTATAGACTTGTTAGAGGATACACAGCCGAGCGCTGACTATTTATTAAATCTGTTGAACCCATTTACAACTGGTGATTACTAATCAAAACGTTTTGTGATGTAAAATATTCATACATAATGAAATCCCGGTTTTGAATACATCAGATGCTAGTTGTCGTTCGCGGTTTCACCCAAATTAATTTTGTGGAACATTGAGGCTTTTAGTCTTAGCGTGATGATATATATCCTATAGCCTTCCTCGATAAAATAATGGACTATCTAATACTGAAATAATTTTTGAAATCGAACCAGTAGTTCCTGAAACTAGCGCGTTCAAACAAACAAACAAACAAACTCTTCAGCTTTATAATATTAGTATAGATGTAAAGGAATCTTATTCCTTTAAGTTTGTATATGTAGTATATAGCACCTTCTTTTATAGCAGTAATTTTAGTTTTTGTTTTATGAAGAGATTTTTGACACTCCATAATAGTCAAATATAAAAGAAATATTTAATTTTAATTTTATTTAGAAGAATTGGTAAAATATAACTTTAAATGTCGTTTCTTTGATTTTCAGGTAGGTTAAGGGTTTTTATATTTTATTTTGTATCATAATTTGTAAATTGTATATATCGTATCATTGTATCATAATGTAAAATTCCTATAATAAAATCTTTGATTTTCAGAGCAACACATTGTTTAATTTTCCAATTGAATTAGTGTCTTATAAAACGACATTTTTGTTACAAATCGTAATAGAAAATGGAAAAATTACGATTTGAATTCATTTTGTTGCCAAGTAATGATGGTAAAAGTAATATTTATGCAATAAACTCAATAACCACAATAGAAAACAAAACCTTTGCAATACCGGAGGAGCTACGGTCTGCGAGTTATCATACAGGAATAATAAAAACTAATACTTTTGCTAAAGTAAAAAAAGTTTAGTTAAACGTTACCAGATAAGAAGGGTATGGATTACATTGACCGAAGAGCTCAAAAATATCTACATTGATGAGGATGGTAATGTACAATTCAACGATCAATTTCTCGAAGAATTAAGCCAAGAAGAGCTTATGCCTATACAAAAAAAGAAGAAACTCATACATTAGAGAAATTGTTAACAAAATTAATTAAATCGTCTGCGCCAGAAAACAGGCCTCAGAATTTAAAAAATATTGCTGAACGCTTCGTACTTGAGTTTACAAACAGAAATATGAACGCAAACAAGTGGATCAATACTTTTGAAAGAGAATGCATTCGTTTTGAAATTAAAACAGATGAGGAAAAAATTGAAATGCTAAGGCTGTTTATGGACAAGAGTTGTGCGGACTGGTACAGTTCCATGATGATAAAATTGACAATAGATGCGGAATGGTCCATATGGAAAAATAAGTTTTGTGAATCATTTGCAAGCAAAGGATGGAGCCCAGTTACTAATGCATTGTTCTATAAATATAAAGAAGGCTCATTACTAGATTATGCTATAAGAAAAGAAAAACTTTTATTAGAGATGAGAGAATCAATTGATATAGGCACAATGGTAGATCTTATTGCAGCGGGTTTACCTGAATTTATTCTAAATAGGATCGATAGAGAAACAATTCAAGATACAGTGGGGTTGTTTAATGAAGTAAGCAGGTATGAGCATATGTTAAATAAAAAAAGGTATGTACAAAAGAATAAATATGGAAATATAAAATCAAATAGAAAAAATGAAGAATACACTCCATGTAAAATTTGCGAAAAATTAAATAAAGGTATACGTTTCCATGACGAAGAAAAGTGCTGGTTTAAACAGAGTGATAATTATTATGAAAACAAGATAAACTATAATAAGAATGTAAATAATACAATATTAGATGTTGAATTGAGCGATAATGAGCAAAAAAACGAATAATAACACCATTAATTAAAGTCAAACTAACATTAGAAAAAAAAATTAATATTTTTGGTATATATGATTCAGGCTCTAATGTTTCTTTAATAAATTCAAAATTATTAAGAATAAAGAAAGAAGAAACAAAAAAGAAAAACAATGCAAATTTAATAACAATTAATGGTGTTATAGATACGAAAGGTTTGACAACAATAAATATAAAAGTTTTTGATATAGAAAAAAAAATCGATGTTTATATTGTAGATGGAAAACATTTTAAATATGATTTCCTAATTGGACTAGATATGATAAAAGAATTTAATTTGATTCAAAACGAAAATTTGGAAGTGACTCAAAAAATACAAAACAATTTCACAAAGGAGGAACTATATAATAAAAATAAATGTAATGATAATGAAGATAAAAGAAACTTTAATCCTATAAATTTTAATGAACATGTCAAAGAAGAAGAGTTTACAATGGATTTGAGTCATTTAAATAATCAACAAAAATCTGAAATAAATAAACTGATTGATAAATATAAATCAAGCTTTGCAAAAGATAAATATGACATTGGAACAGTAAAAGACTACGAGGCACGTATTGATTTGACAGTGGACAAATACTGTAGTAAAAGGCCATACAAATGTTCAATAGAGGATAAGTTAGAAATAGAAGAACAAGTAAGAAAATTACTAGAAAGAGATCTGATAGAGGAATCATACAGTCCATTTGCAGCACCGGTAACCTTAGCTTACAAAAAAGAAGACAATAGAAAAAGCAGATTGTGTATTGATTTCAGAGATTTAAATAAAATAGTGGTACCGCAGGCTCAACCGTTTCCATTAATTGAGGATTTAGTGATAAAAACCAGAAACTGTAAGTACTTTTCAACATTTGATATAAACTCTGCATTCTGGTCTATTCCCTTGCGAATCGAAGATAGAAAAAAAACAGCTTTTGTAACACAGGAAGGTCATTATCAATGGACATGCTTACCTTTTGGTTTGAAGACCTCTCCAGCTATATTTCAAAGAATATTAAGTAGTATACTAAGAAAGCACAAATTAACAGATTTTACAGTAAATTTTATTGATGACATTCTGATATATTCTAAATCTTATTCTGAGCATATAAATCATATATCACAGGTTTTGGAAGCAATAAAAAAAGAGGGTTTCAGATTAAAATTCACAAAATGTACATTTGCCTCAAATTCGGTAAAATATCTTGGGCATATAATACAGGAAAATACAGTTAGACCAGTAAAAGATAACTTAATCTCAATAAGGAATTTCCCAACACCAAAAACTCAAAAAAATATAAGACAACTTTTAGGAAAAATTAATTTCTACCGCGAATATATACCAAACAGCTCAATAATTTTAGAACCACTTCATAATTTACTAAGAAAAAATCAAAAATTCATTTGGTCAACGGAATGTCAAGAAGCTTTTGAAAAAATAAAACAGCTACTATGTTCACAACCAATATTAGAAATATTTGATCAGGATTTGCCAATAAATATATACACAGATGCATCATTAGAAGGTATTGGAGCGGTTTTAAAGCAAGTACAGCCAAACAAGAAAGAAAAACCTGTAGCATATTTCTCAAAAAAATTAAATGAAGTACAAAAAAAGAAAAAAGCTATATACTTAGAATGTTTAGCCATTAAAGAAGCAATAAAATACTGGCAATACTGGCTAATAGGTAAAAAATTTACTGTATATTCGGACCATAAACCTTTGGAAAATTTAAATATTAAGTCTAGAACGGATGAAGAATTAGGCGATTTAACATATTATTTGTCACAATATAATTTCACAATAAAATATGCTCCAGGAAAGAAAAATTTAGAGGCAGACTGCTTAAGTAGAAATCCAGTATTGGAAGCCAATAATGATATAGATGAAAAATTAAAAATAATAAATTTAATAACATTAGATGATATAATAACAGACCAAGAGAGAAATGAATATGTTAAAAAACATAAACATAATTTAATACACAGAGATAAAATATATTATAAGAGAGTAAATAAACAAGAAAAATTATATTATCAGAGGAATTCAGTATAAAATTTTTAAAAGATATTCACGAAAATATGTGTCATATAGGTATAAAACAAATGCAGAAAAAAATAGGAAAATGTTATACAGCAAAGAATTTAACAAAAAATATTAATGATTTATGCAAGAAATGTGAAGTATGTAACAAGAGGACTAATAAAATACGGTTCTATGTCACAGTTAGGTCCTGCCTCAAAACCATTAGAAATTGTCTCAATAGACACGATTGGAGGTTTTGGCGGCTCTCGATCAACAAAAAAATATTTGCACCTTTTAGTTGACCATTTTACTCGATATGCATATATAATAACATCGAAGACACAGAGTGCTAAAGATTTTATAAAGCTTATAAATAAAGTTCCAAATTGTAACGAAATTGACATGGTACTTACTGACCAATATCCAGGACTAAACTCAAAAGAATTTAAGGATTTTATGAATGAGAAATCAATTACCCTGATTTTCACTGCAGTAAATTCACCATTTTCGAATGGTCTTAATGAAAGATTAAATCAAACACTTGTAAACAAGATAAGATGCAAAATAAATGAAAAACCAAATACTAAAGCATGGACTACCATTGCTCATAACTGTGTGGATAGATATAATAACACTGAACATACTGTCACAGGATTCGCTCCGAGATATCTGTTGGACGGTACAGATCTTTTATTCATACCAAATGAACTAATAATAAAAAAAAGAGCAGAAGACTGGATTAAAGACAGAAAAATAGCATTTGAACGATCTGTTAAGTCACATGAATATAACAAAATGATATTTAATAAATATAGAACATATCACAAATTTAATGAAGGTGAAATGGTATATGTCGAAAATGGGCACAAACTAAATAGAAAAAAATTAGATGAATTAAGGATTGGTCCTTTTAAAATAATTAAAAAAATATCAGAATCAATATATGAGGTTAATACAGGTCATAGAAAGTTGGAGTCAAATTTATTTCACATCACTACTAAACTTATTCCTGTCCCTTCTGAAGAAGACAATGGAGAGATGTCGGAAGAAATTTTCTGACCTAGGGGGGGAGATGTAAAGGAATCTTATTCCTTTAAGTTTGTATATGTAGTATATAGCACCTTCTTTTATAGCAGTAATTTTAGTTTTTGTTTTATGAAGAGATTTTTGACACTCCATAATAGTCAAATATAAAAGAAATATTTAATTTTAATTTTATTTAGAAGAATTGGTAAAATATAACTTTAAATGTCGTTTCTTTGATTTTCAGGTAGGTTAAGGGTTTTTATATTTTATTTTGTATCATAATTTGTAAATTGTATATATCGTATCATTGTATCATAATGTAAAATTCCTATAATAAAATCTTTGATTTTCAGAGCAACACATTGTTTAATTTTCCAATTGAATTAGTGTCTTATCTATACTATAATATAATAAAGCTGAAGAGTTTGTTTGATTGTTTGTTTGTTTGTTTGTTTGTTTGAACGCGGTAATCTCTGGAACTACTGGGCCGATTTGAAAAATTCTTTCAGTGTTAGATAGCCCATTTATCGAGGAAGGCTATAGGCTATGTATCATCACGCTAAGATCAATAGGAGCGGAGTCCACGCCGACGAAGTCGCGCGCAGAAGCTAGTATAGATATACAATAACGAACTTGGCACCACATTATCGCGCAACCTAAGACTATTAATTGATTGATTAAGCCTGAGCATGATTTGGGATCTATCCTTAATTGTGTTACACTTTCTTTTGTTTTTCGCTCAATAAGATCATATATCGCTGTGTGAGTAAAAATATATCTTTGCTAGAACTTGCCTTTAATCAACTTCATAATAAGGAGTAGGTATTATATTTTAGGGCAGTTTTTTAAATAACGATAATAATTTATGTAACTATATCGGCAAACAAGCGTACGGCTCACCTGATGGTAAGCGATCACCGTAGCTTATAGACGTTTGCAACACCAGAAGCATCGCAAGCGTGTTGCCGACCCCACCCCTAGTTCCTCCCAGGAGTTCTGGTCACCTTACTCACCAAAAGGAACAGAACACTGCTTGAAAACAATGTTATTTTGCTGTGGTCTTCTGTAAGGTCGAGATACTACCCCAGTCGGGCTGCTCCATACTTTGAGCAAGAAATTTCCTGCTGTGCCCTACCTCAGTTATTATTATTTCAATGCAGGAAGCTTACATTTTATTACGGTGTAGTGGATAATAATTAGTTCTAATTGTTTTACATTAAATCAATTACATACTGATCATCGAGATTTAATCAAAGGCCCACTGAAGCATTAGTAATACAGCGTTTCTCGTTGATCTACTAGAGTAATAACATTACAGGCTGCAGTCTACAATATACATAGGTACGCTTAATATGAGTAGGTAGTTACATGTGTAATTAGAATCACTGAGTTAATTTAAAAAAAATATTATTATATTAGTATTCTACAACAACATTAATTAGATTTATTAAAGTAAAATTAAAAGAAGAAAGTTTATTAAATTAGTGTTTTGTAATTGTAATTAATGTGCCGTATTAATATTCATAACTTCACTTCAGCCTATTACAGTCCACTGCTGGACATAGGCCTAACCCAAGTTCGCGCCAAAAATGTCACCACTGTATTAATATTAACTAGTGGTCGCCCAGAGCTCGAAATTCGACCATAATTAAATATTTAAATTAAAGAAAACCACAAATTATGAAAATGAAGAACCTTTTTAAAAAAAATTCAATTTGACTACAGACTTTGACAATCAACAAAAGATATGCGTGTGTGTGTCAAATACATGGTAATGTGTGTAAAGTTTTTTTTTTATTGATTAATTATATTTTATGCATAACTTAAAAATATATTAACCTTCTGCGCTCCTTTATATAAACTATAAGTGTACGATTTCATACTTATCTGTCCGCGCAATTTTCGTAAAAAGGGGTACGAAGTTTTTGCCTCACGTAGTCATAATATATAGATTACTCTTTAATTTATAATTATGTCATACGATATTTTATTCGTAAATGAAATTACAGCCCGCTGATAGAATGAATGTAGTCACTATTTACTTAGCAAATTGTATCTTTGTTGGTTGGTAGTTCTAATGGTAGGCTTCGTCATCGGGGGCTACTAAGTCAGAATTGATTGCCCGTCAGATGTTGACTTGTGATGTGATGACACGATTATGATGATGTAGTCCGTGATCATGGCGTTTGCGATTATCTATTTTATGTTTTTCCAAACCCTTAACACATAAGCAAAATTTACTGGGGCCGTTAAGTGTGACCCGTTTATAAATTAAAAAAAAAAATCTCGTGCGTACAAATAACACATGTCAGAAGTGAAACTTCTTTGGCAAACTAATTGAAAAAGTAGGCGGTATCGTAATTAAAAAATTAATTGAAAAAAAAAACAAAGTCGACGCGGCGTTCCCAGGTGCTCATCCATCCAAGTACTAACTGCGCCCGACATTGCTTAACTTCGGTGATCGGACGAGAAGCGGTGTATTCATCGTGGCATGGATGTATCATAAATTTTACCCTTCATGTGCCTAAAGAAGTTGCACTTCAATAAAATTGATGATTTCTTAGCCATTTAGTTAAAATATGTCAAATTACCATACATAAATGTTACCCAAGTAAATTAACCTTTTTTAGGGCAGTGGGACAAAAATGCACCTAAATGGTCGTTTGTTATATGGAGTAAAATAAAACGTATTCTTTCACAAATTGTTCGGAGGCTCATGTTTTTCACGAGTGTTGAACACTCGTGGAAAAAACTACACATCGCATGTAAAGCGTTATTTTTCCAAGTGATACTTGCAGTGCCTTTTTGTTACGTACACGTTCAATATTCACGCGTAAATCGCTGATATGAGAAAATATACTTTAGCATATTAGGTTACGGTTTAAATTACAATGTAAAATTTTCTTTTGTTGAAATGAAATATACCATATATCATGTAAAAGTTTCGCGTGTAAAAAGATGATAGGTACGGAAATGAGGCGAGTGTGATGGAGTAGGCGTCTTGAACTACGCAGCTGCTGGTGTAGATGTACTTAGTATTTTTATTGCACGATGTATTTTCAAGTTCATACGATTTTCAACAAGTAATTTTCACGATTCAGCCTTGTAATATCCCACTGTTGGGCATTTGATTCTTCCCCATGTAGGAGAAGGACCGGAGCTTAATCCACCACGTTGCTCCAACGCGAGTTGGCGGATATATTCCCTATTATGAGTAACGATCGCTATCAGGTGTACATGATAACAACCGGGACCGATGGCATAACGTGCTCTCCGAGGCACGGTGGGGAGACCCACAAGGACTGCACAAACACCCAGACCACGGCAAATATCTGTATGGCCAATACAAATGTTGTCGTGTGTGGGGAGCGAACCCGCAACCGCCCGCGCAACAGCCAGTCGCAATCCAGTGCTGTGACCACTGCGCCAACGCGGCGTCTTAAGTAACTTTACCTATATAATATAATATATATGATGTCGCTGCTTAAAATAATACCCAAAAACAATCTTAAGGTTGGTTATACAATAAATAACAACTATTAGTTTGTAACAATAAATTTTTTTTTGAAATTGAATTCATAGTTGCAAAGTTTGTAACGGATCGGCAACGGGAGATGATGATGTGATGCTTCTGGTGCTGCAGGCCTCTATAAACTACGGTTATCGCTAAGTTTGTTAGTGATACTGGACCAATATGTTTGTATAGGCTATAACGATATCTCCTGTGCTCTGGGCGTCTGTTTGACTTGTGTGCGTTTCCTAACGTCTGACACAGGATTCTCAAAATGGAGGCTGTGGTGTATTAGACGTGTTTTTATTATTATTTTATGGAAAAAAGAAACAAACAAAAACAATCCTTTTTATAGTACTAAAATAGACAAAGACTAAATTAAAAGACAATGGAATATTAAAACATTGTAGCCGCTGTATCATCCATTGTGAGTCAAAACTCGGGTTCAGGAGATTGGCTCGCAGTTTTTGCTCCACTCACTCCTAATTCGCCTTCGATTCTTTCACTAATTGGTTCGTGTGAAAAGTTAGCGTTTCAGATATTCGTAGTCACTAGAAGAGCTTTTTAACTTGGACAATATTTTTGGAGTTCGTTTTTAATCGTTTGGTTGGTTCAAAATATTATAAATATCAAAATACTTATATATTTACAAAATAAAGTCATATGCTGAAATTACAAAATATTCCTATAATAGAGGAGCAGTTATGTTCGTGAACATTTAGGATACTATTAGTTCACAATTATTCTCTTCCAGTAATCGTCAGAATAATCAACACCAACAAGACCAAAAAATTGAGGGAATTCAAGATTGTTATGTTTTAGTTTATTGCTGTGGTGATTGGACAAACAAAAGGTTTATCCTTACAACCACAAATAGAGAGAAATATTTAGGGACTCAACTTGTAGTAAAATAGATTTTTCCCATACTTTATGATTATACTTTTTCTTAATTTTACGAAAACCGGACTAATACAATATTACCAGCAAAACTTAAGTTCAGTTGATTGCCATTTGATACTTGTGTTAAAAAACTTTGACTTAATATAAGCTAAGACATTAGATATACTCGTATTAAAAAATAAAAGCTATAATATTAAAGTGTAATAATTGTGAAGTGATGTGTTAAATATTGTTTGCGACCTTATCCAGTCGCACTATTACAACCTGAGCGAAAAGAAAAAACGCAAATAAGTTAAAGTGACACTTGTGCCACTAGAATTACGAATTCTTTCCCTTTGCAAGTATAATTTATTGGTTGAGGGTTAATTGGAAAATCGACGTGACACGACATCTAATTCGAGAGCCGAAGTACCCTCAGTTAAAAACTCGTTGGGAAATAATTTCCTTGATTACTTAGGACTAAGTTGGTCTTTCGGTTTAGGAGTTCGTTGTTCGTTTGTTTTGGTACTATTTTTATTATAAACATAAAGTTAGATAAGCTAATTAGTCAGATCCAATTACTGCTCATTTCCGTACGTGGTTTTCAATTAATTA
Organism: Melitaea athalia; assembly: GCA_905220545.2. Taxonomy (NCBI): domain Eukaryota; kingdom Metazoa; phylum Arthropoda; class Insecta; order Lepidoptera; family Nymphalidae; genus Melitaea; species Melitaea athalia. Next base: position 20,338,278 of record HG992180.1, read on the forward strand.
AAAATAATATTTGAGTTTATATACTTTTGACGCCGCGTTGGCGCAGCGGTCACAGTACTGGTTTGTAGCTGTTGCGCGGGCGGTTGCGGGTTCGGTCCCATTTGTATTGGTCATATAGATGTTTGCCGTGGTCTGGGTGTTGGTGCAGTTCCTTTTGTTCTCCCCACCGTGCGTCGGAGAGCACGTTAAGTCGTCGGTCCCGGTTGTTATCATGTACACCTGATAACGATCGTTACCTACTCATAGTAGGGAATATATCCGCCAACCCACATTGAAGCAGCGTAGTGGATTAAGCTCTGATCCTTCTTCTACATGGGGAAAGAGGCCTATGCCCAACAGTGGGATATTACAGGCTGAAGCTGAAGCTAATTTAGTGTAACAAGAAATTGGATAACTAGTTTGTATGAAGAGTCTTGTATCAAAAGTATTTCTAATGTACACAGTTTTAATGTTATAAACATTTAAAATGTATGCAAGTACAACATGATATAAATATACCTACGTACGCGATTTCAAATATTCATAAGGACAAAATTAAATATTTTTACGTACAAATATAAGAGTAACTCTTATTATTTTGTTAAGGAGTATACAAATTACTAATTTACCAAGAGCAATATTTTTTTAAAGGAGTTAATAAAATTTTCAACAATAAGTAGGTAGGGTTTTTCATGCAATCTACTGAAGAGGTTGGTTGACTAGAGTTTTTGACGATAACAGTACCTGTCCGAAAAACGATGCCAAAAGCCTCTCAATAAAGGCATCGGAGGTACTTCAACGTATTAAAAGATTGTGGACGAAATCTTAGCGCCCTGAGTGTGAGCGAACAATGAAATAGGTAGGCCATTCTTCACCCGAGACCAACATAAATAAGGCTACCTCCACCTAATATTTCCTTTGTGAATCAAGTCAATCTAAATTGGTCTCTCCTCCCCAGAAGTTAGAGACCCTTCAAAATCATTATTCTAATTGCTTTTTCATACAGGACTCAAACGGTTTACTCTTTCAAGTGTCATCCACTTTTTTTCGAGTGAAAACGTGGAAATTAAATTATTTTCCCTCATCGTGGATGGTTTTGACGAGATTAATTTGAGATAATGGTCCCTTTTTCGGGTTTCTTCTTTGAGATTAATTTTTGTCTATCATTTTATTTTAGAGTGCAAATCTGTTGGGATTTTGTACAAAGATCTCGTTAATTGATTAATTTTCTACTTATGTTTGGACTTATTTTTTATATTATTAACGTTATATAAAAACCAGAGAAATGATTTCTTTTCAAATTAGCCATTATTGGTGAATAAAAGCCTACTACTATGTTGTCTCGAGGTAGGTAAATTCTAGAAGTTATTTAGTCAATTTAACAATATATACTGTTAACACTTATTATCATCCATCAAAAACCTTAAATTGTAAACTTACCTCCTAGTTTCGTACAATTTGAGTTTCGTTACTTGATATATTAGTCTGAAGTTTAAATCTATCTATACATATAATAAAATGGTAGAAAAGTCAAAACTGTACATTGAATATTTTTTTTAAAGAATACTTGGGGTGTGATCTACAATCGATACCGAAGCCAAAAATATAGTTTTTAGAATTTTTGTCTGTTTGTCTGTTTGTCTGTTTGTCTGTATGTATGTCCGGGATAAACTCAAAAAGTACTGCATGGATTTACTTCAAATTTGGCACGAATATTGTTAAGAAGTCGGGTCAGAACATAGGCTATATATTATCACGCTATCACCTACGGGGATCGAGCAGTGAACGCACGCAGACGACGTCGCGGGCAGCAGCTAGTACATATAATAAAATGATAGAAAAGTAAATGTATGTCCGGGATAAACTCAAAAAGTACTGCATGGATTTACTTCAAATTTGGCACGAATATTATTAAGAAGTCGGGTCAGAACATAGGCTACATATTATCACGCTATCACCTACGGGGAACGAGCAGTGAACGCACGCAGACGACGTCGCGGGCAGCAGCTAGTAGTTATATCCAATGTAATACCTTTTATAATAATATACTAGCCGACCCGTGCCCACTTCGTTGGGCGTTATAATCCATTTCACATAAGAAGGGTACGGTGAAATTTGATATCTTCCAATACACTCTCACTATTTTCAGCAAATCAGATAAATATAAATGTTTTAAAATCACCAATTAATTTCTAAGGCAAATAATAATGCTTGATTAGATTGAATTGTTGACACGGCACGTCAGAGGGCGCAGGTTCAAATCCTGCTGATTTAAAATCTTTATATATTTTTATCTTTTTCCTTTTATCTTGTCACTCCTGAATAGTGTAGCTTTCTGTTAGCGAAAGAATTTTCATGATCGGATCAGTATTTGCAAAGATTACCCCGTATATACAAACAAAGTTATAAACTTTACCTCTTTATAATATTAGTATAGATAGTTCGCTGTTGTGAGTTTAAACTTGATGTATTTTAACCTAAAAGATTCTTCAATAATTAAGTTATATATTGCGGATTTCAATTTAAATACCATGGTCTCTTACTTTTACTCTGGTGATCTTACTCTCTACAGGAACACTACAGTTCACTACACTGCTTGAAAGGAGTATTATTTAGCTGAGATCTTCCATAAGGTAGAGGTACTTCCCCAGACGGGTTGCTTTAGATTTTGAGCAGGATATTTCAAAGCCATAACTCCTTTTTCGTCGGAGTTTAAAAAATATAGTTCCCAATTTCATTCAACTTCTTCACGGTCCGCGGGCGGTCTCTATATATAACCGGACGCGTAAACAACTAGCTAGTGACAAGAATACTATAAATTAATTCGTATATAAACACATTGTATAGCGACCCGCTAATAGTGGACACGACTATTAAATATTAAATTATTTCGCCCCACGCCGCGTGCGATTTTATAATGAGACTTTAGTGATGTTACATTTGATATTTTTATAAATAACTATCGTTGGTTTCATCGATTCATTTTTTTCATTTTTGTTTTAGAGCATGTAAAACCGAAAGTAAAATTTAATATACGAAATTTTGCGCCGCGTTAGCGCAACGGTCACAGTACTGATTTGTGCCTGTTGCGCTGGCAGTTGCGGGTTTGATCCCCGCACATGACAAACATTTGTATTAGCCATACAGGAGTTGGTCGTGGTCTGGGTGTTTGTGCAGTCCTTGTGGTCCACCGTGCCTCGAAGAGCACGTTAAGCCATCGGTTCCGGTGGTTATTATGTACACCTGATAGTGATCGTTACTCATAGTAGGGAATATATCCGCCAACCTGCATTGGAGCAGCGTGGTGGAGTAAGCTCTTATCCTTCTCCTACATGGGGAAAGAGGCCTAGTAGTGGGATATTTTTATTATTATACATATATAGCAACATAAGTATTTTTAAAAGCTTTTATTTGCTTTTATTTGCTATGTATGTACTCGTATATTGTGTTTATGTATTTTAAATGTAACAATCGCATAAAATATCGATATTCATGTAGCAGGGTTGTCACAACACTAGCGCGGCCTGACTCGATACAAAGAGTGCTATTAAATTATACCATCCCCATGTGGTGCGCAGTTGAATCAATGCAGCGCAATACATCAAAAGTCTTGCTATAAACTGATGGGATGCCATGCATAAGGCTTTGGATACATAGGTTTAAATATATATTTCCCAGGGCGGTTGTTCAAGGAAATTACATGTGGATTTCTATGTCTAAGCTTTTTTAGCTTAATTTACTGAAATATTGTTTTTGAATGTTTGTGTGTGAAGGAAGAAAGAAATGAGTTTTCTGTTAGTATATTTGCTTAGGTTCAAAAATGTAAATAAATATCACACACTCAAAAGCCTCTACTAGGATTTACTCTTGCGTCGGGGGTCCAAAGACACACACAATACACAAACATAAACACCTAGACCACGACTAACCTCTGTATGACTTATACAAAATTGGCCATGAATCAAACCCGCGTTTTTCACTGTAACAGCCAGTGCTAAATATAGAAACAATTTACTGTTACATAATTGTATACGAAATTTCTTAAATGGTTTTTAATATCTCGTTCTATAATTGAAAAGAATATAAACTAAAATTAACGATCTTGCAGACGATTAATCCTTAATACAAAATTTAAATTAATTGAAAAACAATTAAAATAGCAGCGAATGAAAGTTTCCAAATAATTACAAGAGGGTCATCAATTAAAAATTACAAATGATTTATATTATAATGTGCACTCAGTACGTGTAACGACTTGATGATTTGTTGTGATCACCTCGACTGCTCACAGCGGGCGGTCGAAACTGCATCAACTTCGAAATTATAACAAACAATATTATACCTTATTTTCAACGCATAAAACACAACTTAGCTCGACGTCGAAAATTTCCAAAATCGCAAAACAAACATAACTAAACGTTATTGCTGTAACAATTAAGGAAGAGATAATGAAATGAAATCAGTAAATGATTTTAAGTCGTATTCGGAGAGATTTAAAGTTCAGTTTAAATTGTTATAAATAATGCAAAATTAAATGCTAGATAGTAACATCTTCGTAATATTTTCCATGTTACGACAAGTGATAATAATTTATTTTGCTCGTAATACAAATCCTTTTCTTTTTCCGTTGTTCATACTCTGTGAGGCGTTTCGTGTAGAAATATGCTTTTGTTGCATTTACTATTTTCTCTACTTTTTTCTCTCAGCATATCTCTTTATGTTTGCAATTAAAATGTTAGTGTTATGACTTATGACACATTACTTGCTTTTATGGACAATTGTTTGCATTGGTTTTAAGTTTTCCTTAATATAATTATAATATAACTAGCTGACCCGGCGAACTTCGTACCGCCTAACAGTCGATTCAAATTTTTTTATTAATTTTTTAATACTTATCCTTCCCAGAACCCCTCCTCTAATACTTAAACTTTATGGTATGGTATTAAAGTTCAAATTGACTTTTAAGTATTATTACGAATCTTTTGTATGGGAATATAGAAAAGTGTTGTTTTTTAGACTTTTTCAGGCAATTTTTTAAATTTTTCTCTCCGTAACAACCATCCTCGTACTTCAAGAAATATTATAAAAAAAGAATTAGCGAATTCGGTTCAGCTGCTCTCGAGATTTGCGCTTAGCAACACATTTACGGTCTTACTTATAAACGTTTCTTAATATTTAATCAATTGCATAGCAACGGATTAGCAAAATCTTCACTTATAAACACTATTTTGCGTTAAGAAGTCGTTAAGTAGTATTTAAATAGCTGTCAAAATTAAACACTGCCGAGACATAGTTTAACTCTCGCTAAGCGGCAAGATGGCGGATTTCACATAAATCAGCTGTTCTATTGTGACGTCTGATCTACATAAATACTATTTTTTCAAGTTTTCATATAAGTAATCAGATATTGGGGCCGTCATGTTTACTGTAATTAATATACATATAATAAAATAGTAGGAAAGTCAAAACTGTACATTGAATATTGTTTTGAAATAATACTTGGCGTGTGATCTACAACCGATACCGAAGCCAAAAATATAGTTTTTAGAATTTTTGTCTGTTTGTCTGTACGTATGTCAGGGATAAACTTAAAAAGTAGGTACTGCATGGATTTACTTCTTTGGCACTAATATTATTTAGAAGTCGGGTCAACATATAGGCTACATATTATCATGCTATCACCTATGGGGAACGAGTAGTGAACCTTTATTTCTTCAACGCATTCTGTACATTCACGCAGACGACGTCGCGGGCAGCAGCTAGTAATTAATATTCTCCATATCACTCAAATTGGTGGATCGTATTCGTTTATTGGCTTGCTCAGGGGTGTCCAACACTGAATAATACTACTATTAACAATGAAAGATAAAAAGAAGATATTTAGAATGAAATTCCCACTATATAAATATTAAAATATTATACTAAATGAGCGTTATCTGACAAATTCCTATCTATACTTCGTGTTCACGACACTCGGACACTGTCATAGATGATATAATATGGAATAATTGTGTTTGCTAGCAAACGAAAAAAAAAAACGACTTCAATTACATCGACAGGTTATACAATGTAGGTAAGTATGTAGACGCAAAAAATTAACAAACATACTAGTTGTCACTACGACTTTCGAGGGTTTCCCTCGTTTTCTCTGGGATTCCATCATCAGATCCTGGTTTCCTTATCTATGGTACCTAAGTTGGGATATCTCCTTTCCAACAAAAAAAGAATTATCAAAATCAGTTCATAAACGAGGAAGTTATCCACGAACATACATAAAAAAGAAAATATATATACGGTCGAATTGCGTAACCTTCACCTTTTTTGAAGTCGGTTAAAAATAGAACTTTTAACAATTTCGTTGATTCAATTTATCTAATCAATTATTTTAGGTATAATCTGTGCCAAGTGCCAACCATCTGTATCGTTCTTTGTTCGTTTCTTAACTAAGAAACAGCTAATCAACGTTTATAAGTAAACAAAAGTTAAACACGGATTTATAACTTAAGAGTGGTTTAACTAATCGGTGGCTAAGTATTGCTTATCGAGATTTTTATAAGTAAGACCATTAGTGATTCATTTTTATATATATAAGAGATGTTGACGACCGGCGTGTGGCTAGGAGAGCGCGTAAAGCTGTCAGTTTCGGTTGTCATAGACGTTCGTCGTCGTTACTCATAGTAGGGAATATATCTGTCAACCCACAGTGGAGCAGCGTGGTGGATTGAGCTCCGACCCTTCTCCTACATGGAGAAAGAAGCCTATGTGAGTGGGATGTTATAGGCTGAATTAAATCAAATCAAATAGAATTATATTGGCATCTAATATTATGAGTATTTACGAATTGCCCATCTCTCAATAAGATAGCAAAAAAGGTATATTAGTAAATTATTATCAGAAATGGCACCATGTATTGTTTAAAAGATTTATGTTGAAAATTTTACAAATAATCGACGCGGTGGGAAATACCACAGAGCTTACGGCCAGTAATAAGGAATCAATAGTTTTAATGGTCTGCAGTCCGTCTGCGCCTACTAATAAATTATTACCTTTGTCGTTCCTTGCTTTGCTGTATAGTGTCTATACGAGAATATCTTTTACGACGTTTCCGATTGTTACATTATTGCTTTGAATATTTAGAGGCATACAAAAATTACTATCATTGTTTTAAAAATAAATAAATAAATAAATGAAGATATTTTGATCCTAATGTATCACGTTTTCACCCTTCGGCTCGCTGAATCAACGATCTACATAAGTAAGAAGACAGCGAAGAACCGAGAAGTTTGACGCGAACTTGGGTAAGTCGATGTCCAGCAGTGGACCGCGATACAACAAACTCATCTATACATATAATAAAATGGTAGGAAAGTCAAAACTGTACATTGAATATTTTTTTAAAAGAATACTTGGAGTGTGATCTACAATCGATACCGAAGCCAAAAATATAGTTTTTAGAATTTTTGTCTGTTTGTCTGTTTGTCTGTTTGTCTGTATGTATGTCCGGGATAAACTCAAAAAGTACTGCATGGATTTACTTTAAATTTGGCACGAATATTATTAAGAAGTCGGGTCAGAACATAGGCTACATATTATCACGCTATCACCTACGGGGAACGAGCAGTGAACGCACGTAGACGACGTCGCGAGCAGCAGCTAGTGTGAAATAACGCTGAGCAGTGACGCTTTACAACGTTTTTAGTAGTTTATGTAATAGACAAAGGTATATAAATGTACTAGCATTTATTGTACCTATACGTATAGCAAGCGTCAATTTATGATATAATCAAATAGATCACCTTTACTGTATCTATATGGAACATAGTAACATTTTTTTTATAAAGCGAGAATACATCCACGAGCTTTTGAGACCCATGTCCTTTTTTATTCTTAAAATACAAAAACATAGTAACATTGAGACATATACACAACTAGCATCTGCGTGTGACTTCGTCAGCGTGGACTCCGCTCCTATTGGTCTTAGCGTGATAATACATAGCCTATAGCCTTCCTCGATAAATGGGCTATCTAACACTGAAAGAATTTTTCAAATCGACCCAGTAGGTCCAGAGATTACCGCGTTCAAACAAACAAAGAAACAACCAAACAAACAAACTCTTCAGCTTTATATATTAAACTAGCTTGTGCGCGCGACTTCATCCCCGTGGAATAGGACCACCCGATTTTGAAACATTCTTTATTAGTGCTACGCTCCTATTGGTCTTAGCGTGATGATATATAGCCTATAGCCTTCCTCGATAAATGGGCTATCTAACACTGAAAGAATTTTTCAAATCGGTCCAGTAGATCCTGAGATTAGCGCGTTCAAACAAACAAACAAACAAACAATCAAACAAACAAACTCTTCAGCTTTATTATATTAGTATAGACTAGCTGCTGCCCGCGACGTCGTCTGCGTGCGTTCACTGCTCGTTACCCGTAGGTGATAGCGTGATAATATGTAGCCTATGTTCTGACCCGACTTCTTAATAATATTCGTGCCAAATTTGAAGTAAATCCATGCAGTACTTTTTGAGTTTATCCCGGACATACATTTGAAGAAATAAAGGTTCACTGCTCGTTCCCCGTAGGTGATAGCGTGATAATATATAGCCTATGTTCTGACCCGACTTCTTAACAATATTCGTGCCAAATTTGAAGTAAATCCATGCAGTACTTTTTGAGTTTATCCCGGACATACATACAGACAAACAGACAAACAGACAAACAGACAAACAGACAAAAATTCTAAAAACTATATTTTTGGCTTCGGTATCTATTGTAGATCACACCCCAAGTATTCTTTTAAAAAAATATCGACTGCAGCAACGAACAGTATCGAACCTACAAATCACATACTTTACAGTAGAGCAGTTTAAAGTTGTATTTTGATCTCTAATGAAAACTAAAAATGGTATTAAAAAAGTTAAACTTTTATAAGAACAGGTAATTTTATGTGTTTATTTTGGCTTATACCTGATTATAGAATTTTATTTGTATTTTATACATATTTCATTTTCGATAATGTACCTTGTCAAAATAAGTTGCAATTTCATCGAAAGTGGAAGATTCGATAGTATTCGAGGTTTATAAAATTATAGAAAATGTTGAATCTACCAGTTTCGATTCTATTCTTTGGCAATTTTTGTAGGAAACAATAAAATGTGAGCATTTCAATAGTTGATTCATAAGTAATTTGTTTATATAGTTGACTTCTGAAGCAAGGAGGAAGGGGTACCAAAATGAAATACTCGTTTTCTTATTTAAAGTACTCATATTTATTAATAATGAAACACAAAAACAGCCATCCTAGCATGAGATCGAGTAACAAAACAGTATCTAATTATTATACAAAACTAATCAAATTGTGCATCACATAATTATTAAATCACACATTATATATTTTATATAACTATATATTTAAATTAAATATACTTTTGTACTACCTGAGATCCTTAAGTCTTATTACGTACATTAAAAAATCTTATCATGTAACCTTACATACCTATAATATCACAATTATAAAATCAGTCTCGTAAGTTAAACCCTTGAAAGTAGATAATTATATCAAAATTAAACAAAAATCCTTTTAAAACAAAAAACGTATTTTAACAAAAAAAATCTAACAAACAATTACCAATCAAAATAAACAATCCAAAAAATATTTTCATAAAAATCAAAATAATTCAAAACAATAACAATTAAACAAAAACAATTGAAAAAAATATAAAACTGAAGTTTAATACGAAAGTTATTCGAAAACGGGATATTTACCATGTTTATTATTTTCTTTTTGCGGAGCTCGATATTTCGACATTGACTGCGAATGTCTTGTTCACGAAACTCTCACTAGTCCCTTCATCAGTGTCCACGTCTCGGCTCCGTATGTTAACACAGGCAGGACGCATTGTTCGAAGACTTGTTTTCAAGCATTGCGGAATCTTTGAAGTGAATACTCGACGAAGCCTGCCAAACGCCGCCCAGCCCAACCGAATCCTCCTATCGGCCTCCTTCTCGAAGTTGTTGCGGCCTAGTTGAATGGTATGGCCTAGGTAAATATAATTCTGAACAACTTCGAGAAGGGTACCATCTACAGATACCGGTCTCGGTATGACCTGGTTGTTAAACTTAACTTTCGTTTTGTCCAAGCTCATACCGAGACCGACTCGTTGAGAGGACTCGTTTGGGCCGGCCAGCATTTGGCCTAGCTCATTCAATGTCTCCGCAAAGATGACGATATTGTCGGCAAAACGAAGCTGAGAGATGTATTCGCCGTTGACGTTGATGCCTCGTTCCCCCCAATCCAAGGTCTTAAAGACATCCTCCGGCGCAGTAGTAAACAGTTTCGGTGATATTACATCACCCTGTCTTACACCACGACGGAGGAAAATGGGTCTTGTTCTCTGGTCTTGGATATGAACGGTCATCGTCGCCGCGTCCTACATACATCTCATTACCTCAATATATCGCCAGTCAATATAACATCTCTGCAGAGAGTCCAAGACAGCCCAGGTTTCGATAGAGTCGAAGGCTTTCTCATGGTCCACAAATGCCATATACAGCGGCTGATTATATTATTTTGTCTTTTGAATAATCTGCCGAACAGTATGGATGTGGTCTACGATGCTGTAGCCATTTCGAAACCCAGCCTGCTCCGCTGGTTGAAATTCGTCGAGTCCTCTAGCGAGACGATTCATAACGACGTGGCTCAGAAGTGAGATCGGCCTGTAACTCTTTAACAGAGACTTATCGCCTCTCTTAAAGAACAGCACCACCACACTCCTGGACCACGCCTCCAGCGTGGTACCTCGGTGGATGACGGCGTTAAAGAGTCTCGCCAAGGCTTTTAGGGCAGGTCGCCCTGCGGCTTTATGTAGCTCAGTAGTAACTCCGTCATTCCCCGGGGCCCTCCCGTCTTTAAGCTGCCCGAGCGCCGCGCTAACTGTCTTCTGCTTGTGAAGTGGGAAATACATCGTCATAAAGATCGTTCAATAACCACCATTCTTCTTCAGTGTAGTCGTTGTCATGTACAGGGGAGTCTAAAACAAGAAAAATAACAAAATTTAGTAATTAACTTTAATTAGGAAATAAAAATATGATAATAACTAATTGGCAACAATCGAATCCGGCAATAAATTAAATATCCGGCGTAGAACACTATAGTAACTGGTAGATTCGATAAATGTTTTCCTAAGTATACAACCGTAAGTACCACATTCGATAATTGTCTTACTTAAAATGTGCACGTATATTATCGAAACTGGTACTTTCGATATTTGTCAACCATACGTGCACTTGGAACACTATCGATTCTACCAGATTCGATAGTTTTACTTGTTAACCTTAATATAAATTCGAAAAAGTGCATAATTATTATTAATTTAAAAAACAAACGACTAAACATAATATAAAATAACTTATTTTCAATATTATTTAAGTAAATTAAACAGAAAATGTACACTTACCGGGATGATCGTCATGTTTCTCATAGGGCGTGATTTTGAAACTATGGTGTTGTTCTCCTGTTTTCACTAAATTAACCATACGTCTACCTCGACTATTTATTTTTGAAGTTGAATTAAATAATAACAAAACACCCATAACGAAACTATGAAATAAAAACTACTTAAAAATTATACAAAACCAACGCTCAAATCACGACGAACACTAACGAATCGGGCAGTTACGGTGTGTGCACGCGTACCGCCACGCACGAAAACGATCGAACTTGTAATTTTCGATGATGTTAGTTGCTCAAAGTGAGAAGAATCGATTGTATTCGACCCAAAATTTGTTTAAATACTATTTTTTTCAAAAATGTTTTTAATGTTTCAAATACTATATTATATGCGCTATCGATTCGTACAATAAACGAAAAAATGAAAATTTTCAGATTCGATACTTTTCGTTGCGGCAGTCGATATTCAATGTACAGTTTTGACTTTTCTACCATTTTATTATATGTATAGATTAGTATAGATAACACTGCAAAGTGTTTCAATGGGATAATAATAAGTTCCGATTTAATGTGAAATTTCTTTCAAATATTCCCTGTTAAATAATTGCATTTATAAAATCCGTCTACCTACTTCAGTAAGAACTTACGAAATATTTATATATATAATTATACTATATAAAATATCAATAGAGTGATAATAATTTTTTACATACCTACATAAGAATTTAAGGTAGCAGTGAATAGAATATGAGTGGTTTGTATGAAAAGAATGCAGTGACTATAAATTAATTCCCATGTAATAGCCAATTACAGTGCTAACTGCGCAGATTAGACGTTTTATTGGTGGTCACAAATATTTCGCACTCTAGACGCTAGTACAGGAACGGCATCATCAAATTAGTTTTTGGCTTAAAATTTATATTATTTTTGATAAAGTAAACTCAGAGGCGGCCTTACCCATTGCGAGGCCCCGGGCGGAAAGTCTTTGCGAGGCCCTTTGTCCTTCGTGAAATGCTAAAGTTATAAAAATAACTAGAATTTGAGTTTTAAAAATATTTTATATTGAAAAATTTACAAAATTAACAAATATAGAGATGATAAATTTTAAAACTGATGTTTGCGGCTTTTGCTACGACTAAAATCTTTAATTAAAGCACAATAATCTAACGAATGACCAATACTAGACCAGTGCTTTTATAGCCTTTGAAATGGTAAAAAGTGAAAAGAATTATAGTAGAATGAAACCCATTGAAAAAGGAAGAGAATACAACGAAAATGAAAGGAAAAATAAATTACGGGCGATCTGACCTGATTGGCTGTTGCGCGGGCGGTTGCGGGTTCGATCCCCGCACACGACAACATTTGTATTGGCCATACAGATGTTTGCCGTGGTCTGGGGTTTGTGCAGTCCTTGTGGGTCTCCCCATCGTGCCTCGGAGAGCACGTTAAGCCGTCGGTCCCGGTTGTTATTATGTACACCTGATAACGATCGTTACCTACTCATAGTAGGGAATATATCCGCCTACCCGCATTGGAGCAGCGTGGTGGATTAAGCTCCGATCCTTCTCCTACATGAGGAAGAGGCCTATGCCCAACAGTGGGATATTACAGGCTGAATCGATCTGAGGTCGGGAAGTGGTAGGGAAGAGGGTTTAAGGGTAAAAAACGGTTTATCCCGATTGCGGGTAAACTACAAGTCCTGTGGAAAAAAGTCAAATGGCAAAGTTGTAGGTAATAAAAAGATCTACAACTTTTGTATCTACACTTTTTTCGCTTAACCTCAAAATTCATGTGAAAAATTCAAAAAACTAAGTACCTATTTGGTTTTGTATTGTTCGTTTGCAAGAAAAAAAAATCTTTACGTAATTTAATATAAACTTACCTTTTTATGTCCCAAACGCACTGTATTTTTTTTTTTATTCAAAATATATTTTTTTCACCTTATTTTGACCTCTATATCGAAAAAGCACCCTTATTTTCAATCGAACTTTCTTACGTCAAAATATCAGCTTATCAGCAGCTAAAAATTAATGTTTAGAAAATGAAAAGAATATTTAATAAGACATCTTCAATATTTTGAGAATTTCATAGAGAAGAGGGGAAGGGGCTAGGGGAGTCTGGGTCTTTCTACCTGTTATTTTTTTGCATTTTTTGAGAACATTTTACCATAGTTATGTATATTTTTTACACCATCAGAAAATAGAGATTTTAACGAACTAAAATCCCACCGACTTTTTTAAAAAGCTGATATTTTGACGTGAGAAATTTCGATTGAAAATGAGGGTACTTTTTCGATATTGAGGTCAAAATGAGGTGACAAATTAATATTTTAAATAAAAAAAATTACAATGTGTTTGTAAAATAAAAAGGTAAGTTTTCACCAAATTTTGTAAAAAAAAGAATTTTGTAAGAGTTATAAATAAAAAAATAAAAACTTGTGTTTTTTGAATTTTTCAAAAATTGTTATGTGAAAAAAGTGCAAATACAAAAGTTGTAGATCTTCTTACTACCTACGACTTTGCCATTGAGGTTTTTTCCATAGGACTTGTAGTTTAGCCGGTAATCGAGATAAACCGTTTTTCCCCTTTAACCCCCTCCTTACCACTTCCCGGCCTCAGATCGTCCGTAATTTATTTCTTCTTTCATTTTCGTTGTATTCTCTTTCTTTTACAATGGGTTTCATCCTACTATAAAAAAAAATAGTTTCAAAAGCTAAGACCACTGGTCATAATATAATAGGTCATTTTTGATTGAAAGAATAGCAAGGACTGAAAGCCGATCTTGTGTCATCGAATTCCTCAAATATTTTTAACAATTTTAATAAAAAAATACAGTTAAAAATCTATATTATTTTAAATTTGCTTGGGTTGTTGCGCGAGGCCCCTGCAAGCGCGAGGCCCCGGGCGATTGCCCCGTTCGCCACCCCCTAAGGCCGCCACTGAGTAAACTATACCTGCTGTAATTTTTTTACAAAGAAGTGGTAAGGCAAAAAGATTATAATTAAGTAGTACAACCTGATATAGCATACGATACCATGTTTGCTATAAATAAGTAAATGGTCGTGTGTGTATTTTTTAAACATCGATGTACGGGTGAGTTATTGAGAGTGTGCACGACGACGTATCTTTCAATGTGTGCTTTTTGGTTTTGTAAAAAGCGATGTGACTGTTCAATTTATATAAGTTGTACTAATGTTGGCTTTTAGCGGGAACATAAAATTTATAACGAACATTTTCATTAAGCTTTGGCTGATAAAAGCTTATTGTTAAAATGCTCGTAAAATTTAAATCCCTCGAGGTAGGATTTGTCGGAATGTGAATATCGCTTTCCATAGTTTTTTTTATTATTTTAAAGCCCACTCGGCGCTCCGACGGTTTGATGAATATATTTATATTTAATATTTAATTCGTTGTATGTGTTGCTATCATTGAGGTTTCAAAGGTTTAATTTTTTAACCGACTTCCAAAAAAGGAGGAGGTTCTCAATTCGACACGTATGTTTTTTTTTTTTTATGTATGTTAGCTCAGAACTTTTGACTGGGTGGACCGATTTCGATCAATTTTGTTTTAATTGAAAGGTGTTGCGTGTCATGTGGTCCCATTTTAATTTAACTGAGATGTGACAAGTACTTTTAGAGTTATATCTAATAAAGCGTATTTACGTGACTACTTTTTCGTCGACCTACGTTATATTATACCGCATAACTTTTTACTCGGTGTACCGATTTCGATGATTCTTACTTTAATCGAAAGCTAATACTTGTCTTGTAGTCTTGTTTAAATTAGATCGAAAACTGATTACAACTTTTTGAGTAATCTTTAATAGCGCGTATTTACTTGACTATTTTTTCGTCTTATTACGTTGTATTACTTGTCGATGTAATTGAAGTCGGTTTTTTTTCGTTTGCGAGCAAACACAATTATATAAAATATGCTTTTTATGAAATATATCAAGTTGTCACTGTAAGAAATATGTTGTTACAATTATGAATACTTATTAAATGAAAAAAGTAACTATGCCACTGCCATATTGAAAGTTATTTAAAAAAAAAAAATATTAATCCATTTGTACCATATACATATATGATAAAAACAATTTATAACACTAAAGTTGCTTATAATACTGGTAGTAATGTACCTAATGTTTGGATTTAAATTTTTATTTTATTGCTCGATATTTTTGCTACTTTAACTTTTTTTCTTTTTTTTGTAAATCACATTATTTTTGACGTTCGTTAATTGTGTGCATCACCTTATAGCGAAATAAATGTTTTCATTCCATTTTAATTCAATTAGTATTTTAAGCAGGTTGAAAATTTACTGCACAACAAAAAAAATATGGTATCGACATGTTTCGCTTAAAATTCCTAAATGTAACTTCACGCAGATAAAGTTTAGGCGCTCACTGTCTTCGAAATGAACTACGAGTATTATTATATGTATATTTTGACGGTGACAGCCGAAACTTCAGCGAGCTTAACCGTACATTTAACCGCATGCGGTAAACCAGCGTAACAATTCCAATAAGGCTTCGTGGCACCCCACTATACTCAAATTGCCCCCAAAATATCCCCATGGCAATTTTACGTCACCGTTAAAGCTGTACGCCTACGTTATCTACCCATCTACCATATTGTACGTTTCAGCGAGCTTGTTGCGATTACAGAAGTATAGAGGAATGACTACACACGGGATGATATTCGTTGATTTTACGACACAATTTTAAGTTAGTAAAAAATGAATTAAATAAAAAAAATTCAATAGTTTGAAAAGCACAAAAAATGCCAATCGTATCATGCATTTTCTATTTTATAATTAATAAAGTAAGGAAAATAGAGTAAAAGTTTATTTTATTGTTTTTTTTTCTTCGATTTGACATGTTCTATTCTAATGCAGATGTTACGCAATAGTTTTCGAAAGCGAATACGACCCGTATATTTCATTTTGAGGCTTTTGCAGCTATAAAATTTGCATAACTACGCTCCTTGGCACGGCTGCATTCTCTTATTAAATTTCAACCCCTCCGAAAGTCATTAATGGTTTATTCTTAACCACCTAGCGGTATGATAAATCATAAGGCATCAAGCGATAGCGTCTTGTACTTTCCCGCTGACTTTTATTACGCACTCAAGTCGAGGTAAGCTAGGGGTCGAGTAACCGTTGTAGGGATTATGGATAATCTTTTGTTTATATTTATTTTTTCGTGCTATGTGTGAAAGTGTGAGGGATTATTTATGCTCTTGAATAATGCTTTAGTGGCTGTAAGAGTAAAATTTTATCATTTTAATAAACGAACTTGCAGAAATCTTATTACTCTGTAGAAGAAATAGCTCTATATTATTTCATTGTAATATTAAAAAAACTTTAAATTAACCATAAACTATTTTCCAAATATAATTAAATGAAATCTTTTACAATATTAGTATGGTAGTCGTCATGTAGTTACATATGTATTATACTCGTAGTACGAAATAAAAGCAACATAAACAAGACAAAATAAATGTCTATGCTAAAAGTATCAATGGATGTAAGGAAATCTTGGCTTAGAATAATACCAATCGATGTACAGATCGATGCATGTAATTAAGGTTCCACCCACCGCGTGCGTTTAAAATTGATAGTCCGTGTCAATGTGAAATGGAACGCAGATAACAAACGGCCAGACATCATTTCATATCCAATTACAATCGGCTCCGAATCAACTATTCATTAACTACTAACCATTCGATCATTCCACATATCCAAGAATGTATTTAAATACATTTTTAATTATTTTAAATTATATTTCCATTTCGCTGTCTGCGAAAGTAACATGGTTACCGAATACGAGTTTTAATTTACCAACTAATTTTAAAAATGGGAAACTGCCGTGTTCAAAAGAAACTGTGATATTTCCAGAAACCTTAACAAGTTCAATTAGAATTGAAGCTGATACGTCAGTGGGTGGATTTGTCCTACCATTGGATGGAGAGTTGATCCTAACAGAAGGCATAATTGACTTGGGACCAACGAGAGATGACAATTGTACGAGATATGGTAACACTTACTACACAGAGAAGTCTATTTCTTATTGGGCTCACCCAGATGTATGGAGTTCATCTAAATTTACCAAGGCGACTCCTGACGCGGAAAGAGTTCCTTGCTTCGATGACATTGTCGAGTTTCCTCCAAATACCGATTTCACTGTTGTTCTACCTGATAGTACTCAGAAAGTACGAGGGATAACACTAAACGGTGAAAGTTTTGATACGAAGACATTTAGGGATTACGTTTTAAGCCAGGCAGATCAAAGTCAACAGTTTATTATTAATGAAAATGGAGACACTGGAGTTGTTGTTGAGCGAAGTTACTGTACGTCACCGGCTGGATGTCCTTGTCAAAATAATGTATTAGAAATTGATTGCTCGACTAAATTTTGTCCTATACCCACCTGTGTGAATCCAGTTGAGCCTGTTGGACATTGTTGTAAGATATGTGGAGGCGTCATAGCTTTTGATATAGACCGAAGTTTTGATATGACAGCATTTAAAGAAAAAGTGGCAACAGCTATTGATAGTTATGGAGGAAGTTTGATATATCATGTTGGAAGGCTTCCAAATAAAGTACAGCTTGTTGTTGTAGAAAAGGAAGAATATACCGGGGCTAGTGCTGAAGTTGTTAATAATATTGCTTATAATTTGGAAAATCATATCGTTCATCAGATGCAAATCAGTGGCAGCCCTCTGTACAAGTCAGGCTTGGGCGGGAAAATATTTGTATCAATGTTCTTTGCAGTGGCTATAGTAATGGTTGCAATATATATTTACTACTACAGGCTCCCTGAGGTAAGATTCCCTATTATAAGTAGATGTCAACCCAGCTTGTTTTCAAGGTTTGATCGGAGAACTGAAAGTGTTGTCTCTCTAACGAGAAGAGATTCGGTCGCCCCAATGGGATCAAGTACAGAAACAGCTTTTAGAAATCCATTATACGATTCGAAAAGGAAATACTTAGTTGAAGAATCTGTTTCCGAAGAATAAATAATAATATTAATTAACAGAAATGAAATTGTATAATTAAAATGTTTGATTGAATTTCAAGATGTTTATTTTATTAAAATTAAATTGAATTATTATTCAAGTTAAAGTTAATAAGGCGAAGTTTACGCAACCTTATTCGAAAGAGTCATCATGGAAAATGGATCCGACTGATAAAAGTTTCGAAGTAAACAATTTAAAACAAACCAACAGAAGTTTGGACTAACATCGGCAGAAGTTGGGAATTCAACAATATGCAAGGAATATCGATAAAGCGATGAAATTCTATCCTGCTCAGTCTAATATTGAACACAGCCCTTTGTTTCTTTGCCCTTTCTTTGCTAAATGTGAACTCAATCAATAGTATTGGGTTTCTTCAAAACAGCTCAAAAGACGCGACTGTCATGAGACTCGTTAATCATTTCTCTTTGATGTTTGTTCGACGAAAAAGTGTGCCGTTTACAAATGATTTATTTATAAATTATTTTTAGGTTTAAAAATACTATCATTTATAATAATTTTTAAATTTGTATACTGTTTATTAAGGCTAGTGTTACTTTTTTTTCCAGTGCAAGTGGATATCATATAAGTAGAGTTCTGTACTGCCATATTTTTTTAAATAAAAGAATATAGTGTATTAAAAATACTTTTTTTATTTGTTTAGCTTATTTTAATTCTTTGTAGTGAGCATAGTAATGTATAATTATGTGACCATTTGAAGGTTCTATTTGTTACGGTTTCAAAATTATTACTACTACTATCTCTGTGACAAAAATATGAATATTATAAGTCTTAGTTATAGAGTTTCGGTTGTTATTTTTGAGTACAAACCCTGAGAAATTGTATCATTAAAATAAGTTAACACTATTATTAATACTACTAGTAGTTATACTTTTGTATCGAAACCGTAAATGAAGTACCATTTATAAGTATAATTATATAAAATGCAACGAATTGTAAGTCACTTTACCATAATTTTTGCATTCATGTAAGAAGAGCAAGTGAAAAGTCAGAGCATCTTTCATATAACATAGATAGAGCTTCCAAGAGCGTATTCAATTAGGCAAGTTGGGCCCTAGTACATTCAAATAATCACGATCAAATATTTATTTATTTAAGCAGACTTTGAAAGTACTTTGAGTATTTATTTTACAATATGAATAATATTTTTAATTAATTAATTGTAGTGAAGTTATTACAAATTTGGACGTAGATTTTACGGGGTCGAATCGACAAGAACCTTAACAGTTACTATTTAAAAAACCATATTTAAGGTACCACCATATTTAAGGTACCATTCAACAGAAATAAAAAATAAATGTATTTGATATCACTTTAATAATAAAATATTCTGATAGAGTCGATTACCTAATTCCAATATGACAGAAACAATAAGTATTTTTTTTAAATCAGGTATTTTTTCACGCACTCTAATTCATCGAACGTCCCAGCCATTCCGACGACGAACAAAGCGCGTACTCACGATCAGCCATTGTCGCTTGCCTATTGTTTTTGTGAAGACTGATTTATGTGCCTTCCCGCGCTACGCTCACGTCAATGACACCTTCGGTGATCGGTAATGACGCCAGCTGTGTGATGTGTATTTAGCCAAAAATACAAAATATGTAGTTTATTGATTAAAGTAAGTTTTACAAAACAAGTCGCAAGGGCCCCTGTACTGGGTGGTAGCCCGTGTTACTGGGTACCCCGCTCATCCACCGAGGTTTACACAAATTAATCAATATCACAATTCACAAATGTAAAAATTTTAATTAGGTGCGTGTGTGTTTGAGTGTGTGTGTGTGTTGTGATTGGCTGTTGCGTGGGCGGTTGCGGGTCGATCCTCGCACACGACAGCATTTGTATTGGCCATACAGATGTTTTTTTTTTTTTTTTTTTAACTAGGTCGGCAAACAAGCGTACGGCTCACCTGATGGTAAGACCGTAGCCTATAGACGCCTGCAACACCAGAAGCATCGCAAGCGCGCTGCCGACCCCATCCCCAATCCCCCCCAGGAGCTCTGGTCACCTTACTCACCAACAGGAACACAATACTGCATGAAAACAGTATTATTTAGCTGTGGTCTTCTGTAAGGTCGAGGTACTACCCCAGTCGGGCTGCTCCATATTTTGAGCAGGAAATTTCCTGCTGTGCCCTACCTCAGTTATAGTTATATTATGTTTGTCGTGGTCTGGGTGTTTGTGCAGTCCTTGTGTGTCTCCCCACCGTGCGTCGGCGAGCATGTTAAGCCGTCGGTCCCGGTTGTTATCATGTACACCTGATAGCGATCGTTACTCATAGTAAGGAATATATCCGCCAACCCGCTTTGGAGCAGCGTGGTGGATTAAGTTCCAATCCTTCCCTACATGGGGAAGAGGCATATGCCCAACAGTGGGATATTACAGGCAGAATCGTATATTATTTTTTCAAATTTATTTAATTATAATTGTATTTAGAAATATCTAAGCGTATGCGTGTAGTAAATCAATGTATCAAGATACAGGACTCTGTTAGTCGCATAAGTCCCTAAATGTTAGTAGCTATGAAATATTAGCCATAAAACTATTTCAAGTATCGAGTCCTTACGCATTTATCATAGCCGGCTAAGTCAGGCGCAAGGATGCCTGCTCTTGAGTATTATAAATTTAATAGTATGTTGCGAGTGATGGCGACATAAAATATTATTATTATATTAATTTATCCATCCATCATCAGCCCCTAATAGTCCACTGCTGGGCATAGGCCTCCTCTAATGTTCGCCACTCGGCTTCCCGCTGTCTTCTTCAGGTCGTCAGTCCACCTCGATGGAGAGCGAGATGTGCTCCTTTTGCCTAGACGCCCTGTGATCGTCATTCGAGATCCTTCCTTCCCCATCGGTTATCGGTTCTCCTTGCAATATGGCTTGCCATTGTCAATTAGTTACTGACAAAATGTAACGTATTGTTAATACAGATTTTTAAATAGCTGAGATACTACTGATGTAGAATACATAAATAGTTCAATTACAAATTAAGATTATAAAATTGCGTATTTTATTAGATTAAAAAGTAAGAATTCTCTACAGTCCTCTGCTCAAATGTCGACTCCTCTGACAGTCGCGCCACGCCCGATTTTACACATTTGTCACGGCGCGTGCGGGTACGTCTAGAACGCGTCGACTCGCACTTTACGATGCTATAAACCGATGCTGCTCGTATGACATTTTATATATTTTTCGCACGTTGCTCATATTAACTCATACGTTTTGAGACGTAAATGAATTGCATGCTCATTGCTGCAGTGATTTAATTTAGATACACGTCAAGTTAAATAAACCCTGGTCAAGGAACTAGATATTAAAATAGACAGCACGTATCTGCAATGTCCATTGTCCAAGTTGAGTTTTGTTTATTATTTAGTATAATTATAATAACAAATACTTTGTAGTAGATTACCTCGAAATTGATAAGACATAGATAATTGGAAAATCGTACATATTATGCGTTACGCTCAGACCACGGCAGACATCTTTACATTCTGTAAAAATATTTCTTTGAAATCGTTTTTTTTTGCCATAAGACCAATCTAGAACTCTAGAGTTCTAGACAATAAAATTAATAAAAAAAATAAGTCCTTTTTATAGTCTAAGGGACTTTAATTCGTTTTTATTACTGTTTATAATAACAATGTTTATATGTGTATTATTGAATTTCAAACAAATATCCACAAAGTAAATCGAATCAGCGCTCTGACACCAATCTATTTAGCGTTTGGCGTCCCTTATTTCAAAACTATTTACCAGAGGGCCGTAATTCGATTACGAAGATCTTATTTCTCGATTCGGTAATAATTCTAAAACGTATTCAGGTTTTGAGAATAGGGAACGAGAGTTCTTCGAGAATGCAGGGGTGATTTTTCTTGAATTGAATTGCCAGGAGTGAAGCATTGTGTGAGCGCCGCGGAAGATGAATTATTCTATCAGAGCCATTAGCAGAAAGAGCTTTGTTAGTTTCTCTATGGTTTTTTGATTTCTTAATCTTATCTCAAGTTTTAGTTTCATTGTAGGTACTTCCTTAGCAAATAAAGTACATACATGTGTCCGAGTAAGTATATCGAAGTGTTTGTTTTTATATCTCGTAAAATCTTAAAAAAACAACCATATGTATTATTATTATCTCTATATATATAAAAATGAATCGCTGAATGTGTTGCGAAGCGCAAATCTCGAGAGCGGCTGAACCGATTTCGCTGATTCTTTTATAATATTTCTTATTTTTTATTTTATAATATTTCTTAAAGTACGAGGATGGTTCTTACGGAGAGAAAAATTTAAAAAAATTCTTGAAAAAAGTCTAGTATATAAAAGATTCGTAATTGAACTTTTATACCATACCATAAAGTTTAAGTGTTAGTGGAGGGGTTACGTTTACGGAATCGACTGTTAGGCGGTACGAAATTCGCCGGGTCGGCTAGTTTATTATATATTTAATACATTTATTATAATAAAAATAAAAATATTATAACAGCAAAAAGCTGACAGTGTCGGACCAACCTAGTAATTCCAGACAGTTTTAGAACTGCTGCGCTGGTCGCTGGTGTAGTTAAACTATTTTAAAAAAACGCACGCGGGTAAATAGTACAAACGTTTTATGTAGTACAAATGGCATGGGCAACTAAGAGCCCGTGGATGTTGTTAATATTATAGAAAAAAAAAAACTATCTTAATTTTCTTTAATTCGTTTATTATTTTAGTTACTTTTTATTGTATGCCAACATCTATCACAACAATGTTTCTTGTACATCTTTAGGTCAATTCGTAATAAGGCTGTAAGCTGGCTGGCTATAAGTCCGCCTTTTGCGCAACGTATTTTGTGTAGTTGTATACTTAAATAAATAAATATTTTAATTACACGTTTTCGAGTACAACCCGGATGTTCTTTGCCGTTTTCGTCTTTACTAACAAGACGTTTAGTAAAATATTTATTAAACGATCTACCTCCTAACATAATTCGTGCATTAGATCAACAATTTCCTTACAATGTAGCTATGTAGAACAAGTCCCGTAGCTAATCAAGTGCTGCCAACGTTGTAAGAACTAAGCGTTCCTTTTTCGGGTACTAAACGTACATTAGGCGTCTATTGTGCACCGTTTAATAAGGCGAGTGTACTTTCCACTAGCCTTATATGGAGCCGTCGCACAAACGAGGTTAATTCACACGATCTATCGTGCCGCAGACGATCTTTTGTTTCGAAAGTATCGACTTTTGTTTGTTGTATTGTGATTTGGATTTAGTTTATGTGTGATATTGTTCGTGGCGTGCGTGATCCGTTTTAACAATATCTTCATACCAAGGTATATTTGTTTTTTGTTTTTTTTTTTTGATACATGTACACATTAGGTTATAAATATTGTGGTTTGTATATACTGTAAAGTTTGTTTTAGTCCTCATTTACGGAGACGTGGGGCGTTGCGCTTAGCGTGTGGCGTAGCGTCGCCCGTGTGTCAAAATGTATGAAAATGAACGCGTGTAAAATCGCTTCTCCGTAAACGCACTCATCCGAGGCTCTACATTTGAATTTAGTGCGTTCCGCCACGCCACACGCTACGCACGACGCCCCGCGTCTCCGTAAATGAGGCCTTACACAGTGTAATTGTTCATTCATTTATTTGGATTTATTGAGTCATTATGGATGCTAACTAAAATTTCGCCAATGTTACATAAAATCGAGAAGATGTGAAAAAGATTAAACATAGGTTATTGTTTATTGATGTGCATATATGCATTTATAAACGAAATATGTATGTAATAAATGCTGTATAAAATTTTATCGAAGTATCGAAACGAAGCATTAAAACAATTCTATCTATAGCTTTTCCTAGCATGTGAAAATGCTTGTTAAAGTAACAACAATTGTATTATTGACACTTCTATGTAGCACTATCTCGTTACATCTCCAATTTTAGCATACAATGGTTTTTTGTTTGTCAAAGTAACACGTCATATTGTAACGAACGGAATCGTTTACAATTTAAGTGTGTAACGGTGTGTACTCGCGCGAGATAATTGATTAGCTGTAAACACGCGACATCGACGCCTTGGAGGCGTTAAGGTGCGGTTAAATGTGATAGTGTAACTTGAGCACTGTTCGTTTAATATCTGCAGTGTTGCGGTCATTTGTAAGGTTAATACTTTAATAGTCTTGTCAAAAAGGATTAGCCGACAAAATTCTAATGATGATGCACATCGAGATGAGCTGTCTGTCTATGTCTCCATATTATGTCACTGTAAATTACAGTTTATATTAAATCTGAGGTTTTAAACTTTAGATTAATAGAATGTGTCTGAGCAGGATATTTGTATTCTTTAATTTTTTCTGTTTTATAAACTAGCTATGGTTTATGTGCATTATTAGCAATACGAGAACGGTGCATCTTGTTTAGCACTAATACACGTATTTTAAAAACTTTTGTAACCATATCAATTGTATCTGTGGTTGTAAATTGTTTTCAGAGCAGTTAATAATACACACAAGCTTGTAGGGCTTCTTCGCCACTATTGTCGTGTCGTTAGCTGAGGTTGATCAGAACACGTGAGAAGTGAGATGGTAACAATCGGTTTCTGAATTGAATCCAGGAAGAACCTTCTTTAATGGAGCCAATTTCCCAGAAGTGATTTGAAAATTAGACTAGCCCGTTGGCGTAGTTTCTAGTGGCCCTGCTTTTTGCTCCGCGGGTTTCGGATTCCATTGCCGCCTGAGGCTGGGTGCAATATTTGTATTTATATATGTATTACTTTCATGTATATTTATAAAAAAAATATATTTAGCTATATCAGCCGGCTGCACATAACACAAGCATTAAGTTGCTCATTTTAGGAACAGTCGACTATGTGTCAATGTTATAAATAGAAAATACACTGTTACAGTACTAAGCTATACACCAGCTTAGGCTTAGGTAGTTTTTTTTTTACTACAGTCTTTCTCTAACAATGTTGAAGTTGAAACGTTACTTTGTTTTCTATATTGCCGGTTACAGCTTATTGCTTTGGTCGCTTAACGTGGTTCTTTGATTACTTCCTCAACAGCAAATTGGCTGTAATTTTAAATCTTTGGTTAACTAGGTTCTTGTTGCAATGTCTGCGTTGTATAACCTCAATGTGATAACGAGAACTCATTCGGTTGACTAGATTTGTGTTTTTAAAATAATGAGTTGTATGTCTTGCTCAATGGCTCCCGACAGTTTAAGAATTTTGTGTCAAAGTTAGATTCGGTGAGTCGCCCATGATCGTGGAGTCTGCAATATCGCCAAAGTATTGGTATCTTCTAAATGACATATGCGGCAAGTTCCGTAAAAGTAAAAGTAGTGATACTGGCCGTGAAGGCTTAAAACATATTTTCACATGTACACATATGTCATAATTTCAATAAATGTTACAAATATTTGTTATGTACAGGGGTCGAACCTACAACCGTTTTATTTTTCTTTATCACATACTTATGAAATAAGAATATATCATACATACATCTTACAATTATAAGTGATAATAATTTACTTTCAAAAATATTTATAATCATATATCGATAGGAAAAATTTAATAATCGGAAATGTTTTTACCAATACAATTTTCAATTTTGATTGTCAGTTAAGGTTTCGAAATTTCGTTGTTTTTATTCCAGAAATATAAATGTAATTAATTGTGAAGTTTGAATATAATTATTAATGGGACCCTTTGTGCAATTAAACAGATGTATGTAGATTATTATTATAATGAAAATTTTATAGTACTTAATGAAATTTTAAAAAGATTTTTAAAATTGTTTTTCTATAGTAGTATACGGTATCACAAATTATTGTTTCTAATACTCGTTATTGCATATTCTTTAGATATTACGCCAAGTTTTAATAATTCATGAAAAGAAAAAAAAGTGGGCAACTTTTTTTTTAAGTATCACTCGAACGTTCATCAGACCGTTAAAACGTTCGATACTTTAGTTTTCTACAATGGAAAACATCCCTCGTTTTTCACGGCGCCGCTTAAGTTTAAGCCTCGACAGATGTTCAAGTGCGCTCGCGTCGAGGGCCCTCCGCGGTCGACGTGTTCGACACTCTCTGATTGCTTATTGTGCGACTGTCGCGCGATTTGGAAACAGCATTGTTAATAAATTGCTATTTCTAGTAAGTTAGTAAAAGAAAAATATTTTTGTACTTTCAATTGAAGGTTTAACGCAGAAGTCTTAGTAACATAAAAAAAAGTCTCAAATGTTCTTTATCTATATAAATTAAAATGACAGTTGCTAAGCGCATAACTCGACAATGGCTCGACGACTTCGGGTAATTTATTTTTTTGTATGTTCCTTAAGGCTCACGGAAGGTTTTAATACAAAAAATAAAAAAAAATAAAAAAGATAAATTGATAAATCTGAAAACTTTACATTTATTTAATTTTTAATATTAACTTTTGACGGAACGAAGTCTGTCCGGGCAGCTAGTAATAAATAGTTCATTAAAAATAGCAATGCTTTCATTTAGTACTTCTTATTTAATACTTAATGTGTTATTTATCTTAACTAACAGCAATAAAAAGAAGTTCAAAAAAGAGAGTGATTTCCGAGAAAGCTTGAGTATAAAAAAATCCTCAGAAGTAAAACTAAAAGGCGATATATTCCGGTGGATAGAACAGGTGTATCTCATGTGTAGATTATGGGTACAGCTATATAAGTGCTCACGCTTAAAATTCAGCTCGCGTTGTACTGTGAAAGATATCACCGCTAGGAGTCCGTATGTGTCGGGAAATTGCGACAAAAATATTCAACAATTTACAGCTAAGCAACGTAGAGGGTTAAGTGCCATTACTTTATTTGAAATAAGTATATGCTTATTGTAGCAGTTATGGTAGATATTGAGATATAGACATACAGTATAAGTGTGTTTCGAACTACGTATTTTGTTTGTATTTCAAAGGTTGCCACCTAAACTACAAGCCTACCACTACTATCGTACAAGTGTACGCTTTGCTGATAGTAAGACGATAGTATGGAACACGGACGACTGCAACTGCTGCTTGCCGACCCTATATTTGACTTTTCTGAAGAGCTTTGTTTACCTTACTCACCAGAGGAACAAAACACTATGACATACTTAGTAGTCCATAGCAACATTATTCAGCTATAATCTTCTGTAAGGTTGAGGTACTTCCCCGGTCTGACTGCCCAAAAATTTGACGAAGATATTTTCTGCTGTGCCTTACATAACTAGGAACCGTAGTCTATATATCGATACCTCCTACGAAAAGTCCAAATTTAGTTTTTGTAATGAATATTAACATAATTTCAATTGAAGAATTTATAATATGGTTTATATATAGTTCTAATGACACAAAACCATTTTAATAAAAATACTAAGTTCCAAGTTATGCACAGATAGCTATAGCTATTACATATAACTAGTATACTGGTACGTGTCGTTGTGTCGTGTCGTTGAGTTATGAGTTTTTGAGGTATTTCACGAAACCTAACTATTATTTTTATCTATATTTACTTTCTGGATAAGGATTGTTTTCTGAAAGTTTTGAAGATGAAGATGAGATTCAGTATTTTTTTACATACTTGACAGAATTTTTCGATATCTTAAAATACATTATAAAGTTGGAATTTGGGGTAGCATTTTGGAAACAGTTGACAACCATACAAACTTTTTACTGCTGAAAGCGCTTAAAACAACTAAATTGATCAATATTAACTAACAATTTAAAACAAATATACTCTATATAGTAAAATTATAATTGAAAACGCAGCAGTTTTTATTTCATCAAAAACTTGTAAATATTAATGATCATTTGGGAGTAGTCCCATCACTCGTTTGTAAATAATAAATACTTTCATATCACAGATCTACGTAATATCACAGCGGTATGTTAACATATGGTGATGCTGCAGGGCTCGGCTGATATTATACCGTTTAGATATTCATAAACGGTTCCTATAAGAGCGTCATATACTTCGTAGTTCACAGTTACTTGAGATGATAAAATATTGATAAGCAATCATAACATTGTAGTGTTCAAAGTACTTAAAACATTTTTTAACTGTTTATTTCCACCAGAAGCAGTGCAGCGGTCACTAGCCTTGTTTTATGACGTCATTATAATTAGTAATATTCGATACATGCATAATACCTATATATCAATCAATGCAAAAACCGTATTCACTTCATTATTTGAATTTTGTATCAGTTTCAATGAAGTTTTTCGATGTTCGTTATACTGGGTTTAAAGTAGGAGGATTTAAAGTAGCGTTAAAATAGTAGATGATTTAGCATTGTCGTGTAGAATAGAAAAGACACGAAGGAAATTAAACCGCGTACCTACTTTCAGTTTGGTTATTGGCGGTCATTATGCTGGATGACGATAACTATGAAGAGATTGACGTCACTAATAATGACGTAGATGTATTGAAAATGTAGTTGTTGAAGTTTGTAATTAACATTTGCCAATTGATAAGAAACCTTTTTATAAGTATCTGCATAAATTTTTCGTCAAAATCAAATCAACCATATTGAATTGTGGATTATTGTAAGTAAAAAAACGATTGTGCTTTAGATGTTTAGACCACACGACTGAAGTAAAACTTACGAAACGTAACTCTCTCTCTTTCTATATTCACTGACTTGTATTTTTTCGTAACGCTCTTGTCACGCATTCACCTGGTTGCTCTCTAAGTCAAGCATGCGTAAAGAAGTTTCACTTAAAAAATTATAAAATAAAAATTATTTATTTCTCACCATTATAGATCCATAGGTATAATGATACTAAGAAAATATTAATATAGACATACGTTTTAAAAACGTCTTAAAAAGTTTTACAAATGGAGCAAAATGGTCTATATAATATTTTTATAAATATAAGCAGAGGTTTTTAAACATTTACGTACCTATGTAAACAACATAAAAATTAAAATATGCGTATTTACCTGATCATAAAACACCCAATAAAATTGTAAATACCCGTATTAACACGATACAGGCTGTTAGCGCTAAAAGCGTCTTATTTATAGACGAAGTTCTAAAGGTTGCAGCTGCCCAAATAAATCCGGGGAAGGCCCGCAGTCATAGGCAATAAACGTGAGCTCTTTGGTTAGCAATAAAAATAAATTAGCCGGGTTCAGTTCTATTGCTTGTAAATAAGGAACATTGTTTACCTGTAACTAGGGTTACGAAATTATTGTACATAATTATATTTTGTATGTATGTCATTTTAAAACATTTTTTTTTAAATTTCTGATTCTTCTAGTGAGGATTTGAACCAATTTAATTCCTTTAACAGTGAGTAAATTCTTTAAAACCAACTTTGAAAAAACAAAATCTATTATATAAAAAGTAGGTTAAAATTAAGTAGTTACTATTTCATAGACATATATGCTCTATCCTATATTTACTCACTACATATTATATTATAATTTGTAGCTGTTCATGAGCGGTTACTTAACCGAAACCAAGGGCAAGTAGGAGTCCCTAAAAGGTATTCTTCTCTTTGTAAATTTTTAATAATACGTACGTTTAATTAAGTTGTAATGTTACGATTTTACATGTGATGATTTAGATGATTTAAGATAAACCATTCTTAATTTGATAAAATGTGTGTAGGCATCATTAAAACTTATGACATTAATATTTTTGTGGCATTTCATATTTTCTTACACACGTTTATTAAATAGAATGGCACCGGAAGTGATTAAATGTTCATTACTTCGTTCAATTAACATTAATGCGGGGAAGTAGAACAGAGAGCGACCGCGAGTAGCCTGATACGAGCACAGATACGAAACACGATTGAAGTGCCATCGACTTTAGTCTTTAAGTGTAGTTGAGTATCATTAGAAAGTAAACTTTAATATTATGAAGTAAGTTACAATAGTGTTTTCATGTGAAGCTAGTAATTTAATATACATTAAATTATTCATTTTCAATTTGTCTAAAAATATATTTTTACCAATGAGACCCAATTGACGTGAGTTGTAAAATTTCGTACCAAGAAAACAACAGTAATTGTTAGGTTGTTATAATAAAAAAGTAGAACTGAACTCGACTATCCGTCAACCCGCAGTGTAGCAGCGTGGTGGATTAAGCTATAATCCTTCTACTATATGTAGAAAGAGGCCTTTGCCCAGCAGTGTGATGTTACAGGCTAAATGCAAACTCAACTTAAGAGGGAGGTTTTAAATTTGTCTGTATGTGATACGACTTCAAAAAATTTTTTTATTTGAAAGCTGGTGCTTGCCACGTGGTCTCATTTTAAGCGAGATCTGACGAGTAGTTTTTGAGTGACTTAATAATGTGTATTGTACTATACTTGTCGATGTAAATTGAAGTCGTTTTTTTTGTTTCAGACTAATAGTAGATTAGTAGCCGAGGGCTGTAAGGCATCAATTGCAGCCCGAGATATTTAGGCGCATGAGCGCAGCGAGGGCGCCTATAGTTCGAGAGTGCAATTGATGCTTACACCCGAGCTAACTATTCTGCTTTACATCTCGATTGTGAGGTAAGTAGAAAAAAAACCGGCATTACAAGAATAAGACATAATTTTTTTTTTATAAAGATCGAAATGGAGCTTCAACGTTCGATATTTAAAATTGATGACTATTATACTCACACGAAGACAAGGCTGACAAGGCTGAATAGCAAAGCGACCTCTTTGGTCATTGGGCTGAATGCATGATGTCTATTGCCAGTATGATGGTTAGATGTACTCGAACTTTTTGAAAGAAAGAAGTGTTTTTTTTAAAATTACTTACCACCCTAGGGCGTTTCTAGCTACATTATTACCCTAGAGCAGTGTTCCGCAAACTTTTTGTGTTCAAGGTACACCTAGGAATAGGAAAATATTGTGGAGGTACACCACAAATAAAAAGTCATTTTTTAAGTAACATTAACCAACATTTATTTATTAATCATCGAAACAATATTTATTATTAATCAATAAACGTAAACTTTATTTTTCTGAGGCACACCAATAAACGACCACGGCACACCAGTGTGCCGCGGTACACCCTTTGCGAAACACTGCCCTAGAGCGCTAATGAGTCACCTACAAGCCCCATTTGGAGGTAATAAGAACCTACTTACCGAACATGAGAGATGTAAAGATAATTATTTTAATTTATAATTTTTAGGCCTTCCAATTTATATTTCCTAATTCACTGTTCCGTGTACAAGAAGGGTGTAATGTTACCGAAGTGAATACGGTAATACAAAGTAATCCGAGTTGTTTGAGAAATTGGGTGTCGTTAGAACGAAACGTACGCGGTTTGTCTAATAAATAGGCTTTATGTTGACGATGTGTTATAATTATGTTTAACATTCGGATGTTAAGTACGAAATAATTTAACAAAGGAAATAATTTGTTTAATTTGTATATTTTCCGAACCGCGTTGGAACGACGGATTAAGCTTTTCGTCGTATATTTATATGATACTTATTTTATGAAGCTTAAAATCAAATTATTAATATACTGATAAATAAAATTTCAATTACTTTATTCATATATTTCAACGCGTAGCTATTATACCTTCTAGGATAAACCTTCAATACACTCAAATGTTTATAGAAAGATATATATATACAGCCGTATAGGCATCACTGCATATAAATAAAGTCAAAGCGAACATACGCACCTACGCTACGTACAGAATATAACTTTTCTTGTCTATATTGCAAATGAAGTTGAGAATAAAAAACTAATTGCAAATTATTATTATATTTTTTATTTGATGACTAATGTAGATGCGCTCTAAAAAGCACTTAAAAGATGCTTTTCTGAACAGAATGACAAGCGACTTTCATTTCCTGTCCCTAACATCATTATAATATAGGAGAGCATTTTAAAAGGCAGTGTCTAAATCGGGTAACAGGTTTGATGTGCCACCACGATCATTACGTTCGGGATTGGTAAATCAGTGAGTGCTACGACGAATTTGGATTTGGATTACGTTAAGTTACAGTTCGTGTTTAGTTTTAGACTTTTTGAAATATGAGTAGCCGTTTAATATTTTTCGTACTGTGACACGTGTAAATATTTTTTTAAGGTTTTTAGTTTTAGTTTCATTGTTGTAGATTTTTTTTTAAATATAATTATATAATTGTTACATATAGTTAAGTTTAATATGATAACGATCAAGTGTGCAATTTTGACTAATTGTTATGTTGATTAATTTTTAATTATATTATTAATTTATATTTTAAATTATATTGATTTGTAATTAACAAGTAAATATACATATTTAATGAATGTAAATAAATAAAATGAAAACATACACACACGGTCGTCTGTTCCTAGGGTAAGCAACTTCATGCT
This sequence comes from Melitaea athalia, assembly GCA_905220545.2. Lineage (NCBI taxonomy): Eukaryota > Metazoa > Arthropoda > Insecta > Lepidoptera > Nymphalidae > Melitaea > Melitaea athalia. The sequence continues at coordinate 20,371,055 of HG992180.1, forward strand.
TGTTATAGGTAACAGCCCACTGTTATAGCTAATTTTTGAAGTAAAACTTCTTTACGCACGTTTGCCTTGGGGAGTACGCTGGTGAATACGTGACGAGAGCGTTACGAAAACTGTGATCAGGCGAGGCAAACCAAAGTTGAGAGGGACATATAACTTAGTGAAGATAGAAAGAGACAGAGTTACGTATCTTGAGTTTTACTTCATTCGTGTGGTCAGTGGTGGAAGCACACTCGTTTTTTTTTTAAATAAATGTACATAAAAATAATTACATATACATATAAATACAAATATTAGACCCAGACTCAGGCAGGAATCGAACCCGCGACCCGCGGAGCAGAAAGCAGGGTCACTATAAACTGCGCCAACGGGATAGTCACGTTTATTTTTAACTCAAAATTTAAAGTAATATAAACGAAACCCATTTAACTGTCGGAACATAAGTAACAGAGTATTGAAGGTGATTGTATGTGAAATGTGGTTGAGTAAATTAGTATCGATAATGTATTTTTTTTTAATAAAAATATACCGAAGATAAAGAAATATAACATAAAACTTTGTAGTTTGTATTGCTTATTTTAATGAATCAAAAGAACGTAACAGAATTAAGACTTTAGATTAAACTTTTAAACTTATTTAAACAAAATTGTTTCTTTCGTTGCAGATTTTGGTTTTTATTACCCTCCCTCATTTTAGTAAACAACGTCAGTAATGTTATTACATAACACACACAAAACTTATAATACCTTCGAATTGTTTCTTCAGCGGTGTAACGGAAATGCGGTGTAGAACTTCCTCCGACTTGCAACTTCCTTTGTGACGTTTTACTTTACCGCAGAGACGGAACGGAAATATTACGAAAGATTTACAAATGTAAGTTATGTATTACATTCTTACTTCATTATTTAAGTTAATATAAATAATTATTTGAGTTATAAAACTAAGTAGTGTTGGTTTTGTTGTAATAGTACTTTTCTTTGATGGCGCGTTGGTGCAGCGATCAAAGCACTGGCTGTTGTTGCGCTGGCGGTCGCGGGTTCGATCCCCTCTCAGACATTTGTATTCGTCATCTGGTCATGGTCTGGGTGATAGATGCGTCTATTGAGTGATGAAACAAACTTATCATGATTTTAAAAATAGCATTTTAGAAATGAACATTCTTACAAATTTTGATGATCAATTAAAAAAAAAATTAAGTTCTGATAGAATTGTTTTAAAAAACTAAGTTAACCTAAAAAAAAAAGATTCTCGTTTACAACTTTAACAACAACATTGATTTTTATAACGGTCATTCCATACTTAGAGACTTACCCATTTTGGTGTTCACTTTTACACGTAATTTTCAATAATGGGTCCGGTCGAGTATCGTATTATCAATAGCTTTTTGATTGCTCCGACTATTATAATACCGGTGTGAATTATAACTAGCATTCGCTCGGGATTGCGTTCGATGATGAAATGTATAATAATATCTTCTAATAAAATTTTAACGTGCAATGGAACGAAAGTAACTGACATAGCCCTCAGAATTAGCAAGTTGAAGTGGCAGTGGGCTGGTCTACTGTGTAGCAGGACTGATGGCTGCTGGAGCAGACATGTCTTGGAGTGGAGACCGCATGTTGGCAAACGCAGTGTGGGACGCCCTCCGGCCCTCTGGACCGACGATCTACGTAACATTACCGGTGGTGGCTGGATCAGGATTGAGGAAAGCCGGGATATTTTCCGGGAACTTGGGAAAGCCTTTGTCAAGCAGTTGACTGCGATAGGCTGAAGTGAAGTGAAGTAAAAATTGTAACGATCGTAGGTACTTGTATATTGTGGCAGAGTGCCCAATATCCGCTTATACAACTGGCTCCCAGAAAACGTTCAAAAAGCTTCATTGCGGACTTTAAAAAAATTGTGAAAGAACGTTTGTGTACTAAAGGATATTATTCGATTAACGATTTTATAGAAAACAGTACGCCTTGGGAATGATGTGATGGGCGCCAGGCTATTACAACCTATAAAATTATTGTAAATTTCAATCTGCTTTGGAAAAAAAAAAACATTACGATAAAAAAAAAATGACATTAGTCCCGCTGAGTTTCTTTCGCCAGTTCTTCTCAGATCAGAGGCTTTTTCTTTCCGAACGGGTAGTAGACTCATGACGTTCAGTAAGAAATTGTAATAATTTTATGCTGAATTAAAAAAATAAATAAATAATAGATACCTAATGAATCCAAAAATATATTTTTTTATGTTTGTCTCTGTGGCTGTTAGTTGTATGTAACTTGATTTAAGTATGGCGCCAAAATTACATCAAGAAGTTCATAAGTACTAAAAGTTAGTTCTTTCAAGCAATATTGGGAAACTACTTTTTATACCGAAATGCAAATACGGTTACCTCAGGAGAGGAGATGAAAGCTAAATGCGCAATCGTGAACGAAGTCGCGAGTACAGCGAGCAATGTATGTATAAACATTGCAAATGTTTAGCTATTTGTAAGCTAACAACAATGCTACTGGAAATTGTTTTAGTCTTTGAAGGTGCAATTGTAATTGTTTTTATTTTCAGTTGATAGAAATCTTAAATGTTCATTTTCTCGAATTTTAAATGTCTGTTTTCATAATTTTAATTGTACTGGCTCTTGTATTGAAAATGATTTTACCTCTTACTATATTATTATACATTTTGTTATTTTTAAAGGAAAATTAATTGAATTATTATTTATTCGTATCTTGTACTGCTTTTAAAGTCTAAAATACAAGATTTCAGAATGAGTTAAATAAAAATGTAATTGATTAATTACTACAACTCTATGTATTATAATCGGCCGGCGAATTTATAGTCATATTTTTTTTTACTAATGTATCTATCGATTTTTTTACAAGTATTTTATTTATTCAATCCTTGGCCTTTAAACAATAGGTGCAGTTGTTCGCAAGCTATTCGCGAACGTACATTTTAACAATTCATTTTTATTTATATAGATTTATACATAAAAAAAATAGTGCAAAAATAATTAATGATCTACAATAACAACATAACGGTCGTCCACACCAGTTCTTGAAAATTTAAAAATTAGTTTATTAAAATGTACAACTATACTTTTAGCCTATTTTTATTAATAATGTTAAAATGAACATCATAAAATGTTTTAAATGTTGTACATGACGGTAGAGCGGTACAATGATCGGAGGCGAGCCGATACTGTGATTATACCGAACTTTAATAGCAAGTCCGCGACTGCTTCACTGGGAACGAATCCAAAATTTAACAAATGTCTACAGCGGGGCAGGGTTCCACATTAATTATTAGGATGTACTGAATATTACACGTATAACTTAGGTATTAATGTTATGTGTTTGGTGTACCCATAGAAGCCCACTATTTTTGAAATGAAACTTCTTTAGAATCGTTGTAATTTGAAATTCGATGAAATGAAAATGCGTAACATTAATGAAACGAACACATAAATATATAGGAGAGAATGAGATACAAATATACAATATAACGATTTTTTTTAATTATATATACAAATGTCTTATTTAAATTGTTATATATTAATACGCTACAAAGCAATTTATAAATTAACGCACGTCTTAAAATCTTTATATTTTAATGCGTGAAGAAAAAACTTTATACCCCTTTTTTACGGAAATTGCGCGTACGTATAGGTCGTAGGAGTATGAAATTTCGCACACTTATAGTTTATATTGAAAAGAAGTGCAGAATGCTAATATATTTTTTTTAATTACCTATACATTAAATTAATTAAATAAGCATTACACACACTATCATGTGCTTGACACACACGTGACGCATATTTATACTATTTTGTTGATTGTCAAAGTCTGTAGTCAAATTGAAAAATATTAAAAAAAGGTTCTTTATTTTCATAATTATTTGTTTTTTGTTAAATTATTAATTGTGGTCGAATTTCGACCTCTGGGCGACCACTAGTAGCAATATATCTCTAAGAATTCTAATAATTTTCTACCTTATTTTTTCTGTTTACGTGTATTTACCAAAGTTAATAAGTAAAATTTATTAGTACCATAGGTTAAAAATAAATAATTATTATTTTAAAACAATTTTTTAATCAGATAATACGAATGATATGTTGATATTTATTTATACATAATTGTGAAAGGGATTGCACAAATTAATCAGCTTGTAAATGTACCTCTGTTGCGACAGTGTCCATTAGTAAAAGGTCATTACCTCATACCATATAGTAGGAGGCATGACCTCTTACCTTATTAGGAAGTGATTTGTGTATGTATACGTATGAAATGTTATTCATGTTATAAACTAATACGAATATTTTAAAGTCGCCAACCCTATCAATGTTGGCTTATTACATCGGAAGAATTTTAACGAGACGCTAACTTGTTTATAAATTGAATTTCAGAACGGCAACAGCCGGGTGCCGGCATAGATTAACTTCAAAACTTCGATCATTTCTTCGGGAAATTGTTGTTGTACTTTTTTTTAGGGTACCGTAATTGGCTCGTACAATATACACGATTATTAGGAAATTTCTTAACAACCTGGGTGGGACAAGTGGAAACTCAATATAAAATTTATTGTCAAAATTGTGAATGTCAAATTGATTTATAAAAGTGAAAGTAGGAAATAATGAGTTTTACATTGTTTTTAACTAATTTATGTTTGCTTCAGAGATTCGATTATTTAAATGTGGTAAAAACAGAAATTACAATTTTATCATTTGCATACTATAACTTTATTAAGTGACGTTTCTGTTAGTATATATTATTCGTTGCATACATGCAGCAACTTTAGCTGATGCAACTTGTTACAGGTTATCGTTAACATTTGCCGGACGCAGCAGCGAATGTTGAAGAAGCCTAATTTACGTTTTACATATGAAATATGCATGTTGGTAATTAACCAGTTGATTGATGTTTTACTAAAATAATAACGAACTTATTTTGTAGTTGTCTCAGTTTATATTTAATTATATTTATAACTTTCTTTCTCAATTCTTCACTCTAAGCAAAAATAGCATCTTCATTCTATTGTGAGTGTAAAATACATCAATATTGCCATAAAGATTATGTGTTCACATGGATAGACTTGCGTAGGTGTTGTAATATGCTTAATATATTCTCGGTGGTCCTTTGAAATAAAAGTATTTTAATATATATTTAAACCATTGAACTATAAATATATCAGATGCGTTTGCTATCTATACTAATATATAAAGCTGAAGAGTTTGTTTGTTTGTTTGTTTGAACGCGGTAATCTCTGGAACTAATGGGCCGATTTGAACAATTCTTTCAGTGTTAGATAGCTCATTTATCGAGGAAGGCTATAGGCTATATATTATCACGCTAAGACCAATAGGAGCGGAGTCCACACCGGCGAAGTCGCGCGCAGAAGCTAGTTAAAAAATAAAGGTCATCTCAAACATGTTTCCAATGCTACATATTGAGGCTCACGTAGCTCAGGGAAAAGCAGGAAATAGCCTACTCAAAATCTAGAGCAATCCGGCTGGGGAAGTACCTCAACCGTACAGAAGATCATAGCCCCATAATATTGCTCTCAAGTATTATTGTGTTCCTGATCATAGCCTCTACCGTGGAGTAAGGTGGCCAGAGCTCCTGAGGAATATCTGGGGCAGGGTCGATAACGTGCTTGCGATGCTTCTGGTCTTGCAGGCGTCTATAAGCTATACTACCTAACCGCTTACTATCAATATATAGCCGTACGTTTGTTTGCCACCCTAGTCGTATTAAAAGCCTCCTTATTGATTTGAACTATAGACTTTCTAAGTAGCAATAATATTCATGATGCTATTAGTTTATATCAATAAAACACAATACTATAAAATATCAATAGATTATGTCAAAATCTTAAGTGATTCTGATACCTTATTGACGTCAGGGACTCGTAAAGCAATATTTTATTGCGCGTAAACAGTAAAAGAGGAACATTGACGTTATTGTCCAATTGTGTCATACAAATTCCAATAGGGCGACCAGAATTTATCACTATTATTACATAATTTGAGTTTAAAAGTAATCGATGAAAGGTTTGTTTCGTTCTTTTTTATTTTATAACAACTTTAAAGAATTTATTTCATGGTTTGTAGCACTAAATTTTTATACAAACTACCTATTCGCCTTTTATTCGTACAAAAACTATGCCTCACCACCGTGCCTCGGAGAGCACGTTAAGCCGTCGGTCCTGGTTTTTATCATGCACACTTGATAGCGATCGTTACTCATGGTAGTTCCCTACTGTTGGTAGGTATGGTAGTACCCATGCTGTTTCCGCCAACCCGCATTGGAGCAGCGTGGTGGATTAAGCTCTGATCCTTCTCCTATATGGGGAAAGAGGCTTATAAGCTGAATATAGATTGAATGGTGATCGTGATCGAAGTTATTGTAAAAACCATAATGTCGTCCGCCGTTTAACATCCATTACTCGATTTATGTTTCTTTCATTTTCAAAGAAAGAGAAAATATAAATAAGTATACTCTAATAATCTATTTAGATCGAAAGTCTTCAAAAGATCGTCTTGTTGGGAGAATGCATAGCATCAAGTCCAGCACCTTACCTTCAAGTAGTCCAGATATTGTTTGTCTTTTATGCTATATTTTCTGCATACATGCATATGCTACCGGCTAGGATTGTTTGTGTTAGATCGTGGACAAGTATTTGGAATTTCATGGTGACGGGTCCGATAAAGTTTTCAGGAAGTCAAAATGCCCAGAAACAAATACGGTAAAAATCCCATTTAACGTATAAATAGTAGCCACCCTAACTGACAGTACATAAATTGATACGTAACATCGGATTTAATGTCGAACTACGTAAATAGGAATATTGACTGCTCTATGAATATTTTATTATCACTGAATTCTTCTTATAACTGATTCTTTTATATCATTTGACTTCTGAAAGTCCTTTTTATTGTTCTTCCATGAATTGTTACGATTATTCAATGTCATTTGCTTAGGAGCGCTATAATGGGTTTGTTATTGGCTTTTCTCGGATTTTTCCTTTTGGTACGGAATATAGTTTGTCTTGGAATGGATTTCTTTGAAGATGAAAGCAATATTATCTGGAGTTGACGTGAGTTGATGGCATAGCCTAGCTTTATTATGTCATCCTGTTTTCTACAATGTAAGCAAATATTTACCTGATAATAATCATGTACATATATTTTAATTATTAAATTATGTAACCGTTCTTCTACTTATTAGAGAGTAGTTAGTACCTATCATGCAGAAACGTTTGTGTACAAGATTTTTGCTTTTTTTCCCGCATGGAATAAAGTTGAAATTCGGAATTTATATCTATATCTGACTGTGAGCTTTGTTTCCTAAGTTTGATTTAATTTGTTTTTTCAAAGTGGTACGAAAATTGGTAGAAAAAGTAGCTGAATAGATATTAGTGAAAATTGATCGTTGCTGTCACTATAAAATGAACCTTATTTTTGAACTGAAACTTCTTTAGACGCATGATTGGTAAAATTTGAGTGACCGGTAATGCGGCTACATGGCAATGCCGTCATTACTTGGATGGGTGACCGCCTGGGAACACCGCGTGACGTTGGTTTTTGTTTTTTTTTCAATTAGTTTATTTATGTATGTTAAATTCGTTTTTTTAAATTATTTTTTTGAATTAGTTTGCCAAAGAAGTTTCACTTCTGACATGTGTACTTTATACGCACACATTTTTTTAATGTAAAAAATTAAAATTCTTGATTAATGAGTTGTATGAAGAAAATGCGTAGAATAATGTAGTGCTCGTTTTTGAATAAAATAAATACATCCTTTTCATCTAAATTAAGGTTATTATTACTTAAGGGACGTCACTGCACGAGTAATTAGTTCAAAGCTATGTATAGATTATACCTTAGATACACACTGACGCCCGCCGTCCATCAGCACAGTCTACCAGTTAATTCAGTCGCATTAGATACGCGCAATTTATGATAATTGGCCCTTTGCCCGCATTTCCATAACTTCGTGATTATCGTAACTTACTGCTAAGCTTATTGTAAATATCGTCGCGGCTGTAATTGTAAGCTACTTAGCATGTTGCCATCCTCAATGTACGTTGGAATTGTTTTTATTAACAGTTAAACTGGATTTTTTTATTAGCCTATAAATGTTTTACTTTTGCCTGAAGACGTCTTCTCTAGAAGACGGTTAGTAACTTAATCCCTGGCAATAGTAATGATCGTTAGCAAGAGTTCAGGATAATAACCAAGCAGCTAGGGGCAACGGTTTTACATAATCTTTAAGATATAGTTTGAGATCGAATAAGTATTTATTTATTTATTTATTTATTTATTTATTTATTTAATGCATAAACTTAAACCTAACATTACAGTAATTAAACCAATTCGTTAGATAAGTTGATCACAAAATCACATTTCATCCACAGATTTTTGAGTAGGTATAAATAACATTTAAACTTAAAAATCACCTAAATACAATTAAATCATAAAAATTCAAATTAAAAATCAATTAAATCATTCAATAAGAGCATTATATAACATTAATAATAATAATAAAAAAAAAATAGTGTCAACTAGCATTACCTATTATACATAATAAATGTTGAATTAGTATTGTGTGTGTATTAATCTAGCATTACTATCTAAACAATTGAATTAAATTTAAAAATCAACAAAATACAAATCAATTCAAATAATTTAGTCAAATCAATAAACAACAATAATAATTCTAATTTCAAATTAAATAATAAAATTTTAAAAACACTAAAAAAATCGCTTAAAATCAATTCAATTATGTTAAACCGAATGATGTCAGCAAAATAAATAATGTCATACAAATTTCAATTATGTCAAATTGAATGATGTCAACAAAATAAATAATGTCATACAAAATTTAATTATTACCTAAACAATTAATTACACAATATTCTATAACATACCCTTGTGAACTCGTCCAGTGTACAACCAAACAGATCGACATGACATGCCGCCGCGTTGAGCAGTCGCAGCGCCCGCGTGAGCGGCGCGTCTCGCAGCAGGTTGGTGCGCGCGGGCGGCAGCGCCAGCAGCGGCGGCCGTCGGCGACGCTCGACACTACCAGGCGGTGCGGAGAGCCTCAACTCTTCCAGAACTGCCGGACTGTGTAACTCACCGCGTAATACCCTTATCAGGTATTTAGCGAGAGCGACCTCCCGCCGTGTTTCCAGCTTACTGTATCCCACCATGCCCAAAACGAACAAGCTAGGATACAGCAAGGGATAGCCTGGATACACACCATACATTTTCAGGTAGAGGAACCTAGTGAACTTATTTTGGATGCGTTCCATCATAAGTTTATACTTGATCTCACCCGGAGACCATATAACCGAGTTACATTCCAAGTGACTCCTCACCAGTGCCCCGTATAATGCCCGCAAAGCAGCTAAGTTGGTAAAGCTTCCCGCTTGCCTCAGTATGAAACCGAGGTTTCGGTAAGCCTTTTTGCACACCTCGGCTATATGGCCTCGAAAGTTGAGATCAGAGGTAAATAGAACGCCTAGATCCCTCACCTCTGTGACCCGCTGCAAAGGCTCATCCCCCACGCGATAGAAAAAGTGCTGAGGAACGCGCGCGCGACTGAATGAAAGTAAGGAACACTTTCCAGCTAAGTAGTATGACTAGACCAAACAGACTGCCAGACTATAAATAATACTATGTTAATAGAATAGGTTTAACAAGTAACAATTACGCCTGAACGGTTGCCAGTCTAAACAGCTTTTATTTCTTAATTAAATAAAGCACTTTAAGCTCCTGTTCGTATCACAAAATGTCGTGCTTAATAATGGCTAATCAATCTATGACTTGCAGACAGTCCGACGTTTGTCGACTTCTAGAACATGAGTCAACTGTTGACCGAATCTATTATGTTTTTTCTACACAAATATAATGGTCATATAAGGTTTTAGTTTTTATTTTACATTTTAATGATTATATATATATACACTATACAGATTAAAAATTAAATGCTGAGATAACAGTAAAAGACACATTTTAATTAAAATAATACTGATTTAAGATTCGATTCAAATTTACATTCAATTCAAAACCTACAAGGCATATTTTTAGGCGTTGTAAACAGTTAACGGTAATAAAACAGCTAGATCAGAGAGTTTAAACAAGCATCGCTTGTCTTTACTGCTCCGCTTTAATGATTCATACACTACACACACACACTACAGCCTATCACAGTCCACTGTTGGACATAGGCCTCCACAAGTTCGCGCCCGACATTATGACGCGAACTCATGTGTTTTGCCCATAGTCACCACGCTGGGCAGGCGGGTTGGTGACCGCAGGGCTGGCTTTGTCGCACCGAAGACGCTGCTGCCCGTCTTTGGCCTGTGTATTTCAAAGCCAGCAGTTGGATGGTTATCCCGCCATCCGTCGGCTTTTTAAGTAGTGGAACTGTGTTATCCCTTTAATGATTCATAGCTTAATGATTCATAGCTTGATGTTTTATAGCCTATATTTTCGCGGTAAAAAGGCTCTTAAAGCTTTAAAGAATTTCTTAGCATTTTGTTTGTTTTGTAGTTTCTTGTTTTTATTTATTTAAAAACGTTAGAATTTTCATTATTACAGGCCACTAAATATATAAAGATCTTAAAAGGTTCTTAACACGAAAGCGCAAATCGCTTAATACTGAACGAAATTTAACGTGTATAAAGTTGCAGTCTAGAAGGCGAGGCGCTTGAGGTGATTGATAGATCTTCGGTACATCTCAAGTGCGCTTAGTACTCCCCAGCGAAAAATTTAACTCCGTGATGGATCGGGTAAAATTTTCTACGACATTAATTTTAAAACATTCCTCCGAAGTATCGTTAAGATTGAGCGGAATATCTTTGGAAGATTTTTTTTTCTTGTTATTATTGTGATTTTATTAAGTTGTATACTTGAAATAAAAAAGTATGCACATATAATATGTGCTATTGCTAACTATGAAAACCACTTACGTTATCATGTTTCCTTGATTCGATTTTGTTAATGATTTAGTAAAACTTATAGAATTTAATTGTTTTTTTTTGGCGGAAAATAATAAATATTTTTTAAAAATTAGAATATAAACGACGGAGTTAATGGAGTTGATTTTTAATGTAAAGTATTAAAAAATATTCACTATTTATGTTTTTGGAAACTTAGTTCTGAAACTAAGAATACTTCCACGAACAGTATGGGCAATAAAGGGACTTGAAACCTATGCTCCACACTGGATTAAAAATGAACTTATGAAATTATACATTGTTTTGCTTTAACTAACATCTTGTTTAAACTGCATAATATACATGTTATAAATAATAATTAAAGACAAATCGTGAGTTATTAATACAATTTCTCTTTATACGACAAGTAATCTTGAAAATAAGGTAAAGATAAGTAATTTATGTAGTAGGGTAAGCAAAGACAGAATGCTATGTGTAATGTACTACGCCTTTTGTTCATTTTACTTCTAATATCACTACATATTATAAAACAAAGTCGCTTCCAGCTGTCTGTCTGTATGTATGCTTAGATCTTTAAAAGTACGCAACGGATTTTGATGCGGTTTTTTTAATAGATATAGTGATTCAAGGGGAAGGTTTATATGTATAATACATGCATAATATAGTAGAGAAACACTGATCATTTATGCAACCGTGCGAAGCCGGGGCGGGTCGCTAGTATTTATACAAAAATTACAGTGCCTAGTTCAGATAATTACGACTATATTGTGGTACAGCGATGAAACTGTTACGTTTTAATCTATTCCAGCGAGATTAATGATTGTTTGATAAATTATGCGCGGGTAATGGGGTGTCTCGATAAAGGCTCAGCCATGCGTTGTAATGGACACGTCAAATGAGTTGCGATTCTTAATAAAAATGAAGAAAAGTTAATTTAAAAGGGTTTCAAAGGGTTTGTGTGATGCTAGATGAAGTTCTTATGGTTTCATTTTCGCTACATTTTGATTAATTAATTATTATCCAAGCAATAACCTTATCCTTTATCAAAAATAATGTTTTAAGTTTCAGAGATTAATTATGCCCGTGCAAAATTTTTATTTGCAGCTATATTTTGTAGATTAGTATAGATAATAAAAAATTTTAATGCCTATAGATAAATAAATATTACTCAGTTTGTGCTGTTAGTATCTGTGAAAAGATTCTAAGTAATTGCTTAAATTAAATTCAAGTTAAAATACAACACTTTCTAGCGCTTATATTTTTAAGGAAAATTACATTTTAAAATACAAGTACATTTTTGTATAATATACGTGAAATAAATGCTCCATACTACTGTCAGTTTCTAGTAAAATAACATATAATATAGCCTATTTTACTCAGAACTTCGTTATGGCGCTGCAGTGTATTAGCGTTGGATGAAAGCTCGGTTGCCGGTGGGTTCTGCTACGAAATAGTTGTTTGTTTTAATTACTGGTAGTTTTAAACAGTTTTTAAATTACTATTACTTTTTAAAATATATAGTTTTCAAGGGGATTAAGGGCGATACAAGAAAGTGAAAGCGACGCAATGCGACGCGTTACGATGTGATGCGACATAACGCGAGAAAAATATATTAGACGTCTAATTGGAAAGATAATATATTCTATTAATGGCATACAAATATTTCCCGCTGTTCAAACAGACACTCTCTCTCATAACCATTAGTTGACTGGAAGAGATCTTTTCTAGGGATAGCTCCACCTTTGCCACCAACTAAATGTAATTTTCTGTATATTCTTTTTTTAGTGCAAAAAAGTATATTATAAATAAGATCTATCTTTCTATCTTTCTTTATATCGATCTATTTTTGTAATAAGTGTGAATAACGTGATATTCTATCTATATGTATCTAAGTAAAAAATGAATTAACTCTGCATTCGCCAAGCGCCATTCAGTTGGCTTATTTTGGCTTTTTTATAAGTTTTCTAATACTTTATAGAAAGTTATTATGGAGGTATCGTTAAGACGCCTATCGATGTGGAATTAAAAATCATAATTTATTTTTATTACGGAGTTTTCCCGTGCCTTGAAAAATAAAGTTGTTTGACCTGTGTTTAATCGTTTAGAAGAAGTGGGAAGTGATTTAAGAGATAATCAGGTTAGGTTTATTTTTCGTAATGAACACAAAAATTAAAAAAGATTCTGCGATATTTACGGCCAAAATAAAACACAGGTAGTCAAGTAGTCTTCAAAAGCACATTTAAATCGTAGTTTGACATAATTAAAATTATATTCGTATTAACTTATTAATTAATTATAGTTAAAAGTGAAGCTAACACTGCTTCGGAATGTATATTCAGCAGAGAAGAATCAACAAGAAATTTCGTAGTTACTCATTAACAAAAAAAAAAAAACGTTGACCGTTTTCTCAAACCTATTTATTTGTGAATTAGCTTACTAGTAACAGAACTTTAAAACAATTTGTATGCAGATAATATTAAAATCCTTCACCGACATGGGGAGTCCCATGTAGGAGAAGAAAGTTTATTTGTGTCTATGCCCAGCCGTGGGTTTTTACAGGCTGAATCGTATCGTATCGTAATATGTATTATGTTTAGACTATATGAACTGGCTGTAATGATTGCAGATATACTAACCATAGCTATATAAAATATTACTTTTAAAGAACTTACCGATATATATAGTCTGTTCTTGTACCATCAATTACTAAGCGAACATAAAGCGGTAACACATCACACGTGTATAATTTTTTACAGTAACACATTTAACATTATAACTTATTCATTGGAAATTGAAAATGATTCACTGTATTTTTGAGAACCCTCCGTAACGTAATTAAAATTACTTTTAAAAGTCCCTCCGCGATAAAAACCCAAGATATATCTTTTTGAACAACACAAAAGGGGTTGGTCGCTGACTAAACAGTCATTAGTGATTACAGCTGCGAGTAATGTCTTTTATTTTAAAAAAATAAAATAAAACACTGGTCGGCGCCGGTTTGCAGTTGTACTCATAGATATGTGTATAAAATTTAGCCTTCTTAAGAGTTATAGTCCTCTGGTACTTTTTATACGCGATTAGCTAAAAATAGCTCGAATTGCCTAATTTTTTGGTACGTTGCATTTGTACCTACATCATTCTGCTTTCTGCTTCAGTGTTGTGTCATGCGTGTCGATTACCGTCGCAACTATTTGTGTATTGTATTTTTAATTATCTATGATTTACATTAATTAAATAAAAGAAGCAGAAGCAGTTGTAGAAACAAAACAGAATCAAAACAAAAAACGGAAACAAAAACTTAGTTATAAAATTTGGTCCTACCCGTTCAATAATTTCTTCCGTAATAACTATAAAGCAAGACTTTAGCCCTGAAAATAGAATGGAATGAAATGAAATGGCATAGAATTAAACGAGATTACTTAAAACTTTATAAAATAGCATTAAATTATTATGACCACAATCGGATTATTTCATGTATTTTTATCGCTGTTCCATATTCATCGATGTCAATAATGACAATAAGGAATGTTTACGATTATTTTACAGTAATGTTTTACGATCGCAGGCACATGCGCGTACATGTGCATGGTGATCGCGATATATTCGACGCGGAACTTCATTCGTCATTCGACACTAGCTCCTTCAACCGAAATGATGTGTCGATTTGAGGCATGAGCTTTTAGCGATTTATTAATACGGTTGCTCATTTGTATTTTACCTTGAACTCTGTGGAACTGAGAATTAATTGCTGTTATAAATATTTTGAAATATTGTTTTGAAAGTCAAAGAACTGATTTCGACATAAGTCTGTTTGTACAAGTGTTTGTGTACATACACACATACATACAATCACACACATACATACTTTGGTACTACATGTGTTACTAGTTTATTTAATAAATTAAGCTAATTATTTCAAATATCACTGCCCTCTTGTTTTTGTATTTATATGTACCATTTGTTAACTATTAAAATAGCACTTTTCAGGGGGACTGAACCGACGTTATGTTTATATTAATTAAAAATCCTTCCTAATAAATGAATAAAATATTCATACCACTTTTATCGATAATTCTTTCATTGGTTTATTGGTAGATTAATTTTGAATTACCTAACCAATTGTCAAATAACCAATATAGAACTAATATATTTAAAAAAAAAAGAATCAAATTGATGCCTATTATATTAACTGTAAACGACCTTGGATAATATCAAAAAGCCTCTAACTTGGACCACAATCGAAAGGACAAAATATCGTAAATTCTCTCATAAAAAGTCAGTGTGAATATTCTTACAGTTCGTAAATTTTATGACGTTTTGCGTATTTCTACATTTACAAGTATTACTATGTATACAATAATATAAATTTTATGTCAGCGTCACCCCTGAGCTGCGTTGACGGATTTTATTTTATCCTATGTGATACATGTGGTTTTATAGGATGAGCGTTATTGGGAGGTATCAAACGTAAAAATAAAGAAATATGTAAAAAAAAAAAAACGATGCAGCCTGTAATATCCCACTGTTGGGCATAGGCCTCTTCCCCATGTAGGAGAAGGATCGGAGCTTAATCCACCACGATGTTCCAATGCGGGTTGGCGGATATATTCCCTACTATGAGTAACGATCGCTATCAGGTGTACATGATAACAACCGGGACCGACGGCTTAACGTGCTCTCCGAGGCCCGCAACGCTAGCGCCAAATAATATATACACAAACTCTGTTTATAATGTAGGCAGCTTAATAACTGTTTTTTAGATAAAAATCTAATATAGATACATATTTTTGATAATCTTAATAATAATATACATATAGATAAATATATATTACACCTAGTCTTGAGATGGAAGTCAAACCCAAATACCTAACACCACAGAAAGTTGTATCATCGGCCTGGTCAATCAACATATCAAAGGCCTCCAATCCTTCTCCTACATGAGAAAAGAGGCCTATGCCCAGCAGTGGTATATTACAAGCTGAACTGTGAAATTCATAGTTGTCTCTTACTGTGTCATTACTTAAGTATTGTTTACAGTTAAAATAGGTAAACAGAATTATAGTTACGTTTTTATTACACTTGATCTTTTATTGCTTTGGATTATAGTTTGTAACACGATCTATACAAATAAATAAATTAAAATTGGAGTGTCTGTTTGTAATATTAAAGGAACCACGGTACAAATACCAAAATAACATTTTTTTACAATTTTTGTCTGTCTGTCTGCCTGTTTGTTCCGGCTAATCTCTGAAATGGCTGAACCGAATTTTATGGGACTTTCACTGGCATACAGCTGATGTAATAAGGAGTATCTTAGGCTACTTTTATTTTAGATTTTCTTTTTTTAGATTTTCTTTTTTAGGGTTCCGTACCCAAAAGGTATAAACGGAACCCTATTACTAAGACTTCGCTGTCCGTCCATCCGTCCGTCCGTCCGTCCGTCTGTCACCAGGCTGTATCTCAAGAACGGCGATAGCTAGACAGTTGAAATTTTCACAAATTATGTATTTCTGTTCCCGCTATAACAACATATACTAAAAACAAAATAAAATAAATATTTAAGGGGGGCTCCCATACAACAAACGCGATTTATTGCCTATTTTTGCTCGATATCAATAAATAGTAACAGGTAGGCACTTGAAATATTCACAAAATACTTAATTGTACTTATGTTTACTTTAATAATGAATAATAACTTTAAAATAAATGTACCTACTGTTGTTTACCTAGTCAATGGTACGGAACCCTTCGTGCGCGAGTCCGACTCGCACTTGGGCGATTATTTATATATTTATAACTGCGAACTGAACAATAACTTTTTTGTTAAATTCGACGCGTACAAAGTCGCGGGCACAGCTAGTAATACATAAATAAAATAAAACAAATCAGTCGAATACGAAGAGTAGTTTAAGCGTTTGACATAATTATTTTTGTTTACTTAACTATTTATCATATGCGTCAACTAAATAAATTCGATACAATCCCGATTCTAGAATGAAATGAACAATAGAATTGTATGTAATGTATAACCAAATAACAGAAAAATATCCGAATAATTTCGGATTTGCATTCGAAAAATAAAATAACTCAGTCCCCTCTATAAGCACCGCTAAGCGGACAAACAAGTGATATAAAAATAGTCGTTTTGAACGAATAAGCGTTACCATAAAAAAGGTTTTCAGTGAGCAAGTGAATCATAGCTAGGGACGGAGATTTACGCGGGGTCATTGTGTCGGTTCCCGGTCTAGGCATCGCCATAGACTAGCTCGTATACTAGACAGAAATAAGTCGTAAATTAAGAGTTACATTTTCCGTTGTAGTTGGATTTTCAATTGGTTTTACATATTGAACAATTGACTATTCGCCTGATATTTTGTTTGGGGTTGGTGATGACTCGATTGTGTAGGGGCCAAAACATCTAGCTGGAGCGCTAGCGGTTACGGGGTTTGTTTAGGCTATAGAGATTTTTCTCGTGTTCTGGGCATTTGTTAATATGTTGTTAGTGTTGCTGAACCCCTGAAACAGGATTCTCACCCGACCTACCAGTAGTGAGTATATACGCCAACCCGCAGTAGAGCAGCGTGGTGGATTAAGCTCCAATCCTTCTCCTATAGGCTATATGGGGAAAGAGGCCTATGCCCAGCAATGGAATATTACAGTCTGAAGCGTAATTATTACTTATGAATTCATATCCAATTACTGAAGAGGAAGATATAGTGAAATAATAGTTTCAGAGTTGTCACTATTATAAATTATGTTACATTTATCATTGTCATGTCTTCGTCGTTCCAATCTCTCTAGTTCATCGTCGTTAATGAAACATAAGGGGTGTGCATCCCTTGTACCCTCGTATCTGCTCATCCTCGGGTTTAGGAGGAAATATAGATATACTCGCTAATCGTTCCCTAACTTACTGTTGAAATGTGACTTCTATTACGTGGGCTATACGTTGCATTGTTGGCGTTCTTTGGACGTAATAATGCCTTCGATTTCTTTAAGGTTCGGAATATAAAGGTTTTGTTTTACTTTGTTCGTATATGTTTTTATTCCAAGGCCGGTATTACCGTAACCGGTCGTAACTTGTTTTGTTAATTTGTAATCTATAATAAAACTGTAGCAGCTCTAATTCAACACATTGAAAACATTTATTTTCCAAAAAAATTTGGAGGGTATATTATACTTAAGCCAAAACTACATATATTTTTTATATCTGTAAGATATAAAAAATCTCTCTCTGTAAGATACAGACCACCCATCTCGCTATAATTGCTAAATTAATTTGTATGAAACTAAACCTGGTTTGAGTTCATGCTACAAAAAAAAAAAAAATTTAACAAGCTCCAATTACTCTTATAAATTTTGTGCAAATTTCTGGGGCGAAAGGATAAAGAAGAATAAGAAATCGTGAACAAAGTGTCGGCTATAACTTGTATACGTTTTTCTTTGGTCTGCCGTTCTGGTGTTGTTGGAGTGTAGTCGTTTAAAAACTAACTCTAACTGAGGTAGGGCACAGCAGGAAATTTCCTGCTCAAAATATGGAGCCGCCCGACTGGGAAAGTACCTCGACCTTACAGAAGACCACAGCTAAATAATACTGTTTTCAAGCAGTATTGTGTTCCTGTTGGTGAGTAAGGTGACCAGAGCTCCAGGGGGGATTGGGGATAGGGTCGGCAACGCACTTGTGATGCTTCTGGTGTTCCAGACGTCTATAGGCTACGGTCTTACAATCAGGTGAGCCGTACGCTTGTTTGCCAACCTAGTTACATAAAAAAAAAACGCCGTTGGTTGCGGGTATGATTCCGTTCGTGCCAGATATTTGTATTTTTACAAATATTTGTTTTTGTCTCTAGGGGGGCTCTAGTCTTTTGGGTCTTCCCATCATATACCAGAAAGGACCTAAAGGTGTCGGTTTCGGTTATTATCATAGATGTCTAATAGCAATCGGTATTTGTGGTGGAGAAATTATCCGTCAAAATGGAGTAGGATGTTTGCAGTTAGTTTAATGTCTTGTCCATTAATATACAGTCAATAAACAATACACTATCCTCTAATGTATATTAACGAATTTTGTTTGGCTTAACAGTTAATGAAAGAAAAAGTTGTTTCATTATAGTTAATGCAAGGTTAAGATATCGATCCAATTTTGTAGAAAATTTACAATTTTTTTTAAATTGCCACTCCATTTAAGAGTGATAGTAATTAAACCTTTAATTTAGAATGTGGTCTTTGTTTGACTTTAACAGTTAGTTAAACTGTAACTTGTATGCTATCTTGTATATTTTGGAACAGATATATTACGAGAGCACAGTCTTCAAACTTCCATATGTAGTATATAATGTATTATTTACAATAAAAACGGAAGCGACACAGTCTGAGCGACGTGAACCAGTACAATAGGGCTGCTTGAAATGACAGGCCATTTTGTTCCGCGACATATTCTAGACGTTTCCTTAATGTGTTTGTACAGTTTTGGGATATTATTTTTATTTACTAAAATATTATTGTATACCGGGTGTATTTGGAACGCTTGAAAAAACGAAGAGGGATGATAGTGTTGGCATGACCTGACATGATACAAGTGAAAAAAACGCGAAAATAATTTTTTTCTTGCCTCTTTTCATAACTTTTATTGGTACAATCCGGTGTGGAAAAAATAAAGAAACAGAAATTTGAAGATAATGCTTTAAAATAATCGTGTTTAAAAAAAATCGGCAATGTCATTAAGTACTATTAGTTCTTGCGCGCCATCAGCTGACTGGCGCGAGTTCAACGTACTCCTGCGTAGTCGCGCGTCTCGCGGTCAACGAGAGTTCGCAAAATACATAAGTCCTAAAATGTGCTTAAAAAAACGTTTCTGAGATATATGCATTATATAGAATACTAGCCGACCCGTGCCCACTTCGTTGGGCGTTATAATCCATTTCACATAAGAAGGGTACGGTGAAATTTGATATGTTCCAATACACTCTCACTATTTTCAGCAAATCAGATAAATATAAATGTTTTAAAATCACCAATTAATTTCTAAGGCAAATAATAATGCTTGATTAGATTGAATTGTTGACACGGCACGTCAGAGGGCGCAGGTTCAAATCCTGCTGATTTAAAATCTTTATATATTTTTATCTTTTTCCTTTTATCTTGTCACTCCTGAATAGTGTAGCTTTCTGTTAGCGAAAGAATTTTCATGATCGGATCAGTATTTGCGAAGATTACCCCGTATATACAAACAAAGTTATAAACTTTACCTCTTTATAATATTAGTATAGATAAATAGTATATTATTACGTTTAAATCTTTTCAAGCGTTCTTTTCAAGGTCTTGGTGAGAAATGTATCCGTTAAAAAAATAATACCATTGATTACCCCGATTATCTAATGATAAATTGTAGAGTATTCATTTACATTCATTCATTACTGTTTCTGACTTTCCATTATTTTATGATCAATCAAAACTGGGTAATCACTTTGTATGCCTATTATATTTATTTATAAAAACATTTAAAAAAATGTATAAATTTTTTCAATAACACGAAGTATTATAATGTACAAATATATACATTTACATATATATAAATACATACATTTCCGAAATAAATTAATCTCTAAGTTTCGTGTACACATTTCACGATATTTCTGGCTAGTAACACTGTATAATGATGTATGTATTATTAAATACTTCTTTTTTGGAGGTAGGTTAAAATAAGTATATATGTACGTGTTCTTCCTTCAAAGGTAAAAGCACTTTGTCGTCCTACAATGGAGGGTCTTCATGCCACAAAAGAAGTGCTCGTTTCCGATACGGGCTTACGTGTACAGCGGTCGAAACCTTTAAATCCTTAATACATTGGACATAGATGTCATAATTGATTGATAAAATATGAACGCCTGTTGCTCACTATACATTTTTATAGATATATTTCTATATGTATTGCGGTTTTTGATGTCTGAAAGATGATGGACGCAAGGGTGACGATGGATTAGTTTGCAAAGTTTTCTTTTTGATTAGACTTTCGACTTTCGACTTTTTCTATTTTGGATATTGTTCATTTTTCGTATAGAAATATATTTACACACCTACATAATAACAAGCTGAACATTATAGGTAGTGCTATTTTTTTACTTTTACATGCACATAACGTTTTACTATCTTTAGCTACAGTCTTTAGAGGACGCTATGGAAAATTAGACGTAATGGACAAAACGGGAAAAAAGGGAATCTTAGTGCGCCTGTTTCAGTACTAATTTTTGTTACAAATGACAAAATGCTTCTAGATTAAAAAAAAATATTAGACTCGCTTTAACTGACTTCAAAAAATACAGAATAGAGCTTATTAGTTGGACTGCATTTTTAATAATTTTTTTTTATATGTGTTACCATCATAATTTTTTACTGGATATGCCGATTTTGACGATTCTTTTTTTTAATCGAAAACTTTTGCTTGTCTGGTTCCATTTAAAAAGTGAATAGTTTTGTAGTTATTCCTAATAATGGGTGTCTAATTGATTATTTGACTACCTATGTTGTATTGTAATTGAAGTCGGTTTTTTTTTTCGCGAGCAAATAAAATTATGTTTTTACAATTTAAAGAGTTCACGTTTATTCATTCAAACCAGCTGCCACTAACAGTAACAGTCTCAGGGTCGAGAGCCGCTGGTCTTTATTAAAATAATAACTCGGATTTTGTATTCGTCGAGTTCATATTTAAACAGGCGCCGCTTGACGGTTCAGTTCGTAAAAAGTGTACGTGATGGCAGAATTTTCTTGAGAGAACGTGATTTAGGTCTTGTTTTTTAATCTTTGAGCATTTCTAATCTTAGAATGCATTTAAAATGTATTAAGATATTTGGAAGAGGTAAGAGTAAGGGCCTATGCAAACCACGTTTTTAAACGCGCCGTCGACGCGCGTTTGTAGCGATACAGACGCGATACACACGCGAGTCAGACGCAGCCTGTAGACCTTTGCACAGCTGCTGTATAATAAAAGCGCGCCGTCGACGCGCGTTTCTAAAACGCGCCGTTGACGCGCGTGTGTAGCGATACAAACGCGCCGGTGACGCGCGTTTTAATCGATACAAACGACAACAAATTGCTATGTAGGATAAAAGCGCGCCGTTGACGCGCGTGTGTAGCGATACAGACGCGATGCAAACGCGCGTGTGTATCGATACAGACGCGCCGGTGCCGCGCGTTTGTATCGATACACACGACAACAAACTGCTCTGTAGGATAAAAGCGCGCCGTCAACGCGCGCTTTTAAAACGCGCGTCGACGGCGCATTTAAAAAACGTGGTTTGCTCCCTAAATGTAATAAATAACAAACAATAACGAAGTAACAGCAACTACCTAATTGTTGCCTTACCGTTACTGTAGCCCATGGACGTCTGCGGCACCAAAAGTATCAGAAGCGCGTTGCCGACCCTTTTTTATCGTGGGGAAATCCTCATGGATACTCTCCGCCCAGGGTAGAGGGAGAGTTATGTCAGACTCTTACTGATTAAAAGCCCACGGTGTACCGTTGCAGTGCAATTAGTGGGAATATAGGTCGCGTTGCCGACTCTATCCAAACAACACAATTTGAAAGTATTGTTTGGTTGTGATCCAATGTAAGGTTTAGGTAATCTCTAAGTCAGCTGTTACAGCTTTTGACAAAATATCTTCTTCTGTGCCATGACATATGTAATAGGCGATTTGGACATCTGTATTTATATGTGTTCCCTGACTGCCAACACAGGACTTTCTTATCATTCTTTTCTTAATGAACTTGAATAAATAATTATACATAACAATGAATCGATCTACAATACCATATAGTGCATAATCTGTGAATAAAATTATGTTCAATTATCATTTTTGAATTCTGATAGTTTATCTGATTGTGAATTTCTAAAATCTAAATGTCATGTTGATATGAAAGGTTTAATCTTTATTATTAAAGTTGCTTCAAGTTGTTATGATAACATTACTAACTTAGCTGGGACTTCACATTCTATAGCCAGAAGCGGCTAAATTAATTCAATTTAACCGAGTAATCCTCTGAGAACTCGTGTAAGGCGGCTAAGATGCAAGCCGTGTTAGCTGAGAACACGTTGCGCATGGATGTTTGGATTTAAGATCTACTTACTTGTTACGTTTTATGTTTACCTGGTACTTTGCATAACCCATCTAGGTATGTAATATTAATGACTCCAAGAAAAAAATTTGTACACATACACATATGCGGCCCGTATAGGTTAATTAAAATAATTACATACTTGTAGATAGATAATTGACCTTGTGGGTCTCCCCACCGTGTCTCGGAGAGCACGTTAAGCCGTCGGTCCCGGTTGTTATCATGTACACCTGATCGTTACCAACTCATAATAGGGAATATATCCGCCAACCTGCATTGGAGCAGCGGGGTGGATTAAACTCTGAGCCTTCTTCTACACGGGGAAAGAGGCCTATGCCCAACAGTCGGATATTACATTATATTAGTCGGATGAACCGTAGATGGTTAATTATTTTTATTATTTAGTTGGTGAGCCTTGAATATGTACGAGCAAACTAACAATTTAACAGTTCAGCTTTACAATGAATAGCCCATTGGTAAAGCTTACAATGACCCTGTTTTCTGCTCTACGGATTTTGGCTTCGATTCCCGCTTCTATTTCAATGTAATATAAGTATTTATTTATATACTAGATAACCCGTTGAACTTTGAATTACAAACATATATTTATGAAAAGGTTTTCTGCCTATAAATATTTGACAACCAAGTGACAATTTTTTTTATTTCTAAAAAGACAAAAGACATCAAATGTTTCACAGCTAAGAGCATTTTGTATAGGAAAAATTAAATTGTCGTTTTTAGTATTTTTCGTTAGTTATTATTCATATTTCTCACTGTTTAAACCTTCCCTGAACTTCCACAAATATTTCAAGATCAAAATTAGACAAATCGGTCCAACCATTCTTGACTTTTAGCGAGACAAACGAACAGTAATTGATTTTTATATATTATATATAGTAGTTAATTAATAAAAGAAATGTAGCTATATCATATTGTTTTCTAATATTTACAATGTATATGCGAATCGTCACGGAAGGACCATGGTTGCTGTAAACTTGTAAAGTATCCGAAACGTCGGGCATGGAAAAAACCCAATAAACCGCGATAAAATCCGAAAATGTTGTTTCATTATAATGTAGCTATATAAGTCAACTGTTACGTTATATAACACAAGAATTAATTTGCTTATCTTAGACGAGCGTGTGTGTGTGCGTAAGAGATTTATCACTACATAGTATAAAACAAAGTCGCTTCCCGTCTGTCTGTCCCTATGTATGCTAAGATCTTTAAAACTACGCAACGGATTTCGATTCGGTTTTTTTTTAATAGATAGAGTGATTCAAGAGGAAGGTTTGTATGTATAATACATGCATAGTATGGTAGAGAAATACCGATAATTTTAGAGGTTTATAACGTATCTTTTGTTGTTGACAGTATCAGCATTACACCAGTGCGAAGCCGGGGCGGGTCGCTAGTTGTTATAATATTAGTATATATCCTTCACTAAATTCAGAACTTGTTTCTGAAAATGGAGCAGTCAAGGTATCACTCACACAAACTAAGTTATACACAAACATATCACTCCTATACGCCATGTTCAGTGTTTTCAGTACAAACACCGAAGTGGTTCCGAGCCGTTGCAAGTAGAATGGCGTGAAATGCGGACCCGTGTGGAGAGAGCAACTTGAATCTAGTTTAATGCTAATGAAAGTTAACGGCTAAAGTGATATAGGATTAGTCTACATGCGTTATATGTTTTAGTAATTAATTGTTTCTTTTAATTGGTTTAAAAAAAACAATAGATTTTTATAGATATGAGTTAACTGTTTAGTTTGAGGTTTCCTTTTTAGGGTTCCGTACCCAAAGGGTAAAAACGGGACCCTATTACTAAGACTTCGCTGTCCGTCCGTCCGTCCGTCCGTCTGTCACCAGGCAACAAGAACGGCATGCGTCTCAAGAACGGCGATAGCTAGACAGTTGAAATTTTCACAAATTGTGCATTTCTGTTGCCGCTATAACAACAAATACTAAAAACAAAATAAAATAAATATATTTAAGGGAGACTCCCATACAACAAACGCGATTTTCTTGCCTTTTTTTGCTCGATATCAATAATGGCAACAGGTAGACACTTGAAATATTCACAAAATACTCAGTTGTATTTTTACTTCACTACTTAGTATAAAACAAAGTCGCTTTCTCTGTCCCTATGTCCCTATGTATGCTTAGATCTTTAAAACTACGCAACGGATTTTGATGCGGTTTTTTTTAATAGCTAGAGTGATTCTTGAGAAAGGTTTGTGTATATAATTTAGTATACTTTTATGTAAATTAGCAGAATTACGGCGATAAATGTTGAAGAAGTCGTAAAAAATCGCGCCAACTGGGAGCTTTCCACGCAAACGCCGCGTAAACTAGCAAAGATACAGTTTAGTAATGTACTAGCGAATTCAAAATCTATAAAAATTCTACAAAAAAGTCCGCGAGAGCATATCTCTATCTCTTACGGTTGACTTACAATAACCACGTTTATGTTCAAATTTTTAATTACAAACATTACGTTATTTTCATAGCTATTTTCTTTAGTTCAGTATTAATCCTTATCTATATAAATATGTTAGTTAGCTTAGACATTTAATGCAGATTAAAATTGCCCTTCACACTATATCAATCAGATGAATAGTTTTTGAGATATCGTCGTTAGAAGCAATTAGCAGCGAAACATTTAAAGTTCCTAAAGCGCCTACTATGCTATGCCTACTGCGCGCCGCGCGGCGAGTCCATCTCCTCTGCCCCGCATGACGCATCGCTCGACCACCAGTACATCTTTATCTTTATAGTTTATACATAGTATTAAAATTAAGTCACTTCCCGCTGCGGCTGTCTGTATGTTTAATTGTTTAGATCTCTTAAAACTACGCAACGAATTTTGATGCGGTTTTTTTAAATAGAGTAATTCAAGAAGAAAGTTTATACCTATGTATAATACATGCATAACATGGTAGAAAAACACTGATAATTTTAGACTAGAGGTTTCTAACGTATCTTTTATTGTTGATAGTATTTAGTATCATCATTGCACCCGTGCGAAGCCGGGGCGGGTCGCTAGTTATTAATAAAGAATAAAATTAAAATAAAATTAATATTTAAGGCCCCCCCTCCTTAAATATCCCATACAAAAAACGTCATTTTTGCCTATTTTTGCTCTCATACCACAAAAGTGATTTTTTTAGCCGCTTTTTGCCCGATATTAAAATCAATGTACCTAGTCAATGGTACGAAACCCTTCGTGCGCTAGTCCGACTCGCACTTGGCCGATTTTTATACTTATTGTTAATTTAGAAGTATAACGGAAAGTTTCCTTATCAATCATGAATATTGCAATCAGGTTTTCAATAATTACATGGACTGGGGACTTTTCTTGTTTTTTGAGGCAAAGAAGCAGTTTTCACTTGAACCTTGTCAAAATTCAAATGTTAATTGAACTAGTGACTATCAAAGTATCGCAACTACAATAGAACTATCATCTATACTGTAAAACATTTCCTGAACGCTTTAGCCTGTAATATCCCACTGTTGGGCATCTTTCCCTACGTAGGAGAAGGGTCAGAGCTTATTCCACCACGCAGCTTCAATGCGGGTTGGCGGATATATTCCCTACTATGAGAAACGAACTTACCCAGACCACGGCAAACATCTGTATAGCCAATACAAATGTTTGTCATGTGCGGGGTTCGAACCCGCAACCGCCAGCGTAACAGGTACAAACCAGTGTGCAAACCAGATCAAAAATATATACAAATATAATGTATTCCATTCATGACAATACGCAGTGTTGTTAAACACAATCTCTAACACAGTTATTGGATTTGAAAGTGACTTCATGAAAACAACTTATATATTATCCTCAGTAATTGGACTAACTGTTAAAAAAATACAAAATTAGATAGAAAAAAAAAACACAATTTTTTATACAGGAAAGAAAATTAAAACAATTATACGAGTACAATAATATACAAAGGAGAGATATTTAATATTCCTACCCGTGCTCGCGATTCGTCCGCGTGGGATTTAACAAAAAAGTTATTGTTCAGTTCGCAGAGTTATAAAATAAATAAATTTCAAAAATAAAAGTATCCTAAGTTACTTCTTACTACATCAGCTATCTGCCAGTGAAAGTCCCATCAATCAGTCAAATTGGTCTAGCCGTTTCAGAGATTAGTCGGAACAAACAGACAGACAGACAAATAAAAAAAAATGTTATTTTGGTATATGTACCGTTTATACATCCACATTCATTTAGTAAAAAGCGAGTATTTTAATATTAAGTACAAATAGACACTCCAATTTTATTTATTTATATAGGTGTATAGATGAAATATTACCAACTGATTTCACAAATGACGACATTGTTCTCTATCAGCGATATTTGCTGATATCTAAATCCTTTACTTTTGTTTAAAAACCAGCTTTTCAGCTTTGTTCACATACAATTTTCATACCACTTCGTACTTAATTTTTTAAAATGCAATAAATTTTCACTACTTTTGCGACATTTTTAATTGATGCTCTGCTCCTATTGTTCGAAGCACGATATTTTCTAACCGGTAGCCTTCATCAATAAGTTGACTATCTAACCAAAAAAAAAAAAAAAATCAATTAAAGCCAGTTCCTTTGGCTAGGAATTTTGGAAAATTATTAGCATCAATCTTCTACAGAAGAGATCATCCTCATTAGTTTTAACAGTTAAAAAAATTATTATATTTTACAATGTAAAATGTATACAAGGTCTTAATAAGACAGTAGTAGTTCTCCTCAACACTCTGGTAATTGCTGAAGGCAGTTTCTAACTATGAACTTCTTTTCAAGAGCTGTAACTTGCGCGTTGTGGGCAGTTGCTAGCACATATCCGCTAAGTAGTTTAAACTTTAAGCCATAAATAGAATTTACAAAGATTTCCATTAGTTTTTATCAAATAATACATCTTAGATAATTGTGTTTGCTTGTAACAAACGAAAAGAAACCGGCTTGAATCACATCGATATACTTATCAAAATTTAAATGCTACCACAAAACAAGCATCAGCTTTTGTTTAAAATATGAATCATCATAATCGGTACAACCAGTGACAAGTTATCTATACTAATATAATAAAGCTGAAGAGTTTGTTTGTTTGATTGTTTGTTTGTTTGTTTGTTTGAACGCGCTAATCTCAGGATCTACTGGTCCGATTTGAAAAATTCTTTTAGTGTTAGATAGCCCATTTATCGAGGAAGGCTATAGGCTATATATCATCACGCTAAGACCAATAGGAGCGGAGTCCACGCCGACGAAGTCGCGCGCAGAAGCTAGTGCGGTATAAAACAACGTAAGTCGACGCAAAAATAGTCAAGTAAATAGGCATTATTAGATATAACCCAAAAATTACTTGTTAGATCGCAATTAAATTTAAATAAGACCACATGACACACAGCAACTTTCGATTAAAACAAAAATCATCGAAATCTATTTACCGAGTCAAAATTTCTGAGGTAACATACCTACATACATTAAAAAATATGCAATCGAATTGAGAAACTCCTCCTTTTTGGAAGTTAAAAGGCGCGGCAGTTGAATTTGTTGCGTTTACTTCTACAACCGTACAAATTTCTAAACAAACTTTAGAACTAGAATCGAAGCTAATAAAGGAAAATGAAAATTTAGAGCATTTCAGAGAGTTTCCCGCAAGAGCGAGGAGTTTTCAACAATTTAAAAGTAGGAATCGAAGTGAACGCCTGTCCGAAGTTGTTCAGATCCGCGGTCTGGACTTGTTCGAGAAAACGGACTTTTAAAGTCATCTCGGTATTCGGTTTGGTTGGTTTCGTAATACATGTTACGATATTTGAAGTTAAAACTTTGAAGACACATCCTTTCGCTTCTGCCTGGTCGAACACTTTGACAGAATACGATTTGGGCCGAAATCTAAGCTAGAGAGAATTTTCAATGTTATTTATCGAAAACTAGCGACCTGCCCGGGTGCCCGGGTGCCACGGGTACAATGCTGATACAAAATATTAAATAAATAATTGCAATGTGAGCGCAAAAATGTTTTTATTTACGACATCACATTAGAAACCTCTAAGATTATCAGTGTTCCTCTACTATATTATGCATGTATTATACATATAAACCTTCCTTTTGAATCACTCCATCTATTTGCAAAAACCGCATCAAAATCCGTTGCGTAGTTTTAAAGATCTAAGTACATATAGGGACAGACAGCGGGAAGTGACTTTGTTTTATAATATGTATTGATGAAACTAATAAGATTGAAATGTTCAGAAATATTAAGCAAAGCAAGACATAGTATTAGAAATCTTACCAAGTATGCTTATTTCAAATATACATTAATAGTTTTCTTGAATATTCATGTTCTAGCAAACGAAAATGGGTCACAACCCGGAATACATTGAGGCGATAATTGCTTGCTCCATAAAGCGAATCACACATATATGAGTAATGAGCATCAAAGGAACGTCTTAATTAATGCTAACAAACTCATTAACTGCGGCGAAACCGAAGTTTCAAATTTATACGTTTATTATTGTGGAACCTTTTGCATTATGTAGGATAGTACTTAGTAAATAGTGCAGGCGATTTTAGTTCTTACGTTAATAGTTTAAAGACTATATTGTTTTGGATAAATCAGGAGGGATGAGGAACTTTAGTGGATAATATTAGTTTAATGGGAATTGTAATAAAGACGGAGCGAGTTACGGTATAGCTATTAATTGCTGTATCTTAAACTATTTTTGATAATAAAAATCAAGGAAGATGGTATCTCATATGCATGCATGTAGAGTACACTGACATACATATACTGCAGATAGAAGGTTTCAGATAAGACGAGAAATAAATTAGCTTTGAAAATACAGCTTGGATACTTAAATTACGAAATAATATAATTATTTTTAATACATTGAAATAAATTCAGAAATAATATTACTGTTATTAATTTAAATAGGTGAAATTAATTCATTTAATTTAATTAACGCAATATTAATAAGGTAAATAAAGTAAATAGCACGCACAGAGCCCTAATAGGATTAGAATACTGTCCGAACGCCAACAACTAATATAATTATACATATACTCCCAAAAAAAAAACTATTATATGGCGCAAAAAAATTTGTCGTGAGAAATACGCATACTTAATTATTTAAAACAATCTCGAAATACTCCTAAAGAATACATTTTTAAAACTTACGGGAAGATATTTTTAAAGAAATTTTAAATTATGGGTCGTCTTAAGCTAGCTTAATCTATACTAATATAATAAAGCTGAAGAGTTTGTTTGTTTGTTTGTTTGTTTGTTTGTTTGTTTGTTTGAACGCGCTAATCTCAGGATCTACTGGTCCGATTTGAAAAATTCTTTCGGCGTTAGATAGCCCATTTATCGAGGAAGGCTATAGGCTATATATCATCACGCTAAGACCAATAGGAGCGGAGTCCACGCCGACGAAGTCGCGCGCAGTAGCTAGTGAAATAATAATGATCGCTAACGAAGACGTGGACACAGATAGCTAAGAAAGAAAAAAAAAAACATTACTTCAGTAGCCTATATTCCAAATATATATAGATTCACCTACTCTGTATAATACGTTATACTAAATAGTTTAAAGTAAAAAACATAAAGTTAAAAAAAGTTAGTTGCTACAAGACTGACATGACGATAAATTATGCAACCTTTTTGTATTGAGAAGTTTGCAACTGCTTAATGGATATAACATTTCCACTGCACCCCAGCACAGAGCCAACTTCCTACATAAAAATAATTTTGTTCATGTATCTTTCGAGTATAAATAATAATGTTTTCGTCGATTCCGCTCGGCTGATCTAATAGCCCGTGTCGCCGTAAATCGCGGGAGGGTGGGTGATTTGGTGACGTCACAGAGGGTGTATTGAAACGCTGAACGCAGGAACTGATGGGGTATGTCTTGTAGTCAACGAATTTATATAAATTATCTGTAGGTTTCTTATGTTGCTTGTTTAGTTTGGGATATATTGAACTTGTTTCTTTTAAAAATTTAGTACCAAAAAGTATTTTACGAATATTTATACAACAAATCAAAATAAGCGTTTACTTTATTTTAACTTTTTTTTTTAAATAGCACTATTGTATAGCTGCATAACTAGCTGTGTGGCTACGGCAGTAAATAATATAGCTACCCCCTCTCTTCCCGTGGGTGTCGTAAGAGGCGACTAAGGGATAACACAGTTCCACTACCACCTTGGAACTTAAAAAGCCGACCGATGGTGGGATAACCATCCAACTGCTGGCTTTGAAATACACAGGCCGAAGACGGGCAGCTGCGTCTTCAGTGCGACACAGCCAGCCCTGCGGTCACAACTCCGCCTGCTCAGCGTGGTGACTATGGGCAACACACATGAGTTCACGCCATTTTTGGGGCGAACTTGGGGAAGCCTATGCCCAGCAGTGGACTGCGATAGGCTGAAATGATGATGATGTGATGATGAACACTACTATCATACTTATTTTATTTATTTCATCAACATATCGTATGCATAGCCTTATTCATTATTTCATCTGCATGTTCCATTTTTCATTGCATTCCCAACCAAATGTTCTTTCGTTATTTTAAAAATATTGAAACATATTATTTTCAATTATCTAAAGCTTATTACTTCTAAATTCCAAACTGACTTTAACCCCTTCATTCTACCCTTTACAGAGAAAGTTTCCTCAAATCCTTACTTGGCTGGTTTTCTGCTTATGTATGATCTATGTATGTATTTCCGTGCCAAGTTTTAAATTCATAGCTATTGTCGTTATCGAGTCTTCGTGATTAGTCATTGAATAAGTAAGTGACCTTTTGTTTATATGTAACATGGATTGAAATGAGGGTCCCTGTTTAGTTTTTCGCAACTTTGTGTAACCAGTTTCCATACTATATAATAAGGATCTAAATATATATCTATCTAATTACTTTTTTTTTTGATTTATTCAGTATATTACATAATTTAGGTGTCAAAAAGCACACTAAGTAAAATACTATTAAACCTCAAAATTACGTCCTGGAACATATTCTATATGACTCATAAGACTGAAAAGTCAAAACCAGTATTCAAAAGTTCTTCATAGTTTTCATTCATTTAACTTTTCTACACTTGTTTGGTAAGGAAAAATATACTCTTACGCTTCAGCCTGTAATATCCCACAGCTGAGCATAGGCCTCTTGCCCCATGTAGGAGAAGGATGAGCTTAATCCACCACGCTGCTCCAATGCGGGTTGGCGGATAGGAAAAATATTACATATACCTACATATTCACTAATTTGAAGATTACCGGACCGGTGTGATGATTTTAGCTTCCTCGGTAAAAAGGAAAAAGTTTTATCCAGAAGTTGGACGTTAAAAGACAAGTTAAGATCTTGTTTCAAGTATATCGATAGAGCATTACGTAGTCCACATGCGAATTAGTTCGCTGTCCCCGAACAGACAGGTAGTGACTTGACCTCGCCTTAGTGGCGTAAGCTTATTAGGTCTAGTCCACTTGATATTCGGATCCGAGTACCCAAGTAATCGAGTTCTGAGGCTACACATAGCTTACTTCACAGTGTATAATATACTGCTGTTCTGTGTATGAAAATACATTATTTGGTAATAAATAAATAAATAATAATTAATAAATCGTGCCCTTTATTATTTAAAAATAAAAATAACATTTAAGAATGAATTAACCTAAAGACAAATGGATTTACTTCGTAGAATAATAAATTTATGATTAAAAGTATTAAACATGATATTATGTACACTCTATTTGTGGCGATGATAGGCACAAAAATTCTATAAAGCTAGTTAAAAGACTAAAAATAATAAACTAACGCAACTTTAACGTAATTTAAAATAATTTGGTTAAAAATAAGTTAGCTACCTTAATTTTGATGAAATAATAAAAAAGAAAGAAGCTCCTCTAGAAAAACTACTATACATAAAAAATGCAAAATTGTATTTTTTCAAATTCATCTCTTAAAAGTATTATTACGATTAGCAATTACAGTGAACATCATCCTAAGCTGTGCAGTGACTCTCATGCAAAGATTTAAATCTTTGCTCTCATGCAGAAGTTGTTCTCTTGCATGCAGAAGTTGTTCTCTTGTATTCATAGATGAATGTAGTTGTATGAAACTTGATATAGGTATGTGTTATCTAGGTAAATAAGTAGTAATTCTTACAGCCTCAATCCTTGAAACGCCTATTCATTCGCAAAATCCCGTGACTTTTACTAAAATAAATCTATTCTATGCTGCCTCATTGCACATTCCAAGATTTCAGACACTCGAATTCAATGAGGGTAACTTGTATTCCCTAGATAGGTAACTGTATATGTATATTTGAGCTTATTTATATTTGACTATCACCTTTATTGCTTTCAACATAAGGTTTAAAAATAAATATGTTATCGTTATATATCGTTTGTGCAATTATCCATACGTTTTCACCCTTGTTTTTAAATCTGCGATAGCCATGCGTACTTATTCCACGTAATTTATGTCGTCACGGCACATTAGGGCTATGGGCCCTACCCGCTAATACGTTTACCGTTACATTTGTCATAATATTTTATGATATTTAGCATAAAAGTATTTAATTTAAAAGCCGAACGTTTCCTTTATTTTTATTTAATTATAGGCTGGGAGTTGGGGTGTTGAAATTAAGTGTTTTAGATAAAGCCTTCGATTAATTATAAACGAATTTTTTTTTACATTTTCTTACTGTGTTAGTAATTAATCACCAATTTTTAACATATTTTTTGTTGTTTTTTGGGTTTGATGACTATTAATGCTGTTTCTTATTTACAGCTTTATGTATAAGTACATTCTTCAATGTAAGTCAAGTTTTATTTAGGTTAAGTATAATATAAATAACTACCAACTTAATACAGATTGGAAAAAATGGTGATAGTTTTAATTGATTGTCATAATTGACGCTATTTACAAATAAGAGAACAGTTGAATGTTTGAAATAAAACAAAACCAAACAGAAAAGTTATTGACAAAGTTCTTGAAACTGCGTTAACTTCAAAACCATTTAAAAATCAATACACTTCAAAAGTCAGTCATCGTCATTTATTTATCTAAGTTCCCCTTCAGACATACCCATGCACTTAAACAAAGGCCGTCAAAGATTTCCACCCATCATTGCCATCGCTCCGACTTTCCCCGTGACACGAGATCATGCCATTTCCCCCGTAAAAGAATGCACTATGCAGGGATATTAAACTCAAATCATGCAAGCGTTTCACTTAGGGTAAGTCTCAATGCTTGAAGAGACGAAAAAGATTTCTTTACAAAATGGCGAATGCGTATACGGATCACTTGGGGTGTTGTTATGCTTTTGTTTTAAATATGAATTTTCGTTGAGTTTTTTTTAAAGATTTTAATGGAGTATAAAACGTTTTTCATTGCTTTGTTGTTTTAACTCGGTGAAGTGTTTCGGTAATGTATGTTGCGTTTCCAGTTTTATTGTATCTTAATCTGATTCATTTGTTTATCCTTTGTCTCGATGACTGAAATCGTTTGATGTATTAAAGTATTATACCGAGCGATTTAAGATAATTTCGCTTTGAAAGCGATTACTGTTAAGCCGTTCTTTACAAGTTTTGACAAACTTAAAATCTACACTAATAAATGGAGAGCCGGTTTTTTTGTTCGGTTATATTACGGAAACTACTGAACCGATCGGAATAATACTTACACCATAAGATTCAGCGTGTTTCGGAGAAGGTCTCAGTATATGATATGTTGGTTATTACTTATCGTGTAAATAAATTATATACGTATATGACAAAACAACGTTTGCCGGGTCAGATAGTTTTATATAAACAAACTAGATGTAATTCTCGGCTTTTTTGAGTAGAAATATACACATTATAATTCATCATCATTCTTATAACAAGCCACAATCAGTATTTCTGTTATCTTTCGATGAAATAGTATCACGCGTTTATGTACCCATCGTCACAAATTAATTTTATATTCTATTATGAAAAAAATTAGTTAACATTAAGTTCGAATGACAACACTATTATTAACATTATTTACTTTTTTAAATCTTTAATGAACTCGATTACAATAATTAGATTATGTTATCTTAAAGTTAGAATACTAAATTTAATCGATTTTTCGCCGTCATATTTGCTTTGATTTTATAAATTAGCTTTTGCAATTTTTAACTGTTTAAGTTATATTTTAATCTTATAAGTGATAATAATAATTATATCCCCCAGCTCCTATACTAGATGTATCTTAAATGCAACAAACTTCCTGTCCGGTCGGTGAGTGCAGCTAATGACCGAGGGTGTCCGCTAAGGGCTTCTGTCATCGCTGAGGGGAGATTGAAATGTTACTTAATGTTTTGAATTAGGGCGATCTTTCACTGAATATGTGGCTATGCAGCGATGTATGTGGCTTTGATTTTGATCAATTATTTTGTTTTTCGTTTATCCTGACTTTTTAGAAGTGTGGTAGATTAAGCTGCTTTTTTCTTTCATAGATGATGAGGCCTTACTGTCTCAAGTGTGTTGTTAATATTTTTTCACAATATTCATTATTTATTTAAATAAAGGTTTTTTATATGTGTGATACCTCGTTACAAATGCATTTTAATAAAATAAAGTGTTCATTGAAATAAATTATATAGAGTGATAACAATACGACTCATATTAAAATCTTGTTTTAATTTTATACATAGGTAATTTTTTATATAAAAAAATCTTCGCGCTATATCAAGCTACTTTTAATGGTAGATTACATTAAATGGTAGGGTAATGACAATGAGGTTCTGAATTGCTTCAATTTAAAGCGTTTTTTATGATTTATTTTGGAATTGGTTTGCACTTAATGTTTAAAAAGTGGACAATAAAATTGAAGCTTATTGCTCAATTTATACGTTTATTTTACTTCGTATCAGTAAAACTCTTCTCGAGAGTGTACTAATTGTTTTTTATACAAACTCTGTTAAAAATGCCCAATTTGATGCAATATACTTTTGATGATGAATTAAGTTTACACATTTATTGATATAAAATATATGCGTTATTTAAAAAAAAATTACCAGGACTTTATACGAGGAAAACTACTTGAAATTGAAAAAGAAAAAAAGAAATTCAGCAGTCATTAGTCGTAGAACTTAGTTATATCCGCTTGACTACAACTCGAATAGGATTAAGTCAAGCAGGATAGCAGTACCTGCAGCAGAAAATTACCGAAGAAATACATGAAGTATCTTAGCACATTTTACCATCTTGAGCTTGCCTTTAATCCTTACCAGCTTGTAATTGGTTTTCTAGCTGCAAGCTTTGTTATCAGCAAAAATATTGAGCGCTGACTTCCAACTTTACTTTAACATTTTATGAATATAGATATTGACGTATTTATACTTTACATTTTATTCATTCTCATTTATGTACTGAAGAAAATTATTTACTGTTTGTGATTCATGCACAATGCGCGAAGCGATCCCCACTATCACCGAGGGTTCAATATTCGTGTCAATACCTATATACAATGTCTGCCTTTTCATTTATTGGCTCGTTTCATAAAAAAAAAACTATTTCAGTAAAATAATACCGTATCCCACAACAAAAGATATTTTAAAATTTCAAATTATTTTATATTATCCAAGAACACATAGGTAAATCTTATCGCAATCTAATAAAAAGATCGGTAAAATCTCGTAAATCCCTACTTATAACTTATTTATAACATCTCGTCGACTGCCATGAAACCGTATATCATGGCGAATCCTTCGCATCTCTTATAATGGATGGAATTTTATTTTAAAAAACTTTTGATACAAAGGGCGTGGAACGTTTCTGTGAATGCTGTTTTCAATTTAATGAATTCTTGTATAATATATTCTGGGTATTGCAATGTTCACTTTGAAAAGTTTCATTGTACCTAAAGGAAAAGTATTTGCAAATAAATTATAATGTAAATAAAATATAACTGCTATATTAATACCGTAATTTTGATGAGCTTGTTTTTTTTGACTAAAGAAACCGTATTTGGATTTGTGTGTACTTTTTTTATACAACTAGATCGGCAAACAAGCGTATGGCTCACCTGATGGTAAGTGATTATTGTATCTAGCTTATAGAAGCCTGCAACACCAGAAGCATCGCAAGCGCGTTGCCGAACTTACAAGTGCTCTGATCACCTTACTCACCAACAGGAACACAACACTCCTTGAAAACAGTATTATTTAGCTGTGGTCTACCGTAAGGTCAAGTTACTTCCACTCAATTTCTGTTACGTCTTCTCCATTGTACAGTACATTAGGGTAATTATCTGGGCTGTTTTAGCACTAGTGAATTTATTTATTCCCCATTTATTCTAATTAATAATACTCGTACGTAATATGATCATAGCTAAGCTTACATCTTCATCAAAATACTAACACACAAATTACGTAGAAGTTCTTCCCTTTTATAATATTTCTAATACGTATGTCTTTATAATGTGATGCAGTACCAACAACTAGTAATATAATTGGCTGCAGACACATCAACATCGATGTATCCACGTCAGTAAACCTAATTCATATTAGTGTTAACATAGCTATAAAACCGATCACAACTGGATACCGCAACGTCTGGAGCGCAGTCGTGATGCCGCATCAAATTGCAGTCGCGTCCGAGCTAGTCTACATACCCGCTGAAAGGAGAGATGTCCTAACACTGGATGTGTCTTTGTAAAATTCTAAGATAATTTAATGTGGTATTTTTTTGTATTGTTAATAAACTATTGTGGATTATTTCTATTGTAAATCTTGTCTAAAATGTATTGCAAAATTTTTTATAATTTTGTAATGCAAAAATTTGTCTAATTTTGTATTGCAAAAATTTATATAATTATGTATTGCAAAAATTTGTAAAATTATGTATTGCAAAAATTTTTATAATTTTGTATTGCAAAAAGAAGGCTGATTATTTATAGTTACTTAAGAAATAAAACACGTGCACGTAGAATGGTCACAAGAATAATGGCGTTTAGCCTATGGTACTAAAGTTTTTTTAAAATTTGACTTTTTCAGGACGCTGATCATCGTCAAAGCCTCCGTGTAATATTTTTTATTAAGATTTCATAAATAAATTTAATATTATTATAATTATTTTTGTTTGCTTCAGCCTGTAATATCTCACTGCTGGGCGTAGGCCTCTTTCCCCATGTAGGAGAAGGATCAGAGCTTAATCCACCACGCTGCTCCAATGCGGGTTGGCGGATATTATAATTATTATAACATTACAAAACCAGAATCAAACAAGAGAAAAATATTTTTTTTAATATCACAAAAATATACGAACAGTATCACATCTAGACAAGTCCATTTCGTTATCCTTAATCTATACAAACTTGTATAAGCTACAACCTGCCTGACCCAGATTTTTTTATTTCACTAGAGAGAATGAAATTGCTCGTAGTGGGCTCTCGGTTTTATTTTTTATTTTTACACGAAAACACTTTTTATTTCCATATTACAGTAAACGGAACCCGCTGCGGAGAATGATATGCGACTGCGAGTATTATTTTATGCTGATGGAATAGCCTTTTCACTTGTATCAGGGAATACATGTATTTTTATTCTGCACCTCTCTCTCGTTTTATTTGCGAACTATTTTTTTTATTTTTGTAAGTGACATTTCGTTGATTATTTTTGTTTGTACTGTTATGTATGTGAATTTTCTATGAATGTATATTTTAATTAAGAAATATAATGACATTTAGCTCTCAGTTGACTGTGGATTTTTTGTACATTATGTAATTGTATTTACCCAGGCTTTTTTATACAACTAGGACGGCAAAGAAGCGTACGGCTCACCTGATGGTAAGCGATCACCGTAGCTTATAGACGCCTACAAAACCAGAAGCATCGCAAGGGCGTTGCCGACCCTTCCCCCAATTCCCCCCAGGAGCTCTGGTCACCTTACTCACCAACAGGAACACGACACTGTTTGAAAGCAATATTATTTAGGTGTAATCTCATTTTTTGAGCAGGAAATTTCCTGCTGTGCCCTACCTTAGTTTTATTTTTTACCTCAGTTCTCGCACATGCGTTTTACGGTATACGTCAGATCAGATAGGTACAATAGTGTTCATATAATTATTAGTACCTGGGTGACCGAGCCTAGCTCGGTATTTTCATTTTATTTTTTGTTTTTTTTTCTCAGTATTTTTATATTTTAATTTTATTTAAATAGTAA
The DNA here is from genome assembly GCA_905220545.2 of Melitaea athalia. NCBI lineage: Eukaryota > Metazoa > Arthropoda > Insecta > Lepidoptera > Nymphalidae > Melitaea > Melitaea athalia. The sequence continues at coordinate 20,410,321 of HG992180.1, forward strand.
ATCACGAGTGAAATTAAAAAAAAAAAGAAAAAAAATTTAGCTGGAGACTGAGATTCGAACCCGGGTCAACACGATTTAACACCCGCCGATTTCCTAATTACACTGTTATAGCTATGTTGGCAATTGTGAAATTAAGCTTCGTATTCTAATGATATTTTTTCATTGCCTAAAAACAGGGATAAAACGACATTTTTTTTAAATGAATCCTAGCTAGATCAATTTTTTGCCCCCGAAATCCCCTGCATACTAAATTTCACGAAAATCGTTGGAGCCGATTCCGAGATTCAGAAAATATATATATATATACAAGAATTGCTCGTTTAATAGTATAAGATTATTATTAATTTTATGTTCCGTTTCTTTTTACGCTTTATGTTTAATTCAATAATGTTAAACAAGCTACCTACTCACATTACTGTCCAATGAGTCATAACGTAATGCGTAAAAGCCCAAAACCCTTATTTTCTTAATACATGGCTATATCGATGAGAAATTATTCTTGAAATTAGTAAAGTTCACGTTCAATAACACATTATTTCTTTTGTTAGTGTATTCGACTAGCCCGTTGGCGCAGTTTGTAGTGACCCTGCTTTCTGCACCGGGGGTTGTGGGTTCGATTCCCACCCCGAGTCTGGGTGTAATATACATATTTATTTATATATTTATATATGTATCATTTATAAGTATGTTTATCGAAAAAAAAAATATATGTAGCTAGACCAGTCGGCTGTTACCTATAACACAAGCATTAAGTTGCTTACTTTAGGAACAGACGACCGTGTGTGTAATGTGTAAATATTTATTATTTATTATTCTGGTTTCTGTCGCTTCAATGAAATTAAAAGCTTAAAATATAATATTATCTTTTAAATGTGATTATTTCATAATCTTGTACTTAAAATATGGTTTTATTGTGGTTGTATAATGTGGTTTATAAATTTCTACAATTGATCTACATATCCTCGAAATGAAAGACAAAAGTATAAAAATTGTTGTTCTGTGAGTAAACTTATTCGTTCTCACAAAAAATATACATATAAAACTTCTCGTTATTTTCCAGTAAGTGTATATTAAATTTGTACATCTCCAGGTATTTACGTACGTAAAACTTTGTATCGAACAATATTGGATTCGTAATATCTGTATTGAATGGAGTCGACAAGCCGTTTCGTATGGCTGCCAATTTGATGCATTGCGCTCTCGACGGACATCCGGCGACGCATCCGTTTGATATTGTATACCTACTTGCTACAAATTCTCTTTTCATCGTATACATCAACGGAATGGACAACTTTGTCACGGAGTTACAAACTTTGTGATTGGTTGGAATTTGGTGTGATTCTTTACTATATATTTTTGATTAACGTTTTAATATCTAGGTATTATCTACTTTTACATTTAATTTTAATTTACAAACAAGTATTTTTTTATACAATTAGGTCGGCAAACAAGCATACGGCTCATCTGATGGTAAGCGATTACCGTAGCTCATAGACGCCTGAAACACCAGAAGGATTGCAAGCGCGTTGCCGACCCTGCTCCCAATCACACATCTTACTAACCACAGGAACACAACACTGCTTGAAAGCAATATCATTTAGCTGTGACATATTTAGTTATATACAAAGTCCGTCTGTTCATCATAACAGATGTTACACCACAGTTGTTACACCAGACGTTTCGCTTCGCCACGTCGTTTTACGTGACTGAAAACATAGAAGCTAGTTCAATACCTACATAATTTGCATTTGCTAATAAAGTTATAAATCGATTTGATCCTACCAAATTGAAAATGTTTGTGTCAGCCCCGTTACGCGTCTGGAGTTTAATTCTTAGAACGATTACCGTTATATTTAAAAATTCAAGTGCTCTATTAAATGAATAAAATTTTAGTGAATTGAAATAAATAATAAAGCTCTTCAACCAAAACATAAACGTTTGGACCCATATTTTTAGTACAACGAGCACACCGTTTCATAAATAGTAAAAAAAAAAATATACATATAAAATGCTTTGAGCAAAAGGCTCGTACTAACAAAAAAGATAGTAGACTTCATGTAGGGCAAAGCTTCTAACTCAACAACCCTTTCACAAACTGCACACCATAATATGAAGTTTGCATGTATCGCTACCATCACATAAGGTGAGGTGTAAAGTTTATTTACCTTTTTTTCTACTTTCATGACTTCTCTGGTATACAATAGTTCTTTTAGTAACGAATCTTCTAATATACTACGTTACAATTTCGTGTACACTTGAATTAGTTTTGATAAAACAAAAACGAAATCTATACTAATATATAAAGCTGAAGAGTTTGTTTGTTTGTTTGTTTGTTTGAACGCGGTAATCTCTGGAACTACGGGGCCGATTTGAAAAATTATTTCAGTGTTAGATAGCCCATTTATCGAGGAAGGCTATAGGCTATGTATCATCACGCTAAGACCAATAGGAGCGGAGTCCACGCCGACGAAGTCTCACGCAGAAGCTAGTAGTTCATAAGTAGCTAAAGTTCCAGAATTCCAGAATGGTTAATAATTATATGATATCCCGATATCATATAGGTTAAAAATTAAACAGGTAAAGCAACGAGTCACAGCTAGTTAATACAAAATTGTGTTGTAATTAATATAAAAGTTCTCGACGCTACGGCTGAAGTAATAAATCAATCGTCGTGGCGCGTTTTATCCGCAAGATTTCCAACTCGGTTAAGCTGTGTGTTTCTATATCCTTCTATCTGTGATGGAAAAGTTGAGGATTAAATGAGGTATTCCTGAAATACGTTTATTTATTTATTATACGATGTAATATTTTATTTAAGTTTACTCCTTAAGAATCGATTTACATATAAGGCACCCGGTATGAAAAAAAATATGAGGAGTAAAATCTACTGAATGAATGACCTAGTTACGTTTTTGTGCGCTATCTATCTGCTACGACGTCGACGGTACCGGCTACGACGGCTACGACGGTATCGGTAACGATGCCATCGATAGATGCCGTTATTTGATTCATTTATTTACCATTTGATATGGTATTAATCTTTTTCTTAGACTATAAAGTCTTTTTTGTGCATATTTAGAGAGTCGATCTGACGAAGTAAACTCCAGTCGTGCGTCGGAGCTGACACACACACTTTTTTTAATATGTATACAATATGACGTTTTAGTATTTGCCCACCATCATTTTTGGTTATTTAGTTAGTCATAGCATTGTAACAGATATTCAATCGACATAGTCGTTACATTTGATATGGCTCATTTGATGGTCTACATTAAAATGATTTCGTTCAAATTGAAATTGATTCAATTAAAACAAATAAATTTGCGGTAATATAAAGCAATAATTACATATTATAATGTAACATATTCATGCCACTCTAAAACGCAGTAGGATTATGATTTTGTAAACAATTTTATGAATTTTCGTATTCGATTTTATATAAAATTTCTTAATAGCACGAGTTGTATGGCCAGTATTTTTTTATTTTTTCGTATAAATTTTCACTTGTTTTAAAAAGCGTTAAAAATGCCTTTCATCAGGAAATAGTTTGGGCGGTACGTCCGCGGTAGTGGAATAAATCGAGTCCCCGGGCGCGTGCCGCGCGTGCCTCCGCCCTGACCCCGAAATATTGCTGGCGCAGGTATTCTCTTTTAGACGACCTTGAAGCATTTTATCGTTTATGTATAGCTCTATGTTGTATACGTTACTAGGATTTTATAGTACAGAAAGGGTAATCATCTATTTTCATCAAATTTTAAGATAAGAAAGGGTAGTAACAGCCTATTTCGTCTACAACGAATACATTTTGATGAAATTCAGCATGAATGTCTATTTAAAAATTAGTTTACTCTAAACTCTAACTTCTTTGCTAATACTTAAGTAGTTTATTATTTGATTTATTATATTTATTTTATAGTTATTTCGCTTCACATTGCGTATTTCTGGTCTCCGTGAAAGATTACACAGATGCGGTTTAGGCGCCACGTTGACATTTCAAATATGAGGTTATGTTATGTAAACTATGTTTTACATTTTACAATATTTATAAATTCATTGTTTGCAACACAGATATATGAATTGAATCCACCTACAACTTCCCAATACTGGGCAAAGGCCTCTTTCAACATGCATTTTTTGTGAGATCCAAACCATAAAAAATATTTGTACAAATAAAAATATCTGCCAAGAGCGAGACTAGGATAGCGTAAACTACGTGAAGCACTACACCGGACTCCAATACATGTTTCAATTCTTATTTTTGGGTCTTAACAACAGTAGCAACACAGTTTTTCACTGCGTTGACATCTAGAGCGACTCTTAAGGGCCCTGTAAACGATCAAATAATTTGTCAAATAATTGTCAAATTTGTTTGTCAAACTTCATGTTTTCATATAACAAACACATCAAACAAGCTCGCACACGTTCAAAAAAATTGACAAACACGTTTGTCAAACAAAAATTTGACAAATTATTTGATCATTTACGGGGCTCTATAGACACTTGGCGGCATATACATAAAAAAACTGTAAAAATAATTGAAACTGCGACAACTAAATATACCGAATTCACTTATATAGTGCGAGTAGATTGCGATTGAAAAATGCAAAGGCGTTTCAATTAATTAAACAAGGAAAGGGCTTGCCCTAAATAATATAAAGGTCGTTAGGGACGAGTGCACCCGAAGCGTCATTACCCTTGGTCGGGTAGAGGGGTGATCGCTGGCGAGGTAATATTTGCAAGACATTTAAAAATTCACTTTTAGATATATTAGGTGTCTTAATTTGCAGACAGTTTTTTCTTTAAAAAATGGCACAAAATTGTTTTAAGACGAGAAAGTATGAAACAAAACGTCATGAATATATATTAACAAAATAAAAAACATTTTCTATTATAATTAATATATAGTAAACTAGCTGCTGCTCGCGACGTCGTCTGCGTGCGTTCACTGCTCGTTCCCCGTAGGTGATAGCGTGATAATATGTAGCCTATGTTCTGACCCGACTTCTTAATAATATTCGTGCCAAATTTGAAGTAAATCCATGCAGTAGGGGGAGTCCGGGAGAGATTAGCCGCTTTTCACTCAAATGCTCATAAATCTTTTTATACTTCCAAATCGCTATTTTTTATGAATTGTATCTTAAGCTGCATTATTTAGCTATATTTTCTCTTAAGAAAGTTTACTACATCATTAATAGTTAATGAGTAATTAGCGATTTCTCCTAAAGTGGATTTTGGCTAATGTCTCCCGCCTGGGCGGGAGACTTTATCCACCAAGTAGGGAGACTTTACCCGGGTATAATAATAGGCAAAATAATATTATAAATTGTAATTTAATAAATAAATTTAATCATAAAAATACGGCACCATAGTATTACATAGCAAATGAGAACACGAGACTTTGAGTATCTTTAAGATACATAAGTGAGGAATCAACTATTATCACATTGATTTATACTCCATAGCATACTTAGTTACTTATACAATAGCAAGTGTTTGAAGTCCAATAAACTGGATACTTTTTGGAAGTAATTGTTCAAAAAAAATTTAATAATAATTCATAGCCGCCTGTATGGTTAGTCGCCATAACTTCTTTTGGTGCAAGTTAGAAGGTAATTGACAAGTGCTTTCTCTTTCTCGATTGTAAATATCAGAGCTGTTTTAAACTGGATTTCTTGTTCAGTTATTTTAGTAAATTTGAACTTGTCTCTTAATTAATTTCATGAGGTATTTCAATCAATTCCATATTCTAAAGCAACACTTCTAGTAGATTTTTCTTTACCAATGTCAACTAAAGCATTTCTTATTACTGACTGAACTAAATTGCTTCTGTTCCTAGTTGTTTCTTTTTTATATTTGAAAGACATTTTGGATGATTATCTGAAATGAAATAAAATAAAATATGATTGCAGGAGAAACTACCCTGATTGCAGGAGAGATTAGTGGCTAAAGTCTCCTCCCGACGCCAGGCTAATGTCTCCCACCCTACGCCAAGCTGTCCGTTATTACATTTTCATAAAAAACTATGACACTTAAGTAAAAATTGTCTACCGTGAATGTTACTAGGATAATTACACTTACGATGTATATAAATTACGTCCTAGAATCTATTCACAGTAAATAACAGAATTCAAAAATCAGAAATTGAAAAATTTTACTTACCGGGTACGAAAATGTATTTTTACTTCTCACTCCTAAACCAAACTGCCGATTACAACGTCGTCACGTGAGCAAGGTGGGGGGTGCCTATGGAGTCTAAGATGTGTGGCAATGTTCCAAAATCTAGTACTACAAAGATTCTATAAGCACTGGCTATTGTCTCCCACCTGCTAAACTCTCCCGGACTCCCCCTACTTTTTGAGTTTATCCCGGACATACATACAGACAAACAGACAAACAGACAAGAATTCTAAAAACTATATTTTTGGCTTCGGTATCGATTGTAGATCACACTCCAAGTATTCTTTTAAAAAAATATTCAATGTACAGTTTTGACTTTCCTACCATTTTATTATATGTATAGATTAATAAACTGTTTATATTATCACAGTAATTTTGAAAATCGTAGGGCCAATTTCTTTTATAATCTTTTGACAAGGCAGTTTTCATACTATACGTCTCGAATAATAGCCCAAGAAATAGTCTGTGTATTCCCTGCAGTCGCCTTGGTGCCGTAATGAAGGAAAGATGGTATTTCTTTTATTTTTAGGGGAAGCAATTAGAGGCGATCTCCTCAAGGGTGAGGGTTTAAAAATATCAAGATTAAGTTGAAATAATTAGGAACGGTTAAAAATCGATACGTCTTCATTTAAAATGCAAAATTGACTGTGTATTTTGTTTTGTTAAATTGCAAGAGTTGATGAGTTTATTTTTATCTGTTATAATTATAAATGTCAACCTAAGACTTTAAACCTGCTTTTTGTGCTATTAGATAACTGGCTCAGTAATGCGCTTTTGGTGCTTATAGATGCAGTGTTGTAAGCTTGTTTACCTATATAGTAGAAAGGAAAATAAAATAAAAAATTTGTTATAAAAAAGTACCGTAAGTTTCACACCGTGACCTAGCTTTATATGCAGTCTCAAGACTGCTGGTCTGAAGTATTACTATAATAAAAAGAAAACCCGCGCGGATAAGCAAAAAGTTGCATGACATACAAAAACGCCTATGGATGTTGTGTCATTAAAAAATTGTATAATTTTTCGTGTTCCAGTTGACTCTTGAAAAACAAACAGGGAGAAATTTTCTCTTACATTAGTATGTACTCTTATGTTTCCTTATATTAGTATATAAAAAAACTAGCCATCCTTCCCTTTACAATCATCCAGTATAAAGTTTTTGAAAAACTTTAAATGGAAGATTATGAAATGCTTCAAGAAACAAAAATATATGTAAATTTTAAATGCAAAGTTTCGCGCGAGTGGGCTCCTAATAATATGCTAATCGGTTTACAAACAGTACTTAAGAACATTTAGAGACGCTGAAACGTTTTCAAATCATAGGATTTGTTCAAAGTTGCGGAAAGTTACTTAACTTTCCACTCGCGATTGTTATTGTGGACTTGAACACGTGATCTTCGTAGTATTTTGAGTTTCTATTATTGAATAACAATTTCGGTTATGTATAAAACAGTCAATATTTATTTTAAAACATTTTACATATTTATTTTTAAATAAATATATACACAATACACACACGGTCGTCTGTCCCTAAAGTAAGCAACTTAATGTTTATGTTATAGGTAACAGTCGACTGGTATAGTTACATATTTTTTTTTTCGATAAACATACTTATGAATAATACATATATAAATAAATAAATATATTACACCCAGACTCGGGGTGGGAATCGAACCCACAACCCTCGGGTCAGAAAGCAGGGTCACTACAAAATGCGCCAACGGGCTAGTCTAAAAGAGTAATAAGCCTTGAGTGTGTGTAAGACACGTTTAAGATGACGTTTTCATCGATTATATGCTAATTAATTTAGTTTTTAGGGTCTAGTACTCAAGAAGATGGAGAAACTTCAATAGTCATTCATATTTATATTAATCATTGGTCGCCCAGAGGTCGAAATTCGACCATAATTAAAAATTTTAATTCAAGAAAACAAAATAATTATGAAAATAAAGAACCTTTTTAAAAAAAATTTCAACTTGACTACAGAGTTTGACAAGCAACAAATAGTGTAATATGAGTGTGTGAGTGCTGTAGTGTGTATAATGCTTTTTTTTATTAATTTAATGTATATTTCATGTATGATTTTAAGAAAATATTAGCATTCCGCACTCCTTCTCTATATAAACAATAAGTGTGCGAAATTTCATACTCCTACGTACGCACAATTTCCGTAAAAAGGGTTACAAAGTTTTTGCTTCACGTATTAATATATAGATTAGCTTTGTATAGTACCAAAATTGCAAGGACTATTTTGCCAATGTCAGACACACACATTGTTCAATGTATGTATGTAATTGAAATTAATATTTACGATAGATACATACGAAAACATGATTTATGTACAATACTTAATAGATAAAGGATTTTTCAACAAGACCTTTGTTTTGTAAATCAATATAAAAATACATTTAAATGACAATGATTCTAATTTTTATTGTAAGTATTAAAAAAGTAAGTTATGGTACTGGTAATTATGAATGAAAGATGATATTTGAAAAATGTCTACCACGACCACAGCTACAGATGTCGTGTGAGATTCTTGTATCAAAGTTTTTAATCGCTTTTTGACAAAATTAAATCTATATCGTCACTTTACGAATTTTAAGATTTTTTAAATTTTGATTTGTAAAACAAAGTACTAGTTGGAAACCCTATATATAGACTCTATATACGTCCGTCCGTCAATCTGTCCCGCGTTTGTCCCTTCATCCGTCACGAAGACAGAAGAAACTTCCGCGGAATGTATTTTCCCCTCGAAACGGCACTACAAAAATTACTTTACGCCAGTTTTCTGTGCTCTATCTTTGTTTATATAGTCGGTATGTAATATAGTAGTTACTCTACTGTAAATTATTTAGTATATGTGTATATTTTTTACTTCCATGTTGTTTCATGGAAATGGATTTTAGTCCGACTCAAACTCTAAATAAATAACTTTTATCAATGCGTTTTATTTATTTATTTAAAGTATGCGCTATTGTGTTTTCTTAACTTTTTTATTGTCTTAAGTTTCGTTAATTCGTTCATTTAATCATATCATCTATATACCCATTTTAATATGTACTTCGAACGTACGTAAGAAAGGGATGATAAATTTTCACCCGTAAATTAATTTATTTTCTCACAAAAATATTACGTAACACAAAGTCGAGCTTTATATAAAATGTCTATAACGTCGTCACATCATCAAAATTCCTATCCTCTCACCTCGTACAAGATTACGTCAATCAATTCCTAGTCAAGAAAGGTCGTTATCATCCAATAACCCACCTGGATGACGCCAACATTCTCTGCTCACTCACCTGACAAATTGTATCGTAAGCCCAGCAGGTGACGATAGGATTCAAGGATTATCCAGTCTCTGTCAAATAGGTTAGTTTTGTTATGAAAGTCAGTAAACTTACACGCGTCGTGATGCATAATAACGAATGTTATATTTTATAAAATTATATTTTTACTAGCTGACCTGGCGAACTTCGTACCGCCTTATTTTTTTTCTTAAATATAATAATTACATATACCAAAATAAAATATAGCCTATCTTTCAAGTTGGATCAAACTGCACACGGTGTGCAAATTTGATTAAAATCGGTTAAGTGGTTTAGGAGTCCATTGAGGACAAACATTGTGACACGAGATTTATATATATTAAGATAAAGTTTATACATATATTATAATTATACGATTATAATATATGTATAAACTTTATCTTAATATATATAAATCTTGTAATTTATCAGACAATTACTTATTTGCGGCGCTTGCTGTGGAGACCTTGGGCCCTTGGTCTTCTGACATGAAAAAATTCATGTCAGAATTGTCGTCCAGGCTTGTTCTTGCATGTGGCGACCTGAGAGCTGGCGAGTATTTCGCCCAAAGGCTCAGCCTCGCTATTCAACGGGGTAATGCCGCCAGCGTCTTAGGCGCCATGCCGAACACGGACATTCTAGAGGAAGTTTTTTATTTATAATTTTATTGTTTTACTTTATTTTTGTAATTGTAGTATTAGACCTAATAAATGAAATAATGTTGTTTGAATAAATGATTAAAATTATACGATCTTTATTGTTTTTTTTTTTGTAATGTCAAGATAACATGAATATTAACGGTTCAATGTTTTTCATAGTATTTTGTTTTTGTAATATTGCTTTATGAATGCTGGAAGATATTTTAAGGGTTTTACATCCAAAGGTTGGCAAAGGAATCCTATTAGACTTCCTTGTCTACGCGTGTCCATCTTTCCCCTCTGTCCCCTAAAACGGAGACGATTTATTTTTGTCTAGCTATATTTTACTTTTGTTTTTAGGTAGATTGTTATCTAGCTATCCTAATCCATTATATTAGAGGAACCCATCCATTACGACTTAAATAAGTTACCCGCGCGTGTAGCGATTATTCTTAGATACTAGACGTGCCATGGAGGTTTTATCCCGATTAAGTTCTTATACGCATCAGATTTGCGTTAATTTGAAGTTACTAGTTGAATACTACGAGCTATAGCGTTTAATGACTTATCTTAATCTTAACTAGCTGCTGTGCCCGCGACTTCGTCTGCGTGGATTTAAAAAAAAGTGTGTTCAGTTCGCAGTTATAAAAAAAAATCTAAAATTAAAGTAGCCTAAGTTACACCTTATTACAGTAGCTTACTACTATTACACATCTGCCAAAGAAAGTCCCGTCAAAATCGGTCCAGCCGTTTCAGAGATTAGCCGGAACAAACAGACAGACAGACGGACAGACAGACAAAAATTGTAAAAAATGTTATTTTGGTATATGTACCGTGTATACATACATCCATATATATTTAGTAAAAAGCGGTTATTTTAATATTACAAACAGACACTCCAATTTTATTTATTTGTATAGATTATAAGTTTATAACGTATTTTTTTCTAAGGCCGTAAACTGATTTGGTAGTTTAAGATTTTGTTAATTAAAATTTATTTTTGTACTTTTAGTATAGATTTTTGGCCAGCATGTCATAATAAATAAAGTTTACTTAAATTTTAATGTTACACAACAATATTAAAATGATAACAACAAAGTTTCAAATTCCATCGAAATAAAACTTCAAGGCAAATTGAACAACGAAACGAGTTTTAGATTAATCTCGCTGACCTAAATTTAAAATAAATGAAAATACAGCTCTACCATTTTGTTCCCGTGTTTCAAGTGAACGCCGACTTGGTCTATTTTTAGTATAGTAAACTTTGACCGCCGGCTCTTCCACCCCACTGACTCCTGTGTTGACTGAATTGAAAACATGAGATAGAAGACCTTAACAGCTAAGTAATACAGATGTTAAATTGTATAGCATAGCATTTTGTAGTACTGGTCTTGTTAAGGTGCGTTTTTACTGAAATAGTTTGAAACTTCTGTTTCTGTCTGACAGTTTTCTGCCTGTTTTCCTTGTCAAATTACAATATATTGTTAAAAATTTAAGGAAAATTTGAAATGAGAGCAAGCCGACTTGTTCATGATTATATTTTCAATATTATAAAAGGTAGGTAAGACTAAAGAAAGGTAGGTAGGCCAGTGGCAATATCCGTTTTTTTTTTGTCAAACTGGCACGAAAAAAATTTTGGATCGAAAAAGTGGGAGGTTCAATTTTATTTTTACTGGTCTATGACGTGACAGATATTTTTGGTTTATAGATACGTAGACATGTGGTAATTTTAAATCTAGAACTTGCCCTAAACATGACATGGTAACGTACGTCGTGTACAGTTTTTATCAACAACTTGCGATTGTTTTCAAATTCTTTTTTTACTAAAGATTGATATTTGACATAGATACGATTACACTCTCTTTTATGACGTAGGGTGCAGTAAAAATGTCTTGATATTTTTAATATTGTTACGAGTACACAAAATATAAAAAATTTGCTCCAGCGTGGTTCGAACCCGCACCTCCGACAGACCGTGTCGGTGCTCTAGCCAATTAAGCTATAGAACGATGTACCCGCTAGATCGAAGTTTTTGATATGATGCTTTTTTATTCGGTTTTAGGCAACGATTAGTTTTGAAATGATATGAAAAATATTTAGGATTTCCTCATGTGTGGGTAACACAAAAAAAAATGCAAATTAAAAATGTCTTGCTTAAAATCTAGAGCAACCCGTCTGAGCAAGGATATCAATCTTATAGAAGATCACATTTGAATAATACTGCTTACAAGTAGTGTTGTGTTCTTGTGGTGAGTAAAGTAGCCAAAGCTCTTAGGACGGATCTGGGGAATGGTCGGTAAAGCATATTATGTGATGCACGGTACGTTAACCGTTTACATCTAACGGGCTTACAGTTAAGTGGTAAAAAAAAGTACAACAAATCTTTTTAACCGAATTCCAAAAAAGGAGGAGGTTCTCAATTCGAATGTTTTTTTTTAAATGTATGTTACCTCAGAACTTTTTATTGGGTGGACCGATTTCGATGATTCTTTTTTAAATAGAAAGTTTTTGCTTGTCATGTAGTTCCATTTAAATATAATTGAGATTTGACAATTACTTTCCAGTTATATCTTATGGTCTAAGATCCGAGAAGGTAAATCTTCCCTCATCTGTTAATTAGATGAAACAATTTTTTATAGGCTTATTTCAATATTGCGAATTTATAAAAACAACCTCTGCCACCATAAGCCTGCTGCAATTTTTTTTTTATCTTTTCCCTCTCATGTTAATTACATGTAGTAAGCTAAAACCGTTAATATTTTACATTATATACATGACTGTAGTAGGCAGCCATCTCTGATTGCTACACTTACCTGCAGCCAGGTCAGTAACCTCAGTCAGCAGTAACCTGGCTGCAGGTAAGTATAGCAATGATAGATATGGGTGAAGAAGAAATTGATGAAGAAAAAATTAGAAAAATTTTTTTAAGTATTGTTATTTGCAGCAGGCTTATGGTGGCAGAGGTTGTTTTTATAAATTCATAATCTTGAAATCAGCCTATAAAAAATTGTTTCATCTAATTAACAGATGAGGGAAGATTTTGTTATATTCCGGATCTTAGACCATAATAATGCATATTTGCTTGACTATTTTTTCGCCGACCTGCGTTTTGTTATAACTATAAATTTTTACTGGTTGTACCGATTTATATGGTTCTTATTTCAAGCGGAAGTTGATGCTTGTTTTTGTGATCCCATTAAAATTTGATCGAGATTTGATGATTACTTTTTGAGTAATATTTGATAACATTTTTTAACGTTGTATTATTTGTCGATGTAATTGCAGTCAGTTTTTTTTTTCGTTTGCCAGTAAATTTGTATACAGCTATATGCTATACCTAAAAGATTATCCGTAAGTAAAAGTAATTTTTGATAGAAATATTACTTAAGTACCTTACTTCTTACTTTCTTACTTCGTCGGTAAGAACCAAGCTTTCGATGCATGTGAAGTCACAGATCGAAGTGTGTTCTTTTGTTATCGGCTAATGCGTTGTGACGTCAGCGGATACCGCTTTTGTATTGCAGGGGCAATCCCTAACGAAGTTTATTGATTACCTTCTTATTGTATACGGATAATATCGTAATTAAGTTCTATATAAGATATATTTTGGTATTAATTCCCAGGATATGGATCATACAACAACGTAGGTAGACGAAAAATAGTCAAGAAAATACGCGTTATCAAAGATTACTCAAAATGTATAATCACATCTCGATCAAATTTAAATGACACACCACAAGACGCATCAGCTTTCAATTAAAATGAGAATCATCAAAATCGGTACACCCAGTAAACAGTTAAGAGGTATAATACAACGTAGGTCGACGAAAACATAATCAAGTAAATACGTATTATTAGATATAACTTGAAAACTAATTATAAGGTCTCGATTAAATTTAAATGGGACCACATGATAAGTACCACCTTTCGATCGAAAAAGAATCATCGAAATCGGTCCAACCAGAAAAAAATCTGAGGTAACATAAAAAACAGCCGAATTGAGAACCTCCTTCTATTTTTGCCGTCGGTTAAAAATTAAAATTTTTCAATAGTATTTTTAACCGACAAAAAGTGTTTTTGAGTCTTACTGGAACAAAGTAATTTCTTTTTACAAGCTTTTTTTATTTTGAACAATATTTCAGTGTGTGAACTTCTGCAAGATCTCCAGATGACCTGCTTTGAAATTTCAAACAAGATTTTTCTGCATTGCCTTATCTCAACATTTTTAAATTTTATTAATAGCAAATGTAAAAACTTGTTATTTACTGTGTTATTGATGTTAAATGTTTTAAAACGAATTTAGCCTATTCAACGTTTACGGGAGTTTTCGTCTCTAACTTTCAGAAGTTTAAGGCCGCCGGGGAGCAGCAAAACTGTTTATCATCAATCATGTTAATGAGCTTATTCAACATTAAGGTAATGACTTATATTAAATCTCCTGGTAAATTATTTAGAAATAAAATAATTGTATGGTTTTTATTTATTATTTTATTTTATTTGTAAGTCAAAATCACAGACTCTTAGTTGTAGATTGCTTTTTTTACAGCATGGGATTAACACTATTTAGGTATCTATTTGTGCTTTATAATAAGTTTAACGTAAAATAGTCAGAAATATATAGACATACATATAGAAAATATATCTTACTGTCTATGAATTTTATTATACATTCATTCAATGTCTGCACAAATATATACACGTATATTTTAAATACATATTTACAATATAACACACACAATTTTGAAACTACGGGACTTATCGCTATACGAAATCTACAGTAATGACATTGTTAAGTTTCATAAATAAGAATTTTCATGTGCATCAATTGAATTACTTATACCGGTTTGTCCTAAAAATGTATCTATACTAATATAATAAAGCTGAAGAGTTTGTTTGATTGTTTGTTTGTTTGTTTGTTTGTTTGAACGCGCTAATCTCAGGATCTACTGGACCGATTTGAAAAATTCTTTCAGTGTTAGATAGCCCATTTATCGAGGAAGGCTATAGGCTATATATCATCACGCTAAGACCAATAGGAGCGTAGCACTAATGAAGAATGTTTCAAAATCGGGTGGTCCTATTCCACGGGGACGAAGTCGCGCGCACAAGCTAGTTTGAAAATAAAATGGAAAATAAATAATTCGAAAAAGGAACAGAATTTCGGGAGGGTCGGTAGTGTTTTCCAATTAAATTGCACTCCAGAATATGTCTTTGTCGTAAAACGTTTACTATGTAAAGTCTATAGCTTTGTTCGTTTCAAAGTGATCTCGTTGGTATGCGTTCATGGGCGTTTACATCTTTCTAGCCACTTGGGCAAGTAGGTCTCTGTGAAATTTAAAAATATTTAGTAATTTTGATATTGGAACCATGATAAGGATGATGATTTAATATAGACGTAAAATCTAGAAATAAAATAATCTGCATGAGTTAAAAAAATGTATATGTCACATTAATTTATAGTACAAGTGTAGTTTTTTCTTTAAGCCAAATACTATACGATACGCCTTTATTCAAGACGTCAATTTTATTGACTACTTACTGACTAGATATAACATATTGTTTGCTATCATATAAACACAGTTAAGAATGAACGTTTTAAGGCTGATTATTGCATAAAATTTTTCGCTTTTCTATGATTAGAGAACGCCTAAATGCGCCCTAACATTGCATTTAGTACTCTATGAAAGCGTTATAAAATTTAAATTTGGAATTTAATTTCGCCATTAGAATTCAACGAAGGTGTTTTTTAATGTCACCTCGAGACATTTGGCGAAAATAATGAAACCGTAATACCGTTTAAAATTAAACATAAAACGGCTGCTGGAAAATCTATAATATTTTTTTTTATTTGATGTACTTTTGGTGCAATATTTGCTGGACAGTTTTATATTTAATTCAAATGCTTTTTCAGAGTATTGTTTTGAGTTACTGATTTATATTTTGCTTCTTATTTTTTTGCAGTGAAACTTCTTTAGGCGCATGAGGGGTAAAATTTGAGCAACCGGTAACGCTGTAGCGTCATGACGGTCAGTACTTGGATGTGTGACCGCCTGGGAACACCGCGACCTTGGCTTTTTTTTTCAACTAGTTTATTTTTGTATTTTATATTCGATGTTTTGAATTAGTTTTTTTTTCAATTCGTTTTTTTAATTCGTTTTTTGTAAATTAGTTTTCCAAAGTTTTTTTTTTCAATATGTACTAATGGGATCAAAGAACAAAACTAAATTTCACCTTAACTAATGAACTACAAATTTTTGGATTAACATGCAGTTAATAGAAATAATTGATAGACAAAGTTTGAATCTAAAAACGAAATATCACAAGCTTTTATTATTAGAATATCGGTATATATAGGTACTAAACTTAGCTTAATAACAACCAAAAATCCAAAAATCAAAATCAAAAACAACTTTATTCAAATGGGCTTCAAAAGCACTTTTATTATTATTTTTTTAAAAGTGAAGCTACCACCGATTCGAAATGTAGATTCTGCAGAGAAGAATCGGCAAGAAACTCCGCACTTACACTCTTTTGAAAATAATAATTATATTAACTATGTTTTAGTACAAATTAAAAAAATTAGTAACAATCTTGCATGAAATACAGCGTCACTACGTCCACACATCTTTATCAACTAAGTAATTCAACTATGCAATCCTGCACCTAATAATAGCTGGCTTTATCTGTTTCAAAATATTTAGCAAAACTGTTTGTGGGATTTTATTATACATGCAAATACCATAACCCAAAAATGAGACATTTACTTTGCGCAGTCGTAAGCTTGGAGTTACAATTTTGGTACCGGTAATAGAAATCCTTAACTTTATTAAAGGGCTTAATTTTAATTATATTTACGCACTTTCAGTTATTGATTATAGTTCTTACATTTATAAAATTAATTTCTAAACTTTCTAATAGAGCGCATTCGTAATGTTAGTCAAACAACTGATAGCTGTGGACATTTTAAAGGACCCTTTAAAGCCACGGACACAAAAACCTCGTTTAACAGACGAAAAATGAAAAACAATTCCAATTTGGCGCGTCAACCGTTTGAATTTGGAACGAGAGGCGACGAGGCGTGCGACGCGTCGAGGCGAATACCAGAGGTATGCGGGCTGGGATGTCGCATGTTTTGATGCGGTATCTATTTGTCGCCTATTGTTTATTTGACATTAAATACATCAATCCTTTCTATCCGACTAGGTCAGCAAACAAGCGTACGGTCCGCCTGATCGTAAGCGTATACTACAGTTTACCCTTGTTACGCCAAAAACATTGCATGCATATTGTTGTCACTAAAATAACCAACGTTAGTCCAGCAGTAGACAGCTGAAGGTAAAGCACAGGGGGAGTATCTCAGACTTACAGAAGATCACAACTAAATAAACCTTGCCTTCAAATAGTGTTGTGTTCCTGTGGCAAGGGGCCTGAGCTGCTGTACAAAATCAGGGGTAGGTATGAAGGCAAAGCTCTTTCGATCCTTCTGGTGTTGCAGGTGTTAGATATAAAAAATTGAAATATTAGTAAAAATAAATAGAAAAGGAGAATAAACACTCCTTTTGGTACACAAAAAAGTAGGCAAGGTAGTGAATTTTTATTTATTTATTTATTTACACTTTATTGTACACCACAACTACATTTCAAATATTAAACACATTTAAAGACATTTACAGACTGTGAAGTACAATGGGTGGACTTATGGCTATTTAGCCATTTCTTCCAGACAACCCCAATATTTTCTTTAAAATGTTTGAGTATCTAATGCATTTGAGATTTTTTTTTAAATATTTGGTTGTCTAATGCATAAATACCACATCAATAGTTTTGTGATGCAATGGTCGCACCCGCTTCCTGTCGACACCGCACCGCTTGTCACTCCTGACGCACCCCACACCAACTTTTTCTCAAACAGATCAGAGCGTACCCCAAGCTGAGGTTATTAGTGACGTACCAGACTTCTTATTAGAACTAGGGGTGTAAGTGCATTTCTTTGTTGCTATCTAAGACGCCAACCAATTTGGAAATATTATTTATTATCTTTGCTTATGTTTTTTCAATCTTGATAATAGGTGTTTGAAAATTTATTGTTATAGAAACTTTTTTATTGAGATGAAATATCATTGTAGAAAAATCATCAAAGTTTCCCTTAAATGGTGGTTATTTTTGAATTTTTCAAGTTCTAACATTGATTACCTATAGTAAAAGAAAAAAAAAAAAACCACAACAACAATTTTAACTCAGAATATCTCTAATACGTTGCACCGAAATGTTTTGTTTTACTTTTATACCTCTTTTAAAAACAGATTCTAAATTTTAAGCCAATTACTGTTTGAATTGCATATCCAATGAAATATATAGTTATTTAGCTGCTATTTCGGTTTGCATGTACGAAATATCATGTTAGGTATTCTATCGATCAGCAATGCTTTGTATTCACGTGTACCAATTATGAGTAAAGTAACATAAAAAAGTGGGTATTTTGATGTTTGGTCAGTGAAAATATTGTCTGCGAATAACAATTAATCCTGTTACATCCCACTGTCGGGCAAAGGCCTCTTTCTCTATGTAGGAGAAGGCTCAGAGCTGAATCCCTAATGCTGCTCTACAGTGGGTTGTTACTATGACTAATGATCACTATCAGGTGTATGTCATAACAACCGGGACCGACAGCTTGGCGTGATTTCCGAGATACGGTAGGGAGACCCACAAGGACATACATTGAACTTGACAGGAATCGAACCCGTAAACCGCTGTTAGGCGCGTACATGGCACACGCACCACTACACCAGAGCGATTGTTATGCGAATAAATTACTTCCTTATTAATTTTTAGATAATACTTAATGTTTAAGTAATTATTTTTTAACTATAATATATTCAATAATTTATATGTCTTTGTATGCTACGTTGTTTGTAGAATCTCGATCTTTTAGCTTGATAATAATTATATTATTAAATTTATAATAATTGATAATAATGATGTAATTAATATTTATTAAAGTACATCTTTTTACAGAATTAAACGTAAATAGATTTCCAATGTTTTGCATTGAAGCCAGTGTTAGTGAGCCCCCAATCATTTGTCAAGATATCTAAATTCCTTGCAATACAACAGGTTCATTAACTTTTATTAGCACACGCTCCTCTACGACATCCTAGATTGACCTAACTTGAAACGTTTCCGTTGTACAACGGCTTTCATCTACGTTTTTAGATAGGAGCAAGGACATTTACTTCATCTTCGTTGGCTTTGGCACTAGGTCCCTAGTCGGGCTGCTCCATATTTTGAGCACGAAATTTACTGCTGCTTATTTTTTACCTTTAGAAGGGAATACTGTCAGCAATTACCTCCGTACATACAATAAAGTTTATATAGTCTTTCATTATCGTGGTATGTTTTATTAGACAATGGACAATGCTATTAGCACGCACTATATCGAATTACGCGGCCGTGTTACAGCCAGTGCATAACATTTTATGACTCCTCCGATGGCCGAATCAAATTTAAGCAATCTTTGTTGCTCCTTTATGACACTTTTATTTAATACTATCCTGTCGATAGTTCTGTTTTTATTAGTATTGTCTTGCAATAAATTTAGTACAATGTATGTGTTGTTACTTGTTGTACTGAATATTTGTTTATTTTGTTATGTCAATTTGAAGATTTGTTGAGGACTTTTGGTTATTCTTCAGTTCTTTCAGTAATTTTTTTATTTTATATATTAATTTTGCCTTCACTTTTATACACCCACTAGCTTCTGCGCGCGACTTCGTCGGCGTGGACTCCGCTCCTATTGGTCTTAGCGTGATGTTATATAGCCTATAGCCTTCCTCGATAAATGGGCTATCTAACACTGAAAGAATTTTTCAAATCGGACCAGTAGATCCTAAGATTAGCGCGTTCAAACAAACAAACAAACAATCAAACAAACAAACTCTTCAGCTTTATTATATTAGTATAGATAATTTGAATTCAATTACGTATTTTTTTATTTGTTTTGGCTTTTGATGTTTTTGTAGTTATTTTCATTAAGTAGTTGACTAGTCGAGTACTTATTATTGTTACTGAATTAGTATTACATGAACAGTTACTAGGAATCGTAGCACTAATTGTAGCGTTTAACAGCCTTACTAAAGGAACAGAAGACCTAAAAACATAATTAAAAGTGAATGATTTTTATATGAAAGAATAAAAAAAAGGTAATTTAGTTTAAATATAACAAACAAACAACGACGTATCTTTATAATAATAGATAAAGAAATGATTCCTATGATATGACAAAAATTAATGTTCAAAATTCTATTCGTATTTCTATAAGTTTGAAAAAGTTTTCGTAGTTCTATAGTTATTTTAGTATTTTTTTCTTATTATAATTATCGATAAAACTATAATAAATATAAATACATCAATCGAATAAAAATATGCAAATGTATTGTACTCATGTATTGGATCCATATTGTATGCGATGTCTTCTATAGCGATTGAGCTAATAAAGCAAGAACATAATACTGGAAATCTGTTTACAAAGCTATATCGGACAGGGAAGGGGTTTCCGATGGTATTAATAATGCACATTCAGGAGGCAGTATTGAATGCCTCGTTCTATCAATAATTGAAGAGGGATACTAACGGCTATGTGCATCTTAGAGTAGCGGATGTGGCGGAAGTGATATGGGTAACGTGTATATGTTTTGAACTGGAATGTAAAATACATTTTGCATATACGTTTTTTTGGATGTCATTTCAATTATTCTCATTTTAGAAGTTAAAATCCAAAATGATTCTACTTTAATGTGGTACTGTAACAATTTTTATTTAAAGTTATAATTATTGCATTATATCTTATCAATCTTTTTAGAGATTGTAGACCAACATATTTGTAAACGGATAAAATATTAAATTGCTATTTGCATTTTCAAATATTTATTTTTTATACTCAATGCACTATAACATGATTATCAATAAACAAATAAATTAGTTCTAAAGAAATAATTTATTTGTTTCACTTCAACAAAATAGAAAAATTGAAAAAAAAAAAAAATGGTGTGCTTTAGGCCACACGACTGAAGTAAAACTTTCTATCTTAACTAACTTATATAAGTGAACTACTTATATAAGTTAGTTACTTAGTTATTTACTCCCTCTTAACTACCGTTCGCCTCACCATATCACACTTTTTGTAACGCTCTCGTCACGAATTCACCAGCTTACTCCCCAAGTTAAGCGTGCGTAAAGAAGTTTTACTTCAAAAAGTACAGAAGTTGAGGCAAACAATGAATGAATTAATTAATACAGTTTTTATTTTTATTTTAGAATACTTAATATGTATTTTGAAATTTGTTTTCTCATTATCAAACAAATTCTATTTGAATCCAGAGCTAAAACATTTTGTAATATTTTTGTTTGATAGTGAACCTTGTAATTGCAATAATCATTCAATTTAAAGATCATCACGTTTTTGTTTATGTTGAATTTAAAGTGTACACCGTTCTTTTTTGAAGTTATACTTCTTTTGGCGCGTTAGGGAAAAATGATGAGAGTAAAGTTTTACGATGTGCGCACACACCGTCTCAAAAAACCGACACATTGAAGTTATGAGTAGCTAGTCAACGAAGAAGAAGTTAGCGACGTGAAGTTAGCTAGCCAATGAAGTATAACTTTTTACGTGCGTACATATTTTGCAAGCATTTTAAATGTGAATCATACAAACTTATTCTTATTATTTAATTTTTTTTGATATTATAAATAGACATAGGTATTATCTAGGTTAAAAAAAGATTTCATTTAGTAATTTTTATTCAAGAAAAAGGATAAATTGAGATTCTGTAAAAAAGACGATTAAGTTCGGCTGAAGTCGTAGCAAAAAACATGTAAAAATTTTAATCAAGAAATAGCAAACACGATAGAATTTTAGTTCTTAATCAAATAAGCATAGCACAAGTTTACGACTTTGATGTTTATTGCCAATTAATAATGATATTGGAAATTCAATTATGTCTGGCATTTACTCATTTCGTTCATGGGCATGATTTAGATGTTATCGTCAAACTTGATACAAAAGAAATTGTTGATACGCTTCAATCTGAAACTTCATTGAAATATTTAACAAAATTGGCTGAAGTATTCGCTCAAACAGCCGCAAAATTTTTTATAAATGAAATTAGGAATAAGAAACATTTCAAAAAGGAAGACATTGCGTAAGTATTGTTTATTCATTGGGTTTAGTATAATGTAAGCTGTTTATTTTTTAAACTTCAACAACAATATATTAATAATGAAATTTCGTAACATTATAATTTGTTGACATTATTTTTTTTTCAATAAAATTAAATATCGTTAGTCAATTGTTTTTTTGTATGTTTTAATACTGACATAGATTAGTAATTGTGTAATAACATTTTTATCATTTTGTAAGGCAGTTTTTAACGAACATGGATTTTATGAAAAGTTCTTGACATTATTATAAAAAATGGAAACTTAGAACAATTTTTCTGCTTATTTATTAGTCTAAAGTAACGCAGTTTAGCGTACTAAAATAATATTTGTGCTATTAATTTAGTTTTATTGCGTATCTGCTGTAAAAGGAAATAAGATGAATTAATTATCTATTTGCCATTTTTTCTCTTTATTGAAGAACTTAAGAAGAAACTAAAGAAGAACTATGATGTTTACACTATATCTATACGAATTCTGATTTTAGATCAAGCGATAGTAAAATTAACAGAGCTCATAAGCCAATGCAAGTAAATCATTATATACTAAATGAAGAAAAGGCATATAAATTACTAGAAGAACCATTACCAGATGGTGACAATCTAGGCTGGCATTCAAATGAAATGAGTGATGAGGAAGAACATAAGGAGAAAAACAAACCAGTCCCTTCGTATCCAAAGACTAAAGTTAACGGAATTTACGTATTGTAATTAATAAAGTAAATTAAGAAAAATAATAATATAAAAGAGAAAAATAAGTAAATCATTTATCTATTCAAATAAATAAAATTCGAGTGGCTGTTTGTAATATTAAAATAACCGCTTTTTACTAAACGCACATGGATCTATACACGGAACATATACCAAAATAACTTTTTTTACAATTTTTGTCTGTCTGTCTGTCTCTCTGTTTGTTCCGGCTAATCTCTGAAACGGCTGGACCGATTTTGACAGGACTTTCACTGGCAGATAGCTGATGTAATATGGAGTAACTTAGGCTACTTTTATTTTAGAAATTTACTTATTTTATAACTTTGCGAACTAAACAATAACTTTTTGTTAAATTTCACGCAGACGAAATCGCGGGAACTTTTTATTCGAAAATGCGTAAAATTCTTGGCTAGAATTACTATCAATTAAAGGATGACCTTAAAATCATAAGTACTCCACTGGAACAACAGATCTACGAAGCACGATCCAAAAGAACTAACCCTTACTAGAAATAAATTTTAGTAGAAATATAATAATTTGAAGTCCGTAGGCGGTAATAGAGTATCAGTCATTACTACATTATTTAGGATGTTTGAATAAGTTATAAACAATCTATTGAATGAAAATCAAACTTTGTATACCTAATTAAGGTTTCTCCAAAATCATATCTATACTCAACTCACTATACCCAAATTATTACTTTATTAAATTATTGTTATAGTTATTGTTGAATTATTATCAGTTATAAAAAAAAAACGAACCATAGAATTACCAAACAATTATGATAACGAAAATCAGAAAGCCCTCTAGTCGTCTTTTTATTATATGACAACTTACCGTAAAAACAAGCGTGTTCACAGTAATCATACGATATCTACCATTATAATCGACAGTGCGTCTGAAATCGAGAGGAAATCCGCGAAGATGGTCGTCGCTATAACTCACAGACTGTATGAATTATTGATGCCCGTCGCACAATGCTGGGAGCGGGATATTAGATGATAAATAAACGCTATGACGCTTGCCAGTGAAGCCTCTAAGAATAGAATGGATACTCGAGACGTTATGAAGGCTTGGCCATTCATTCTTGAAGACGTTCTGCAGCTATCGGAGAATTTGTGGTGAAATAAACTTTCAGAAACTGTCACTGAATATATTTTCAACGTTATGCAGAAATGTTCATCTTTTGAAGTTATAACTAAGGTTTCAAAGACAACTGGTCTTATACTCGTAACAATACATATCTTTAACATGAGGACAAGGCCTTTTGTTTTGAAGGTAGGATAACTTAATACTTGTATCTTAGATTACAACCGACTGAAACATTTTTGTTTTTGTAAATAACAACTAAGAATTTAAAACCCAGACACGGGCAAGCAAAAAGCAGGGTTGCTACCAACTGCTCGAATGGGCATAATTATAATTGGCTTTGAAGAGTAGATCATAATTTATGTTATTAGATTTAATGTTATGTGGTTGAAATATCAGGTATCAATAATATCCAAATAAGCAAAGTTTTTACCGTACAACTCGTCACAGTAAGAGCTTATCGCTATCAACAGTGGTCTGTGCAAATCCATTTGGTAATTATCTGCGCTGTACCGCGTTAATGCCTTTGTGATCGGCATCAATGCTCCATAATTCTGCTCTTTGTTACGTGGATTGGCGGTTTGTAAATATTTCATGAGATAATTGATTCAAGTGTGATTAATTTACGGAATGTGATCGTTTCATATTTATTTGAATTAAATTTATAGCATTATAATTGTTTTGTTTTGGACTAATAATATATTGTTATTGTTTAATTATTATCATGATCACTATTCACTATTTAAATCTTTCAAAGGGTATGGGTGGTGTGGTTGGTGGTGGGTAGGGTTGTATGTCTTCAGAAATTATTTATAGTAGTGCCGTAATAACAAAATGATGAATCGTACATATGTTGATGAAATGTTAGGTAATGGTGTCTGATCAAATCTTAACAAATCTAATGGAACATTATGACTGAATTTTAATGAAACAACTTTTTCGGATTTTATCGCTGTTTATTAAGTTTTTTAGATGCCCAACGTTTCGGATACTTTATAGCAATCATGGTCACGGGAGGACTGCCAGTTTAGAAAATTGTATCATTATAATGAGTGAAATTCACGTAAACATTAGAAAACAATATTATGACTGAATTTGTTAAAAATTTAATCACTTTTGTGTAGCATAATATGACACGATTGTAATAGTAAAATATGAGACCTATTTGGTACGGTATTTAATAATTTTCATGATAGTTTAATTATTATTTTATTCAAGACAGTGATATATACATCTTTAATAACTATTCTGCTGTAGTGGAACATTGGTCACGAATGTTTTCTTCATGCTAGAAATAATTACATATGAAACTTTTAATTTAGTTTTATTTTCTATAAAAAGAAAAGTAGATAACCATTGAGAATATTATAATAAGAGAACGATATCATAACGGATTTCGATATAACATTCAGACGTTGGATTTTTAGTTTCTCGAGTAACTTTTTGAAGCACAATATTTTCTTTCCATGACCGGATTCGTCTTTGTTGTGCGGTAAACTTATCCTGCACGTTCAGGATATTTGCTCAAGTCGAATCCTCGTTATAACTTATTTTCGAAAGTAGAACATATCTAACACATACCACTTTCCAAAAATGAAACGTAGGAGTTATATCACAACCTACGGCAAAAGTGGACATAAAGCAAAATAACAATCAAAAATATAGCAATCACAAACTTCCATTTCTAAATTAGTTACCATTTTTGGTCTAATCGGGCTCCTTGTAATCTCTTGTCACTCATACTTATTCCGGAAGACGTTCTAAGTGGATTAGGGGTATTAGTGTCGGATCAATAGCACGCCGTTCCCTCGCTACCGGTTCTTTCCTACTTGATTTCACGTTGCGTTACACGTTAAGTACAATTTGTTTGTGGATTTTAGGAAAGCTTCGTTACTTACATTTATTTTTGTTAGTTTAATTTGATTCAGTAGTACTTTTATGTTATGGGTATAGTTTAAACCACAAATAAATTTAATAAGAAGTGACATGTAGTTTATCTTCGTAGCTGATGTAAGTTCATTTTCTTCTTTACCTATCTTTAGACATGATGGGATTTTAAAAATTAGTGTAAATTTGCTGATAGGTACTAACCCTCCTAATTGCTCAATTACTTCAATAAAAATACGAACCCTTTATTCAAGGTCACTTAAATTTAAAATCGCCCGTATGAACTTGAGTCAAATAGCCCTTTGGTACATAGCTATCAATGATTTATTGACTACAAAGATATACACGTAACAAAATGCAAAGCAAACGGGCAAGCCATCGCCACCCCAGTATATCGAGGAGTTTTAAATCGTGTTCAAACAAATGGACTGAGATCAGAACAAACTTCATTAAACTCCAATACCTACACAGTTTTAACAGACGGACGCACAGCGGGGGCTGGATAAAAAGTAAATGATGAAAAAACAACGAAAAGTGTTCGGAAATCTGAGGAAGATAATCAGAATGGAAACCTGAAACTCGTTTGAAGTTTGAAAACTACGTTGTGTTTGGATGAGGCATTTTCAAATCGTTTTTTCGTAAGGAAATAATATACAATATTTATCAATACTGTGATAACTGATAAATTTTATAAGGGCTAATGAAAATTTGCCCCAAGAAAAGTTAATAAAAAATATGATAGGATTTTTAGTGTCATAACCAAGTGTATTTAATTCAAATTTTTAATTTGTGATTTTTACTTGTTCTGGATAAGCACAGATAATAAACAAAAAATAGCTATGGAAAATACGAAATAAAAAAGAGATTTCCACCCATATATTGACTCATCACGATATCTGTGGAACCATAAGGCATAGAGACTTGAAATTTGGTAGGAATATTCCTTTTGCCAAGTAGAGGTCAGCTGAGAATAGATTTTATTACATCCACAAGAGGGGGTTGCGGGGGTTAATAACATATATGGCAAAACAATGTTTGCGGGGTCAGATAATACGAAATAAAATGTATGTTTTTTACTTAGAAAAATGTCTAATAGTAATAATATCAGAGGTACCGAGACGAAGGGTTGATTTAACTAATTATATGCGTTTACCAATTATTTCGATTTAAAAATATTTCTAATTTGTAATTTGTTCTATAAATGTTATCAAATTTTGTTTGTTATGCATAGTGTACTTTTTAATTCGATTTTGAAATAGTAAAAAATAAATTAATTTTAAATTAGCCTCAGAAATTCCAATTACCACGATTCGCAGCGTATTGACAGTACAATTAATGGAAACTGCAGTTTTTTTGTATTTCAGTTCCAATATTTACTGGGAAGAGATGATTCACAATCGATTGCTATTAATTCGTTGCCTTTTTTGCTAAAAAATAAAAAAGTCATTATTGATTGTGAAATATGATGAATGGAAAATATGCAATGAGTTATATTGAACGACAATTTGTTAGTTATAGCGTATGTATTTTTAATAAACTTGGAGAGCCAATACCGGTAACACAGGCCCACAAAAAGGGTTATGTATTTCGATGCGTTGAATCCGAATTTGGAGTCCGTTTGGTTCCTACACCCCCTAATTTTGAGTAAATTCCAAAAAAAAAAAATGACAAAAATGGCAAACGCAAGAAAATGCATTTATGCAAATGAATTTTTTTTTGAACTAGCACAAGTATGTCTATTGCGCTGAACCTAAATCCAAGTGTAACAAAAAAAAATTTCGTTAGCATAATTGCAATATGTCACAATTTTTAAGCGATTAAAAGCAGTTTTCTGAAAAATTCTGACTCAGTGTATCAAAATACATAAACCTGGATGGGTCTGGTTAATGGTATAGGCCAGGGATGGCGAACCTTTTTTGATGTCCGTGCCACAAAGTAATAAAAATTCTTTTTTAAATAGATAACGTGCCACAATAAAATTTCATTCGAAATGTTAGCGTTATAAATCGGTGAAAAAATATAACTTTGCTAGCCATTCTACATCCAATAATTGATTGTATTGGTCAGCCAGTGTAATTTATATTTGACTAATTTAATTCAATTTCCTGATACCAAAATCCAAAAATTAATATGCAACTACAGTCAAACATTATTTGCTTAGGAATTTCATGATCCATCGCATTACGCCGCAGGGGACAGAAACTGTAGGACGACCTATTTTAAATTTTCCTCTAAATCCATACCAAACCGTATTTTTCAAGCAAACACTCAGATTTCCAATATTGGAATGTTTGTGCCATCGCGTCTGCTTTCCAAGACTAGATTAAGTTATCAAATTCTCGTACAGAAGAAGCGTGGAAAAATATCAAATAAATTGTGCTAACAAGAAAATACGTTCTAGGTTGTCTAGTTAAAGAAAACGGAAGTGAGGAAAGTCTTCGGATTGTGGGTACTTTTTAAAGCAACATTTACATTTCTTCAGTTATTGTTAGCATTTTTTAAATGGAATGTAGAGAATTATACATTTGAAATTGTAATAAATATACTAGAACAAACACTTTTCAATACAAATTTTTATATATGATTTTTAAATAGTAGATCATTCATTAATATTATGTCTTTTATTCAGGGCTCAGGCATGCGAGAATACGAACCCAAAATAATATTCTTCACAGTCATGATCCCGCAATAGCTACCAGAATAGTAGACGTCCGTGACAACTACGCCAGTTGCAAACGTTGTCAGATAGACACGTCAATTACTGTAATGTACAACAATGGGTAATCCGGGACAACTGCTAAATAATTAATACCTTCATGAATAATCCAGTTCATTATGCAACTACAATGTCGTCCAGAATTTACGTGCACTCCGGAATGTCCTAATTCCAATTCCAATCCGAATCTGTCGCGCAACGTGACACGAATCACACGATTGCTTTTTAAGGTATAACAACCGACCGGAACCGGTTGAAACTGGTTATTGCTGGAATAAAGCGGTTTTTAAGAATTACCCGATTTTCGTATGCTGCCCAACTCTTATGGGGGCTTAGGAAAAGTTTTTATTGAGGTAATTTTGGGTCAAAAACAGTAGTATTACTGACGCTTTCTTTTTTAATGTTGTTACTAATAGTTTAATTATATTTAACTAGAAAATATAGTTAAGATATAAATTATAGTAAATTATATAATAGTTTTTTTTTAGTTGGTATTCACATATTTTACTTTGATTATTAATTTATTTGAATAGTAATGTGAGAGAGTTTTTATAATATTGTTTATCGATAAAAATGCTACATAAACATGTATGCTTCTAACAAAACTATAAAGTATAAGCAATAAAATTGTACTCGTGACGTTTGGGATGATAAGAAATATTACTTAGATCATACGATTCAACCTGTAACATCCCATTACTGGTCATAGGCCTTTTTCTCCATGTAGATTGTAGGAGAAGGGTTGAAGCTTAATCCACCACACTGCTCCACTGCGGGTTGACGGATATGTTCTCTATTATGAGTAACGATCGCTATCAAGTTTTTATGATAAAAACTGGGACCGACGGCTTGAAGTTCTATCCGAGGCACAGCCACAAGGTCAGACATCTAAACTGGAAATAAATATTTGTACATATGCAAATATCTATCGCCGCCGACGCCCTTTGCGCAGCGGTCACAGCGCTGGATTGCGATTGGCTGTTGTGGGTTCGATTCCCGCACACGACAACATTTGTATTGGCCATACAGATGTTTGCCGTGGTCTGGGTGTTTGTGCAGTCCTTGTGGGTGTCCCCACAGTGCCTCGGAGAGCACGTTCAGCCGTCGGTCCCGGTTGTTATCATATACACCTGATAGCAATCGTTACTCATAGTAGGGAATATATCCGCCAACCCGCATTGGAGCAGCGTGGTGGATTAAGCTCCGATCCTTCTCCTACATGGGGAAGAGGCCTATGCCCAACAGTGGGATATTACAGGCTGAATCGTGATCGAATCGTGAAATATCTATCCCGAGCCGGAATCGAACCCTAAAACCGTCGGTGTTTTAGGCGACTACACGCACCACTACACCAGAGCCGTTGTTAAGTTGTTAGATCATAAATCAGACAAATTCTGTCAGAAAGTATGTCATGAGAAATAGAACTGTAGAATGAGATTTCTTTCAAAACTTGTAAACAATTCCACCGTTTTCATAACAATAATTTAAGTTTTTAAACGAGCTGAGATATACCGATCCAATGTAGTCTCGTTAGTGTACCAAAGTTTTAATTCCGTCGGTGTCGAGGGCAACATAAATACACGAAATGAATCCCGCAGCGGCATGGCATAGTTATTACCATAAATTTACGAGCGCGAAGATCTATTTGCTCGGTCGCATTCGTTTTAAAAGCCTTTTGGTTATTTATGCACGTTTTTGTATAGGCTATGTAATAGGTTTTGCGTGTACAGCATTTATTGCATATGTGAGCTACCGGTTTTAATATTGGTTTATTTGTATATTGATGTGCGTGGAAGTGTCAGAACAGCGGAGAATAAGCATGAAGAAGGAAAGTGATTTCTTTTGTTATTTCTTCTTTTTGTGGTCAATTTATGCTCTTTGTCATTGAGACTTAAAAAATACTTAATTACTACAAAGAAAAACTATATATAGTCTTCTGTTTCTTCATTATTATACTTTCACAAAATATATTTTTTCTCGTCTTTAAAATGTTAACTAAGAATAATAAATAATTAGGCTGTCACGTCGTGTTGGCAAATGCAGTGTGGGACGTAACTGTAATTGTACAATTGTCACTGAACAATTATTATTTGAAACCTTCGATGCTGTCATTTATCTTTACTAATATTTTCCCCATTAAAAATATTATAAAGCTGAAGAGTTTGTTTGTTTGTTTGAACGCGCTAATCTCAGAAACTACTGGTCCGATTTGAAAAATTATTTCAGTGTTAGATAGCCTACATATCGAGGAATTTTTGCAAATTGACGCGTGTGAAACCGCGGGACACAGCTAGTTAATTATAATTACTTTTGTTTTAATACCAGAACAATTATTTGTTGGTATTTTTTCCGTCTATAATTTGCCTAACACTATTATTACCCGTATAAATAAAAATTAACCGCTAAAAGTGTTGCTAAAATTGTAAGATTTTCAGAAAACGCTTTTCAGCTTAACGCGTTTAACAGTTCGGAAGACAAGACCTAATCTGTGGGGATAGCTAATTAATTATGTAAATTAATTAGAATATCAAATGACTATCAACTGTCTAAAATGGACAATACAGATAAAAATCAATAATGTGACATGGTAGGGTCTATCATACTTGACCACATAAATTTATTGTTTTACAATTTTAATCCCTTTGCAAAAAGCATAACATTTTGTAAAAGTTTTTTTTTTAAATTTAATTCGTGCAGTTTTTATTATTTTAAATATTAAAATCTGTTACCATATTTTTTATTCCGTTGAAATAAGATTATTTTCTTACTCCAGACACGGCAAGAACTGTACGCGTCGACGTTTTTAAATTACAACGGTTTTTTCCACTTCTATTTAATTTAATCGCGTTGTTAAAAACATCTGTTTCATAATACTTGTTTAGATGAAAATTAATTTCTAGCACTCGGGTTTAATTTTTCTTATTTAATTTTTATATTTTGTTAAATTCGAATTTCTATAATTTACTTTTCTTGTTAAGGAGAATTTATTTAAATAATATATTTACATTTATAAGTTCACCGAGGCACGGTGGGGAGACCCACAAGGACTGCACAATCACCCAGACCACGGCAAACATCTGTATAGCCAATACAAATGTTTGTCATGTGCGGGGATCGAACCCGCAACCGCCAGAGCTACAGTCACAAACCAGTGCTGTGTGTACCATGTACCAAGTACGCGTAAAATGTAGAAGGATGTAGAAAATTTATCATGGGCTGAAGATAATACCAATATATTTTCCTACGCTTAGCTAGACGAAAATATTACTTTCCTCTGACATTACAATATTGTCATTGTCACCCGCACTCAAGTTTGTTTTAGAACATGGTTGTCAGTTGCGTAGGCGCATCACGATGTAGCTTCATTCAGCGTCGACTACGCCCACGTAGTGTCACTTTGGCACCTATTGTTATTAACATGTTAATATTTCTTCGAGGGCGGCGACAATGAGACAATTTAATGAAACTCTTGATGAGTTCATACTTGGAGTGGAATGTTGTTCGCGATTTGTATGGCGACTATTAATATTTATTGCGGAACTAGTTGTTGAGGTAGTTTTTTCATTTCAAAACAAAGGGTTTATATTTCAAAGTTTGTAAAATATTGACAGAAAATGTCGTGGTTGTTTTTTGTGTATCAAAAGGTCTTGGTTCCAAATAAAACCAGTACTTACAATTTTCAAGCGAAAATTTCCTGTCGCTCTCGGTGTTGAAGGGAAATAGTTCAAGGAAATCTGGTTAAAGAAGAAAATCGGACATACGTTTTCACCAGGAGACAAATTACTACTATGAGAAATAGCCAATATTTAATGAGAGAAAACAAAACAGTCAAGTTGCTTTGGCGTTGCTTTGGGAACTGCGGCGAAAAGCTTGTCTGTGATTAAAGAAATAACCCTTGGCCAACTTTAAAACATTTACAGGTGATACTACAGATTACTTTCTGTAATTCTGTAATGGTGATACCAACTCTGTGTAAGAAGTAAAACAGTGAATTTGAAAGAGCGTGACATTCGTGATATGTCAAAAAGTACATTTGAACACATTCGATACTTGTACAAGTTTGGTCGTCATCGATATTAGAAGCCATTGTGGGCTCCTAATTTGTATGTAAACTACTGACATCTATACTAATAAAGGTGAGCAGTTTTTTTTGTTCGGTTATAATGAGAAAATTACTAAACCCATTGGAATAATACTTATACCATAATATGCAGCATGTTTCGCAGAAGGTTTTAGTATATGATAAGTTGGTGATTACTTATCTTGTAAAAAAATATGGACGGACTGAGGTCGATAGTGTTTTATATATAGGTACATAATTATGTTATTGGATATAATTTTTGTCAGTCAGCCTAATATTTTCGATTCAGATTATTTAAATTTAAAATTGTTTGACGTTGTAGATGGAAGAATTTATTTCGTAGCGTTGACATTAAATTTTTATTGAGTACAGGAAGTTCTATTGTGAAATTTTATAACAATACACAATATAAAACTTTTATTAAAATCATAACTATATACAGTCTCGAGCTACCACAATAAACTCAAGACTTTACAATGTTTAATATAAGGCACTACGATACCCTTCTTTTGTTTTCACTTCGTTTTAATGGTCAAAATTCAAAAGGCTTCATTTTAACAATTATATAAATGACAAAATATCCTGCGAAAAGGTAACTCCAATCCCGCTGAGTACTATTCGCAGCAATTAGATAAATTACTGTAGGAGCCTCTGAGAAGTCACTATCAGACTAATTTCACACTGGTTGGTTACGACAAAAAAATGTAGTCCGATCGACGCAGGACACTCCGATATTTTTTACTTTAAACTTTAGATTATTATTACAAACTGGAAATTCCTCTGAAAGTTTAATAGCATTTCGCCTGCAACTGCGAAATGACATTTGCTCCTACCACGTTGTAACAAGATCTCTATCAATTTTGCGATAATATTTTAAGTTTCATTTACATCGCTGACTTTGTTACATTCATCATTATATACCAGGTAAGTATTTCTGCATTAAGGTGCTAAGATTTGTTTTCTACGTATTAGCGCGTGGTACGCAGTTATGTTTGTTCGTAGTACATTCAATCAATCGCCAGAGTGAATATTGATTGGTAAATAGATGCGTGTATCGTTGTATATATTTTTGGTGACTGTTCGACGAGCCCCAACAATGTGTCAACAACAGTAAAATTTTGTTTTCCCGGCTCACGGATAGTTGGTTCGACAGTTTTCATGTACGAGTGACTTCCATAGTAAAGGTAGAAAGAGTCAATTACGTCATGAAATTGTAATGAACTTATAACGGCTGCATTTTTGTGTATAATAAATTAAACAGCACGAGTACAATCATACATTCTCTTACTGCTTATTTGCAATGAAAATCAATTTAATATTATACATACTATTGTATTCATACATAGCTGTAAACTAGAGCTGGTAGACGTGGGATCCTCCACTGCAGGTATTTTTCTGCACTCAAAAAGAAATACAAATCATCACAAAAAATACTATTCTTTCTTTTAAATAAAAGGTCGTATTTTCATTTTACTTAATTTAAATAATAAATTATATTTTTATTGTATTATCCAATGAAACGATATTTTTACCGATTACGGTAAAATACCGCTTTCTTGAACCTTTTGATGCTACAAAAAAAAAGCAAAAGACATACTCAAGAAAAACTCTCAAATAATGATGTCAACAAATCAGCATATAAGCCTTTCGCAGCGATGATATGAAGAAAATAATAACCGGATATTGTAACGTTGTACCGGAATATAGGATCGTATAAAAAATCCACAAAGAGCAAGGGTCGTTTGATGTTCAAATAGAGCGATTTTCAATTTCTATCGTATTCCGTTGCTCGTGCACAGCCTCTTTCAGAATACTTCATGTATTTTAGTAAAAATATACTAGTTATATTAATATCCATATATACATGTTGTGTCATTTAAAATATGTTAGTATATGTATAGTAGGAGGTCCGTACTAGAGACGATCTTCCTACATCTGTTTAATGGATGAAAACTATTTAATATTTATTTTAGTATATTAGAAAAATAATCGCGAAAGGATTTCCTGAAAAATCCTGGCCAGGTCATGTTTAAATCAAAATTGAAAAAAAATATTTTTATTTAAAACTGCATATCTACGAGTTTAAAGAATAAATTTAATACCTGCCGACAGTATGAAGCCTGTAAAAAAAAAAGTTGGCTTGTCTATTTTTTTTTTGGTATAACTACTGGGTTAGCAGGTATAAACAAATATATTAATATATGTTGATACTAGTTTCTTTTCCTACATAAATAAATATCTTATCACATAAACACATGGCAAGTGCTTTCCCGATTTATACTACTATCTACATACTGAAGTAGATAATTACAAAATAATTTTCAGATGGGTGAAGGTCATGTCTAGTTCGGATCATAGACTAAGTGAAATTATAATTGCTGAATAGGCTTAAGTTGATTTGAGACAAAAATACAACACAGGTGAAACAAAGAAGGTAACTAAATTTAGTTTTTAATGAAAAATTTAAAAAGAAAAAAAAATAATAACATTGTGTAGCTTTTTTAAGCAATAGTATTTTCATAGCACAACAAGAAAATATAGTTGGTCATTTGCTTTTTTACATATTCTGGCATCCTTATAAGTCTTAATGTGTACTATCTATGTATAATAATTATAAAAATTTCGTGTCACGATGTATGTTAACGATAAACTCCGAAACTACTGAACGAATTTTCATCAAATTTTGTAAGCACCTGTAATTTTTCCAACTTGGGAGATAGGGTAGTTTTATCTCAATTGAACCCGCTAGGTGGCACTTTATGGGTACGTAAGCAATCAAATTTGGTAGCTGTTTTCGGGCAGGACAACGTCTGCCAGGTCCGCTAGTAGTATTATAAAAATAAAATACGTATAATTGTATTTATATGATTTTAATTATAATCTTATTAATAGTAAATTACATAACATTATCGATTACTAACAATGGCTATAAAACATCTTACTAACACTCATTGACATAAAAATTAAATAAAACATATCAAATACAGTAACGCTTAGTTATTTATATGTATCACCTCATATTGTTATTTTAATTATTATACCTCATATTGAAACATTTACTCACACATATAATAACTATTGCCTGATACAAGTAGGTACGTTAATTTACGCAAACATGCGTAGTCGGACTGCAGGAAGAACGTTTTCCTGAAAAGCGTGTACAGATCAGAGATCAATCCCATATATTAAACCGTTATTGTCACCACACGTAGGGGTGGTACAATGGTACCGGGTACGTTTATTGGCATTCCACAGCGGCGGTGCCACTATTGTGAGTGAGCTAATGACAAATCGCTGAATCTGAAAGCAAACGGTCTGATGCTTTTGCATTTGTCGTATTGATTGCAACGTTTCTGATCTTGACACTGATGCGATATCGGCTTTGTGGTTGATGCTTTCAATGAAATATAAGGGCATCATTTTTTATTGGTGATTTAATTTGAGTAGATAGAACGGGTGCATCTAAACTAATCGTTGGGGATTGAAACTGCTACATGTAGGTACGAGTATGAAATTCAATGAAATGTGATATTATATTTTGTCACATCACTTCAGCCTATCGTAGACCACTATTTGACATAGGCCTCCTAAGTTCGCACCTGACTGATACTGACTAAGTTTGTAGGATATTTACAAGCTAGTGCAGTATATGTTTTTATATCATTTTCCTAAAAATCAGAAATTGTTGTTGTGGCAACCACAAAGTCTGCTGCTAAAGAATATTATTGTGGTTGGTGATATAAATTCACCTTTTACTTTCACCAATACCCCATTAATGACATGTTGCTTATACAGTATTAAATACTAGATCGTTCAAAAAGTCCCGAGACTAACCTGGAAATGGCGCATATATTAAAAACTCTTTTGATTTTTAAAAAGTACTGGCTATCAATACAAGAATATGTGTCAAATTTTTAAAAATGGAACAATAAAATTATTGATTTTGAAACATTTAAGTGACGCTACGGTTGTAATTTCGATACAATGGAAAAAAAACGAGTTTCGCGTGTTGATAAAACATTGTTTTTTAATGGGAAAAAATACCGTTGAAGCACAGCAATGGCTTATAAAATGTTATGCAGGATCAGCTCCCTCTAAAGCAACCATTTGTCGGTGGTATGCCGACTTCAAACGCGGTCGCATGAACACCAATGATGGGGAACGCTCAGGTCGTCCAAATGAAGCAGTGACTCAACAAAATATTAACCAAGTCCTCAAAATCGTATTGGAAGATCGGAAGGTAAAAGTGCGAGAGATAGCCGAGATAGTGAAGATTTCAGCTGGTAGTGTTTTCACTATTTTACATAAAAATTTGGCCATGAAAAAGCTTTTTTCTAAGTGGGTGCCGCGTTTGCTTACAACTGATCAAAAGGAACAACGTATCAATGATTCAGAGCGATGTTTGGCGCTGATGAATCATAATAAAAAGGATTTTTTACGTCGGTATGTAACAATGGATGAAACCTGGATATACCATTTCACTCCGGAATTCAATCGGCAGGCAGCGGAGTGGAGAGCGGCTGGTGAAAGCCGCCCGAAGCGTCCAAAGACTCAGAAATCGGCCGGTAAGGTTATGGCGTCTATATTTTAGGATGCGCATGGAATACTTTTCATCGACTACATTGAAAAGGGGCAAAATATAAATAGTAACTATTACATGTGCTTATTGGAGCGATTGAAGTACGAAATTGCGGATAAACGGCCTCACATGAACAAAAAGAAAGTGGTGTTTCACCAGGACAACGCGCCTTGTCACAAGTCCGTGAGAACGATGGCCAAAATTAACGAATTGGGCTTCGAGTTGCTTCCTCGTCCCCCTTTTTCGCCAGACTTGGCCCCCAACGATTAATGGCTGTTTGCAGACCTCAAAAAATGCTTCAGGGTAAGAAATTTGACTCAAATAGTGAAGTTATCGCAGCAACGGAGGCTTATTTTGAAGCCAAAGACAAATCGTTCTACACACATGGGATAGAAAAGTTAGAAAAGCGTTGGAGGGACTGTATCGCTCTTGGAGGAGACTATGTTGATGAATAAAAATTAATTTTATAAAAAATACCTTTTTTTAGTACTTAGTCTCGGGACTTATTGAACCACGTGTTAAATCTTAATATTTTGAAGTTAGTTCAGGTAGCATGGTTGTCAATAGTTGTATTTTAGGCTTATCTATTTTGGATGGTCAAAGTTACATATAGGTATTCTATTCTACCGAACCATTTTATTTTAAACCATAAAAATGAAAAACATTTTTTTTTTATGTAACTAGGTTGGCAAACAAGCGTACGGCTCACCTGATGGTAAGACCGTAGCCTATAGACGCCTGCAACATCAGAAGCATCGCAAGCGCGTTGCCGACCCTATCCCCAATCCCCCGCAGGAGCTCTGGTCACCTTACTCACCAACAGGAACACAATACTGCTTGAAAACAGTATTATTTAGCTGTGGTCTTCTGTAAGGTCGAGGTACTACCCCAGTCGGGCTGCTCCATATTTTGAGCAGGAAATTTCCTGCTGTGCCCTACCTCAGTTAAATTTAATTATATCAGAATTCTTCAAACGTGGGTACGTCACTGGTAATCAAAGGGTAATAAAACAGGAACAAAACATTTTATGACAGGAATCAGGTTTTATAGAGTTTTTGTAACGGCTTATCATTTCTGCTATAAACATTTTTAATGGGAAAAACGGCGGGTTGTTTAATGGCCCTCAGCTGTTTATATTGTTGACCGAAAGCTTATGGACGCTTGGCATGTGGTTTGCCCACTTGATTGCTAAATTTAACGTGTATTAGGTAAATTGAAAATATTTTCAAAATTTATGGTTCTGTTTCGCCTATATTGTTTGGTTAGCCCAAGAACAACGTAGAGACATATTTATGTAAAAGTAGGTAATCAATGAGTACATTTTAGATTTTTTATTTCTTGAATTAATGTATCACTTAGCAGTTTTTTTTTGAGTCTTTATTTCGTAACAAAACAGTTTCGTAATAAAACAGTTTGACATCTTGAAAAATTTACAAAGCTAAGACTATTTGTATAATTGTTTTTTTGTAAAGATGTCTACCCCTTCATATAGAACTTGTGCCAAAATTATATGTTGTATCACGGGGGAGGTTGCCTGAGCATCCATAACACAGATCATACTAATAATCCATATAGGATGTTCAGTCTGAACTCAAAATCTATATATATAAAAGAGTAACCCACCCATTGACTCATCACGATATCTCTGAAACCATAAGGCGTAGAGACTTGAATTTTGGTAGGAATATTCCTTTCGCCGAGTAGAGGTCAGCTAAGAACGGGTTTTACGATATTCGACCCCTAAGGGGGTTAAACGGGGGTTGGAAGTCTGTATGAAAGTCCTATGTTTTTGAAGTAAGAGACTTGAAATTCAAAATGTATGCTCTATAGATGGTGTTGAGGTGTACTAATAATGTATTTTGAGAAATCAACCCCCTTTTGGGGTTAAAACAGGGGATGATAGTTTGTATGAAGTCCAATGAAAATTACACTTACAAACTTAAAATTTGGCAGGTAGGTTTCTTATAGTGAGTAGACATCCGCTAAGAACGGGTTTTGCGAAACTCCACCCCTAAGGGGGTAAAACGGGGGTTGGAAGTTTATATGAAAGTCCTATGTTTTTGAAGTAAGAGACTTCAAATTTAAAATGTATGCTCTATAGATGATGTTGAGATGTACTAATAATGTATTTTGAGAAATCAACCCCCTTTTGGGGTTATAACAGAGGATGGTACTTTGTATGAAAGTCCAATAAAAAATACACCTACAAACTTGAAATTTAGCCGGTAGGTTCCTTAAAGGTAGTAAACATCCGCTAAGAACGGGTTTTATGAAATTCCATACCTAAGGGGGTTAAACGGGGGTTGGAAGTTTATATGAAAGTCCTATGTTTTTGAAGTAAGAGACTTGAAATTCAAAATGTATGCTCTATAGATGGTGTTGAGGTGTACTAATAATTTATTTTGAGAAATCAACCCCCTTTTGGGGTTAAAACAGGGGATGGTAGTTTGTATGAAAGTCGAATGAAAAATACACCTACAAACCTGAAATTTGGCAGATAGGTTTCTTATAGAGAGTAGACATCCGCTAAGAACGTGTTTTACGAAATTCCACCCCTAAGTGGGTAAACGGGGGTTGGAAATTTGTATGAAAGTCCTATGTGTTTAAAGTAAGAGACTTGAAATTAAAAATCTATGCTCTATAGATGGTGTTGAGGTGTACTAATAATGTATTTTGAGAAATCAACCCCCTTTTGGGGTTAAAGCGGAGGTGTTAAAAATGAAAAGTTGAACCATAAGGCGTAGAGACTTGAAATTTGGTAGAAATATTACTTTCGCCGAGTAGAGATCAGCTAAGAATGGATTCTACGAAATTTTACCCACAAGAGGGGTTTGCGGGGTCGTCAACAATGGAAAACTGAACCATAAGGCGTATAGACTTAAAATTTGGTAGGAATATTCCTTTCGCCGAGTAGAGATCAGCTAAGAACGGTATTTATGAAATTCCACCACAAGAGGGGGTTGCGGGGGTGTTAACAATGGAAAATTGGACCATAAGTCGTAGAGATTTCAAATTTAGTAGGAATATTCCTATCGCCGAGTAGTGATCAGCTAAGAATGGATTTTACGTAATTCCATCCACAAGAGGGAGTTACGGAGGCGTTAACAATGGAAAATTGGACCATAAGGCGTAGAGACTTGAAATTTGGTAGGAATATTCCTTTCGCTGGGTAGTGATCAGCTATGAATGGATTTTACGAAATTCCACCCACAAGAGGAGTTGGCGGGGGCGTTACCAATGGAAAATTCCCGTTTTTATACTATAGCTCCTATCGACTATAAATTTGGTA
Source organism: Melitaea athalia (assembly GCA_905220545.2). Lineage (NCBI taxonomy): Eukaryota > Metazoa > Arthropoda > Insecta > Lepidoptera > Nymphalidae > Melitaea > Melitaea athalia. Next base: position 20,451,005 of record HG992180.1, read on the forward strand.
GTAATCTCCTATATGAGATGTAGAAATGATCAATAAGCGCTTTTTATGATAACTCATCCCCAATAAGGATTGCAGGGGTGGGCGTTAACAATAAAAAATTAAAATTTCCGAGCTATAGCTCCTAAAGATTCCAAATTTTGTATGAATTTTCTGTGTGCTTAAAAAATAATTTATGACCAAAATGTGCGATATCCCACCCTACAGGGGTTTGCGGGGGTGGGTGTTAACAATGATAACTTTTTTCAGAGCTATAGCTCCTACAGACTCCAAATTTTGTTTGCATTTTCTGTAAGTGATGTAATATATTAATAATTTATTATAAATAATATAATATAAAAATAATTTATGAACGAATTTTACGATATCCTACCCCACAAGGGGTTGCGGGGATGGGTCGTTACAACAATATTTTTTTAAAATATATAATTAGGTCTGCAAACAAGCGTACTGCTCACCTGATGGTAAGCGATTACCGTAGCTTACAGACGCCTGCAACCCCAGAAGCATCGCAAGCGCGTTGCCGACCCTATCTCCAACCCCCAGAAGCTCTGGTCACCTTACTCACCTCACCAACCACACAATACTGCTTGAAAACAGTATTATTTGGCTGTGGTCTTCTGTAAGGTCGAGGTTATTATATACCCCAGTCGGGCTGCTCCATATTTTGAGCAGGAAATTTCTTGCTGTAGCTCCTATCGACTCCAAATTTGGTAGGAATCTCCTATATGTAATGTATAAATTATCAATGAGCGGATTTTATGATAACTCATCCGCAATAAGGATTGCGGGGGCGGGCATTAACAATGAAAATTTTACATTTTCGAGGTTAATAGGAGATATCGATAACTTATTTTAATATTTTGTTATCACTGATAGCTATAAAATGTATCACTACATAGTATTAAAAAAGTCGCTTCGCGCTGTCTGTCTGTCCCTATGTATGCTTAGATCTTTAAAACTATATACACAATGGATATTGATGCGGGTTTTTGGAATAGATAATTAATTATAATATTCAAGAGGAAGGTTTATATGTATTATACATGCATAATACAGTAGATAAACACTGATAATTTTAGAGGTTTCTAATGTGATGTCGTTAAGCACATTTTTTTGCGCTTACATTGCAAACGCTGGCTGAACCCTACGAGATAGATCAAAATAATGTACTACAGTATTGTACAACTTAAAAAGGTTTACAAAAAAGTCCGCGATGGTATATATCTATCTCTTAGGGATAGTCCACGATAACCATTTTTTATCCTTTACTTATTACGAGAAATAATGGCTCATTTACGAAGCGATTTTAAGCAATACACAATTAATCCTTATGCAATTAAGTACAACATACCTTAAATACATTGCGCATTTAATATAGATCAATATGGCCCTTTACAACATGTAATTTAAATGAATATTTTCGAAGATGTTGTATGTTCGTACTTTATTCGGTATTAAGGATAATTTTTAAACCGCATTTATAGTAAGTACATTAGGTTGGATTGGATTAGACTCCATAATTTATCAAGTCAAGAGTAACATCTAAAGAAAACATGTTTGTATTGTCTAATGACAAAAAAAAACTGTAAACGTCGTATACAGAGACATTCTGTAGTATATTTATTATCAGCATTTCACCCGTGCGAAGCCGGGGCGGGTCGCTAGTTTTTTATATAATTAAACCATGCATTATGTAATAATTTTGTAAATGATACCATTAATTGTTAAATGTTTATTTGAAAATAAAGTTTATTATTAATACTATGTCGTGAATCTAAATATATTGTATTTGTCTTTAGTGTATATTGAATAAAAGATAATAATAGAAATATTGCAAACAACGATATCATTTAATTCTAACATTAATGGCCAATCCTGATCTTAAGTTCAGTTATCATGAAATTCAGCAAATAAAACTCAGTATAAATATCAAGACAATAAGACCAATATGCCATAAGATAAACTATGGTCGTATCGTAATAAATATTTTCCCCGATAATGTTTCATGGGCCATGTGGTTCCGTGTGTTCGAGCTATTTCGTAATTGCTCTGTTAATGGGATATGAAAAATGGTTGTATGTCATATTATATTTATACTACAGGTATTTTTATGGTATTAATTTATGGAAGTTGTTTGTAATACTTAGTTTTATGTACAGAAGAAGGATGAAAAATTGTATTGACGTTTTGTTTGTTAATTTTTTTATATGTTTTTGTAAATGAAGTCATTAAAATCAAAATTAAAAATAACATTAGTTCAAATAGGCAAAAGGCACCTCGTTATTTTACTACCTAAATTTAAAAATTGATTAATATTATTTTTAAAGTAAAGCTACCACCGATTCGGATTATAGATTTTGGAGAGAAGAATTGGCAAGAAACTCCGCAGTTACTCTTTTGAAAATAATATATAATGTAATAAATAATATATACTTGTTTTAGTACAAAATTAGTATAATATCTTGCATGAAATATAGCGTCACTAAGTCCACACATCTTTATCAACTATGTACGACTTATGAACTTCTATTACGTAAAGTGGTATGTAATAGCAGTTTTTTTTTTGTACGAAAACCAACATTAATATTTTTTAATAATTTTATTTATTTTAAAGTTTCTTACAAAAATCCACTAGTGATTGGAGCCTCCTTTTAAGCATGTTGTTGCCTGGACCAGGAGTTAACAAGTCGTAAGAGATAAGTTCGATATAATCTACAACATAGAATGAAACTAAATTAAATGTACGTATATTTTTGTAATTTAAAGGGAACTGCAACCGCCAACCGTCGTGTCCCTGTAGTAGTCGCGGAGTAGTTGTGTAGTATCTGTGTGGTAGTCGTGTAGTGTCCTTAAAACAGTCGCTACTTCTCGTACGAATAATCTCTTTCTCCAAGACAAGCATTGGAGCTTAATCCAACATAACAATAATTAAACTTTAAAAAAAATTTTGAAAAACCTACCAAAATATAAATGCAGTCATGTCGTTCTGTTCACCAGTTCCTTTAATATACAGGGTGTGTCGTAAATCGTGGATAATCCGTTAACTGGGAGTAGCCCTGATGTCGACCTCCAAGAAAATGTACTTTTTATTTCAGGGTTGCCAACACTGTGAAAATTGTGAATACTTTTGTGTTTTTTCAAAAAATTCCTACCGCGACTAGTAATTTGGTCATAATTTTTACAAATTAAGGTATTTTAATGTAATTTTTATTTTATTTTACTCGGAAATACTTGTACTATCTAACGAAATTACTATTTTAGGCATAATTTATCCTAAACTTATGAAAATTAGCGTTAGAAGTTTTTTTTTATTTTTATTCGTTACTTTTTGCCAAGATTTAACCATTGATTGTGAAAAAAAAATGTATGGCACTAGAATTGCCCAGTATTTAAAAAACATGCTTAGTTTATGTAGTTTCTAAAAAGGTATAACAATTAGTGATTGACAAGCAAAATTATTTTGTAGGAGCGAAAGAACTTATCACGGTAGGTAAGTTCGCTTTGTATCATTAGCATTTGTGACACTTAAATGTTAGGATAAAGAAAAAAAACAAAGATTTTTATAGTAGAAATGCATTTATTACATCAAAGTAAATGTTCAAAATGTCCTCCATTGGCAGCAGTGCAGGTTCGGCATCGCCTTATAAAAGATCTCTTGATACGGCGTGCATAGCCTGATACTTCAATTTCACGAGTGGCTAATTGCACACATGTGCGCAATTCTTCGATTGTCGACACTGCTTTAGTATAAACTTTTTCTTTAATGCATCCCCCAATAAAAAAGTCCAGGGGGTTCAGGTCAGGCGATCGTGGTGGCCATAAAATTGGATCCAAGCGCCCAATCCTAGGTTGATTGGGCTCTGGGTATGTGTCGTTTAAATATTCCCGCACCCGAACAGCAAAATGCGCGGGACAGCCGTCATTTTGCAGCCTCATTCCTTCTCTTGTCTCCAGTGATAAATTTTGCAGCAGTTTGGTGAGAAAATAATAGGCCCATATGAGTTGCCAGCAACATTAAATGCTGTAATCTATTTAAATTTTTTACAAAATAATTTACCTGAGCTGCTGCAAAATTTATCACTGGATACAAGATAAGGAATAAGGCTGCAAAATGACGAGTGTCCCGCGCATTTTGCTGTTCGGGTGCGGGAATATTTAAACGGCACATACCCAGAGCCCAATCAACCTAGGATTGGGCGCTTGGATCCAATTTTATGGCCACCACGATCGCCTGACCTGAACCCCCTGGACTTTTTTTATTGGGGGATGTATTAAAGAAAAAGTTTATACTAAAGCAGTGTCGACAATCGAAGAATTGCGCACATGTGTGCAATTAGCCACTCGTGAAATTGAAGTATCAGGCTATGCACGCCGTATCAAGAGATCTTTTATAAGGCGATGCCGAACCTGCACTGCTGCCAATGGAGGACATTTTGAACATTTACTTTGATGTAATAAATGCATTTCTACTATAAAAATCTTTGTTTTTTTTCTTTATCCTAACATTTAAGTGTCACAAATGCTAATGATACAAAGCGAACTTACCTACCGTGATAAGTTCTTTCGCTCCTACAAAATAATTTTGCTTGTCAATCACTAATTGTTATACCTTTTTAGAAACTACATAAACTAAGCATGTTTTTTAAATACTGGGCAATTCTAGTGCCATACATTTTTTTTTCACAATCAATGGTTAAATCTTGGCAAAAAGTAACGAATAAAAATAAAATAAAAACTTCTAACGCTAATTTTCATAAGTTTAGGATAAATTATGCCTAAAATAGTAATTTCGTTAGATAGTACAAGTATTTCCGAGTAAAATAAAATAAAAATTACATTAAAATACCTTAATTTGTAAAAATTATGACCAAATTACTAGTCGCGGTAGGAATTTTTTGAAAAAACACAAAAGTATTCACAATTTTCACAGTGTTGGCAACCCTGAAATAAAAAGTACATTTTCTTGGAGGTCGACATCAGGGCTACTCCCAGTTAACGGATTATCCACGATTTACGACACACCCTGTATATTAGTTACTAAGATAGAGTAGGTACGTGCTCGATCGATCTATTCATAAAAAACAATTGCTCACATTTTCAGCTTGTGTATAGCAATAGGCACCTGACTTTATCTAAAGGTCGACGGATTCATCGTTATTTTATGCACCCCGAAGATTTTTATTTCTCCTATAAGGAAACGTTAAGTCCATCGGTTCCGTTTTAATAAGAGAACAGGTAGGTTTGTAGATGTGGGTTGAACGTTTTTTCCGTACTGTTTTTTATTGAACCAGAAAAAAAAAATTGGTTGTCTGTAAAGTTGGTTTACGGACGATAGTTTAACGTGACAACGTCGTAACAAAACATCTCCTCGGACGCATAGGCCAATCGAGTGGAAGAGAGATAGATGCGGCGCAAGCGTACAATGAGCGTAACGGGACAATGAGCGTAACGCTACAATGACTCATCCTTTTTCGTGCATGCAGCCGGCGTTCATCGATTTATTAGACGTTGTCACGTCAAAAACTTTGTATAGGAATAAAAATTATATTCATGGTCATGTTGATGCTACAAATAAAACATCGAGACATTTTTTTGATATGTAAGTAAACTTAGTTTTAATAGATTTAGCGTGTAACGTTCTACTCTTGGGCTTAAACCTCTTTCTCCATGTAGGAGAAGGGCTGGAGCTCAGTAACCAAGCAACGTGTAAGTAAACTTATTCTTGTTTAAAGTAACTAATGATAAGTTAAATGGCCATAAAAAGACGATGTAAAGTAATCGAGCAAAATTACATTAATATCGATAAACGTAGTTGATCAAATAAAATAATCATTAATCTTGCTGTTTGGCCACCATATTTGTTTCCTAAATTGATAAAAATTGGACATCATTAAGTATAATAGACGATTCATTTGTAGTTAATTAATAGATTGTGTGTATCTATTTATCTTCTAGATTAATATAAAAGTTGTTCTTTTTTATATTAATTCAAATGTATGGTATTATTGAAAGTTTTGACTAATACAAGTGACTATATATTCTGTAATTCGTCCTCTTTCTCATCTTTAGAGCAGATCAAATACTAATATAATAAAGCTGAAGAGTTTGTTTGTTTGATTGTTTGTTTGTTTGTTTGTTTGTTTGTTTGTTTGTTTGTTTGTTTGTTTGTTTGTTTGTTTGAACGCGCTAATCTCAGGATCTACTGGTCCAATTTGAAAAATTCTTTCAGTGTTAGATAGCCCATTTGTCGAGGAAGGCTATAGGCTATATATCATCATGCTAAGACCAATAGTCACGCGCAGAAGCTAGTGTATGGTATTATTGAAAGTTTTGACTAATACAAGTGACTATATATTCTGTAATTCGTCCTCTTTCTCATCTTTAGAGCAGATCAAATTAATAAATATACTACATTTCCACATAATATATTACGATAATAATTATATTAGCTGTTGATATATCGGACTTCAATAGACCAATAAAATGCTTGTCTAACTAGATTTCAGCTTCACTTTTATTTTAATTAATGAATAAATGAACTAAAACAAACATAATTTTGTTTTGTATAATGAAGATTCGAAAGTGCTTTTGAAGCTTACTTCAAAAAGGATTTTTGATTGTAATAATATGAGAAATTAAATTAATGGTAATACTGGTACATAAATAATGACGCTTAACAGTTAAAACAAACTATATATTTTTAAAGTGAACATTTTATTCTATAGTCCCAAATTTTTTCGTTTATCTATCGCATGTCGCATGTCACAAGTGTTCCGCGGTATTTGTGTGTTTTGATCTGTGTATTATTGTAATTTATTCATTAAAGTTTCATTAGCATCGTGGTTTCATAAAACCACACAACTCTTTTTTGTATGTATAAACATTTATAAAAAGTAGAAAAGAGTAGAAAAGTAGACGAAAGAAAGATTAAATTGACTCGTTTAAACAATGATAACGAGTGATGAATAATTAAGTTCCACTTTTAAATAAGTATAAAAGTTTATATGTGTATATTCTGTCAATTCACGTATGCAATTTACTGGCTTTAGCAAATAATTGAATTGAATCGCATTTATTACGTCATTCAATACAGCCATCGCAATTCAATAGCCCTTATCATATATTTTCGCTTAAATGGACTCCTGGAACCTATTTACCAAATGATAGGATAATTGTCCACTAAAGGTAAGGCTCTTTAGCGCTATACAATAAAGCTATTTTTATTGCAGTTCTAACACGCTTTACTGCGAATGAAAATACCGTCAGATTTAAATTTCAGTGTAAAATTATTTTTAAAAGAGGTAAGAACAAAAGAGTAATCAAGAGAAAGTTTTCTAAAATTCATTTATTTAGCTTCTATTGTCCTTATAAAGACCCCAACAATTTGTTTGTCATAAACGTCTTTTATGAAAATATGTCGTTCAGTTACAATTTTTTTACAGGTAATAAATATTATATTATTATTTTTGGCGTTTATATCCTCTAGAAAAGCGATTTCCTGAAAGGTATTGCTCTTTTAAGTGATGGGAGTGATTGTGTGCTCTTATCTTTTGTGAATTTATTATTTTGTATATTCTTGGTGTTCAATAAAATATAATATGTTATTCAAATGTCAAACGACTTCCTCACAAATATACTTACGTTCTGTCTGATGGTAAACTTTTGAATTATATTTTTAAAGTTATACTTTTGGCGTGTTGAAAAATGATGAGAGTAATTTTTTTTTTATTTTTCTCCATCAATTAAGTAGCTTAGTTATTTAAAGTCAGTTTTGGTATATTAAAAATATAAAGCTATACTATATAGCGCTATTTATTAAGTGGATGCAAGTTGAAATGGTAACGAACGCCAAATGCACGCTCGATGCAATCTCTTCTCTTTGAGGACACGTTATCGAAAATTTAATATATCAACGTATATCCGAATTCGACGCTGAAGTAAGTTACCTGATTGTTTCTTATACTATATTTTTATTTAATTGTATCACGAGCGTATACATTTTAATATTGCTTGTATAGAACTAGTTTTTATTCTTCTTCTTTGGTCAATTATTTATTTTTGTATTGCTGTTAATTTTGTTTATGTCTTGTTTAGTTTTTTAGTTTTGTTAAGTTGAGAGATTTATTTAAATATGGTCAAGGTAAGGTTTTGTTAAGATAAGGAAATGGCTTATTTAAAAGCCATTTCCTTATCGTAATGTTTTTTTTTTTTTTTTTGTAAAAAACACATTAAGGTAATCAAAATCAGATACCACATTAAATGTATACATGCTTTAAGAATCATTACTGGAATATAAGTCTATATTATTTAAGAGTATTATTATATCAAATAAAGCATAGACGAAATCTATTAAGTAAGATTGGAGTTGCAACTACCAAGCTACTCGACTTTTACTCGTATTTTGAAATGTTTCTAGAGATAAACAAGTACCCTCAGTGTACTTTCAATAAAACTTAAATTTAATTGTTAAAACCGGGTTTTTTATAATTGGAATAAAATAAAGATAATTGGATCTTAATAATTTTTTTTACGAACACTATTTTAAGGTTTAAAGAATTTATCTATATACAAATAATAAAATGATAGGAAAGTCAATGTATGTCCGGGATAAACTCAAAAAGTACTGCACGGATTTACTTCAAATTTTGCACGAATATTATTAAAAAGTCGGGTCAGAATATAGGCTACATATTATCACGCTATCACCTACGGGGAACGAGCAGTGAGCGCACACAGACGACGTCGCGGGCAGCAGCTAGTTACTTATAAAAACATAAAGTTCACTTACAATGAGAAAAAATCAATACACTGCAGTAGTATGTAATAATTTTTACATCTGGAACGCTTAATAGAAACATTTACAATAACATTGTATGTACGTGTTTTTTTAATTTTGATTTAAAAATATTCAACAATATTTTTTTTTTTTTTACAATATAAATTATTTTATTATTGTTGAAGAGTGACTTTTTTAAATTAAGACTTTTTATGATCATTTAATTACGTTTTAAAGTAGCCGTACAGTTAAACAGTGTTAATGCGTAAAAGTGAAATTTGAAAATTTGTTTAAAAACTTTTAGAAATGCAGGTAAACTGAAAACCACATTAACAGGATGTCGCGACAGAGAGGGACCACAAATAAAGCTAAGTGTATCCTTGCTAGATACTTTAGCAAAATTCCAGACAGGATTCGATCTGACTTTGTAAGCTATCTGGTAGTCGATGACCAAAGTATAATGTTAATTTTCATTTATAGAATGTATGTTTAATTGGTCTTTCCAATTGGTAATTGGTCTTTTGAGTTATATGTTAGAGGTGATGTTGGTGGAGAATATTTCTACGAGGTCTGCCTTACAAGTCTACGTTGTGGTATGTATGATCGTAGATTAGTCTTGATATAATACTTATGTGTTATAAAGTTAAGCTATATAGGTATTTTGATCATTTTTAAATCGTAGTTTAAGGTTTATTAAATATTTTAACGCAAATCTATTGGTATTTATACAGTAAAATTTATTTATATGTAGTTCAGAAACAAAAAGTTTTGAATTCTAATAAAATTAGAAAATATGGATTGGACAAAGTTACATCATCATATTCGTATATTCAGTAATTATACAATATAGGAAAAAGTTCAATTAATGCATTATCGTCACTTCCAATATTGTGATGATCGCAAATTCTATTCCCGCCTGTGACAATTATTTGTATAGACAACAAGATGTAAGTCGTGGTACAGTCGTTTATGTTGTAAAATTATTTGCTCTACTAGAGCCATTGTAGGCAAGTGTAAGGCTTTAATTTATTACATACTAGCGACCAGCCCCAGCTTCGCACGGTTGCAAAAACTATCAGTGTTCCTCTACTATATTATGCATGTACTATACATATATAAACCTTCCTCTGGAATCACTCTATTTACTAAAGAAAACCGCATCAAAATCCGTCGCGTAATTTTAAAGATCAAAGCATACAGACAGCGGGAAGCGACTTTGTTTTATACTATGTAATAATGATTAATTTGTTGATGAAAAAATGCTCGTTTTTCTACTATCACCGACATATAGTCACCAACTGTTCACGAGTTCTAGGTGGCGTCTAGTCCCTTATCTATTTCAATTTTAAGTTATTAATTAAAAGTACCTCTTTCATTTAATTACTAAATTGCGATTCCTAAGTACATCCTGATGTTAAAAATAAAAATGATTACGTGTTTTCAGAAGCCTTTCAGCTTCTATCTTGCACTGGACATTCATTACTCTAATGGATTGCATAGGGACAGAAAAGCTTTTGCAATGTTAATTTTTATCAAGAGGATCTCGTGTATTTTTTAATTTTATTTTACAATTAAAAAATAGATATGAGAAATTAGGTGTTGCTGTACATTCTGGATTTCGTGGAAATCTTATCATATTAAGTGGTCCATTTTCAGAGAAGAGAATGAGGATCAGTAAAGTTCTAGCAAATTCAATAGAACTAGTATCCATGTTATTCTCTATGACATAAGAATGATATTTCTTTTTGAATTATCCAAATCGGACCATTACTTACGAAGATATTAAGTTATAAACATTAAGCCGTTCCTGCCGCTACGCCAGTGTACGCGGGATGCGTGTGACGTCACTCGGACGTTCCATGCCAGTTAGTCCATAGTAGGGACAAGCTGCGATGGTGTTTTCATTTAAACTATCTGTCCTACAAAAAATTTGTAAGGACATAATTTGTAGCAAATTGCTTTGCCTACAAATATGTTCATATAACTTTGCCGAAATTTAAAAATTAAAGAAGTTATAAGCAAAAAAGTGATAAAATTTCTATAAAGATTTTCTTTTTTGCTCTATAACTTTTTTTTTATACATTTCACAAAAAAAATACCTCAGACCAATCTTGTAGATGGTTTTTTGAGGAAAATTTTTCTCTACAATTTTTTGAATTTCATTCATTTCAAACGCTGTTACAGCGCTCCAAAGTAGACCGGGTTCGTCAATGCTCATGAGCATCCGGTCAAAACGAAATGCTTCACTTAGTTTTATGATCCGGAGTGAGTTTTATGAATCGGAGTGATGCCACACGCATCCTGCATACACTGATCCCGCTTACATGACGACGCGTTGGCGCAGCGGTCACAGCACTAGCTGTTGCGCTAGCAGTCGCGGGTTCGATCCGCGCACATGACAAAAATTTGTATTGGCCATACAGATGTTTGTCATGGTCTTATAACTTTTATTTTATACATTTCACAAAAAAAAAAAAATACCTCAGACCAATCTTGTAGATGGTTTTTTGAGGAAATTTTTTCTCTACAATTTTTTGAATTTCATTCATTCCAAACGCTGTTACAGCGCTCCAAAGTAGACCGGGTTCGTCAATGCTCATGAGAATCCGGTCAAAACGAAATGCTTAACTTAGTTTTATGATCCTTTTTTATTGTAAATATATTCTTAAATTTTTTTTTGTTAAATTCCTGCCTACAACTTTACTTATTCATTGGCATAAGCTGTCTGTGGGGTAGGCCTACTGGGAATACCACGTTAAAAAAATATGATTTATGAGATATTTGATTACCTAAGTAGATACATTCGAAGAAGATTAAGAGAAGTCAACGCATTTTTGGAAAACATTAGATAGTATTTCCGAAACTGGTTGAGACTCAAAAGTACTCTTCTACACATATGTATAATAAGGATCAATAAAAGTTATAGCAAATTCAATAGAACTAGTATCCACGTTATTCTCTATGACATAAGAATGATATTTCTTTTTGAATTATCCAAATCGGACCATTACTTACGAAGATATTAAGTTATAAACATTATGCCGTTCCTACCGCTACGTCAGTAATAATAATAAATAAGAAACGTTTCACACTCAACGGCCCCCAGTAGGATTTTCTCCTGTATCGGCGGTCCGGAAACACACACAATTCACAACCACAAACGCCCAGACCATGACAAACATCTGTATGGCCAATACAAATTTTTGTCATGTGCGCGGATCGAACCCGCGACTGCTAGCGCAACAGCTAGTGCTGTGACCGCTGCGCCAACGCGTCGTTATGTAAGCGGGATCAGTGTATGCGGGATGCGTGTGGCATCACTCCGACTCATAAAACTCACTCCGGATCATAAAACTAAGTTAAACATTTCGTTTTGACCGGATTCTCATGAGCATTGACGAACCCGGTCAACTTTGGAGCGCTGTAACAGCGTTTTAAATGAATGAAATTAAAAAAATTGTAGAGAAAAATTTTCCTAAAAAAACCATCTACAAGACTGGTCGGAGGTATTTTTTTGTGAAATGTATTAAAAAAAAGTTATAGAGCAAAAAAGAAAATCTTTATAGAAATTTTATCACTTTTTTGCTTATAACTTCTTTAATTTTTAAATTTCGGCAAAAAGTTATATGAACATATTTGTAGGCAAAGCAATTTGCTACAAATTATGTCCTTACAAATTTTTTGTAGGACAGATAGTTTAAATGAAAACACCATCGCAGCTTGTCGCTACTATGGGCTAACTGGCATGGAACGTCCGAGTGACGTCACAGCCTTCCGCGCCGGCCGGTTAGTAAACTCCGCTAGTAATTTGATCATAACTTCGTCAATTTTTGTCGTAGAACAAAAATTTTTGCACTGTATGTTAAGGATTTCTTAGTTCTATATAAATCTGCATTCTCAACTAAAAACGTTACGGATCCTCATTAGAAAAACTAAGTATCAGAATGTTCAAGAAGCAGGTTTTAAGTAAACTCTGGTTTTAATGTATTTTCACCTTTAGTACTTTAAACGAATGCCTTATTTAATGTAAAGAGAAAACATCACTCAAAAACGAACATGTCCAAAAAAGTACTAGGAAGACAGAAATAAATAAAAGTAACCGCTCTCTCACTATTTTCACCAGCTCGTACAAAAAGGTTCCATATTTCATCGTAACACTATCAACGATTTATCATCGATACAGATTATAACTTTATAAAGATGATTGCATCAAGGAAATAAATCCTTTAAAGGAAATCCCGTATCGAATCCTCGACTTACTCTACCAGTCCACCCCTTCGGAAAATCTGACGCATCGATTTCCGGACTTAAATGTCAATACACATTCAATATAAACGTGTCTCCTACATCTAATATATTATGTGAAGAATATTTGATACAAATTGTTGTAGGAATTAGATTTTGTATCAATATTGGAAATTTGATACTGTATCACTTGTAAATTAGTATTAGCACAAACGTCAGTTTTGATTTTGTAACTTCAATTTAGATAAATACGAGAGTGAAATATTCGTATACATCAACATTTGAATATTGGTTATAATTTAAAATGCTTACAGCCTAATATTTTATATCTCTGTGTCTGTCTATGTTTCTTGTATATTATTTGTGACTTTTATACTGGCTTAACGATTCATTGATTTTTAGGATTGACAGATTATTCTGTCAATATTGCGTCCTCCACCTTATCTCAGATATGTAACAACCTATTAAGGCCTTTTACGGAGACGCGGCTCGTCGCGCGTCGCGATAGGCTGCGCGGCCCGCTGTAGGGCGTTGGATGTGTGCGTTTACGGAGAAGCGATTTTACACGCGTTCATTCACATACATATTTCACACGCGCGACGCCACGCCACACGCGACGCGCGACGCCCGCGTCTCCGTAAATGAGGCCTCTAAGTGTTGAACAATTAGGAAAATGAATAATTTGTTGCTTAACTCACCATGCAACTAAACTTTGGACTTACGATGAGGCTATAGCCTAAATAATCTAATTTAAATGAAACGTGAACTAAAAAATCTGGCACTTGACAAGTTGCGGGTAATAGCCCTAATTCTAATCTCAATCACATTCGTTTTTATAGTAAGTTTTGTATACTTCGGTAAACGGTAAGAAATTTCACCTGCTATTGCTGTACTACATTACATAGTTACGTTCAAAGAAAAATACTGCACGTGTTGTGTAATAAATAGTGTGATACATATCCCCTATAAGCCTCGGTAGAACAGTCTTCTGAATTGAGAACTTTTTCCTTATTATATACGTATAACGAAAAGTGACGACAGCAGAATATTAATGGTATGTTCTTTTTTGCTGAAATTGAAACGAAAACATATCTTATTGTGATCATTTTTCTTGCTTGTTTAAAACTAGTTAATCCGTGCGGTTTTATCTGTGTTATAATTAACGGTTATTGCTTACTTTGTATGGTATGTAGCATAATATTTTACAACCCAAGCTATGACCAGGCATGTAAGTTGTAATAAGGCTGTCAGCAAAAGATTTGGGAATGTGACATCTCCTTATCCTACCTCTTGATGAAGACATAATGGGTTTTAATCATTTTTTGTTCCATTATCTTCGCATCATATCGAAAATGTTTTGAGTTCCTGAGAGTACCGCTGTCAGTGTTAAATCTCTTGATCATGTATGTTTTTTTGAATTTGTATGTCTTTTATCCGCCATTATGAAAAATTTCTCGTTCCATTTGACGTGTTGGCCTCTGCAACAACCTTCTTTTTCTTCTTAAAAAAGTAGCCCATTCAAAAAATATTCGCTCTGATTCGATATGCACTGTACTTTTTAATTTAGAAATAAATCCCATTAAAATTAATAAACATTACTCTCTCTTAATGAAGACGATATATAGCAGAACTTTAGCCATAAAAGATCTTAAAATAGCTTAAAACATTTCTGTGCTTTGCAGGTGAAACTTGGCGACATAAATTACGAGTAGCAATAAAAGCATTGTTGCGGGACACCCCGTCGTCCCGCTCAGAATGTACACGTATTTTGCGGGACATTCGGGCTTGAAACTGTTACTATAATTTATTACCGGATTTGAATTAAGTATGTGAAAATAATTACGCTATTTAAATATCAAACATCTATATCAATGGTACTGGGAAATTTGTTGTTGAAAATCCTAATTTTCATTAATATAAAATGTATTAAAACAATTGTTTACGCGTTAAATGTGAAAATATTTTTAAAGATAAAAATATCATTGAAAATATATTTAAGATTGAAACAACATTTTCGGAATCCGGAAAAATATACAATACAAAATTGTAATATTGGAACGTAATTCCGATTGTTGAATTTCTGGTTATTTTCGATGCGTCTTCATTAAGGATTGTTGTATCATTATACTGTCGGTATTGAAATGGTATTGAAATATTGTTTGGAAATATTTTTTTACTGAACTCATACAATATAATTCTTAACAATATGTACCTATTCAATATTTTTGATTAAATTTTCATTTGAAGACTTGATCTATATATTATGTAAATAAACGCTTATTAATTATAGGTCAAGATTTTTTTAAAAACTCATTTTAATTATTTTTTTTTGCGATAAACAACGCATTATATATCCTGCTTAAAACCTTGAGAAGTCTGTATGAGGAAGTACCTTAACCTTACAGAAGCTTACCTTATACTCCATTGCGAAGGGTGAAAGAACGCATATCAGCGTTTCCTTCCCCCTTGCACTCTCCTGCAGAGTGAGTCAGCATGGAAGTCGGCCTCGCGCTGCCACTCTGTGGTTTCCTTTAGTGTTATGACCTCCTCGCAGAAGGAGGCCATGGCCGACCAGCACCATTCGCTGTCGAGAATGGAGTGCAACAGCGAGAGGTATCTGGTGGATATATTCCCTACTACGAGTAGGTAACGATTGCTGTCAGGTATTTATAATGACAACCGGGACCGAGAGCATAACGTATTCTCTGAGGTACGGTGGGGATACCCACAAATACAGACATACAAACCTGAAAGAAATATTTATACAAATTCAAATATCTATCCCGAAAGGAAATTGAACCCGCAAACCAAGCGGTTGTTACATACAATAACTATCACGATCACGATTCAGCCTGTAATATCCCACTGTTGGGCATAGGCCTCTTCCCATGTAGGGGAAGGATCGGAGCTTAATCCACCACGCTGCTCCAATGCAGGTTGGCGGATATACTCCCTACTATGAGTAACGATCGCTATCAGGTGTACATGATAACAACAACATACAATAACTATGCATATCGTTAATAACCAAAGACATCGCAAACTGAATTCGTACATTAAAAAAATACTCACTAAGGCACTTGTAGATAACGCAAGTGATTCTGTGCAAAAGTAAAGTGCACAATATATTACTCCGTTAACGTAACTCTATTTTCCCTTAAGCGCCGTCTAAACGGTTTAGAATATTTTTTTTTCGCAACAGGAACATTACGCGTCGAGAGCGATTTCACCCAAACATTATCATAACAAAAACATTCAGTAATAGCTTCGACACGAGTTACGCTTATTCGTTTGACGACATTCCCGTACACCGTTTACATGATGTCGTTACGCACTAATGGAGTTCTATTATAATTACTTTGTACTGTAATAGTATTTAAATGTCTCACAGTTGAGTGAAAGCCTTTTCTGTGGTTTAAAATGGATGTAGATTAATTTTAGCTAAATGTAAACGGTACTTTTATAATTTATCTTCAGGTGTTTTTACCACATACTACTTCTACCAGTGGAATAATAACTTGATCATGATTTATGATTCAGTTCATACATCTGTATGACATGTATTAAGTTTTGTCATAAGAGGGAATCGAGAACGCGATTGTCAGC
The DNA here is from genome assembly GCA_905220545.2 of Melitaea athalia. Taxonomy (NCBI): domain Eukaryota; kingdom Metazoa; phylum Arthropoda; class Insecta; order Lepidoptera; family Nymphalidae; genus Melitaea; species Melitaea athalia. The sequence continues at coordinate 20,467,632 of HG992180.1, forward strand.
GATAGAGCAACAGAGCTATAGCCAATTGCTATTGCTTCTACCACAAACCCATGGTTGTCATTGTCGTGTGGTTTTTCTGAACTTCTTCTGTCGTTTCGCGACAATTTGGCATTGAACAAGGTAGTTCAGATCATTGTTTAATTACTTTATTGTATTTAATTTCAGATAAATAGAACGTGGCACTGGTATGGTTGCAACAGATAGTTGCAATGCTTATATGCGTTTGAAATTTGACGTATTTGCGTCGTGGTGGCGTCGTTTCGTTTTATTACAATAACCGTGTTATAGTTATATAATGTTTCATAATTATGATTCTTAATAACAAAATTTGACATTGACCAGACTGTTTCGATAAATTGCCGTGAAAAATATTAAATTGAAGTGTCGAAATATCTTGACGATGACATGAAAACGAATTTTTATTTAACTGGAAATCGTATAATACAAAACAATAGAAAACCCTCAAAACAAAAGTACGGTATTGATTTTGTCTCATCTGACGTTCAATTTTGAGTGCCTTTGTGTTTTGAATATTTTCAATCTTTTATTTCCTCCTTTTTCTACGTGATTGCACACGTTACGATTACGATGAATAAGTATTGCCTGCTTAGACGTGTTTAATGGAAGAGGACTTGTTATTACCTCGTCGAAGCTATGACATTGTTTACTTCTAAATAAAATTTTTTCAATCATTTATTTTTTCATCATTCTATAACAGCAGTGATGATGATCTTTCAACAGTTTGTTAATTTTCAAAGGAAATTGATAATTATGATTTAGATTATAGATAAATAAATTGTAATACAATCAATTTAAAATGAAGTCTATTCATTTCTTGAAAGGTTTTAAAATGAGAAATATAACAATACAACTTTGTCGCTTCAGCCTGTAATATCGCACTGCAGGGCTTAGGCCTCTTTCCCCATGTAGGAGAAGAATCAGAGCTTAATCCACCACGCTGCTCCAATGGGGGTTGGCGGATATATTCCCTCTTATGAGTAACTATCGCTATCAGGTGTACATGATAACAACTGGGACCGACGGCTTAAAGTGCTCTCCGAGGTATGGTGGGGAGACTCACAAGGAGCGCACAAACACCCATACCACGGCAAACATCTGTATGGTCAATATAAATGTTTGTCATGTGCGGGAATCGAACCCGCAACCGCCGGCGCAACAGCCACAAACCAGTTCTGTGACCTTTGCGCCTCATTTTAATAGTAAAATTGTCAATTTAATTAAAATTACAAAACTAGCTTACCGCAATATAATAAACAATTAATAAAAACTCATTTAAAATAATTATACTCAATCGTCATCCAATACAAACAAACACGATATTAAATTTCGTATTCCGATACAACTTTATTATTCATTGCGTTTCAGTCGTTAAACAGTGATCAGAATCAATAAACATTATCAATTATTTTGGCACGCAGAAACATGAAAACGCGAAAACATTTGCAGACCTGCCGCCCGTAAACTATACTGGTCAGCAGTGTTGCCAACTCTTGAAAAAACGTTATCTTTTATCGTTAAATCGTTTAACAAAAATCCCTAAATTAAAATCAAAATACCCTAACCCAAAAAATTGAAATTATTTAAAAATTAGTCAGATTTTTTTATTAATATTTTATTTTTCAAAGGGTTTTAAAATAGAAAATAAATTAATTTGTATACTTTTCTTTAGAATGTTTATTGAACATGTTATTTTAAAAATTGATAATTGAGGAATTATTTTTTGTAATTGTTTTTTTATATTAAAATATATTACGTTCTGACGAATTAAAATTCCCAAAAAAATACCCTGAAAAATGTATCCCCTAAAACTTTCCCGCTATATGCAAAATATCCTTAAATTTAGGGGAAAATCCCCAAAGTTGGCAACACTGCTGGTCTGTCGGAGTATCGGAGCGTATAATATAGTTGCAAATAAAAGTGTACGCCGCGGTTAGTTAAAATTTCACGAGCGGTCCACGGTTTCCGGCAAATTGTTATACGTCCGTTAACTCTTTTCGGTATCGTAATTACAAACGTTTTTGAATAGGAAATCAAAGGTGCTGTTGGTTGAGGCTGTACTTTTTTTGAATTTGTCTCTCTGTGTGACAGTAGCGTTCAGTTCGTTTAAAGTTTAGTTTAGAATTTTTTATGTCATTGTTTTTGGTTTTACAACAACAGTGTATCGATTTTATAACATTTGTATCGATTAAATAAATAAATAAATTTGTGTTTTTTATATTATAGCTGCAAGCAACAATAATTACAGTTGTAAATACATTTATTTTTATTAATAGGGGAAGGAAAGGAAGAAGGCAAAAGCAAGGAAATTGCTTGAAATTACAATGGATACGAGGTCAAAAGATTAATGAAGAAAATCGAACGTTGCAAATTAATTATACTTTTTGGGTTTGGGTTTTTTAGACTATTTATAGCTTGTCTTATTAAGGCAGTGAAATAACAAAATTATTTTCACTCTTTCCCATTTTTAATCCCCTTCTTACTCACCCTAATTTATTAAATGAGTATTATATTTGCGATGCTATTGGTGTTAAAAAAATATTATAAGAAAAATCTTATTATGTACCTACTTTTTAGTAATAAATATATCGTAAATTTTTAATTAACTGCATATTCCTGATAAAGAGTTACAAACGAATAGTTACACGAACCCTAAAAAGTATATTAGTGTCAATAAAATTCAGTCTACATAAACATCCGACCTTTTTACTCTCAATAACCTTGTTTTCCTTATATTTCATTATCCTTGACTTTCCTTAGCCCGGGAACAATTGGATTCACTAAATTAGTTTCATTATCGCCGGCTACCAGGTGCAAGTTCTGAAATGCGACGTTCAAAAGCCGTTTACCTTCGAATTTGTTAGGATCACTAATGAATTAAGGAACAATTACTTTAGCTTTCTCAAACTTCAATATCTCCTAGTGGACTTTCATATTATATTGAAATGTCTTTGAGATGCTACTGTGAGAGCTTATAAGTTTATATCTAGGTTTTTATTATATTGATACTAATTATATACTTAAATTTGTATTTGGGATTATTTTTATTAATGTTATTATTTTATTTTCTCGTTTCAGTTGTTTTTTGTGGAAATTGTACTTACTTCTTCTTTTGTTTATTTTCTTTTAAAACTTAATTTATCCTTTTGTGCCCACAATTTTAGCGATATCGTAATGTCCGAAATAAAGATATCTCAAAATAAGATGTTACTTGATGATGATGATGATGATGGATGATGTATTAACTACAAGGATGTTACATGCAATGCCTTCGAAGGAACCACTGACGCCGCGCGTTGATATGAGTCGCCGCTGCAACGTGTGACCTTAATTAATATATCCAATCAGAATTTTAATATTTTTTACCTTTTGGACTTTAATAAATAATTTCATCATTCGATAGCTGATTCTAGCATCAATCACACTTGTCTCTTACAATAAGTTAAATTGTAATTTTATTACTTTAACTAGCTGCTGCCCGCGACGTCGTCTGCGTGCGTTCACTGCTCGTTCCCCAGAGGTGATAGCGTGATAATATGTAGCCTATGTTCTGACCCGACTTCTTAATAATATTCGTGCCAAATTTGAAGTAAATCCATGCAGTACTTTTTGAGTTTATCCCGGACATACATTTGAAGAAATAAAGGTTCACTGCTCGTTCCCCGTAGGTGATAGCGTGATAATATATAGCCTATGTTCTGACCCGACTTCTTAACAATATTCGTGCCAAATTTGAAGTAAATCCATCCAGTACTTTTTGAGTTTATCCCGGACATACATACAGACAAACAGACAAACAGACAAAAATTCTAAAAACTATATTTTTGGCTTCGGTATCGATTGTAGATCACACCCCAAGTATTCTTTTAAAAAAATATTCAATGTACAGTTTTGACTTTTCTACCATTTTATTATATGTATAGATTAGAATATATAAAAGTAATTGGTTTTCTTTTCAAATCCTCTGGCTGTCGTATATGTAAGTGGAAGTAAATAAATGTTTTATTTTAATAAAATTAGTGCAGTAAAAATAGAATGGACTTTATTTTTGCTCTATATATTGAATACATTTTTGCATTATACGTACTGTAATATTCTATTTCTGAACAAATTTTTATTTTAAACTAGCTGCCAGGACAGACTTCATTCTGTCTGATATGTTTTTTTTTTTAAAGTATAAAAAACTTTCGTGGGATTTAAAAAGAACAAAAAAAAAAACAAAAAAAGAATTAGCCGAATCGGTCGAGCCATTCTCCAGTTATGTGCTTAGCAACATTCATTTTTATTATATAGATAATGTTTAATTAAAATAAAAATCAAAAACTTTCAATCACTTTTGAATTATAATTTCACATAATATAAAATAAAGAATTTTTTTCCGAAACTTATTCTATATTCTGAATTTAATTGTTTACAACTAAATTATATTCATCAATTGTCATTATCACGACAACAATACCTTCATTACAATAGACCAGAGACGGAATTACCTGACAACTACAGGAAAGGTTTTAAATTAATTTCTGGTATAAAACCAGCGCTGTTATCAGGTGGGGATGAATTATCTGGGCACACTTCAATGCTCTCGTGTAAATTAAATGAAATTTAACGTATGGTACAAGACGATATTAAATTGTAACTTCAATATTTTTGTTATTATTTATTTTAAAAAAATTATTATAATAAATAAATATCTTATAGAATAGTATATAGGCAGTGACGAACTGACGACGCGTTGGCGCAACGGTCACAGAACTGGTTTGTGGCTGTTGCGCTGGCGATTGCGGGTTCAATCCCCGCACTTTGCAAACATTTGTGTCGGCCATACAGATGTTTGCCGTGATCAACGGGACCATCATCGGGGTTATCATATACACCTGATAGAGATAGTTACTCACCTTAGTAGGGAATATATCCGCCAAGCCGCATTGGAACAGCGTGTTGGATTAAGCTCTGATCCTTCTCCTACATGGGGAAAGAGGCCTATGCCCATCAGTGGGATATTACAGGCCGAAGCAGCAGTAGCATAGTGATATGATATAAGCGTGAACTGTCTAAAATACTACGCTTCAAGCATGTAACTTTCACCCCACACCCGCCGTACGTCAGTACAAACGAAATTAAATGCACCGCCAAAATTCAACAATGGCCATATAATTAGACATCATAATTTACTGAGAACGAAATGAGAACACTCCATATCTCATTTCACCTGAATCCTGAAGACTATGGCATTGTTAACCATAATTAATATAAAGCCAAAATGTTGGGAATTTCACAAAAATCCTGTGGATTTATACACAAAAGCGTTTATTAAAAGTGAGATTACAAGGAATTATTAGCCTATAATAAGTACCGTGCGCTACATGGCGATCGTGCTGCCAAACCTTCTCTATTCTTCCGAGACCTGGTGTGTGTACCGTCGCCATATACGCACTCTCGATCGATTCCACCTAAAATGCCTACGCACCATCATGAAGATCAGATGGTCCGATCGGGTGCGTAATACCGAAGTTCTAAGACGTGCCAATGTTGGTGGCATTGAGGCGTATTTGATGCGTCGGCAACTTCGGTGGTGCGGTCACTTATCACGGATGGCGGAGGAGAGAGTGGCGAAGCGCATCTTTTACTGTGAGCTGGAGGAGGGCAAGCGAAAGCATGGTGGACAACTCCTCAGATATAAAGATGTTCTGAAACGTCACATGAAAAGATGCAATATAGAACCCTCTCGCTGGGAAGGTTTGGCAGCACAGCGACCGGAATGGCGCGAGATTGTGAATAAGCGAATCCGCGAATTTGAGGAACAGCGTTTAGCTGACCTCGACACCAAGCGCGATGAGCTCAAAGCCCGTCCACTCGCCGCCATTCACTACAATTATGAGAGTGGCAAGCTCACTTGCCCACTTTGTGCAAGGGAGTTTGCAGCGAAAATTGGCTATATAAGCCATCTCCGGGCGCATCAGCGCCAAGCCCTATAAGGGGCTGAAGTGGTCACCATGGCCGAAATCGGTCGGATTACATTATTAGCCTACCTTTTGTGTGTTGTACCGTATGTTGTTAGTTTTTAAGGTAGGCAACTTAATGCTCGTGTTTTGGGTAACAGTTGACCGATATGTGGCGTTATTTTTTTGAAAATGAAGGATGAAATAGGCTCTATATACTTTTTTTTCATTTTGTAAAAATAATTAAAACAATATCATTTTATATTTTTAAAATGAATAACAGTTGTAGTCGAATAAAAATAAATTTAATGTTACTTTTATATTTATGAAAATGTATAAAATATTTCTAAATATCGTTAAAAAGGTGCGCTGTACTCATGTAATTCATACACACAGCGTTTTCTATGAAAATTGAGTCGAATAAACAAATTCAAAAACCTATTTTTTTTTATAATCCGTGACGCGGAATACACAAAATTTTCACTATTTTTAGGAATTTACCACTTTTTCAAATGAAAATAAAACGCCACGTCAAAAAACCCGTGATGCGAAGGATATAACTGAAAATCTATGAATTTTTCACTAGAATTCAGCGGCCATTGTTCATTGTACGTGTTTTTTTCGACTTTCTGAGGATTTATGGTGGTATAAACTAATTCAATATAAACGATCAGGATATCGTGAAGGTTTTAGCTTTGTTTGTAACGTAATCCGATATAAATATTTAAGCAAATAATCCGGATGAGTATTGGGAAATTTATGTACATTGAATTTGTATCGCATACTGAGTGGGGGCTTACGTTCTGTTGATCAATTATTTTATTTACATGATTCATTGTATCCTACTGTATCATATACAATATCTAGTACATGTCACTGCTGTTTGCCGGCCTGTACATCAGTTAAGGACAATAGTGGCTACTAGTGAGGAGAGTTATTTGCATTATGTTCTTATTAGAATCTTAATGTTAGGAATCTCCTTTGTGATTAGAATTAGTAAGGAATTTGAATTTATGATGTAAGTAAATATATGACAAGTGGTCTGTCACTCGGTGCAAAAGATTCTGTACAAAATGTTGTGATTAAATTAATTATAGCGGAAAATAATGGTTTCCTTATACCTTTTACATTACAAAGGTTATGGGCCCAGATAATTAAAGAAATAATTACAAAGGTTATGGGCGATAATATACTATTGTAAATAAAAGTGTATAGAAGGTATAAAGTGAAAGATAATAAGAATTATATAAAAGTAGATATACCTATTTATTACGAAATAAAATGGCTACAGCGAATTTTCCGCAGTTGAAGACAGAAAATTTTAACAACTGGTTATTTAGAATTGAAGTATTATTAGATGAAAAACAGTTGTTATATACGATAAAAGATGAATGTACGGAGGAAAGCAAAAAGAGCGAGTGGTTAAAAGATAATGCGAAGGCTAGAAGTATATTTGTAAATTGCATACCGGATAAATATCTTAATTTTATTAAAGAATGTAAAACGGCGAAGGAAATTATTGAAACATTAAAGAGAATATTTCAACGGAAGAGTATCATCTCAATTATTCACTTGCGAAGAAAATTATTGAATCTAAAGCAAAATACAAATGAAAGTTTAGAAGATTATTTTCAGCGGTTTGATGAACTGGTACGCGAATTAGAATGTGCACAAGAGAAGTTAAATGATAGAGATAAAATAGCTTGTTTGTTAACCGGATTAGACGAAAAATACGATACAGTCATTACCGCAATAGAATGTAACACTGATTTAACTACAGAAGACAACAAGGCGGGAGATTTGAAACTAGATTTCGTCAAGGCACGATTACTCGATGAAGAATTAAAGTTGAAAACTAAAGAACCAAATTTGAATAACCAAAATGAGACTACATTTCTAGTTACGTGTTATCGCTGTCAGAAACCAGGACACATAGCAAGAGACTGTTATAAATTTAGAGGAAAAGGACGTGGACGTGCGAGACCATATAGAGGCATGAGAGGTAGAGGAGCTTACATGAGTTCAAGTGAAACAGGACATTCTTCTAATAATACGTCAGCACAAAGTAGTAACGATCCATTAGCTTTTGTAAGTTCAGGTATGGCTAATTGTATTAATACTGACAGGGAAAATGAAATAAACTGGGTAATTGATTCAGGCTGTACGCATCATATTGTTCAAGAAAAATACGAGAAATTCATGACAAAAGTCAGAAAGTTGCAAAATCCAATTAAAATTTATGTAGCTAATGGAAATTTCTTTTTAGCAGAGAAAGCAGGAAATATACAATTTTCGGTAGGTGAAATTTCGATACAATTAGATGCTTTGATTATGAAAAATTTTACTTTTAACTTATTGTCTGTTAAAATGATGGTTGCTAAAGTAAACTTGATTGAATTTAGTTACAACAATGTAAAAATTACAACTTCAACAAATCAGGTTATTTTAGGATCTTGTTTAGGTAAATTATTTATTTTAAGAACCATATGCAACAGTGTCCATGCTACATGTAACAGCTCAATATCGTCAGAGGCAGAACTTTGGCACAGACGCTTAGGTCATGTTAACCGAAAGGGTCTTGGAATTTTAAGATTACCGATAAGTTCAAAAATATGTGGACCTTGTCTAGAGGGTAAGTCTACACGGTTACCTTTCCGGCCCGCGAAAAGACCAAGATCAAGACATGTTGGTGAGCTGCTACATACTGATATCGCAGGTCCAACTAGAATACCAGGTTTACAAGGTGAGCGATATTATCAAGTAGTGGTTGATGACTATTCACATTTTTGTATCACTTATTTGTTACAAAATAAAAGTCAAGCAACAGAAAATTTAATTAATTACGTCAACAGATTAGAAAATGATCAAGGAGTTCGAGTTAAAAATATACGTTGTGACAATGGCAGAGAATTTAGAAATAATGCACTTGAGACATTCTGTAAAAACAAGGGTATTCTGATTCAATATACTGTAGCATACTCTCCACAGATGAATGGCGTTGCTGAAAGGATGAATCGGACTATTTGTAACAAAGCAAGAACAATTCTTAATGAATCTGTGTTACCTAGAGAATTATGGGGAGAAGCTGTCAAGTGTGCTACGTACCAATTAAATAGATGTCCATCTGGAACAATTCATTATAAAACGCCAGAAGAGATTTATCGCGGAAAGTTGAATCTTGAGCATTTACGAATCTTCGGAAGTAAAGCTTGGACAGTTATATTGCCAAAACAAGACAAATTTAGTAACAGAGCAAAAAAAACTAGGATGGTCGGCTATGCGCCGAATGGGTATCGTCTATGGGATCCAGTGTCAAATGAAATAATAATATCGAGAGATGTGAGGTTTGATGAAAATGATATAAAATATAAAGAAAAAGGAAGAGAAGATACAGAACATAAATATTATTACGATGGTGAAGATACAAAGAAAATAGGTATGGTGGATATGAATGAAAATGAGAATAAGAATGAAAATGAAAATAAAAATGAGAATGAAAACGGAAAAGAGAATGAAAATGAAAGACCACAGAGAACTAGAAAGGCACCAGATTATCTAAACGATTATGTAGTCGAGAATGATGAACAATATGAAGATGCAAATGTAGTTTATTGTTTAATGAGTAATGATGATCCAAGATCGTACAGTGAAGCTATGAATAAAGGAGAAGATTGGCAAGAAGCTGTGAATAAAGAAAATATAACCGATGTGTTAACAAAGCGCTTAAATTATATTATACATAATGATTTTACAAGAAAGATGAGAGTTATTGAGTAGTAATTTTTTTTTATTTCCTTGAGTTATATTATATTTATTTACTATAGAAGTGTCAAGTTGTGTCATGTATATCATTAAAACATTGTATAGTATTGAGACATGTAAGTTAATGTTATCGATGTTATTTTTAGTGATGGGATGTTCTCGATAAAACAAGTTATCGAGGTTATCGATAGAACAAGTTGTGTTTTTATTTATTTATTCAATTTTCAATATTGAATTTAAGCAATTCCATATTGAGAGGGGGTGTTAGGAATCTCCTTTGTGATTAGAATTAGTAAGGAATTTGAATTTATGATGTAAGTAAATATATGACAAGTGGTCTGTCACTCGGTGCAAAAGATTCTGTACAAAATGTTGTGATTAAATTAATTATAGCGGAAAATAATGGTTTCCTTATACCTTTTACATTACACTTAAAGTCGTTAATGATTGCAAAACAGTTTTATACCATTGTAGTTATTACATACCGTTACAAATTGTTTTTGGTAATGTATCAAATATTTGAAATAAATAAATATTATTATTTAAAAAAATTAAAGGTACGATTTTATTTAAAGACGATTGTCGGAAGTCTATTAGTGTAGATAAAAAAATTAACATACATCTCTAAGAATTATAAAAGGGTAGATCGAGTGAGATACTCTTATCTACATAGATATTTATACATCTATCCATTAGAGAAAACTTATCTAGTTAGTTTTAAAAATCGTTTTGACCTGTACATAAAAAAAATGGTAAAGCAATGTAATAACTCATTAAAACTGATAATTGGTAAATATTTAAAAACATTTTAATATTAAATGCGGTAATTAAAGGAATAAGGCTATTAAAATGTAAATTAGGAACGCAGTCTTCAAGCCTTTGAAAATGGCGTCACGTTTTCAAGTCACTAAATACGGAGATACGTTCTTATCAAAGGGACTGTTCGAGTCAGACTTATGTTCAATGCCCTGTTCCTGTTATGTTTTATGCGACATGTTTTGTTGTGGACAAGACATTCTTCGTTGTTCACCTTTATTAAATAAACATATACACATATCTGTATGTATACATAACGAAGGTGAAAATTATACACGCTTTTCATATTATTTGACTTTTACTACTTATGTACTTAAAAGTTGTTGTCCATGTGCCAGCATTAAGCATCAACAGAAGTGATCCTATACAATTTATATACAGAAAAACTAGTCATCACATCCACATAATAAAACCATAGTAGAACCGGTCTAAAACTAATTTATATTTAAGTAACGTTCCTTAGGTTACTAAAGAGATTCGAATAAAGTAACAGTTATACTAAGTCACCTTAATCAAAATGTAAGTCTTTAGACTTAGCTACACGCAAAGGATTTAGTTCTGAAGCAACATTCATTATGTGTTTTATAAATTACTAGCGATCTGCTCGGCTAAGCACGAGTGCAAAATACATAAGTAGAAGACGGCGTCGACATGACTACGGTTTCGCTACGAATTAATCTGCAAAGTCTAAAATCTTTGAAAGAACTTAATTTTATTTACTTGATTTATCTCTTTAGATATTTAAGGTAGCTAATATGTGTTCTTTTTTTAGATTTAATATTCTATAAGCAAACTTCTTGAGTATTAGTTTTTTAACATGTATAGGAATACCCAAAAATTGTCTATTATTAAAAAAAAAGTGCACACAAAAAATTATCTCTAGAATTCACATAAAAATAATTCCAAAACCATATAAATGGCGGTAAAAGAATTTGTGTCCGAATTAAAAATGAGCGAAATCAAGAAGAAGAAAGCGGAGAACTTTTCATTTGACTACAAACTGACAATCAACAAAAGAGTATAATATGCGTGCGTGTGTGTCAAGCACACGGTAGTGTGTGTAATGTTTTTTTATTGATTTCATATATTTTTATACATTATTTTAAAAAAAATATTAGCATTCTGCACTCCTTAAAAAGGCGTAGAAAGTTTTTGCTTCACGTATTTATATATAGATTGCTTTGAATATTGAGATACGTTGTATTATTAATACAATAATTTTGACAATGGATATAATTATAAATATAACCGTTTGTTCAAAAAACAAAAAAAAACCTTGTATAAACGAGAGTAAAGAAATTAAATGTGTAGCCCTTTAAAAAATAAACAAATGGAATATTAGGATTTAAAACCTCTTTACTTTAAAAGTCATTTTTCATAAAGCACTTGCTACAGTACGGATCCTTGAGCATGTAACAGAGCTTTAATGCTAGAGATGTCACTTCACGACAATCTTTCACGCTGACACGCCGTCAGTTTCTCGTGAATGATGTGAATACGCTTATACTGTTGGAGGAGTGAGTTCTTTATGTAAGATACAAACAAGTTTTTTTTGAAGTTATACTTCTTTTGGCGCGTTAGAGAAAAATGATGAGAGTAAATTTTTACAATGTGCGTGTGGATACGAAGTAGTTCAAGCATGCATGAATAGATGCCGCTAGTTTTGCAGACAAGAAAGTAGTCTTTATCATTTCTAAGAGATGGCGTTTTGGACTTATTGTCTAATTATGAAGTGGTAGGTTTTTTGGAAGTATTTTAATACTCTAGCTTGAAGTATAATTTCTTACGTGCGTACATAAGTACACACACACTTTTTTTTAAATAATTTTATGCTATAAATATAGTATAATATTTAGTATGTTAATCAATAATGTTATAGAAGAGGGTTATAGAATTTTCAATATGAAGTAAAATTGATACTTTAAACATTTAATTGTTATAATAGCAATTGTGAACACACAAAGAAAAGATAAATGAGTATTTATAGTAATGTTTATATATTACAAGGCTAAGTTACTAAACTTCTTCTTTTATTTAGTTTTGAACAAAATGACTCGTTCAGATTGATAGTCACTTCATATTTGTTAAAATCACCTACAAAGTTATAAATGGTATTGTTTTAAGCTGGTTATTTAAATTTGATATGAATGATGATGAGTAGTTTATTTTTAAGTAATACTGTAATTTATCACAATATTAACATCATGGAACACGTCTTCACATTGATTCCAATTAGGTATTTGCACATACATTAATTATACTGTGCGTATTTGTCTAAATTTCACTTAACATATTTAAAGTTTTAGTAAAGTATTGAATGTCGAAACCATTGTAATTTTAATATATTATGTACAAAATCTATACTAATATATAAAGCTGATGAGTTTGTTTGTTTGTTTGTTTGTTTGTTTGTTTGTTTGTTTGTTTGTTTGTTTGTTTGTTTGTTTGTTTGTTTGTTTGAACGCGGTAATCTCTGGAACTACTGGGCCGATTTGAAAAATTCTTTTAGTGTTAGATAGCCCATTTATCGAGGAAGGCTATAGGCTATGTATCATCACGCTAAGACCAATAGGAGCGGAGTCCACGCCGACGAAGTCGCGCGCAGAAGCTAGTATAGAATATCTGTGATATTATTTTCAATGAAGACTCATAGATGCAAGTTAGTTTACGATATAAATTTTAGCCCCTTTTGAATCGTGGAAACTCAAATTACCATCGTAACTGAAATACGGGTCGGGAAATGTTGGGAATGTTTGAGCCTCAATTCAATGGCCACAGAACTACAACTTGAAGCTACGTAGAATCGGATAACAAAGTTAAGTATCATTAAGGTTTCAACTCTTACTCCTGATGTTGTTTCGTTTATCTTTTGTTATTCAAATATGTACGAGATTTGCGCGAATATCACTCATTATAATGAAACAACTTTTTCGGATTTTATCGCGGCCATTGACTACTTTTTTTTTCTGATATCGCAGGGTAACCCATTTACGGGTGATATCCAGGACGCCCGGGTAGGCAGTCCTAGACCGTATGTCGGACTCAGAACTCGGGGGTGCCACTACCGCACTAAACCCCCTGCGGGAGCCTTCAGCCGCTTTAATTTGAGGGTCCCGGATCTGCAGGCAACAGGATCCCTCCAGCGACAGGCTGGCCTCGGCGAAAAGGCCAGACTTCTCCTCCATGGGGACTGTCCGGCTCACCTCTGAACAGTCCCGACGACGCCGTGTCTAGCAGGACCGGGTTCCCATCCCAGCCCGATCCCGTGACCATGATTGCTGTAAAGTATCCGAAACGTCGAGCATCTAAAAAACCTAATAAACAGCGATAAAATTATGTACGAGATTGTTTGAAGAATTTTCAAAACATCCAGGAATTCTCATAGCAAAACACATTTTATGGCTTCGCCCCTGTACTGATGTTTTATACAAGATGAAGAGCTTTTCTTAATCCTTCTTATAAATACAGCATTCCGATTTACAGTCTTATGCGTCATATATTAGAGTTCTTTTTGGATATATAAAAAATTTCGACCGTTTCTGCCTACATGTCCTAGTTAAGTTTTAATAAGGCGACGCGCAAGTCGTATGAATAGGTTCATATTAAGTCGGTCATTGCAGGTAACTCTTGACCTAATTCGTACATAGGTATACTTCACCGAATTACTTGGTTGCCCCTTTTTGTATACAAGTTTATTTTTATCTTTTTATGCTTTCATTTTTCCGTTAGCTGGTGGGTTCGATTGGTGTTTAGGATTGGTTTAAAAATAATCTTGTGATATTCTTGTAAAATATACAGATACTTAATTTTTAGTACAAAAATAAACCCTGATCAATAATACGAGTACAATACTCGGTTTTGCGAGTTTCAAAAGTTGCGAATTAAGAAAATAATACGCATTGGCAATAAATCACGATAATGTGGGCTTGTAAACCATTCCTATAAAACATTTAAAATTAATATTACAATAAAGTAACGCAAGCATGCTTCGCATGATGACATATTAATGACCTTGACATAAGAATGATGATAATCAATTGTGGTACTCGCTATTGCAAAGTAATTGCAAAAATTGTCACAAGAATTTTGTCATACTTTTGATATCATCGCTTTTATGCTTAGCATGTAACGATACCGATTAATCATCCCTAAAATATAGGTGTCTTATAAAACATGTTTATTTAGTAACACATAAGAATAATCCCTGCATATTTTATTCGAAAAGAAATCTCTTGTATTTCCTTTTACACCGCATCTCTTAATTTTACCGAAACAATTTACTCAAAGGCATATTTTATCTTTACTAAAACGAAAATTCGGGAAAACAAAATGTGACAAATATTCGTGATCCTTCCGGAATTCGCTTTATAAACAGGCCTCCGTACAAATTAAAGGCACCATCCCTTTCCGATTCCGTTACGGAAGCCATTTACGTAAAATTGCACCAAAATTTATTAGGATTCCTGAAATAATTCCATCGGTCAATAATATTTTAGTAGGAATTCTGGGAGTTTCCTTTAAACAACCTGTACGTAGCTTTACATTTGGAATCTGGCCTAAATATTACTTTTAATAAAAAAAAAAAAATATTCGAACCGGGTCGAAGGCTCTTGTAATGTTTTACTAGATCCGCTGTGGCATACGGGAGTAGCGATGGTTTAGCGGACATAGTATGGGAATCCTTGAGTAGGAATTTTTTGAACGAGTCTATTAATTATGTTTAAAATATTTCTACTTTGATCCGTGCACTGATTTTAATCCAGTTAAATATTTATCTATCCTTATATGTATATCCACTTTAAAAATGGGTTAAATTTTTCGTCGAAATTTTTCGAAGTAAAAATTTTTTACTTCGCAAAATTTCGACGCGCTTGACTTGGGGAGTAAGCTGGTGAATGCGTGACAAGAGCGTTACGAAAGTTGTGATCGATCACGATCTGAGAGGGAAATATAAGTTAATGAAGATAGAAACAGAGAGAGTTACGTTTTGTATGTTTCACTTCAGTCGTGTGGTCTAAAGCAAACTCGTTTTTTTAATTATTAAATTTTTTCTTTACATCCATCTTATTTTTTATATTCACTGCTATTTTCGTCACTTTTAATTCGATTTCAAAAATCTTTATCGTTTGAAAGGTAATAAGGTTGAAATAGAAGATTAAATTTTTCATTAAACAAATTCATACCTTAAAGGTCACAAGGCCACCGATTCAGAATATCGTGGATTTCGGTAAAATCAAGTTAATGCCCCATGAAATAGGACGTGTGTCACTTTTTCGTGATGAATTCTTGTGTAAAAATTATTACTGATACCTTTAAATATTTTTGACCCAGTTTGTGTTTCCATAGCGTACATAATAAATATAGATAGATTTAGTGATGATGAAATCTAGTTTCTTAATGATTATTTGTAAATTGAGATGACACAAAATTTATTTTTACTTAAGTTTTATGTTTATACATTTGTATTAATAACGTGTAATTACTAACAACCAGACTGGAAATAAATATTTATTTATTTCCAGTCTGGTTGTTAGTCCATGTCTCCCCACCGTGCCTCTGAGAGCACGTTAAGCCGTCGGTCCCGGTTGTTACCATGTACACGTGATAGCGATCGTTACTCATAGTAGGGAATATATCTGCCAACCCACATTGGAGCAGCGTGGCAGCCTATATGGGGATAGCAGCCTATGGCCAGCAGTGGGATATTACAGCCTGAAGCGTTGATTTCTTACTTGTGATCTTTTGTTAATATTCTATTGAACAAAAAAATCAAAATTAGCTTGATCAATAGTCTTTGTATTAACCATGGGATAATAACATACTGTATGATAAATATATACATCAAACTGAAATAATTTTAATTTATCTCGAAGCCATACTTATCTTTTGGTGTATTCACAATATAAAAGCGTGAAATTCGAATCGTTGTCCGTAAAAGAATTTCAAGAAATTTTTCAAAAGGAACACCATAAAATTTTAATGAATTGGATCCATAGGCTGAGATAAAAGACCGATAAAAGTGATCGGGATAGAACAATAAAGGATTTCCTCTCGTTTTAAGGCTTCGATTATAACTTTTTTTTGAGGGTTAAGGGAAGCAGATTACTTTTAATCAAAGAGGATAAGAAGATATCTTGTTCTTTGTGATATTATGGGATTATTTATGATTGAGTATTACTGCCTTCCTGAAGATACCTAGATAAGGCCTGGTTGGGTTATAATACGATTATAGAAAGCGTCGTTATGAAAATCTGTGTTGGTACGGAAATTTTCCAGGAACTAAATTTAAATTTAAAATTAACCTAATGCTTATTGGTGACGAGTAATACTATCGAAAAGCTACATTTTTTAAGTACAAGCTCTTGTTTCTATCTCCTTAATACTGTTCTAACCCTTCAGGTAGGAATAAGATTAGGGAATAGTTACGGCTCGGATGGTTAGCTGTGTGGCTTAAGAATTTAGCCACCCCCTCTCTTCCCGTGGGTATCATAAGAGGCGACTAAGGGATAATACAGTTCCACTACCACCTTGGAACTTATAAAGCCGAACGATGGTGGTATAACCATCCAACTGCTGGCTTTGAAATACACAGGCCGAAGAAGGGCAGCAGCGTCTTTGGTGCGACAAAGTCAGCCGTACGGTCACCAACCCACCTGCCCAGCATGGTGACTATGGACAGAAACACATAAGTTCGCGCCATCTTTGGCGCGAACTTGCGGAGGCATATGTCCAGCAGTGGACTGCGATAGGCTGAAGACGGGAGTACCGCTCGGATCAGATGTTTGTATTTGAAGATGTTTTGGTTTAGATAATGTTGTCTAATATTGTCTAAGGCCGTTGTATCCGGAAATGAACGGCCTGGCAATGAACGTTAGGCTGAGAAGGAAAATCCACTACTCCCCCGTGGAGTACCTAGGCATAATAGAGTACGTACGTGGCCCATATCAAACATTAGGAATTTTCTGAGTTGCTTGAGTAAAGTTTAGTTTCGTTTTTTAGATTTTTGTCTAGAAAATTGTTTTGATAATCTATTACTGTTTTAAAAAGTGTCAGTTTTTTCATTCCTCGTAATATGTATTTTTAATTTTTCAATACGCATTTTTATTTTTAATTACTGTACTTTTGCAAAAATGGCGATCGTATGCCAAAAATAAAAGAAGAAGATGAAGAATTAGGTACTGTACTTGTAACGAAGTGAAATACAGAAATGAGTAATATAATAAGTCAACAAAAAAAAAAGTATTTTATATTCCGAAAACACAAGAGGTCGATGGTCACAGTTATAATTTTAAAAAAAAAACTCGTCGATTCGTCTTGCTCGATATACATTTGCATAACGATTGTAATTATGAATGAAAATTCTTTTATCTCGTTAACAATATGTAAAATGATGCTCAACAATTACGGTTAATTATTAATTTTGCCAAAAAGTAAAATTAATATTTAGGTTCTATATCAATTTTCATTATAACTTAATTCCCCAAAATCTCTCGAGTCGGTTTATTTCTGGGATAAAACAAAAATATGCAATAGTCTTTTTATTTCAACGTTAATGAGTTCCTCAGTTACTGGACCGCGCTGACGGGGATTTGAGATACCACTACTATTTGCCGACACGAGAATTATTATTTTTCTCGAATATTTTTTATCAATTAAAGAAATAAATAATCAGAAATTTCACATTTAACGGTCCCTGTAGGATGAAAATCCTGTCTCCTGTGTCCATATACGAATCGTAACGCCAAGGCTATAAAAAAAACATCTGTATGGACTGTATAATTATTTTTCCAGTAGCGTGTAGTGTCCACTAGCGTGATTGCCAGTTTCTGTGGCGCTGTCAAATTTCAAAAAAAAAATCTTTATTAATAAAAGTTTCCACAGTTTAAACCATCTATATAAATCATGTTCTAATTCCTAATAGTACTTTGCCCTACAGGACAGTTAAATATTCTGACAGAATGGGAAAACACAATGTATTTAAACAACAGATATAAAGTTGATCATCACAATGTTGTAGCTGATTATTATCAAAGTAATTATTTAGTACAATGACCTGTCTTTGTGTTTGTAAGTATTCGAGAAATAGTTATCAAATAGTACAATAATGTACCTCTAAAAACTTTGCTAGGTCGTTATTCCATTAAGTAAATATATTAAGTTAAATTGTTCACATTTCAGTTTATAAAATAATGAATAAATGGTAGGGGCTAGTAAAAATTGCAACGTTGCTTGATGGTCTAGTCCTTTTGGTCTTATTCCGAAGGTGATTTTACCGAGGAATTAATAACTGTTTTCGAGATTGATAAGATGTGAAGTTGTTTTAATGATGTAGGAGTTTGCAGAGTTTTGGGGGAAATAATTATGTGTATCGTCTTAATTATTCAAGGAGTTTCGAGGTACTTGGAATATAATGGGTGTGGGTGTAATGACGATTTACCAAAGTATTTAAGCTTTATTGATTTTAACGGCATTAGATATTTACTTTAATAATATTGCAGTCCACGTGTTTATCGAGATTCGAAAATTTAGGAACACCTTACTGTTACACACCTTACTGTTTGGAAGCCAAGGACAAAGATAGGAGCTTAGTCTAACAGACCACTTAAGAGTGGGTTAAGTAATGTATAATTATGTACAAGTCTCAGATTTTTTTCTGAAACGTCCTTTTCCGTACTAACGTAACTTCCTTCCTCCCTCCGTGACTAAAGTAAATTCGGTGATTAGAAATTCAGAGGTGTATCATATACTGCAGTATATAATACACGGGGTTACATCGATGTCATTAATGTAAAAATTTTGTATTATTTTTAAAGCATGATTGATAAATTGTATCATTCATTATATTTTAAAATGACAATCACGATTGGTGTCCTATGAAAGTAGAAGTATCCGTATAATTGTTTTGTGTAATAAGTACGTTGTTGTTTACTCTTGTGTTTTGAATGAACTCAATTCGATTTACAAAAGATCGTTTCATATACTTGAACAACTAACAATAAAAATAACAGACAACTACAGCACCTCATAACTCTTTCGCGGGGCAAGCGAACGAAACGAAAACACCCATCAACAAAGCCTAGCGGTGAACCGCAAACGGAGCAAGCAACGCAACGAAAGGTAGAATTATTTCAAATTTACTTTGTTCTCTATCGGTTCTTTGAAAACGCAAGCTCGAGCCCATTTCACCTGACCGACTGTTTGTGGCATTTTATTGAAGTACTTTTCTAATACATTTTTAGTGAAAAGAGAAATGTGTAGGTACTTATTGTTTTTGTACGTTATAATCAGTTTCCTATCTTTAAAGGTTTTGAATTGTAAAATAATATTTAAACGTAGTATTTCAATAGTTATTTACAGTACTAGTCTATCTTTTGGCAAAAGCTAAGCTAAACTTTTTTTTCGATTTTAGTATAAATTATATATTTTTGTTGTATGCGCTACGATATTTTTTTTCGCTCGCTCGCTTCAGCCTATCGCAGTCCACTGTTGGACAATAAGCTTCCAAAGGTTCGCGCCAAAATAGCGTGAACTCATGTGATGAAGAGAGGGGGTGGCTATATTCTTTACTGCCGTAGCCACACAACAAGCAGCTGCAGCATTTTTTAAAAAGTATATGTAAAACTTTGTCTGTGTGTTTGTTTGTTTATTTGTACAAAATTAGAGATTTAAAAAGTAAGTTACTTATTATTATCGTAATCCAATTTACACTATAGATATTTACTTTCCATCTGGGAAGGTTATCGTGACGTGCTTATATTATACTCGTCAGATAATTCAAGAAAACATTTTAAATAATTCAATTTCAAATAATTCAAGAATTTTTGAAGTAAAACTTATTTACGCACGCTTAATTTGGAGAGTAAGTTGGTGAATGTGTGACGAGAGCGTTACGAGAAGTGTGATCGGGCAAGGCGAACGGAAGTTGAGAGAGAGAGAGATATATACGTTAGTGAAGATAGAAAGAGAGAGAGTTACGTTTTGTAAGTTTTTCTTCAGTTGTGTTGTCTAAAGTACACTCGTTTTTTTTTTCTATTACCTATAATAAATCTTAAGAATAAAGTTCCAAAACCTAATTTACAGGTTTACGAAAACATATGAACTAGATAAAATACTTGTTACAAAACAACGTGTAGAGTGTGTTTCCCTTAAATTTAGAGGCCGGTACGTGACCTGGAGGCTCCTGAAGGGGACAAATTACGAGCTAAGTTTGTAACGCTCAAAATATATACCCGAGTTGGGATCTTGGAATCACGGCGTAATGGGAACGTACCAAGTTCGAACAAGTTCACCAGTTGGAAGCAGTTGGTTGTGATTTGTTGAGGTCGCGTGTGACGTTTTAAGGTTATCGAGTTATGTGATGTTTTGTTGCGAAAAAGGGGTTACTGAAAAAGGTGAGTGGAAATGAAATTGAAGATGTTTTTAAGAAAGAAATCCTTTTTGGATACATAATAATATGCTACATATTAATAAATACTAGTGGTCGCCCAGTGGTCGAAATTTGACCATAACTTTATTAATTTAGAGTTTGAACACTATTAAGGTTCTGTTGTCAATGACTATACTTCTATATATAATAGTAAACAAAATAGTTTATATACGCATGTGTGTCAAATACATGGTAGTGTGTGTAATGTTTTTTATTGATTTAATGTATTTTTATGTATAATTAAAAATAAATAAAATGTATTTTGCACTCCTTCTCTACATAAACTATAAGTGTGCGAAATTTCATACTTTTCCGTAAGCACAATTTTCGTAAAAAATGATACAAAGTTTTTGCTTCACGTGTTAATATATAGATAGATGTAGATTAGACGTCGAGGTATTTTTTAGTTTTAATTAAGCTCTATCATTAATAAATAGATCGAATGAAAGCCTGTTTCATAGCTTGAAATGATATAAGCATACGAGTAATAATCCAATAAAAGTTAAATTAAATCAACAATATTTTATTAATTAGGAATAATACTATATTTAATAAATACTACTTATTTTTCAGTAAATAATTGGGTTTCCAGTAACCGTTTTAAGGGGTCATTTCAAAATACTCAAACAAAATCAAACAACCGACCATCTTAAGTTATCCACTTTATAATTCAAGTCCCGAGCGTTTCCGATCGAACGAACAATCGCATATAGAATGCACTGAATCAGGGCTCGTTTCGAATTGGGCGTAAATAAATTATATCCATGTTAAACACGCTTCCAAAGTTTTACTATAACATAACGGCTGGGACACACAACATCATATCATTTCATTTTCGTTAACAAGTTAAAATACCTAAAGAAAACTATTAACCTACGTTAGGATTTAACTGAGGTAGGGCACAGCAGGAAATTTCCTGGTCGGAATATGGAGCAGCCCGACTGGGGTAGTACCTCGACCTTACAGAATATCACAGCTAAATAATACTGTTTTTAAGCAGTGTTGTGTTCCTGTTGGTGAGTAAGGTGACCAGAGCTCCTGGTGGGAATTGAGGATAGGGTCGGCAACGCGATTACGATGCTTCTGTCTTGTTGCAGACGTATAAGCTACGGTAATCGCTTATCATCAGGTGAGCCCTACGCTTGTTTGCCGACCTAAAAAAATATCCTACTGTATGGAAGCTTAATCTAGCACGCTGCTCCACTGAGGGTTTGCGGATATTTGGCCTTCTCTTGATTAACGAGTTAAGTGTTTATGATACCAACTGGGTTTGACAGCTAAACGTGCTCTCCAAGCCGTAGTGAGGAGATCCACAAGATCACCTAGACTGAAAAGAAATTTTATTCATCCCGAGCGAGAATCGAACCCACAATCGCTGGTGATTAGCACGCACTACTACTCGAGATCAGTGTTAATTTTATATGTCGGTCACGGAACAATTTTAATTTTTTTAAAAGTGTATTTTTTATTAACTCCAATTAATAAAATAAAACTCATCAGGCTTTACGCTGGAAGGCAGTTGAGGGAATGGCTTTTGTAATATTAAAAGCAATAGCAAAAAAGTTTTATTTTTTTATAACGACATTGACTATGATTTTACAAATAAATTTATTTATCGTTGTATCCATTTGTTATAAGTATTTTTAACGGTTCATAGGAAAGTGTTGAGTAGGTATAGCGGATATAATAGGTCGATCAAAATATTCAATACAATATATTATAATGTGAACCGAGCTTAAATATAAAATTCGAAATAGTTCTCAAACTTCGAGGCAAGGAAGCGGAGACATTTAGATAAACTCCGATGTTAATTTATTATTCACACACCATTTATTCCTCCATAACTGAGTTGCAACGGTAACATAATTCATGGAAATGCATAGTTTAGTACTGATGCCGTTTGTTTCGCAGAATGTCTTGGCTGAAAATTCATGATATACACATTTTAAGGATGTTTTATGCATAGTCTTACATGTCGTGGTATTCAAGCATACTTTATTTTTCCATCCGTCTGTTGTCCGTCCACAGACCGTGTAATGGAAATATTGAAATTTAGTCAAAAAAACTATATTATGGTAACTGTTTTTTGTCTTTAAAGGAGTAATATCTTTTAAGTGTATGTTTTGCCCCTCTCTTTGAAAGTTTGTTGATAAAAATAAGAAGGTATTGGTTACTAATTTCTTTTTTAATTTATGTTGCGTTGGGAATTTGTGCGATCTTTTATTATTAAAATTTCACGATTATCTATATTTAAAGTGCTCTTATTTAATAAATTGCTTTTAATTTTTTCTTTTCTGATATAATTTAAGAAGACTGAGTGTCTGTCAGCTCTAACGCAACTGGAATTTAGTCTTTAAGAACGGTTACGGTGACGTTTAAAAATTAAAATATTCTATGACATGAATTAAATTATAATTACATAACTAAAACCATAAGACAAATTATTCGAAAATGGGATATTTACCATGTTCATCATCCCGTTTTCGAATAATTTTCGTAATAGAAGTAACCATGTTAATCTAAAATCTTACATAAGACAAATTGACGCTTGCTGTCATTTCTTAAGGAGTAAATTCCAAAAATATTGCAATATATAATATGAATTGCCGTTTCTACCGCTGTTTCGTAAATTAATTCTTTTTACTATTCTGAAATTATGTACAGAAACGCTTGAATTAAACATTTTCATCGTTGCTACTTAAGTTATGTCGTATCCAAAACATTATCAAGACGAAATATCCCATTTAACTCGAATTAATACAACTCTAAAAGCCTTTGAAAACTCTTAATTAAGACGTTCGCGGATTGCCCGAATAATAAAACAAGTTGAAGTGATGAAGTTACAATTTCTTCGAGTTTACGTCGATTTATAACTGAGAGGCCAAAGTTTTGTAACAATGGGATGAAATTGATGGGGCACTTTGTTAGGAAAGGTGAACGCTGGTCGGTGGACGCTTAAATTAATTATTATCTCGAAGTAGATTCTTAATGAAATGGGGTTTATAAATTGCTGTATCGTCAATAAGTAGGATCACTTCTAAGTAATGCCTATTATGGTCTTGTACATAGTAGGTATGTGATAGTAGAGTATGCAACGGTAACATAATTCATTACAGAATTGTAATGAACTCTCTAATATTTTGAATGTGACATGAAATCTTAAAGTGACAGGAATTTGAGTTTTACGAGTTCACGCTAATCTTAAAACTAACTTACGGTTAGTTTCAATATTCTATCTATCTCCGAGTTTGCTTATAAAATTTATAGAATATTAATTTAGTAACAAATAGTTCTGTTTAAGACTTACATTATTGAAAATTGACTTTAATCAAAAGTTGAATAATATAATTAATTATTATAAATATACTTTTTGCTATCAGGTATTTATGATAACAACCGGGACCGACGACGGCTTAATGTCTCTCCGAGGCACGGTGGGGAGACACAAGGACAGACATCCAAACCGGAGAGAAATATTTGTACAGATACAAATATTCATCGCGAGTGGGAATCGAACCCGCAAACCATCGTTGTTTTAGGCGACTACTAGCACCACTACACCAAGGTTGCTACACGTGCACGTGACGAATTCGACCACGTTCGAAAAGTATAAAATAACACACGATTATAACCGTAAAGTCGAAAATCAAAAACTAAAGTTACCACAAAAAAAACAACGTAAACAAAACACATACAAGCGAACATATAACATAAACAACATATACAGTTATACACACCAATAAAAGCAAAATTGTATTTAAAAAAAAAAAACGTAAAGAAAAAAGCAAAAAATATAAAACCTCATAATCTAGAAACACACTCATTACTCGGATAAACATGGCGGCTTAGCACCATAACAATATTAACATGATTCAGAATAAGATATGTACCGTACTAGATTATTAACTAAAAGCAAAACAATGTCACGCCGTCGGACCACTTCGTGCATGAAATAAGCCTGAATTTTCGTGTGTTTCCTTAGAGGGAACGACGGTAAAGGATTTTGCTTAAGATTTATCATAAATATGGAAATTCGTGCTAAGAGAGTATAAAATGTAACATGATTTTGTCGTATTTTCTAAGCAGGCGTGTTTGAAGGTGAATTCAATAAATAATGTGATCGCGATATCACCTTTAAAAGTGACGTAAGTTATTTCATCCAAAGTAAAATTATTATTAACATAATACTATGTTATATACTTTGGATTAAGCTCTGATCTTTCTCCTACATGGGGAAAGAGGCATATGCCCAGCAGTGGGATATTATAAGCTTAAGCGTAGGTATTATTCCAAATCCTGGTAAAATTAAAAAATAAACTTCAGGGTGACAAAAAAATCAAAATAAATCTATACTAATATAATAAAGCTGAAGAGTTTGTTTGTTTGATTGTTTGTTTGTTTGTTTGTTTGAACGCGCTAATCTCAGGATCTACTAGTCCGATTTGAAAAATTCTTTCAGTGTTAGATAGCCCATTTATCGAGGAAGGCTATAGGGTATATATCATCACGCTAAGACCAAAAGGAGCGGAGTCCACGCCGACGAAGTCGCGCGCAGAATCTAGTGTTGATATAAAATAGGATCACCTCCTCCAGCCGGATCAAAGAATGAGGTATTAATATTTCGATCAGTAAGAAGTATAGTAATTGCTCCAGCTAATACTGGTAAAGATAATAATAATAAAAGAGCTGTAATACCTACAGCTCAGAAAAATAAAGGTATTTGATCAAATTATATATTATTAACTGCGCTGGCTTGTCATATTTATTTAGCACTAGCTGCCCTGACAGACTTTGTTCTGTCTGTTGTGTTTTTTTTTTTTTTTTTGTATAAAAGACCTTCCGTGGGATTTAAGGAACATACAAAAAAAGGGGAATTGGTCGAGCCATTCTCCAGTTATGCGCGTAGCAACATTCATTTTATTATATAGAGATAACATAATCTTTCAACACTTACAAATAATAGCTAATCAAGCTACACTATAAATCGTTGGTTAAATTTCCAAACGCTGTGGTAATTTCATTACGTCGAATTGATTTCCATGAACTGCGATACGGTGTATTAATGTGAAAATCAATATGCTGCGGTTCGGGTGTATTCCGTCGCCAATGATTTATTTCGTATGATTAACGCCGTGTACCAATCACAGATAAGTGTTAACAATATTTGATTTAATTTAGACTATTATTTTGAATTTTGGGAGTTAACTTCTCAAGAAATTACATAAAGACTGGTGTATGATAAAAAAATGGTGAATTAAATCGTGTGAAGCAGTAACGTCTCTTCCAAGTTTTCAAATTTTATTTGTAAAGTCTCTGTTGTCATTTTAGAACAATAGAAGAAAAAAGAAGGCTATGTATTAGAATATTAGATACAAACACGTTTAAATAATATTAATATTTTGAAATTTTGCACTTTCGTAGTCGTAACAAACTGTAAATTACACGGTATGTAAGAAAAACCTTAAAATGTTACGAATATTAAAAAATTAGCTACAACCCTTATTTATTAACACACAAAAATAATATATAGGAGTACAGTTTATTCAATACCTATTAAAATCAAGTAATCTATTATTATAAAGCTGAAAAGTTTGTTTGTTTGTTTAAAAGCTCTTATCTCAGGAACTACTTGGTTCGAATTGAAAATAGTTTTAGCTATTTTTTCCTCAAATTAACGCGTATGAAACTGCGGGGCACAACTAACGAAATGTAAACTAATTAAATTAAATATTATTGTTCTAGTAAGGTAAATATTATCAAATCCCGAAGTTCTAAGAAGTTGGCTAATTTTCGCTACATCCGTGGCAGGTGTGCCAAGAATAGTCGATGAGTGGCAAACTGGCGAACTAGGCCAGCGGGAAAATTTAATTAATTTTTAATTGATCAGAAAACTTCGCCGGTGTTATATTCTGAAATCTTTGGTATTTAGATCTTTGATGACATTAAGTGTTTTCGAATATTAGGACGAATTGTTGTTCAAATTTAGTAGGGAAGTGGACTGAGGTTGCCAATCAAAGAATTTATATCAATTATAAAGATGTGTGATGAAGGTCGAATAAAGATCGAAACGTCGCATAATTTATGATTTAAATCTTTGATTGGCAACCTCAGTCCACTTCCCTACTAAATTTGAACAACAATAGTATGAAATAATGGACACAATAATAAGTAGGTAATTAGGACGAATATTTTATAGAAAATTACATTGAAACTAAGTGCGTATATTACTTAAATTTTTAAATTTTAATACTATTTTTATAAGAGTATAAATTGTAATAATACTTCTATAAATAATTATAATACTTTACTTTAAATCTAGAGCTAGGATTTTATTTCCTTTTGGGGGTCCGGAAACAAGATGGAATTACAAACGCCCAGAACACTACAAAAATTTGTAGCACTTGTACAGATATTTGTCATGTGTGGACATCGAACTCGCGACCCTTAGCGCGTCAGTCAGCTACTCTAACCATTGCTCTAATGCCACGGTCAATATAGGACTATGTATTTAAATTTGACGTAACTTCACCCTAAAGGGTAAGGAAGTATGTGAAAAGTGAATGTACACCCGCTGAATTTTTAACCGATTCTGTCCGACATAACTTTGTACGGAGTTATCCGATTTTTACCATTCTCTTTTATTTGTCTTGTTTTGTTGAAAAAGATATATCTTGAAGTGTTTTTCTAATAATTACATAAAAAAGATAAAAGTGGAATAAAGATAAAAATTATTATAAGTTTTTCCACTTCTAAACTAGTTTTTCCAAGTACTAATATGTGTTTTTGATTTCATTACTTATTATTTTATTTTATTTATTAAGAAAACCAACAGCTTATTTAAATACAATTTTGACATATAGGATACAACAAATAATCTAGCCAATAATAGGTTTCCCTAAATTTAACAAATTGTTACATATTGTGGAGATATCGTGTACAAAAAAGAAAAGAAAAAGAAATCAACAGTCACAATCAGTAAGATACATTACGATACACAAAAAATGCTTATTTAAGAGAATTTAGATATTGAGACACAGTTAACCTACACTTAGCAACACAAATACAAAAATAACATAGTTAAAGAGGCATATTATATAACTACATATACACATACAAATACATATATAATTATAGTTCATACATAGTTACGGTGACTCAGATATTATTTTTATAATATTGGTTTTGAATTTTCTTTTAGACTCTGTGAAGATGTCGACGTTTTTAAATAATGTGTTATATGTTTGAGGGAGTCTCAGTAGCAGTGAGTTTTTTAAATAATTCGAATGATGTTGAGGAACTTCTAACATAGATGTATTACGGGTACGATATTTAGGTGTTCGAAATCCTATTTTAGACACTAGGTGTGGGCAATCAATCTCACTATTTATTATGTCGTAGAGCAGACCCATATCCAAAAGAATACGTCTCTGCTCCAACGAAAGCATTTTATGTTCTGCGCAACCATCTTCATAATTCTTACAAAATTTACGACTGCGAAAGTTTAAATGTTTAATGAATTTTTTCTGTATACGCTCTAGGCGGTTCTGATAAATGCGGTATTGAGGTGACCATATAGGGCCAGCATACTCTAAAATACTCCGTACATAAGCAAAATAGACACTTTTAATGGCTGATATATTTGTAAACGGCTTACACACGCGAAGAACAAACCCTAGGTTTTTATATGCTTTCATTACTGTGTTTTCTATATGGTCTGATAGTATCATTTTTTTATCAAAATAGACCCCCAAATCTCTCAAACTTTGTTTTCTGTTAATTTGTTCACCATTAAAATGATAGCTATGTAGAATAGGCTTTGGTCTTCGCGTGAATGAAATGCATTCACACTTGCCTGCGTTGACTGTTATATTATTTTTAGTATAGAAGTTGAGTAAATTGTTAAGGTCACTCTGCAACGACAAACAATCCTGCATGGTATTAATTGAACAAAAAATCTTTTTGTCATCAGCGTACATGAGATAGTTACAGTGCTTCAAACTTGAACCAATGTCATACAAGTACGCATTGTAGAAGAGTGGTCCTAAATGTGAGCCTTGTGGAACACCTGTTGGAATTTTAACGTAATTTGAGCGATATCCAGCCATGACTACCGCCTGAGAACGATTAGTCAAATATGACTTTACCCACCGGAGTAAGTCCCCGTGGATACCCAGAGTTTGTAATTTATTTA
Source organism: Melitaea athalia (assembly GCA_905220545.2). Classification (NCBI taxonomy): domain Eukaryota; kingdom Metazoa; phylum Arthropoda; class Insecta; order Lepidoptera; family Nymphalidae; genus Melitaea; species Melitaea athalia. The sequence continues at coordinate 20,496,787 of HG992180.1, forward strand.
ACAGGATCACGTGATCTACACGATCAAAAGCCTTCTCAAAATCAGTGTAGATCACGTCAACCTGTCCCCCCCCGTCCATTTTTTCTAAAACAAAACTTGAAAAACATGCTAAATTAGTAGTAGTGGAACGTCCTATCATAAAACCATGCTGCTGTAAGGGAATCGATTGAGACAGTGTACTATAGATAGAATCGTATACAATTTTTTCGAGTAATTTTGCTGCAGTATTTAGAATCGAAATGCCTCTATAATTTCTAATATCCATACGTGATCCTTTCTTATGTACAGGTACTATATGAGCGGTTTTCCATATGTTCGGAAAAATACCCTCACGAAGAGAACGATTAAAAATTATTGTTAGCGGAAGAGCTAGTGATTTAGCACATCTTGACCAAAATACCGCAGGCAAGCCATCACTCCCAGCTCCTTTATTTACGTCTAAGGATTTTAGCATTTTTTCAGTAGTGAATAATGATGTTTGAGCACGAGAGACAATGTTATTAATACATAAGGGGTCCTCAGATGGGATTAGATAGTTTTTAGAAGGCTTACCAAATACATTCTGAAAAAAACTACCAAATGCATTACATATGTCCTGACCGTCCGTATATTCTACGCCTTCCAAATTAAATTTCTTAGGATAAGCTGAACCACCCCTCGTAGCTTTTACAAAAGTCCAAAACGTTTTAGGATTATTTTTAATATTACTCTCGCAATTCGACGTAAAGTTCTTGAAGCAATCTTTTTGTACGCGTCGTTCTCTTGATCTTAATAAAGAAAATTCATCGTAATCCAATCTATTTCCATATTTTTTCCACCGTGAATGAGCCTTTGCCTTGTCTTTAATAATCCTTATTAATGCAGGGGAATACCATTTAGGATAGGAGCGACTACCAGACCTACGACTATAAGGTACATACAAAACCACAGACCTATCAATAATATTGTACAAGACTTCAGTCGCTTCATCAATAGTACCTGTACTTAAGAGAGTGTGCCAGTCATGTTGTAGGAAGTATTTATTAATATCTTCATAATACGCCTTTTTAAAGTTACGTATCAATGTAGGAGCTTCTCGTATAGGAGTAATATTTAAGTCTAAAACGGTAAAATTAAATGAAGGGTGTGCACAGTCCTCTTTAATGAGTGGCACTGATTCGGGTTTAATAATTATGGGTAGATTTGAAAAAACTAGATCTAATGTATTTCCAGCATGATTTTTAAGAAAGTTATATTGTTTAAATCCATAATAGCTTAAGTTTTCCACTAATTCTAAGCCCGCCTCCTGGACTTCAGTTGCACCCTTTTTCAATAATGAATAACTATTTGCATTCCACGATAGGCAAGGCAAGTTAAAGTCACCAGCTAGTATATAATTATCATCAGGACAACGCTCAATAGATGTTCTAAACATATATGTAAATGTTTTTAAATGTAATGAAATGTCACGAGAATCAGGGGGAATGTAAACAGCGCAAAAATGCAAGTTGAATTTAGAGGAGCAAGCTCGGGACGGTACAGTAACCCACAATATTTCCGTATTTACAAGCGACACGTCGAGGCTGCTAGCTATGGCACCGAGTGAACGCCGCACTAATATCACCACTCCTCCGCCGGTACACTTACCACTAGCATTTAGGTCTCGGTCCGCCCTAAAAACATCATATCTATCATCACACAATTCGGCGTCGAAAATGCCGCTGTGCAGCCACGATTCCGTCAGTATTATTACGTCGTAATTATTATTCAGAACACTTAGTCGTAATTCATTACACTTAGTTCTAAGACCACGAACATTCTGGTAATATATATTCAAATTTTTAGTAGCCATTTATAACAGAAAAAAAAAAACAAATACAAAAGTACCGCAGACATATAAAAATAAACACGATTGCCCACACACCCGATACAATACATCTCAAAAGAATTACTTAATTTAATAAATGCAGCGTTCTTCCATAATTTTATATTATACATTAAAAATATATTGAATAGTTTACATTGACCGAACACTTTAAGATGAACATAAGCCAAAAATACGATATAAAATTGTATAGGGTAGCATGCAAAACATACAACAAACTGGAATGGCATGACACGCTCAGCAAAAAAGGATGCGTTATTAGTAAGTTGTTGTATTTGTTTTTTGTTTGTTGTGTTGTATCTGTTTATTGCGTAATAAATGTAATGTAGGTGTAAAATATAATAAGTTCTATTCATGTTGTATATAAATATAGTTTTTGTATATATAAATAAAATTTCAAGTAAGCGTATAGTAAGTACAAAATATAACACAAACATATAGTAAATATAAACATATAGTAAATGTAAACATATAGTTAACACAACATACAGTAAATACAAAATGTAGATCAAACGTCGTACCTGTATTAGTCGCATTTCCATTGTATACAAATTGCAAGTCATTGCAGGTAAGGAATCAAGTTTATAAAACATCAAAGAATATTTATGATTAGACCGGCAACTTTGTAGAAAGTGATCGCGACAAATTATCTTAACAATGAAGAGAACCTTTAGTAGTAGTATAAAAAAAAATTGAATATATAAAAGGTTAACATAATAAGAAGTCTTACTAAACATTACACAATTCTTGCAATATCCTCTTCCTGCTTTATTTGTACCATAGGCGAGGTGTCGTTTCGTCTCACAAATATTCTTCCGTTTTTTGTCCAAACATAACGGTAGCTGTTGCGGTTCGCTGCCTCTCTGCATTTCTTAAATAATATCTTGTTAAACTGAGTAAGGTGCTCATTAACGTAAACCCTGCTGGAATTACCGAGTATACCAAGGTCATGATTCGTCACATGTTTTTTACGAATACCAGAAATTATATTATCTTTCAGGAGACGAGATTTCATTTTAACTATAATATTTCTGGGGCGTCCCTGAACTTTGGTTTTGGGAGTAACACGGTTTACTTCAAGAATGTCTCCAGAGTCGATTTTCACGCAAGCATGCTTTGCAATTGAGAGGATTAAGTCTAGTAAATTCTCATTTCCTGTCTCCACGACGCCGAAGACCTCCAAATTCAGAAGACGATCTCTTTGGTAGTTGGAGTTCAGCTCCATTTTTAATAGCTTCTGCTCATTCTCCAAAACATTGATTCTGGATTCGAGGGATTCAATATTAATTTTACTATTTTCTAGTAACTCCACCTTTTTATTTAGGTCATCGTATTGGTCACTATGGAACTGTACCGATTTTTCCAGATCTTCAACCTTTCCAAACGTTTTTTCCTGTTTCAACTTAAGAGATTGCATAGACTTTTTAATCTCCTGATATTCTAGACGAACACAACTTATTTCCGATTTTATTTCAGAGAAAGATATGTTAAGCTTATCAAAATCAGTCTTTAATACTGATTCTAAGTCCTTTTTAACTTGTGAAATATTATTCTGGATTTCAGCTTTCCAAGTATCCAATTTATTTGCTATATTCGATGTTAGATGTATTAAATCCTCCGAGTTGCCGTCATCTTGCTTACGCCTCCGAACTGTTATATTACTTGGTTCAGGCAGGCTACTGATGTCGGAGTTAGGGCTGTGTTGCTTGTTCGGTGAACGAAGCATTTTAACACCTCTGACCTTATTTATTCTTTGATGTACGTCGAGAATAAGTCACTTTATGAGAATAAACCGCAGTGCACACGGAATATGACTTATTTTAGAGTGACTAATATGGGACAAAAATCAACGACACGTCCACTCTGATCGAACTTCGAGCGCAGAAAGATTACAACATAATGAAAAGAAAATAAATGTCTATTTTGGATGTAATGATGCAATCAATGGGTTTTCCAGGGAAGGGGAGATGTTAGTAGTTATTAAAAGTAATAGTAAATATAGACATATCGTTTTTAAATAGGTAACATTAAAATCTTTGTTACAAAAAGATTCAATTAAAAAATAAAGCGTTGAAAAATATAACAAACCTCTTTAATCTCCACCTCCAGTGAATTCTCCAGGACATATATAATGAAAATGAAAAATAACTAGACTTTTCGAGTTTTTAATTAAACGAAAAAAAAAGTTTGAATTTCGAATTCCCAGTTTGAATTCAGCCAGAGAATGATTACGCAAATTAAAACGTGAAGTGATATTTTATAGACGCTTCACGTGATAGGTGCCTTTTCACTGGAAGGATATTCTTGGCTGCTATCCAAACGAGGCACTGCGCTATGCTAACTGATTACAACTGGCCTTTGGTTGAAATAAATTTAATATTAAAAGAAAAAAATTTTCATTTCATTAAAAAAAAATCTGAATAGTAGGTCAGAAATTGTAGCCGAGTATTACAAATTAAGAGTACTCAAAAATTTATTAATTGATTGTTAATATTATTATGTAACATTTGTAGTGAAAGCATTTTTGGTATAGTCGTTGTGTCACAATATTACAAGGCTATTTCAACTTTGTAATAAAAACTGCATATAGTAACTGCTTCCTAAAATCCGAAGACTGGTTTGTACCGGCACTAATTAGATATTCATGACGTCATGATAATTTTGGCTTATTCTGTGGACGAAGAGCGTCTGACTTTTTTTAAATGTATCTAGATCGGCAAGCAAGCGTACGGCTCACCTGATGGTAAGCGACTACCTTAGCTTATAGACGCCTGCAACACCAGAAGCATCGCAAGCGCGTTACTGACCCCATCCCCAATTCCCCCCAGGAGCTTTGGTCACCTTACTCACCAACAGGAACACAACACTGCTTGAAAACAGTGCTATTTAGCTGTGATCTTCTGTAAGGTCGAGGTACTACCCCAGTCGGGTTGCTCCATATTTTGAGCAGTCAATTTCTTGCTGTGCCGTACCTCAGTTAAACTTATCTTAAACCTTTGAAATCTATGAACATATCGTGATTGTGTTTAAAATATGAAATTACGATCTAAAAATCCAGAGTATCATTATCAGCAGCAACTAAAAGGTTTAACAGTAGGTTGTATGTGTTATTATGTTGTTCATATTATGTATAATTGTTTCTCCTGATACAATTTTATTACAATTAATTAAATTTATTATCGAAAATTACCCAATAAGTACTGAAAGTACATTTTCCTGAAAATTTCGTTAGAATCAACATTTTCCGCATCATTAGTTAGCTCTGACTCAGCGTCTTGGATATCATTAAAATCAAATTAAGAGCAATTCAACTTACTAAATAAAGCATCGAACAAGTAGATTAACCTTAGAAAAGCTGTAAATCTTGCAATAAGTCCCGTTTATTTACAGATTTGTATCCAAAATTTACCTTTTACGGTCAAACTACATTTTCAACTGTGGTTTTTGAATTTCCTTCGTCATAATAATAATAATTTATTATGACATTTTATTTAGCACTAACAAAAATCTTGTTTTGTCAACCTGAATTTGAATAGAAAGTGGTTTTCAGCTGAAACTATGCATAATATCCACTAGGTCAACTCGAATTTTGCGTACTCTGAAAATGTAAATCAGCGTTATCATATCCACAAGCACTGTAAAAATACATTGTAGCATTTGAAAAAACATCAAAAATAAATAAATAAAATTAATGGTTCCCAGCAGAATTTTATTTCTAGGATTTGGAAATATATATAAGATGCATGACGCGTTGACTCGAACTGACAATAATCATTAGTGTATCAGCCAACTTCAGCGACCATTGCGTCAATGCGTCCTCAATAAAAAAAAAAAACTTTTTTGGTGTTTACCTTAGACTATAATAAAAGCATTTTTTTACATTTGTGACCATTGACCTATATTATATTGTGGATTTTGTTCAGTAAAAGCTGCATTGCGCAATGTTTTAACGTAACGAGGTTTGTATATATAGGGCGTTCGACTCCTAACTACGTTATTTCAAATGGGGGGTTTGTACGTGTAGTAAATCACGTCCCACGTGAAACAAAATCCTAGCCCTTTTTTAAATTTTACTTTGTCCTAATACACGAGCTACTCTGCAAAGTACTTCTGCATAACCGTCCAATGAGCTCATAAGCACGGCTATAATAATTTACAATAAATAACATTTCGACTTAAATAATAAAGAGGAAAAGAATTCATCCAATAAGTAATTCTTTAGTCATATTTTTTACTAGCTTCTGCGCGCGACTTCGTCGGCGTGGACTCCGCTCCTATTGGTCTTAGCGTGATGATATATAGCCTATACCTATAGCCTTCCTCGATAAATGGGCTATCTAACACTGAAAGAATTTTTCAAATCGGACCAGTAGATCCTGAGATTAGCACGTTCAAACAAACAAACAAACAAACAATCAAACAAACAAACAATCAAACAAACAAACTCTTCAGCTTTATTATATTAGTATAGATATTTAGTTTAAAGGCGTGTTTACGTGCTCACAAAAGGTATCATGCAGAACGAGTCTATCAAAGTAGCTCGTTTACCTGAAAGAATATTTATTGTACACTTTATTTACCTAATATAAAAGTACTAGCTTCTGCGCGCGACTTCGTCGGCGTGGACTCCGCTCCTATTGGTCTTAGCGTGATGATATATAGCCTATAGCCTTCCTCGATAAATGGTCTATCTAACACTGAAAGAATTTTTCAAATCGGTCCAGTAGATCCTGAGATTAGCGCGTTCAAACAAACAAACAAACAAACAAACAATCAAACAAACTCTTCAGCTTTATTATATTAGTATAGATAATTCAAATAAATTATAAAAATAATTACTTAAAGAATTGAAAACGGAAGACTGACAACTGCATCAATCACCGTCCAAAATCAAGCAGCCATTTTATGAATTTTATGAGAAACTTCATAAAAATGTTCACCAAAGAGATAAATAAGGTAAAGGATAAGAAACGTCGCCACAGTCAAATTTAACTAACTTAATTTAAAACTACGTAGAGCTCCTTTCATTCATATTACCTTTCCTTAAGCTCTGAAAGACTAAACGAAGTAACTCATTTAACAATGCAATTAAAAGTTGGTCCATCGAAAAATGAAGTTATCTCAAGATGTTTCTCGAGTTTTACCTTCAATTGAATTTTATTAACAAGTATTTGAAAGAAATTTATCTTGAGAATTTTCTTTGTGAATAGCATTATTGTAATTATTTTATTCTATTTTAAAGAAATAGTCATATTGGATAACCTTTCTTGTCGTTGGACTGTAAGTCATCTATCATTTTTTTTTTCGATTTCAAATTTTTGTGTGCGAAATTTCAGGTCTGTCTAACTTAGTTTTAATGTTAGGTTTAATATTTATGGAACTTCGAATGGTCTGTTGGTTATATATGTATAAATAATAATAAAAAAAATTCATCTTAAATACATATACATGTATATGTTTATAAGTATTTTATGAATTATTGCACTTATTTATGTTTGAGAAGAGAATGGTTTATTTTTTTGTTTATCAAATTGGATTTATGATTCAACGGAGAAATGAGCGGTTTGTCATAATCGTAATGGGTGACATATTTATATTTAAAAAATATTTTTATTTTTGCTTAGTAACTTAAATTTTCTAGCAATACAAATGATATATTTTTGATAGAAGTATTTTTCATCTATTGTATGAAATAAAATTAAAAGAACATCTTCTTTATGTTCTTAAGAACGATTTTCTGGTAAAAAAAAGACTGACGATAGCAAAAAGATAAGGTAGGACGACTTAAAACAAGGTTGAAAAGCCTACCCTTTCTGTGTTTCTACAAAAAGGTTTGTACAATAGTCACTAAAAGCTACAGTTTTTTTTTTATAACTAGATCGGCAAACAAGCGTACGGCTCACCTGATTATAAGCAATTACCGTAGCTTATAGACGCCTGCAACACCAGAAGCATCGCAAGGTCAAGCATCGAAGAATTGCCGATCCTATCCCCAATCCCCCCAGGAGCTCTGGTCACCTTACTCACCAACAGTAACACAATACTGCTTGAAAACAGTAATATTTAACTGTAATCTTCTGTAAGCTCGAGGTACGACCCCAGTCGGGTTGTTCCATATTTTGAGCAGGAAATTTCCTGCTGTGCCCTACCTCAGTTAAAACATACACAAACATAAGGATATGTAACAGACTAACAGTAAAATTATAGTTTATGACCAATGAATTACATTCTTAGTATTTTCCAAATCCGAGTAATATTGTGCCATTAATACATTTAAAGATCAAAGGAGTTCCTGAAATTGTTAAAATTGCACATCTTCGGGCAGGTACTGGCGCTGGTATGTTTCACTACTTCCACTACTTAGATCATTCTGCGCATACTTTGTGTATGGAGCGAGTCACGAGCGGAGAGATGAATTATTTTCACTATTAGTTTTCTATGTTCAATTTTGGAAGAAATTCCCAAAGTATTAATGACAAAATGTGCTTTTATTGTGTAAGCGTATTTACAAGATGATGATTATAAAGTGTCTGTGCTCGGTCCGATCCAGTCTCATGCATGTGTTAGTTTGTGTGCATTTGTATGTGTGTGTGTCTGTGTGTGTTTGCATAGCATGTACCACATTGTGTTTCCAAGATATTCGGAGACAGAAAATAATCAAACAGTTATATTACAACTTAGCTAAGGACGTGTAAAATGTGTCCATTATGATAAAGTTTCTTTTTGTGCGAAAATCCATCTCCCCTGACATCATCAATTTTCAAAACGTGTGTCTATTTTTATTTTTTGTTTCAAAACTTGCCCTAATATGAGTTTCAAAACGAAAGCGCTTTAAAACTAAACCTTGAACCTTGACCACAGATTAGTAAATAGTACTGCCTTGACTACAGGACTATCGTTATTGAAATGCTTCGTTTAGAAACGCTTTTCACTTCTAACTTAAAATACAATTTTAAAAACTTTTCCAATATACGTTACCTCCGGATAGCAGTGCGGTCAAGCTACCATTGTTGTGCTCCCATCCGATTTAAAGTCACTTTTAATCTTTTAACTCGTTGATTATACCGGATTTGTAGAGAGGTTTGAAATACTTCACATTTACCGCCATTCTGTTGTTGAAAATAATGGGTTTTGAGCAGTCGAATTTACTGCTCCTTTATAGTAATTTATAAACAATTTGTATCCGCTTGTTGACTATTGTTCTTTTTACCTTTAAATGCAGATATTTGGCTTTGCACAAATGTTTGATTCTGGTCTAGGTGATAACGATATAAATTCTTGTGGGTTTCCTTACTGTGCCTTAGAGTGTTGTCAATCCCGGTTGGTGTCATTGACAGCTGAAAGTAATTGTTAGTCATGGTAAAGATATTTTCAGTAAACCTTCAGTAATTAGAGTAGTGGATTAAGCCCCAAACCTTCTATTTTATGGTATATAGGCTTTTGTCCAGTTGTGGGATGTATACAGGCTGAGTGATTCAGAATTTAGGAGTTTTGTAAAAGTAGCAGTTATAAAGAAACTTAAAATAAATAACTTTGAAGACTGACTTTATCGAGTAGTTTGACTTAATAATTCATCTTTTGTTTACAGAGAAAATGTGTTTAAGAACGAAAATTGTTAAAGGTATTCGTTTATCCAAAAGGTTGCAATTAACAACCATATTAGATGTCACTGTTAAGATTACTCCACTACACAAATAAAGTCGCAGGCGGCAACTAGCTCTTTGTAATATAATATCCAGCGAAACAATGACAAACAATGTATATTACTGTTTATGAAACGCAAATACTCTGATATTGTTATTGGATTCTCGCCCTTAAGGTTTCGATAATAAGGTTCAAAACAAACCTATGTGAAGTCGTAAGCTCCCCTGTCAACGAATAAGTTACGATTTTTTCTAATTCCCCGACACGCGACACCTGCGGCCAGTGTCGAATATTATTTTCCTCGTTAACTCAATGTCGGAACTCGATACTAATAATCGAACCGAATATCGATTTCGGAAACCTTAGAAAGTTAGTGACATTTTCGTACGTGTGCCATAGCAGCTGATAGTTTTCTCAGTTATCTTCGGTCGATGAACTTCGGTTTTGATGTATGTTTCATATTTTTATTGAACTATTGTGTAACGTTTTTAGTGAAATAGGAATCGGTTTCATTGAAGTACCTCAACCTTATAAAATAAATAGGTCATATAATTCTGCTCTGAAGTTGTGTTTTAATGACTAAAATAGTCAGAATTCTATATGCTGGCCGTTTCGACAGCAGGGGTAAAGTTGGTAACGCGCTTGTGATACCTCTTGTGTTCCAGGTACGTGTCAGGTCCATAAGTTACAGTTTCCGATTATCATCTGGTAGAGTATTTTTAAGTGTAAAAACATGATAGGATTCGAGAATGTGTTTACGTTATGTTTTGTCTTACGTTCTTTTAAATGAATTGAAATTAAAAACCTGAAGTGGAGCGCTACACGACTTTATTTATTGTGAGATAGTTTGCGTGCCAAGATTGACAATTGTTTTTACAGGTACAGAGCAGGTACTAGGTGACTTTAAATGCTCTTCAACAGTTGGTGGGCAGACCTACAAGAACAAACACTCAGATTTGGTTATATTGTCACAATAAATTATACGTGATATTTTATTTATCTTAATGATATAAACTAAAATAATGGCGAGTTAACTGTGTGACTATTTTTAAACATGTATGTCTTGTAATTAAAATTAAACTGACTAATTAAACTAAATAATTAAAATTACGCCCCGTTTAATTAAAAGTATTAATTAAACGGGGCGTACACTGAATGGTTTAATATCGAAAAAGGTGTTAGACAGGGATGTGTAGCGTCACCGTGGCTATTTAATCTGTTCATGGACAATTGCTTGGCAGAGCTGAAAGAGAATGAAAGTGGGTTGAGAATGAATGAGTTACTCGTCAAATGTCTTCTCTATGCTGATGACCAAGTATTACTTGCGTCCTCAGCCGAGGAGTTACAGGAGATGGTAACTGTTATGAATGAAGCTTTTGTGAGAAAGGGAATGAAGATGAATATAAAGAAGACGAAAGTGATGGTGTTTGAAAGAAATGAGGCAGTGACAGACTGCAATATCGTGATTGGAGATGAACAAATAGAACAGGTGAATGGGTTTGTGTATCTGGGTTCAAAGTTTACAAGAGATGGAAAGTGTGAGAGTGATATTGAAAGAAGAGTGAATGCAGGAAACATGGTGAATGGAGCTTTGCACTCCTTTATGAGCAGTCGGAATGTGTCCAATAAGGCGCGTTTGGCTGTGCATAGGGGGGTGTTGGTTCCGACACTCATGTATGGAAGTGAAAGTTGGGTATGGCAGAAAAAACATGAAAGCAGAATAAATGCAGTTGAGATGAGAGCGTTAAGAAGTATGATAGGAGTTAAACTGAGTGACAGGATAAAAAATAGTGAGATAAGGAAACGTTGTGGTCTGAAAGAAGATTTAGTGACAAAAATTGAGAAAGGTATGCTGAGATGGTTTGGCCATGTCGAGAGAATGAATGAAGAACGATTGACGAAAAAAGTGTATAAGGCGAGTGTGAATGGAAGTGTTGGTAGGGGTAGACCAAGGCGGACTTTTCAAGACCAGATCAGAGACGTCTTGAAAAAAGGCCAGGTCAAGAGTACCGTAAACCGAAGAGCATGTATGAAAGGAATAATGAAAGTGGATGAAGCGAAAGTATGTAAGGATCGTAGCAAGTGGAAAGAAGTGGTCTCTGCCTACCCCTACGGGAAAGAGGCGTGATTATATGTATGTATGTATGTATGTCTTGTAATTGTGTTGTTGTTTATGTCTCCATAATCTTGAAATATGAATGTGACGCCGCGTTGGCGCAGCGGTCACAGCACTGGATTGCGATTGACTGTTGCGCGGGCGGTTGCGGGTTCGATCCCCGCACACGACAACATTTGTATTGGCCATACAGATGTTTGCCGTGGTCTGGGTGTTTGTGCAGTCCTTGTGGGTCTCCCCACCGTGCCTCGGAGAGCACGTTAAGCCGTCGGTCCCGGTTGTTATCATGTACACCTGATAGCGATCGTTACTCGTAGTAGGGAATATATCCGCCAACCCGCATTGGAGCAGCGTGGTGGATTAAGCTCCGATCCTTATCCTTACATGGTGAAGAGGCCTATGCCCAACAGTGGGATTTTACAGGCTGAATCGTGATCGTGATCAATATTGAAATATATTTCTTGGACACATTTAATTTAATATTGTATTTTGTATATTCTATTTTAATGTACGCGAACTATATTTTATGTGTGTGTAAAGTGTAACTAAGTCGTTTCACATACAGAGTATACGGATGTGTACTAGTTTGCGGTTTTCTTGCGTATCTTCGGGCAAATTTCTAAGTACAGGAAGTGGTTGTAGTAGCTAGGAAAATATCTTTCTTGTTTCGTTTAACACCCGAACGTTTTACGCATATTATTAATAATTATAAACCAACTTTGTAAAGATTTCAATAAATATTTGCATTAATTTTATAGCGATTTCTTTTTTCAAAATAAGTTAAGGTTTTAGACTGTTTTTGGTAGTAGATGTTTTAGGACAATTATAATAGGAATCGCAACCTATTTCCTATGGTTATTTTTTGGGTATACTGAAAATACATGCAATCAGATATACAAATAATGCTTTGTTATGTTTATATCTTATGACTTAAGAAATAATGACTTATATAATTATATAGTATGCTTAAACATCTTAGAAGTCTGTCTTTTATAACACAAAGTTAAGATAATATTATTCTACAATGCATCCTCTTTTATTAACGACGACGCGTTGGCGCAACGGTCACAGCACTGGTTTGTGACTGTTGCGTTGGCAGTTGCTGGTTCGATCCCCGCACATGGCAATCATTTGTATTGGCTATACAGATGTTTTCCGTGGTCTGGGTGTTTGTGCAGTCCTTGTGGGTCTCCCTACCGTGCCTCGCAAAGCACATTAAGCCGTCGGTCCTGGTTGTTATCATGTATACCTGATAGTGATCGTTACTCATAGTAGGGAATATATCCGCCAACCCGCATTGAAGCAGCGTAGTGGATTAAGCTCTGATCCTTCTGCTACATGGGAAAAGTGTATGCTCAGCAGTGGGATACTACAGACTAAAGCGGTAGCGGGGGCATCCTCTTTTATAAGAATCGATGTGTTATTTTAGTTCAGTTTATAACTGAGGTAGGACACAGCAGGAAATTTCCTGCTCAAAAAATGGAGCAGCCCGACTGGGGTAGTACCTCGACCTTACAGAAGACCACAGCTAAATAATACTGTTCAAGCAGTGTTGTGTTTCTGTTGGTGAGTAAGGTGACCAGAGCTCCTGGGGGGAATTGGGGATAGGGTCGGCAACGCGCTTGCGATACTTCTGGTGTTGCAGGCGTCTATAGGCTACGGTAATTGCTTAGCATCAGGTGAGCCGTACGCTTGTTTGCAGACTTAGTGATTAAAAAATAAAAAAATTATAAACCCCAAAAGTGAGATATTACAAGCTGTACCAATCAATGAATGAAACTGATTTGAGCGTATGCTAGTGATAATAAAACGAGTGTGTATGTATGAGTAAGGGTTAGGTTAATTGTTTTGTTTCACACACAATATACGGTTCAACGAACATCCCGGAGTTCCATTAACTTTACAATTGTACAAGGTAAATGTATATTTTTCTATTCATATATTTGATCTATGAAGCTACCAGTTTCATTTTAATGTCACATATTAAACTTAAATAGATATTTATTTAAAATATTTCATTTCATCTTTTAGATAAGTATTCGTATTTTTTGTAAATGAATATTTACTATTTAAGAAATTAATCTTAGTACTATTGTAGTGTATCAAAACTATAAGGTGTAATACACATTATTAGAGATTACTCAAAAAGTACACAATGAAAAAAATCAGTCGAAATTACAACCACCTCCTTTCTTAAGTCGCTTAAATACATATATAGGTAGGGATCCCTAGTACATATTTTTCACCTAATTAGTATCAAGCTAATTTTTCGGGAGTAGCTTCATTTTGATGAGACGAACAAAAAGTTCCTCTTCGAAAACTCTTGATTGTGGTAGATAATAGAGTTAGCAGGAGATAGAGCAGCAGTGAGCGTTGGACCGGGATAACGTACCACGCAATTTGTAGGACAATATTACCATCAAATTATATAAATATTTACTAACTAAAAGAAAAAAAATCAGAAAAAAAAATTAATTTTTGATGACCTTACGACATTATTATTACTAACCAGCTGTTTTTTTCTTCTCTTCTTTCTTTCTTTCTTTTTGTTCTGCTTCGCTTGATACTAATCAGGTGAAAAATATGTACTAGGGATCCCGTACTAATAAGGATCAAACCGCGAACGTCAAAAGAATTCTTAGAATTCGAGAGGTCTCTTATAAATTGTATGCACAGAAAATCTTTTGGATTACATCCGAATTTTAGCAGATTTTTTTACTATGCTCCGTAGCTTATCAAGAAAAAAGCAAGTTCGGGTCGAAAATAGGAAACCTTTTGTGTGTTATACCATATGGTGTATGAATTTAAGGCCCGAGGTAATTACCACGTGCACTTTGCCATACTCCAATACTCTTATAGGAAATATTATATGTGAGACTACGTATTAAAATTAACCAAGTTTGAGTGCAGTTCGCACACGTAGGGTTTCGTAGCACTATATTGTAGCGTTAGGTCGTGTTAGAAAACTTAGAAGAACAAGTTTGTGAATTGAAGGTACTTTAAATGAATGAAAGATTGTTTCAATGTTCTTTAAAAATATAAAATGTAGAATTTTTGCATATTTTTGCGGTAATAAATATATAATATATGTTAAGCTAGGGAGTACTTACATTTGATTATTTAGTCTTTAAGTGAATTTAAAACGTGTAGGTATCTGGGCTGAAACCACTGAGTTATTAAATGTAGAAATTCCGTGATATTTATTTCGTGTTTTGCGATAAATAAGAATATCTAGAACATACTTGAACGTCCTCCAACGAAGATTTCTCGGTGATACGGATTAAGTACTAAACCTTCTCCATATTTATATGGATTCTTAAAATAACAATACATTATATTACAGAATAATATATTAAAAAAAACAGTAGATTGAATGTATATTGACATTTAAGTCCGGAAATCGATGCGTCAGATTTCCCGAAGGGGCGGGCTGTTAGAGTAAGTCGAGGATTCGATATGGGATTTCCTTTTAAGGATTTATTTCCTTTATGAAGTTAGGAAAAGGAATTGAATATATGAATCAAAAAGACAATAAACATAAGTGATGCTAAAAACAAAGAGATATTAGCTGAGAGCATTTACCTTTCATTTATAATACTAGGGTGGCAAACCTTCCACAGCTATCTTCCAAATTATATTCAGCGGTTACCGCCACCTATGGACATCAGGAGTGCGTTACCGAACACACGATCACGATCACGATTCAGCCTGTAATATCCCACTGTTGGGCATAGGCCTCTTCCCCATGTAGGAGAAGGATCGGAGCTTAATCCACCACGCTGCTCCAATGCGGGTTGGCGGATATATTCCCTATATGAGTAACGATCGCTATCAGATGTACATGATAACAACCGGGACCGACGGCTTAACGTGCTACCGAACACACGCCGACTGTCTACTGTCAACACAGCGTATTATTTAGATACTAGCTGCTGCCCGCGACGTCGTCTGCGTGCGTTCACTGCTCGTTCCCCGTAGGTGATAGCGTGATAATATGTAGCCTATATTCTGACCCGACTTCTTAATAATATTCGTGCCAAATTTGAAGTAAATCCATGCAGTACTTTTTGAGTTTATCCCGGACATACATTTGAAGAAATTAAAGTTCACTGCTCGTTCCCCGTAGGTGATAGCGTGATAATATATAGCCTATGTTCTGACCCGACTTCTTAACAATATTCGTGCCAAATTTGAAGTAAATCCATGCAGTACTTTCTGAGTTTATCCCGGACATACATACAGACAAACAGACAAACAGATAAACAGACAAACAGACAAAAATTCTAAAAACTATATTTTTGGCTTCGGTATCGATTGTAGATCACACCCCAAGTATTCTTTTAAAAAAATATTCAATGTACAGTTTTGACTTTTCTACCATTTTATTATATGTATAGATGTGGCTACTTACTTATCACATGAACGCTAAATTAGTTGAGAGTATTGTTTGGTTTGTTCTTCTGTCTTTAGGTTCTTTTCTAGTCGGGCTGCTCCAGATTTTGAGCGACATATATTCTGCTGTTCTAGTCCTAATCTGTAGATTTTTTTAAGGAAAACTTAACGAATATTAATGAGGGATATATGTAAGAGAATATTTCAGAATATTTATAAATCTTAAGTTTTCCTTATATTCCCTTTTGATAGGGAACTCTAAAAGCCTTGTAATGTTATTTACTATAGTGTTCATCGATTCGTTTACTGTTGACATGTTATAATTGTGCTTGATTGTTCATGGGTCGATGACGTACGCGATGAGGTCTCGTACACAGTGGTTGAGAAATTTTAATGATAGTTTTTTTTTATGGTGTAATGGTGCATGTGCCTTGTCGGCGGCGCATAAACACCGGCGAGCGCGGGTTCGATTCCCGCTCCGAGTGGATATTTGCGTTTATACAAATATTTATTCCCGATTTGGTTGTCTCTCCTCGTGGGCCTCCCCAATGTACCTCGGAAAGCTCGTTAACTTGTCGGTCCCGGTTGTTATCATATACACCTGATCGTTACAAATAGTAAGGAATATACCCGCCAACCCACAGTGGAGCAGCGTGTTGGATTAAGCTCCGACTCTTCTTCTATATGGAGAAAGAGGCCTATGCCCAGCAGTGGGATGTTACAGGGTGAATCGTGATAATAGTTTTTTCGCACATGAAATTGACAGGACATTTTACAAATAATGATCAAGTTAAGAAAATTCCAGCTACGTAGCTGTTGCTATAAGATTTCTTGGTAAAGATACCTACTGACGCTTTAAAGTGAGAAATATTAGAAGCTTAGATATTTAGTTTAAAATAATTAATGAACTAATCAGAACCTGTGATCGCTAGCTTAAAGTCGTACCGCTAAATCAGATCGGTTTGGACGTATAATATTTTGCCGCTACGTATGTGAGTTCTTTTGAAACAACTACTAATACAAACATCAACCCCGAGCGGGACTTGAACCCGTAACTACTGGTGCTTAGGCGTAACATTTAGTGACGCTTAACCGAATTTGAAACTGATCTTTTCTGTTAAGGTTTAATAATTTTAACATTGTTAAGTACACATCATAAAATAAAAATATAAATTATAATACAGTTTTTGAACCAGTTTTATAAAATAATTTAGTCTGAATACACCTTTACTGAGGTTTTTGTTATACGACGACATCCGCAGGACTTCGGAAGCGTTATTGTTTGCGTTAATTCGCTGTTATTTTTTGTTTGTATAATTATGTAGGTTATGTTCGTTGTTTAACTTTAAATGCCATTTATGAAGTATCATTTGTTTTTGTTTTAACAAATCGTTTTAAATGTTATGTACACGACTATTTACTGTTAGCTTTTCAGAACCTATATTTTCGAATTTGTAGAAATTTAAGTGTACTTTCATTTATTTAATATTCTTGTTACTCAAGCAGTTCATAGAAGTTTTTAATTCATTGGAATTTTAATGTACTGTTATTTGAATGCATATTTTTATGAGATGACAACGCGTTGGCGCAGCAGTCACAGCACTTGCTGTTACGCTGGCGGTCGAGGGTTCGATCTACGGTCACAACTGTCATTTGTATTGGCCATATAAATGTTTTCATTGTCTGGGTGTTTGTGCTTTTTTATTGTGTGTTTTCGTATCCCCAGTGCAGGAGGATATACTAGGAGCCGTTGAGTGTGAAGCGTTAATTTATTTATTATGGGAAGTTGACTTAACTGACCAAACGACCCACTGCTGGATGATGACGCCTTCTGACCAATATGGAATTGTAGGATATTTAATCATTATAATCCATTTCCGGATAAATAATGATTTCCATACAATAATTCGCTATCAGATCTATGTCAATAGCTGCGAATGACGGCATGACTAGCTCTCCAACACACCATGGAGAGATTCACAACGACGTATCTCCTAATAATTATTTTTGGTCTGGGTGTGTACCACACTACCATAAATATTTTTTTCAAAACTAAAGGTGTGCTTCTATTTTTTTAATCTATTATATTACTTTGTAAGTAGATATTTAAAGTAAGGGCTATTATGTTACAATATGTTTAATGTTCTATCTAGGTAATAACGGTTTCTAGAAAATGAATAACTTAAATAGAACTTTGAAGTTTCAGTATTCATATTTCTTAGAAATACTGCTGTCAATTTTTCCCCTGATAAATATAGTAGTATAGTATTTCCTTAAAAATAATTGAAATTAGTCTCACTAAAATATTTTATTAAGTATAATTATAAAATATAAAATAATAATAATATGGAATGAAATTAAAATCGTCTTTATTCAGTATTTTAAGTGCTTTAAAGCGCTTTTCAATTCTTATTTTACAAACTGTAAATTAGTTTTTTTAACAATTCTAATTTAACGGCACATATAACGTCTGTACTTCACATATACAAGTACATATCGGCACACACTTGTGACTATACATATTTTATATGTATAGGTAAACTTACAATTGTCTTAATAAACTTAGTGTTATATTGACTTTCATTGAGTTTAGTTTACCATATTGACCTGCCCTCATATGTCGTCTCTCACTCACCTTTAAACAGTACACCGTAAAGGGTTAATACATCAAAAATAAATAAATGAAGATCCCTTCATTTATATATTCAATATAGATTCTCTTAAAACTTTCAATACAAATTTCAAAATCAACCATTGTAAATTCAGTCATGTCCAGTTTCGTTATACGTATACTAAATATTGGTCTAAGATCCGAGAAGGTAAATCTTCCCTCATCTGTTAATTAGATGAAACAATTTTTTATAGGCTTATTTCAATATTGTGAATTTATAAAAACAACCTCTGCCACCTTAAGCCTGCTGCAATTTTTTTTAAATCTTTTCCCTCTCATGTTACTGCTGACTGATAATTATTACTGACCTGGCTGCAGGTAAGTGTAGCAATCATAGAGATGGCTGCCTACTACGGTCAGGTATATAATGTAAAATATTAACGGTTTTAGCTTACTACATGTAATTAACATGACAGGGAAAAGATTTTTTAGAAGAAATTTTTTTTAAGTATTATTATTTGCAGCAGGCTTATGGTGGCAGAGGTTGTTTTTATAAATTCACAATATTGAAATCAGCCTATAAAAAATTGTTTCATCTAATTAACAGATGAGGTAAGATTTTGTTATATTCCGTATCTTAGACCATATGTAATACGATAGATAAGACAGAAATATTAATTTAAAAGAATGTCAAATGAATTTTTATAGCGTACAACTTAAACAACAATCAATGGTATAATTTCATAGTTTAAAGTCACCCCTCATTTAATTTAACGTTTAAAATGCTAAAGCGATGCGAAATAGGTTTCAATATTCCGAGTATATTAAAATTTAACAACCTATGCAACGTACCCTGCATTAGAACGGGCACCACATATTAATGAACTAAAGTACGTTTAGTCTCGGGGGAGCCGGCTGTATGCGGTTGTATATTGTTACTTTAAGTGACTTGAATTTAGCTATCATTTTTTAAGCTAATTACTATTACTAGATGTATATGGTACCCTTATTTTAAACTGCTTTGTTTGTCCAATCGACAACGAGACGGTTTCTTTTAAATCTAATAGACATCTGAATTCTGATATTATTATAGCTGCTATGATGACAAATTGTGAAAGTATAATAAACCTTTTTTTTATATGTTACTAAGTCGACGAACAAGCGTACGGCTCACCTGATGGTAAGACACCTGCAACACCAGAAGCGTAGCAAGCGCGTTGCCGACCCCCCAGGAGCTCCTAAAATATAATGGAGATTCTATACAAACGTGTTACATTGTCATTATTACCTCAACCTTATAAAGTTTGTAGGTAAAGTTCCTTTCACTGTTGAGTCTGAGAAAAAAAAAATTGTGGGTTAATTTTTTATTTTTTTTGGGATATCCAGAGAAAGCTGGAAAATTATTTGGTTTATGTTGTTATTGTCGTGTTACACTCGTAGAGAGAAAGTAGCAACAAAATCGGAACTGGAAATAGGGATAGGTGAGTAGGACTAAAGGAAGCAAAGGGAAAACAAGGGACGTTGATGACAACATGCGGGCAACGATTTTTTTCTTTTTGGAAATGTGGGTCCCAGAGAGAGGCTCTACACAACATAATTATGTATATAGTACACCATTCCTGTCCAGTTTTAGAAATAGTCATTCTACGAATACAACGAAGTGTTTTTGTAAAAGGTATATGTTCATAAGATTTAAGGCAACGAGAAATCATTGAAAATCAAAGTAAACTTGAAAAAATCTATTTAAATTAAATAGATTTTTTCAAGTTTACTTTGATTTATATTTTGTTTTATTATTATAGAGATAAGCTATTTTGAGTTCTCTAGAAAATTTATTAAAAAACTAGCGCTGCCCGCGACTTTGTCCGCGTGGAATTAAAAAAAAAACTATTGTTCAGTTCGCGTTGCAAACCACTTCACCACCACCACTTCAGCCTATCACAGTCCACTGTTGGACATAGGCCTCCACAAGTTCGCGCCCGATACTAAGACGCGAACTCATGTGTTTTGCCCATAGTCACCACGCTGGGCAGGCAGGTTGGTGACCGCAGGGCTGGCTTTGTCGCACCGAAGACGCTGCTGCCCGTCTGCGGCCTGTGTATTTCAAAGCCAGCATGAATGGTTATCCCGCCATCCGTCGGCTTTTAAAGTTCCAAGGTGGTAGTGGAACTGTGTTATCCCTTAGTCGCCTCTTACGACACCCACGGGAAGAAAGGGGGTGGCTACATTCTTTAGTGCCGTAACCACACAGCACGCGTTGCAAAATAATAATAAAAAATCTAAAATAAAAGTGGCCTAAGTTACTCATTATTACATCAGCTATCTACCAGTAAAAGTCCCATCAAAATTGTTTCAGCCATTTCAGAGATTAGCCGGAACAAACAGACAGACACACAAAAATTGTAAAAAAAATGTTATTTTGGTATATGTACCGTGTATACATCTATAATATGCATTTAGTAAAAAGCGGTTATTTTAATATTACAAACAGACACTCCAATTTTTTTATTTATATAGATAGATTAAACTAAAACTAATTTAGACATGAATAACCGTGTCGTAGATCTGTACCATCGTCTGTCTTCCGATATATCCGGAATCGCAGTTTCAATTTGAATCTAGCTTCAAATGTCCGGCTTTCATTTAACTAAGTAGTGAGCGGAAGAGTCGGTCGGGATTAATTACTATGGAAATGAATGTGTCGGGTGCTTTTACTTGGCAGTTGGATTATGGATGTAACCGAATCTTGACTATATACTTATATATAATAATGAGAAATAAATATCTATCGAACTTACAATTTAACTGAGGTAGGGCACAGCAGGAAATTTCCTGCTCAAAATATGGAGCAGCCCGACTGGGGTAGTACCGACGACCTTACAGAAGATCACAGCTAAATAAAACTAGCATTGTTGTGTTCCTTTTGGTGAGTAAGGTGACCGGAGCTCCTGAGGGGATCTAGGGACGGGGTCGGCATCGCGTTTGCGATGCTTCTGGTGTTGCAGACGTCTATAAGCTACGGTAATCGCTTACCATCAGGTGAGCCGTATGCTTGTTTGCCGATCTAGTTGTATAAAAAAAAATCAATCGATCGATCACGATCAAAGCTATATAATACTGTTCCAAGCAGTGCGGTGTTCTTGTGGTGAGTAAGGTGACCAGGGCACCTAGGGGGCATTGGGGGTAGTGTCGACAACGCGTTTGCGATGCTTTTTGGTATTGTGGGCGTCTATAGGCTAATCACTTTCCATCATGTGATTGATGTACGCTTGTTTGCTGATCTAGTTCTTTATTTTAAAAAAAATGCCTTGTGTTGTTAGTTGTTTTTAAAACGTGTAATGTTAACTATTTATTACAAAGAATTGGTTCAGTCAGTACGTTTATTGGTTTAAAAATTTATGTTTTTAAACTATTACTGAGTGAATAAACATGTTTAATTATATCTGTACATAAAATTAATAAAAATAAAAATACTGATTAAAATAAATTTCACTAATGTGATGCCTTGAACATTTTTATGTAAATTGATGGCGTGACCGCTTAAGCCATCACTTGGCTATAAAAGTTCGAACAAGTGCCTCTTAATTTAATTTATTTTACATCGTGCGATAATTAATTACATCGATTTTCGTATCTGTCCATGTTTTACGTAAGACCTAAAGTTTATAAAAATATGTATGTAAATTATTCTTTAATATTTAAAGAAGCATCTTAAATTTTCCAGGAAAAGTAGATTATATTATATAATTTTGTATAAGCAAGTACTCTAATTATTAATCACACTTAAGTGTTTTTCTAAATTTAAGCGAAGGTTTATAGGTTAATTGCCCCACTGCGGACCGAGAAACAATTACTCTATTATATGTAATGATCAGGTGTTAATTTTATTGATACGATAAGATACGATTCAGACTGTAATATCCTACAGCTGGGAATAGGTCTCTTTTTCCATGTAGAGCTTTGCCCACTCCGCTGCTTTACTGTGGGTTGGCGGATATATTCAATACTACGAGTAACGATCGCTATCAGGTATTTATGATACCAACCAAGACCGATAGCTTAGCGTGCTCTCCGAGGCACGGTGGGAATACCCACAAGGATAGACATACAAACCGGAAATAAAAATTTGTACAAATACAAATATCATAATTATGTATAAGTCGGTATTTAGGCGCCTACATCCACCACTACACCAGAGTTAAAAAAATTGAAATTAACTATTTAATTAAGATTTGTAAATTATATATGTTTGATTGACTGTACTTTTTTGTTTATTTATTTGATATTTTATTCCTGACATCATGCAAATATAAGGTTAAATATTATTAAAAATAAACTAGCAATACCTGTAAGAATAATTCGCACGAAATAAGTATAATTATTGTCAATCATGTTGACGTTGTTTCAAAATGAAGGCCGTCATGTATACTAATATATAAAGATCTAACACTGAAATAATTTTTCAAATCGGCCCAGTAGTTCCAGAGATTACCGCGTTCAAACAAACAAACAAACAACCAAACAAACAAACTCTTCAGCTTTATATATTAGTATAGATTTTAATAATTAAGTAATTTACAAAAACAAAAGCGATACCAATTTTTTTTTGTTGTGGATGCCGGTAGAGCAAGCAATTATCTATAAAATGATATATAATATACTAGCTTCTGCGCGCGACTTCGTCGGCGTGGACTCCGCTCCTATTGGTCTTAGCGTGATGATATATAGCCTATAGCCTTCCTCGATAAATGGGCTATCTAACACTGAAAGAATTTTTCAAATCGGCCCAGTAGAACCAGAGATTACCGCGTTCAAACAAACAAACAAACAAACAAACAATCAAACAAACTCTTCAGCTTTATATATTAGTATAGATGTGGAGTAATTGTGAGGTTTTTACTAAAAAGGGCGCCAAACATCTTAACCTTAGCGTGTATATGTATATGATATGATGTACAGTGGTGGCCTCAATCTTGAAACTAAATTATCGGTTAAGAAATAAAATAAACACTAAAAAAAGGATTGAATGCTAATGTATATTATAATATTGTCGATTTAAGATTTCAAATTTAACCAAATCGTTAACGTTTAGACTTCTTTATCGACAAATCAAAGTCCGAAATGCAGTTTGACGGAAATCATAAAATTAAGTAGGAACAAGAAGCTGTTAAAAGTCATAAAACTGTAATAAACACGTATAGTATCACTGCATTTAACCCGCTACCAGTCACTGGCACCGCAGAACAATTTTATTACTTTAAAGAAAACTTACTTATACCTTACATCGCTTTAAAGCGCTTTATTTTTTTGCCTTAAAGTTTATATTCGAGTAACTTGATTGATTCCACATCGCTGGAATGAAGCGACGCAGAGTGACGCGTCCAGCCGCCCGTGAAGCCTCCATACCGATGTTACGATAAAACTAATAGAGTTTCGTACTAACCAGTTAATGTAGTTTAGCTAGACAGGTTTTTTCTGTAAAAATTTTAACGTTTTTTTGGTTGTGGAACTGATTTTGGGTGTCGTGTCTATTGTTCGATGAGAATTTACTTGTTGATTGTTTTGTAACTAATCTGTTCTCTTTTAAGCTTAATGTTACGTTGCAGGCTGAGATGTAATAATACTATTAAAAATTAAAATATAAAAGGCATTTTATGTTATTATTAAGTCTACGTATATTGTATTCTATATATTGAAAAAGATACATCTCTTTAACTATTTAGTACCAAACCCTGCACGTTTTCTTTATATAACTCGGTCGGCAAACAAGGCTCACCTGATGGTAAGCAATTACCGTAGCTTATAGACGCCTGCAACACCAGAAGCATCGCAAGGGCGTCGCCGACCCTATCCCGAATCCCCCCCAGGAGCTATACTGCTGGTTATTCTGACCTACATTTAAAATAATCTAGTAAAAAAAAATTATAAAAAAATTACAAACAACAATTAACCATTATACAATACAAAGAAAGCAATACCACCACGTTCTAGTTCCAATTTGTCCCAACATCACAATGATGCCTTGTAAATGAAAAGCGTGACTTTCCTCACGGGCGGGGCATTTTGCGGCTTGTTGGTGATTCATTTCGTTTTAACTGTTGTTTGATTTTATAGATCGTCGCTTGGTTCGCTTTATTTCAATGATTGTCTTACTGGATGTTAAAAGCTAAGAGTAAATGTCAATACGTTGTAGGTAATAATTTATTTCACATATATAGGAGAGTTTCTAATACGGGATTTTTAATTATTTTTTTTAATTTATAATATGCAACAAAATATTTAAAAAATACCTCTGAGACCTCTGATGTCTGTGGTAGGGAATAGCAGGAAATATCCTGACCAAAATCTGGAGAGGTACCCCTGACTGGGGTAGAACCTCGACCTTGCAGAAGCTCACAGTTAAATAATACTGTTTTCACGTAGTGTTGTATTCCTGTTGTTAATAAGGTAACCAGAGCTCCTGGGGGGTAGGAGAAAGGGATTGGGGGTAGGGTCGAAACGAAATTGCGATGCTTCTAATGTTGCAGACGTCTATAAACTTCGATAACCGCTGACCATCAGGTTAGCCGTCATTGCGGACACAGTTTTATAAAAAAAGATAATCATAAATATTTAAATCGTTTACAAAATGAAAAAAAAATGCAATACCAACTTTCAAGTACTAATAACTATTACGAGGTTAAAAAGAACAATGTGATATAAATAAATATTGCATGTATTTTCTAAAAAAGTTTCAAGAAGTCTCACTACTGAACCTGACATCAGCTTTGGTTAGTAACATAAGAAAAATATGGTGTGTTTTTTTAAAATAGGTGAATTAAAAGAGCTTAGAAGTATCTTACTGCTGGGAAAGGGCTTTATTTTCTATACAAGAATGGTTGAGAAGAATATTATTATCAATTTTTATGAAATGTAGGTTTTATGTCCTTTCGGAAACACGATGGGAAGTTATAATATTTCGAACACACAAACTAGAAATAAAAATTTAATCATTACATAGTATATAACAAAGTCGCTTCCCGCTGTCTGTATGCTTAGATCTTTAAAACTACGAAACGGATTTTGATGCGGTTTTCTTTAATAAATAGAGTGATCCCAATGGAAGGTTTATGTGTATAATACAAACATAATATAGTAGAGGAACACTGATAGTTTTTGCACACGTGCGAAGCCGGGGTGGATCGCTAGTAATAAATAATTTTAATTTTTCGTCATTCATATGCCTACTATTTATAAAGTAATTGGCTGATCGTATGAGACACAAGAAAACCTACCAATGGTTATTGGAACTTACGTATCTTAGTGTGAAGACCATCGGTAAACCCAACTGCGCAAGATCGCCGCAGAGACTAGATAAGAATTAGGGACGAACAAACATTTGACTCCACCTTCAGAAGGTCTATGTCCAGCAATTGACAGGACGATTCAGTCTTGGATTGACGTTTGGGACGTCAAACGGTACAGTTCACATCTGTTAATCTTTGCAAATTAAATTAAAATACGTACTTTTTACCTTCTTTGAAACGCGTGGTTGTGCGTGCTGTGTGTCTGTGACTTTGTGACATTGTGGGTGGCATTGTGGGAAAGCTTTTCCCAAATAAAACTCGCGATATAATATAATAATTTATATCCACTCGCATAATATTACGTTAGAGGGTACTCTGTGATTTTAGCGTCAGTGAACTCTTTAATATACGGATCGTATTTTGTAGCCTTGTCGCTTCATCTATCGTTGAATAGTCGAACAAATTAGTACTAGAGCAAACATGGTCAACTGTGGAGGGTGTGGCAAATTCCTCTCGCCGACAGGTGCCGTCACCTGTACACTATGCCCGAATAAATACCATAGGGCGTGCGTCGGTATCTCGGACAGAGGTCAGGTCAGCAAAGATTGGGCCTGTCCCGCTTGTAAGCGAAACGTACGGAAAGGCGACAATAGCCAGACGCCGGTGAAGGGGATCGAGGAAGCAAGCGACAGCCCCCCATGCTCTCCCGGGGCGACGCCCAAGGACGTCGTGGTGGAGACTGCGGCCGTCGTAGTCGACCTTCGACGCGAGGTCGCCGAGAGCATCGCCGCCATGAGGGAGTTTCGGGAGGAGCTGGTTCAGCTGCGGATGACCATCTCGAATCTTAATGAGCGCATGAGTAGCGTCGAAGAGAGGCTGGACGCTCTCGAGAAGCGCCAGGACGCCGGCAGCGGGGAGGACGTCGTCGCACTCGAGCGCAAGGTCGAGGAGCTCAAACTCGAGCTCAACGAGCGGGACCAGGAGGCGCTGCTGTCCGACCTCGACATCGGGCACCTGCCCGAGGACAAGGGCGTGAGCGCGACGCACGAGGTGACCGTGCTGGCGGCGCGGCTGGGCGTGGCGCTGGAGGCTCGCGACGTGGTGTTCGCGGAGCGCGTGGGCGCGGCGCCGGCGCCGGGACAGGCGCCGGCCCGCCCGCGCCGCCTCGTGGTGCGCCTGGCGCGCCGCGGCCTGCGCGACGAGCTGCTGCAGGCGGCGCGCGTGCGGCGCGGCCTGGCGGCGGACGGGGGCGCGCGCGTCTTCGTCAACGAGCGCCTGACGCGCCACAACCGGGTGCTCTTTCATCGAGTGCGCGAGGAGTGCGGCCGGCTCAAGTGGCGCTACTGCTGGACGAGGCGAGGGCGAATCTTCGCCCGCCGGATGGATGGAGGCCCTGTCCATCAGTTTCGCTCGGAAGCTGACCTGTCGCGGGTGTTTGGCGACAACTGTTCGGCCTAAAAATAATAGTTTAGTTAGGATAATCAATAAAACGCTGTGTTTACTTATAATCATTGTATTTAACTTTATTTACAGAATTTTGGAAACAGATTCAGCAGATGCTCACACATACCATGTCTCTATTATATCTTATTATTTAACACTTTTATACATACAAGCAGTATTTAACGCATACATTCACTACCTTAGCTATACATACACAATATTCAGGTCCACATCTACAGTATCCAATAACTGCTTTATAATTCTAATTGTTACTTTTATTTATCTATGTTCATTGCAGTTAATTACTTTTTTATATATTTTTTTTCTTTTTTCTTATTGTTTATTGTCTATATTTATCATAAACAATGGTTAACAAAAAAAACCTAGTTGTTGGATTTCTGAATGCAGGGTCGCTATCGACTAATCAGGACGAATTTATATCCGCCATAACTAACTTTAGTCCAGATGTAATAGCTATTAACGAGACCTGGCTCAAGCCTGGTGAAGAGGGTAGGGCCCCAAGGGTGGTGGGTTATAATCTGAGACACATCCCTAGGCCAATCAATATTAAAGGAGGAAGAGGAGGGGGTGTGGGGTTCTACATACGCAAAGGAATATATGCCCGTTGTTGTAAATATCCCATATCAGACAAGGTCGAACAAATGTGGATCACAACCCGTATACAAAACCTAACTATTGTTATAGGTACAGCGTACAGACCTCCCTGGCAGGATCCTGACACCTTCTTTAATGCCTTATCAGATTCCATAGCAGCTCTGAATCAAAATGACGGAATGATCCTAATGGGTGACTTTAACATTAACCTTCTCGAGACAAACACCAGTAGGTTCAAATTATTTAGCGATTTTTTGAATTGTTTCGCATTGAAACAGTTAATCACTATGCCAACTCATTTCACCTCCCGTAGCAGTAGTATGATAGATTTGATATGCTCTGACATACCTGTGGGTCTGGTCGACGTCGAACACATACCAGAGCTGGGTGCGCATGCCCTTCTGAAAGCAGAATTCAAAATTAAAAAACCAAAGTATGAGCCGACTTACAGAACATTAAGACCACTGAAAAACATTATTCTTGAACAATTTAGCGGTGACCTAAGCTCAATTAAATGGGAATCATTTGAGCAGTGTGGCAGTGTCGGCGAGATGGTACAGTCTTTTACCAACTGTTTAATTGGGATATTCGACATGCATGTACCTATTATAAAATTGAAATTGAAATATCCCCCCCATCCATGGATTACCGAAACTATTAGATCAATGATGCGTATTAGGAATAAATATCATGAAAGGTATAAAACAAAAAAGACTGAGAACACTAAGGAATCCTATAAGCTGATGAAGAACATAGTAACCAAGGCAATAGAAGAGGAAAAGAAGAGTTATTTTAATAAATTCATCAATAACAACATAGGTAACTCCAAAAAATTGTGGAAAAACCTCAAGCATTCAGTTTTACCTAATAAAAACAAAACTACTGACCTGCCCTCGCACCTAGCTGATCCTGATGCAATCAATAACCACTTTCTCACAGTCCCGGGTGATAATCAAATCAGCTTTTCTGACCTTACATACTTTGTCCATCATCGTCATTCCACATCCACCTTCTCTCTCAGTCCGGTTAGTGAGGAGGTGGTTCTGAAAGCTATTATGAGGATCAAATCCAATGCACAGGGTCATGATGGTATCTCATTAGACATGCTTCAGCTGACACTGCCACAAACATTACGCACCATAGCTGCAATCGTTAATCGGTCCTTAACAGAAGGCACATTCCCAAGTAGTTGGAAAACTGCAATAGTCAAACCCATACCGAAAGTTAATGACCCTACTACTGTGCAGGATTTACGACCCATCAGTCTTGTTCCCTGTTTATCCAAGGTATTAGAGCGTATTGTATGTGATCAACTAACAAATTATATTGAGAGTAATAGTCTACTTCCCTCATTGCAATCCGGCTTTCGCAAGGGACACAGCACATCAACTGCACTGTCTGACATAGTCGATAATCTTCTTAAAGCCCAGGATGAGGGGATGGTCAGCCTTCTCATATTGCTTGACTTCTCTCGAGCATTTGACTCTATAAACTCTGCACTGCTGCTGTCCAAGTTAGCCTATTATGGTATCGATCACCACGCTGTAAGATGGTTTCACAGTTACCTGCAGGACAGACAGCAGTATGTAGAATTAGTTAGAGCCGATGGGTCGCGGTACCAGTCTGGAGTTCAGCCTGTTAATCGTGGGGTCCCTCAGGGCTCAATACTAGGGCCTATCCTCTATGCTTTGTACAGTGCCGATATAGTAAAATGCATCTCCTTTTGCAAATACCATCTTTATGCCGACGACCTGCAACTGTATTATTCGTTTCTACCAGTTGATTATGACTCCGCTATTGATAAAGTTAATAGTGATCTAAAGACAATTTCAAGTTGGTGCAAGACAAATTGTCTTGTCCTGAACCCTAAAAAATCAAAGCTCCTTGTAACTGGTTCTAGGAAAAAGGTTGCTCTATATAACAACACACCTATTAACATAATAATAGGTGGGGAAAGGGTGGAGCGTGTGGACAACGTTAGGAGCCTGGGTCTGATTCTCGATAGCGACCTGCGTTTTGAGAAATATATAACAAAATGTGTTCAAAACTGCTTTTATGGATTGAAGCTTCTATATAATATTAGGCCCTATATCAGCGAGAGACTAAGGTTAACCTTGTGCGAGTCACTCATACTATCTAGGTTAAACTATTGTGATACTGTCTATGGTCCATGCTTGCTTTCTAGAACGTCTAAACTCATACAGCGAGTGCAAAATGCTTGTGCACGGTATTGCTTTGGCTTGTCTTCGCAAGCACACGTCACACCTATATTAAACAGTAAAAACATTCTTAAAATGGAGTCTCGCCGAAGACTACATTTAGCTACAATGATGTTTGACTTACTGAGCACTGGCACACCGCAATATCTTTTCGACAGGCTGGCGTGGACTAAGGAGCATAGTAGGTACCCCAAACGTGCGTGTACGAGTGTGTTCGAGACGCCGGCACACAGAACTGCTGCCTTCCGTGGGTCTTTCAGGTTTGCGGCCTCCCGGTGCTGGAACGATCTTCCGCCCCCAATGCGCGAACTAAAATCCAGAATTACTTTTAAGCGCCTTATAAAGAAACAATTATTGACTTTGCAAAACATCTGACTTACCTACGGGTCTCCGCGACTTGCAAGGGCGGACTTTGTCTCGGTTCCGGGGGGCTTGCGGTCCTGTACTGCTCCCTTCTACACCCTATTACCACTGCCACGTCACGATATAAACTGCTATTGTCCACGTCACGACCACGTTGTAAAATACATTAATACAACAGAATATTTACAGGTAGGCAGCTTTAATTTAATGACTTATGACAGTGATGCGCACAGAACACTATCCTACGACATTTTCATTTTTTTTTTTTTTTTTCGCGTAGTTGGAATGCCCTCTGGACGCTTGCGTTTTGGCGCAAAGCGTTGACTGGTGTTTACACTATGAATGCGTACCTCTAATTATTTATTAATTATATATTCAGTTACTTATTTATTACATGCATTTTATTCATTACATTATAAGCTACTATTTTAGTATTTTAAGTTTTTATGTATTCAGTATATTATTATTTTTATTTATTGCATACGCATATATATATACGGATTTGTTAGAAAATAAAATGTGCATCTGTTGAATCAATTTTTAATTTAAATTAAATCAAAATAATAATTTCAATGTGACTGTATGTTTAGGTATATGTATGTATAGTTTTTTCCTTAATTTTTTAATTTTATACTTTTCTATGTCAGTGTGTTTTCTGTGGCGTTTGGCGTCTAATGTCACCAACGTAGGCTCTGGCTGAAAAACAGCGCTTGCAGTAAATATTTGATATTTGCTGGTAAGCAATGCTGAGGCAGAGTCCTAGTTGGCCTTTACAAATTTGTTTTATTACGTTTGATAATGTTTTTATTTTTATTTCATTTAACGCTTTCTTTTTTAGGGTTCCGTACCTCAAAAGGTAAAAACGGAACCCTTATAGGATCACTTTGTTGTCCGTCTGTCTGTCAAGACCCTTTTTCTCAGAAACGCGTGGAGGCATCAAGCTGAAATTTATATTAAATACTCAAATCTGCTGCCTCTTAAAGCTGTGAAAAAATGAAACTTCTAAGCCAAGGCAATCAAAAGATACAGCCGTTTATGCTGCAAATTTTCGACACTCACAAGGGAATCAAAACCTACAGGGTACTTCCCGTGAACTAAGAATCTTGAAATTTGGTACGAAGCAACGTCTTATAGCACAGATACAGGAAAAATTGCGAAAAGTGTAAATTTTTAGTTACTACGTATAAAAAAAATATTTTAATAATTTTACACTTAATACCACTTTTCTCATAAACGCGTAAAAGTATTAAATTGAAATTTATATCAAATACTCAAATCTATAATACCTTTAAGCTGTAACAAAATCAAACTTCTATGTCAACGGTATCAAAAGAAAAACCAAGTTAAGCCGCATATTTTCATCGAAAATAGTCCCAAAGGAATCAAAACCTACAGGGTACTTCCCGTGAAGTCAGAATCTTGAAATTTGGTACGAAGCAACGTCTTATAGCACAGATACAGGAAAAATTGCGAAAAGTGTAAATTTTTAGTTACTACATATAAAAAAAATTATTTTAATAATTTTACACTTAATACCACTTTTCTCATGAACGCGTAAAAGTATTAAATTAAAATTCATATCAAATACTCAGGTCTATAATACCTTCAAGCTGTAACAAAATCAAACTTCTATGTCAACGATATCAAAAGAAAAACCAATTTAAGCCGCATATTTTCATCGAAAATGGTCGCAAAGGAATCAAAACCTACAGGGTACTTCCCGTGAAGTCAGAATCTTGAAATTTGGTACAAAGCAACGTTTTATAGCACAGATACAGGAAAAATTGCGAAAAGTGTAAATTTTTAGTTACTACATATAAATAAAATATTTTAATAATTTTACACTTAATACCACTTTACTCTTGAACGCGTAAAAGTATTAAATTGAAATTCATATCAAATACTCACGTCTATAATAACTTTAAGCTGTAACAAAATCAAACTTCTATGTCCACGATATCAAAAGAAACAGCAATTTAAACCGAATATATTGAAACTAGCAAACAACTGACAAGGGAATAAAAATCTAAAGAATACTTCCCGTCGACCTAAAATCTTCAGGTATGAAGCAACGTCTTATAGCACAGATACAGGAAAAATTACGAAAACCTTAAATGTATAGTTACATCGCAACCACAGAAATAGTATGTGTAATGTTGTTTATTTCTGCTTTGTTTTTCAATTATAAAACTTTGCAAAGTAATATTTATTTACTAACTCTTTTTGCACACCAATACACAAAAGAACAATACATAGAATTTATAACAATAAACTTGCATCAATTGCAACAGGCGGCCCTATCGCTAACACAGCGATCTCTTCCAGGCAACCTTTGGGCAGAGGACTTGCATTTAAACTAGGGGAAGGGCGCAAAATTTTGTAAAAAAAGGAACAATATAAAATAAAAATCAGATATAAATAAATAACTATATAACAATAGATGCTATATTTAATGACACATATGTACATATAAGTTTACTCATATGTATACAAAAATATATAAATACATACATACATACGTATATACACTATAAGCAAATTGATAGATTAAGACGAATGACATAACAACATAACGTAACTTCATGAAAAATAATAAATAATAAAATAAAGTTGCTTAACATAATTTAATAAGATAAGTACATTTTCTTAACAAGTTTTTCAAATGTCAATAAGTTCAGTGGCAATAAGTTCCAAAGACGATAAGCTTCAATAGTGAAAGATTTAGAATAAAAGGAAGACGAATGTGAAGGTATCTTCAAAGTTAGGCTATCATTTAAGCGAAGAGGTACATATTATATATTTATCTTTAACGCCAGCGTTGATTCTAGACCAGAATGAAGAAAGTTCTTCAATATGTATTCGTAGCCGGCGACCATGCAAGTAACTATGAAACCAGTCAGACACCTTAGGAGATATGTTAAGAGAACTAAGTATAGCTAGTAGTAAGTCAAAATCAACAGTATTGAAATGATTAATGAAATCAAGTAATATTAACACTGTAATGAGAATTCTAGACATTAAAAAATATATATGTTTAAACAATAGCAGACAATAATAAAAATAAATTTAGGAAAACATGTTTTATACAAACTTGAAAACAGGTACAAAGGTCAAAAAGGCTCGAATTAAATTACAAAATAAATGTTACATCATATGTGGCACTATTTAAATAAATAAATAATAAATAAATATCTACTATATAGGGTAGAGGCACCAGTGGTCAGCCTCATAACGACTTTTTGAAGTTTGGAAAGCTGGCATTTTTACAGGATTCGTCGGAAAATGAAACGTAGTACATGATTGGATTAATTGTTTATTATAGTTTTAAAACAATATATGTCAACAACACTCCTTTTCTTTATAAAATATATAATTAAATTCAAACAAAAAATGGCACTTTTTGCCAGTGGTCAGCCTCTAAAATCCAATAATCAGCCTCGATGAACCCAGTATTCAGCCGTTATAACTATGAATAAGCATGAGATCAAAATGAGCATTATTTATATCAAAATCAACGATATTATTTAGGTCTCTCTCATTTCTTATAAATAGCTTTCATCACCATTAAATATTCTCTTAGGATCATCCAGTATATTCAGAGCATCATGTTTTTTTAAAACTCTGTGAAGACTCTTTGAAACCACTTTCTTACATATTCTTCTGTTATTACTGCTCCTACCTTAGAAATTTCTTCAACTGTTCGTATAGATAACACACACACACACACACATCAGCCTATCGCAGTCCACTGCTGGACATAGGCCTCCCCAAGTTCGCGCCAGACATCCCGGTTTTCCGCAATCCTCATCCAGCCTACGTATCGGCAATCTTACGGAGATCGTCGGTCCAACGGGCTGGAGGACATCCTACACTGCGTTTGCCAAGACGCCGTCTCCACTCTGGTCTGGTATAGATAACACTAATAGATAAAAGGAAGATGTCTTCGAAAAAGGATTTATAGCATTTTTTTCCTGGTCTGTCATTTACGAAAGGATTAGATCTTCCTTCGGCCTTTAATATTGCTTGGATCGTATTTAATGAATTGTCAGTCTTTAAGGGAAACTCACATTTTGTTAATTTTTGACACCAATCCACCAGTGCAGCGTCTTCTACTTTATTTAAAATGGAATCCAGACCCATTTTTCTTGGGCATTCTGGGATACGTGCCGATCTTGTAGTGTGCCTCAAGGAACTCCAAACATTCTACTAGCCTCTCTTATCGGCATTCCGTTTCACATGTCATCCATGGAAAGATAATTTCTCTGGAGAATACGTTTGTCTTGGCGGCATTTTGGGCTGAAAAATTAACTATCAAAAATTATTTACATAGGTACCTTCTCAATTACTGAAAGACAAACTAACTAAATACATTTTATAACTATTTCAGGTAAAACTAAAATGTAGTCTACCGACGTCCTTAAAAATACTACCTAAATGGGTACAGTCGAAGACACTGTAAACTGCACATTTACAGACGAACATAAACCTTGTCGCAACGTATTAAAGTCTATGAGTGGTCAGTTAACAGTATCTTTTTTTTGTACCCAGCTAGATCGGGGCTGAATACTGGATCGGGAACACCTAGTGGCCAGCCGCGTAAAAATAAAATGTTTAATGCGGCTGACCACTGGGTTTTTTGAGCAATATGAAAGAACATGCCTAACTAAATTTGAAAATTTAAATTTAACGGTTCTAATGACCGCCTTTTCTCTCAATTTTTAAAATAATTTACGAACCCAGTAAACAGCCCCGGGGGCCGATTATTGGATCTTTTATAAAAAAGTAGTACCCAATGGTCAGCCCCCACAATATAATAATAATCAGCGATATTTTTATTCAAATTTAATGAAATTCAAAACATGAAATAATAAATAAAGCCAAATTGCATAAAAGACTATCACATTTAATAACAAAACATGTTTTTTCTTACCTTTTAAGAGAACACTACGCGAAGTAAAAAATATGGCGGACATGCCGCTACTGCTCTTTTCAACCGCCGTCACCTGTACGAACAAGTTTATTTCTCCCCTCTGATCCCCTGCCGCAACTTTCGTGTGACATATAAACCAAAGAGGAATCAAAGTTTCTATTTAAGTGCACATTATTCGTTTATTCTAATTGTAGCGGTATTTATGACCAATAAACGACGCAAAAGGCTGACCACTGGTTCCTGGCTGGCCACTGGTGCTGTTACCCTATAATATGGTTCAAATTTAATACTTAATAGTAATAAAGTATTTTTGAACCAGATTTCTAAATAGTGACTAAAAAATTTGTAAATAAATAACTTCGATAAAAGAACTTTCCTACCAAGAGACAGGTCAAGGAAAAAAGGGAGACCAATTAAAAGGTGGAGAGATATCTTCAACCAGATAATTATGTGGACCGCTGTGTATACAGAAAGCACGGGAAAGGGATACATGGAAATGTTTAGGAGAGGCCTACGCCGCAGAGGCGACTATTACTATTACCAATACATGTAGACGAGTTAATTATACGAGTATAGAATAAATATATACATAGGTTAATATACATACATATGTTTAAACTAAGAATACTTACGCTAGTATTAATTGAAATTTTAATAGTAATAGAAATAAAGGCGATTTTAATTTTATTTATTTATTTTATTTTATATAAATTAAAGGATTAATGAAAAGATAAAAATACCTTTGTCTTAAATTTATGCTCCTCAAACTTTCCATATTATAATGTTAAGGATTTAATTTAGCAGCAAAATACCATAACTTTTACTTATATACCTGCAGGTTTGTACGGAACCCTCGGTGCGCGAGTCCGACTCGCACTTGACCGGTTTTTTTTTTTTCTTTTTATTTTATTGTATTCTTTTGTGTTAGATCTCTATTATTATTTGATGTTATTTTATCTGTATATTATTTATGTAAGGCCAATAAATAAGTTTTCTTTCTTTCTTTCTTTCTTTCTTGCTTTTTAACTGACTTCCAAAAAAAGAGCAGGTTCTAAATTCAATTGTATAATTTTTTTAAAGTATAATATGTACCTCATAACTTTTGACTGGGTGGACCGATTTTGATGATTTTTATGTTAATAAAATTCAATTGCGAACTAACAAGTAATTTTCGGGTTGTATCTAACAATGCGTATTTAATTGAGTGTTTTTTCGTCAACTTACGTTGTATTATACCACAGAGCTTTTCACTGAGTATACCGATTTTGATGATTCTTATTTTAATCGAATGCTAATGCTTGTTTTGTAGTTTCATTACAATTTCATCGAGATATAATCACTACTTTTTGAGTAATCATGGATAACGCGCATTTACTTGACTATTTTTTTGTCTACTTGTGTAATTAAAGTCAGTTTTTGTTCGTTTGCGAGCAAACACAATTATTACTATAAAGGAGTAAACTGTCTCACATTCTAAGTCAGACGCTTCTTACTTGTACCAACAGCGAAATTTTGACTTACAATGCAATTTTATCTGCGTCGATAAAGAAAGCGCATTGCGTTGGTAATATTTTTAAAGCTACCAGACACAAAGTGAAGAAATTCTCACAGGACTCATAAAATATGCGTCACATATGCAAAAGTTATCGTTACTTTGAAATACGTGGCCATACGAAGTTTTCGCCAGCGAATACTCATATATAACACCCTGTAAATACATAAAATTAAGGGTCAATTTTGCGCCTAGGGTGCTTTTATGATATTATTAGTCTGAGATATAATTTTATCTAAAATTTACTACTACTTACATATTTTTTAAGTTATCTTTCATAATGCGTATTTACTTGACTATTTTTTCTTCGACCCACGTCGTATAACCTCATAACTTTTTGCTTGGTGTACCGATTTTGATGATTATTTTTTTCATCAAAAGCTGCTAATTTTCATGTGGTCCCATTTAAATTTGATTGAGATCTGATAAGTACTTTCTGAGCTATGGTATGGTGGTAATAGGTACTGGTCGATGTAATTAAAGTCAGTTTCTCTCGGTTGCGCTTGCAAAACAATTATTATTGAATTTTGACGTGACAACGTCTAATAAATCGATGAACGCCGGCTGCATGCATAAAAAAGGATGACTCATTGTCCCGTTACGCTTATTGTACGCTTGCGCCGCATCTATCTCTCTTCCACTCGATTGGCCTTTGCGTCCGAGGAGATGTTTTGTTACGACGTTGTCACGTTAAACTATCGTCCGTAAGCAAACTTTAGAGAGAACCATTTTTTTTACAAAATCATTGTAACATAACTATGTCATACCGTACGCCTTTCACAAAACATGAGTTACAAAGAAACCATACTGTGATATAAAGTGACAGCAAACTTCTATACGATACATTTTCACATAAATATCCTTTGCATCTTATCTTATCCGGGATTAGTTTTGTTATTTGAATTTTATGCTACTGCTCGCACTTCGAAGATATATAACGACGTTTCCTGATATTGCGCGAAGAGTATGAGATTCGTATTGTATTGTAAATATTTTATGATAAAACTATTTTTATTTCAAAGTTACAAGCTGCGACTGTTTGAACGTTGTTAACTACGACATCGACTTTGTAAAACAAACTATATTTAATGTGTATATGTCATCTACGCTGTGTGGTTACGGCAGTAAGGAATATAGCCACCCTCTCTCTTCCTGTAGGTTTCGTAAGAGGTGACTAAGGGATAACACAGTTCCACTACCATCTTGGAACTTATAAAGCCGACCGACCGATGGCGGAATAATTATCCAACTGCTGGCTTTGAAATACACAGGCCAAAGACGGGCAGCAGCGTCTTCGGTGCGACAAAGCCAGCCCTGCGGTCACCGACCCACCTGCCCAGCGTGGTGACTATGGGTAAATCACATGATTTCGCGCCGTAATGTCTGGTTAGGGAGGCCTATATCCAGCAGTGGATTGCGATAGTCTGAAGTGACGATGAGTGGTGATGTGTCATCTACGATCTTGTAAATTATTGCTAATAGTTAGCAAAATTCGGTCTCATTCGGGCAGTTGAGCTACACGTACGTCGTTTTCTGAGAATCTCAGGGATTGTAAACCTTTTTCTCACCTCACGCAGTGATATTAATATTTGCACTGGTCAGTATGCGCAAATGTGCAATTTGTAACAACGAATTCTCCGACGGAGTTCAATGCTCCACGTGTGGGAAACAGTTGGACTTTAGCTGTGCGGGTGTAACCGAGGCTGGCTGGAGGAGACTGGGCACGGACCGCAGATCAGTATGGAGATGTCCGCCCTGCAAAACTGCTAGTTCGGCTCCTCTCAGTCCTATTGAACCAGATTCATCAGCCACTATTCTGAAGGAGATTCGGGAGATCAGGCTACAGATGGCGGAATTTCATGAGATCAAGGCCAAATTGGATTGTCTTCCGAACTTGTTGGAAGAAATTAAATCCATGAAAGCGGACATTGCCGACTTAAAAAAGTCGTGTAACTTCTCGGCTGAATTAATAGACGATCTAAAAGTGAAGTCTGCTGATACAAACAAAAAAGTTGTCGATTTGGAGGGTAAGTTGTTTGCTGCTGAAGATAAAGTTAATAATCTAAATTCTCAGCTGTCAAATTTTGAGCAAAGATCACGACTAAATAATGTGGAAATTAAGGGCGTGCCATCAAAGAAAGATGAAAATTTATTCCAAATCGCTGAAGCCATCGGTAGGGAAATTGGATATAGCTTTCCAAAAACACAGATAAATTATATCTCAAGAGTGCCTACGTACAACTCAAAGGAGAAGGCAATAGTGATATGTTTTTTAAATCGTTACATCAAGGAGGATTTTATATCGGCAGCGCGAAATCATAAACTGTTGAAAGCCGAAGACTTGGGTTTTCACGGGTCACAGCAACGCGTTTTTGTGAATGATCATTTGAATTCTGAGTCCAAACAATTGTTAAATAAGGTCAAACAAATTGCAAGAGAGAAGAATTATGCTTACGTTTGGGTTAAGTTTGGCAAAATTCATGTTAGAAAAAACGATAACTCTGGAGTGTTTATAGTTAATAAGTTAAGTGATTTAAACAAGTTTGTATAGCCTGTTACACTTTACGCGATTCATTGCTTATAATGTTCGTGGGATTTAATTTTTTCTTTATGATTGGCTTTGATATTTTCGCTTTTAAACTCTTCCGTAGTCTTAAAATTATTAATTTAACTAAGTTTTATAAAATGTTTGTAACGCCTGGATTGCCACTTCCACCTGAATCGCTTCGCTATTATTTACCTTGCGGTTCTATTCAACTACGCACAGCAATCAACAAAATTGCATTGCTCTCGCTTTGTCTGCATAGGATTGCATTGCACGCGTTGTCTAATAGCTTATTCCTTCCTCGTTGCACCCGTACGATTAGTTCTCATTGTTATTTACACATTCTGTCGCGCGCTTCACTCGTTCGCAGTCCTTTCGATGTTTCGATAATATTATTAATTAATTGTAGCTATAATTTAATATTATTCTGGGTTATTAATTTCGATTATTATTTTTTACTTTGTTATCATTTTAAAATTAATTTTAAACATAGCAATGGATTCTTATAGTGGAATTTCTGTAAGTAAATATAATGTGAACATATACTATCAGAATGTCAGGGGACTGCGATCTAAGACTTCAATTTTTTATCGAAATGTATGCCTTAACTCGTATGACGTAATTATTTTAACGGAGACATGGTTATTGGATGGT
Organism: Melitaea athalia; assembly: GCA_905220545.2. Lineage (NCBI taxonomy): Eukaryota > Metazoa > Arthropoda > Insecta > Lepidoptera > Nymphalidae > Melitaea > Melitaea athalia. Next base: position 20,537,021 of record HG992180.1, read on the forward strand.
GTGTGTGACTCGGAATTGTTTGATGGTAGATATATTGTTTGGAGGCGAGATAGGAATTACGACTTCACTAAGCAAAGTCGCGGTGGCGGTGTGTTAATTGCCGTAAAGAAGAATTTTCATGTTACCTCGCAATTCCAGTATAATTCTACCGCAGAGGACATGTGGTTATCATTACTAATTAAATGTAATACTAGTAATAGGTCGGTAAAACTAAATTTATGCGTCATTTATCTGTGTCAACAGAAAATGGGTCTGACTTTCTCAGATAAACTACAGAATCATTTGAGTATGCTCGGTAGATCTATATTGAATCGACCTAATGACATTTTTTTGATCGTCGGAGATTATAATTTGAGTAGTATAACTTGGGTATATAACAATGACGGTTCATTTGCGGCGAGCAATGTTACTAGTCCTGATGAACACGTATTAATTGATGAACTATGTACATTCGACTTAAGCCAGTTTAATGGTGTTTTAAACAGTCACGGTAAAATTTTAGACCTAGTATTATCTAATACCACCGTAGAAGTTAATGAATGTTTTGATCCATTAGTTCCTCTTGATCCGCATCATAAAGCCCTTATTATTAATTTAAAATCCCATCATAATATATCCTTAAAGCCAGAAACAAGATTCAAACGCATTTTTCATAAGGGGAATTATGAATTAATAAATCGTCAAATAAATACTATTGATTGGTATGAAGAATTTTTGAACAGAGATATTGAATCCGCTGTCGGTATTTTTTACTCACTCATAAACAAAATAATAGATTCATATATACCCTCTAAAATTTGTCGCGAAAATAAATATCCTGTGTGGTATTCGCCGTCCTTAATAAAATGTATAAAAGAAAAGTTTAAGTATTATAAAAAGTTTAAAAACTATGCTAATCATTCAGACTTTCTCACTTATAAACTACTTATAAAAAGAGTCAATCACCTTGAATCCGAGTGCTATCTTAATTATATATCATGTGTCGAAAAATCAATTAAAGATAACCCTAGATATTTTTGGACGTTTGTTAAATCACGATATAAATCATATAACATGCCGAATACCATGAAATGCGGTAGCACTGTTGCAACGGATGGGACTGCTATTGCTAATCTTTTTTCAGAGTTTTTTTATTCGACGTTCATTCAACCCTCTTCCTCATCGGGGTATACAAATCAGACCCTAGACAGTAATACCCCCGCTTTAACTAACGTCTCCAGTATTTATATTAATGTAAATGAAGTTTCTAAGCTACTCTTGTCATTGGACATTAATAAGTCAGCTGGTCCCGACTATTTGCCTCCTATTTTCTTTGTTAAATGCGCCGGATCTATCTCTAAACCTATTCATTTATTATTTGTTAAATCTATGTCAGAGAATAATATTCCATCCATATGGAAGTCAGCCTTTATAACACCAATATATAAAAAAGGATCAAAATCCGATGTTTCAAATTATAGACCTGTTTCTAAATTATGTGTTATAGCTAAAGTATTCGAAAAAATAGTATATAAACAATTATATTCTTCACTTAAAAACTCTTTTTCCGATTGTCAACATGGTTTTCTGAAAGAACGGTCAACTGTATCTAATCTTATCTTATTAAATGAATTTATAATCAGTGGTATGAGGAGGGGAGGGCAAGTAGACGTTATTTATACCGACTACAGCAAATGTTTTGACAGAATACATCATCCTACCCTAATTCGTAAGCTCGAAAATATTGGAATTAATGGTGATTTACTTAGGTGGTTTGAGTCTTATATTTCTAATAGATCCCAGGCTGTAGTTATCAATAACTATATATCTAGTTGGGTCGTTGTTCCTAGTGGTGTACCCCAGGGTTCCCTCTTAGGTCCTCTGCTGTTTTTGATCTTTGTAAATGATATTGAATCATGCTTCCGACACTCTAAGTTGCTATGTTTTGCTGACGATATGAAAATTTTCAAGACCATCTCATCCAGATCCGACGTACTTGAACTTCAGTCGGATTTAATACGTCTGAGCACCTATTGTGAATTAAATAAATTAGACCTTAACCCATCCAAGTGTTCTTTCGTATCATTCTGTCGTCAGTCAGCCCGCATTCCATCAGAATATCGACTAAAGGGTCAAAACTTGCAGAGACTTGTGAGGGTGCGTGATCTTGGGGTGATTCACGATTCGAGGCTTTTCTTCGATGAGCACATCGATGAAATTATTAAGAAAGCCTCTAAAGCACTTGGATTCATCATGCGAACCTCAGAAAATTTTAAAGACATAAAAACTATTAAGATTTTGTACTGCACGTTTGTTAGAAGTATCTTAGAGTATGGATCCGAGATTTGGAATCCTCGCTATAAAAAGTACACAAACAGAATCGAGCAGCTACAAATGAAATTTGTAAAATTTTTGTGTTATCGTCTAAAGCTACCTTATTCTTCTAATATTTACCCGAATCAATGCGCACGATTCCATTTGCTTCCTTTATACAAGCGGCGTGAAATTGCTGACATTGTTTTTTTAATAAAGCTAATTACTAATAAAATTAACTCTCCGGAACTACTCTCTAAAATTAATTTCATTGTACCATCGAAATCAGTACGGCATTATACACCTATTCAACTCCCTCTGGTATCCACAAATTACTGCCAAAATGCTTTCCTGTGGCGCGCGAGTAGAGGCGTAAATAATCTGTGTAGACTGAGCGATTTTGATGTATTCAGTTCGGGTGTAGTGGTGGCGAGGCGAATATTAAACCAGAATTTCTTCGCATTATATTGTTGATAAATATAATAATTAATATGTATTGTATAAAAAAAGGTTGCGTAACATCTTGACGTGCAATCACTCTGTCCGCGTGATATGTTTATTTATATACTAGTTCTTAAACGTGAAAACCTATCATTAGCCAAATGTTGTTCAGTTCAATTGCTATGTATTGTTATTTGTGCTGTTGGTTTTCCGAATATTAAATAAATAAATAAATAAATAAATAAAAAAACGTCACAATTATATCGGCTTACTGATAATTACCTACTCGTATAGTAAGTATAAATGATTATTATCGAAGCAATTGAAAAACGATTAACATTGAATGGCTCAAAATCAATTGAACTAACTGTTGGCAATTAATTCCTATCAGCACTATATGTAACATATACGCCTCTCTTTTTATCATATAGAAATAAAAAGAGACAGATACATGCAATTGGCAATATACCGACGTACGTCAGCGATAATTTCAATAAGCGACAATGAGCTAAAATAATTCCTTATTAAGCTTGCTCGTTATTAGAATTTTATAGCTAAGAAAGTTCATTAATAAAACTTAATTAAGTTCACATTAAGACCGTCAGAGCGGATTTACTGAACGTCACTTTAAGAATTAATGGGGATCTGGAGAGATTAAAGGGAACACCTTTAAGTGTACACACGAATAAATATTCTGTTGCGAAAAGCAGCGTCTATGGAAGCAATGCCGAAAAATTTGTGATGGTTTACCTTGATTAGCGACTTTAGCGATACACTGAATTTACATAGGTATACGTATAATCGGTAGTTGCTTCTGTTATCTGTTAATTTCCTTTGTATTGAAAACATCGCCTTTTCGTTTTCAAAATATTTAATTAGGTAAATAAAAAATAAATCTGTACTGTCTTGTATCATAATTATTTTTCGTATTTAATATTGTAATTGCATTATGTAAATAACTAACTCATATTGTTACGTTATTGTTATTGACTAGGGTATTTATAAATAATAAAAAAGATATTTTATGTTAAACAATTGTGACGGCCCAAATGAATGCCAGGCGGCTAGGTGAATGGTTCACCCTTGCTTGCCATCATAGTATAACAAAAATATTAAATAATAAAAAAATGAGTCTGCTTTAGAACACACGACTAAAGTAAAACTTACGAAACTTAACTCTCTATCTTTCTATCTTCGCTAAATTATATCTACCTCTCAGCTTCCTTTCACCTCGCCCGATCACACTTTTTGTAACACCAAGTCACGCATTCACCAGCTTACTCCCCAAGTCAGGCGTGCGTAAAGAAGTTTTACTTCAAAAATTGTAGTTAAATCTAAACCAATGAAACAAAAAACTTTTATTTTTGTAAAACATTAATCGTATCGATTTTAAACGAGATGTCGTTCTGTATTTATATCGTAAAGTAACATTTTCGCTTCAGTTTTGAGGCACTTTGACCGCCTGTTTTCGTGAGATTAAATCTGTAATGTTAATGGAGTTTTCTCCAACGTTAATTGTGATCAGTGATTAAATTACCGGTAGGCAATTAACCACGAAATAATAATACAACAAAATGTATAAACACGAAAATAATTATTTCGAAAATACTGACCATTTTTATGGTATTGGTTGATAAGACATTGATTGACAGTTTATTATCGAATAATAAGTGAAAGAAGAAAAGAGTCAAAAAGAAGAGTTTAAAAGAAGTCGTTTTGTGACATGTTTTTTCATTTACAAACATTTTAGAACAAAATTATTTAAGATTTATCATATCAACGTTTATGGATATGTACATTGTACATGTATGTATTATTTAAATACACTAATCAACTAATGAATATAATCACGAATGAATATATCCGCCAACCTGCATTGGAACAGCGTGGTGGATGAATCCTTCTCCTACATGGAGAAGAGGCCTATGCCCAACAGTGGGATATTACAGGCTGTATCGTATCGTATCGTGTGGTGGATTAAGCTCCGATCCTTCACCTATATGGGGAAAGAGGCCTATGCTATGCCCAACAGTGGACTATTACAGGCTGAAGCGTAGCGTATTATTTAAAAACAATTGCAACATACATTTCCCTTGGCTTTGCTGTTATCGTTCAGTTAGTTGTACATAATAACATACAATTAAAAATAAATAAAGTCGAAGCAAACAAAAGCCATAGCTGTTCATTTTGTAGTTATTTTTATCTTTCACAGTAGAGAGTCAAACAAAATAAATACTCGTATGTCACATCAAACAGTCGAGACGGAAGCAGAAATGCAACGTATACAAATACGCCGTTTATTTCCGATATTGTCTGTCCAAATATTTTCTTTCTTTGCGCCGAGTGTCTAACTTTTGTTGCTATTTTTAATATTGCGTATTTATACCTATATACTAGTGGTCACCTAGAGGTCGAAATTCGACCATAATTAAAAATTTAAATTAAAGAAAACCAAATAATTATGCAAATAAAGAACCTTTACTTAATTTTTTTATTTGGCCACAGAGCCCACAGACTTTGACAATCAACAAAATAGTATAATATGCGTGTGTGTGTCACATACATGGTAGTGTGTGTTATGCTTTTTTGAAGTTCTTTTGGCGCGTGGCACGCGCGCATGCCGTCACGTAAAAAACCGACACCCTGAAGTTAGCCAGTCAACGAAGAAGAAGTTAGCGACGTGAAGCTAGCTAGCCAATGAAGTATAACTTCTTACGAGCGTACATAAGTGCACACACACTTTTTTATTAATGTAATGTATATTTTATGTATAATTTTTAAAAAATATTAGCATTCTGCAACCCTTCTCTAATAAACTATAAGTCCGCGAAATTTCATACTCCTCTGTCCGCGCAGTTTTCGTAAAAAGGGGTACAAAGTTTTTGCTTCACGTATTAAATATATAGATTACTATACCATTATACAATTGATATTATGAAATAAAAAACGAACGCCCCACTAGAGTTTTATCCTCATATACTGTGGGTTGTCCAATAAAAGGGTATGCTATATGCGAGGATCGAGGCCACGACCGTCAGCTATAAGTCAGTACTGTGACTGTTGGACTAACATGTCCTCAAAATAACTCAAGCGATAATTTTTAAAACCATTTATTCATAGTTCCACCATGAAAATATAAGAAATAAAATTCGTTTTTAATAGACTATTTTCAAAATAGGGACAAACATAATTATGCCTAAATATAATTTACACAGTAGACTTGGTTTGAAAATATTTATTTGGTTTAAAAATTCAAAAAACCTATAAAATTTTGTTTTGAACAATTCAAAGCTTAAGATGGCCATTTTTGAAAATGAAGTCGTAATATAAAATTAAAATTAATTAAGTGGACTATCTTTTGACGTAACAACAGTACGAACGTGTACATTATCCAAAATTTTCTTAGGAGAGCGGATTAAAGTACGAACGAAGTAGCGAATACAGCTCTTATAATAATCAGACATCTAAATATAATTCAATCATATTACTTCTAAGTCAATTTTCACTCGAAGTCAATCAACACATACAATACATTCTTATCTTGACCAAATCCTCTTTGAAACTATTTCAAAGGGAATACCATTAAAAAGAAATCCGCTTACGGACATACCTACAATACCGTAATCAATTCTGAAGTACCCTTCTAATATTTGGGTTCGATTACAACATCTGTTACTGCAAAACTTGACAATTTTAAGTTACACTACATTATACGAAAATATATTTTAATTCAACATAATAAAGTTCAAGATACCCGCAAAATAAGTGTAAAGGTTCGTGTTCGCAACATACCGAAACATCGCTACAATAAACATCCTGACAAAGAAATATAACCTTTATGTCTTTCGAATAAGGCTGTGAGGGAATGAAAAATTAATTTTCTTTAAGCCGGCGTTTACCACATGCTAGTCCATAGCAGTTATTAATATGCAATTGGGCCTTTTTTACCCCGACTTCCTTCAAGCGCGATAAAAGGATGATATCATGCAATTCAGACTTTTTTTTTCTTTATTAATTTAAACTGAATCGGTTTTGCTTTTTTTCCTTGTAATAAGAGATTGTAATTTTTAATAGGTTTTACTTTAACTGTAATTTTATACACGTTTTAAATTAAATTCCTTATAAATATTATATAATGAGGTACGTCCAAAATAATATTAAGAAATTTACAATATATAGTGTTATTAAAAATAATCTTTCGTCTTTCTAACACTTCGGGATAGAGGAAGTTGATATCATGTATATTAGACGAAGTATGTAATTGCAGATAAGGAAAGGCAGAATGTGTTTTATTTTATTTTGTCTTGTGAAAATTGATAAGTATTTTTTGTTAAACTGACCTCGAGTAAAGCAGAGATTAAGAGCACGTGACAGATTTAATATAAAATAAATTTTTTTGAGTCCATTTGATTTCCAAACCCACTTCAGAACCAACTTATTGTCATAGGAGAAATTCTAAAGCAACAAGTTTAGGTTTTATTAAGGAGTGGAATAAGAATCATTTCAGCCTATCGCAGTCCACTGCTGGACATAGGCCTCCACAAGTTCGCGCTAATAATGGCGTGAACTCATGTGTTTTACCCATAGTCACCACGCTGGGCAGGCGGGTTGGTGACCGCAGGGCTGGCTTTGTCGCACCGAAGACGCTGCTGCCCGTCTTCGGCCTGTGTACTTCAAAGCCAGCAGTTGGATGGTTATCCCGCCATCGGTCGGCTTTTTAAGTTCCAAGGTGGTAGTGAAACTATGTTATCCCTTAGTCGCCTCTTACGACACCCACGGGAAGAGAGGGGGTGGCTAAATTCTATGCCGTAGCCACACAGCAAAATAATTGCAATTGGAATAAGAATAAGAATCAATATAGACAATATACCACATTAAGTAACATAATATAAAATTAATTATCACGCATGATTCCCAGTAGAGTAAATGTACAGTATCAATGATGACAAACACACTTAGCACAAACACAAGCACCAAAAACATTTGACATTAGCGGAAATCAAGCCCGCGTCCTCAATAGCAACATCGAGTTTGCTGAGACACTTTCGACATTGACCGCTGTAATGCGCATTGAGCTATTATTACTTACGCTAGTAATAATAGTTCAATGGTAATGCGGGACAAAAAATATCGTATGTATAAGTAGTTTTAGTTACTTTTTCCAAATTAACACTATTTTAAAGACATTTTTACAAAAATCTTACAAACAGCTCAGTCTTTAGTTAATGTAATAACCTTAATTAATGTCATTAATTATGGCTTCAATAAAAAATTATTGAAATTTAATCAAAAATAGTATTGATATTTGATGACATCATAACAATATGACATAATAAACAACAAAGACTTGTTTGTATACTTAAAACATTAATCTCTCTATCTCTGAAAGCTGTTTTCGCAGAGTTCAATAATACACGTGGTCAGGGGGAAATGCAATTAATTTTATCACAAAAGCCGATCCAATTGGGGCGACCAATAACATAATAGTTTGGAATGTCTTTTTCTAAACTAACGAGGGAAGAATTTTCTATAAATCTCTGGGGAAAAGTCTTAATTGTTCGTTATGGTATTTGTTATTTGGTCTCATACAATGTTTCTTTCAGTTTTCAAAGCTGTATATAAATATACCTATACAACTGTGTCAACTGAAGTCGCTTTGTCTGTTCAGCGTCTGAGCAGGCATTTTTCTAATGAATATAATATACACATGTTTGTGTACACTTTGCTATAATAAACACGAGTATGTAATATTATATAATCACTAACATTTACAGTATAATAAACAAAAAACGCTCGAACGAAATCTCGAGCAACGTTTATTTACATTAAACCAAAAACCCTTATCCCTCTTAAGCCACGGTCTTGAACCCTGAGCGTCTCACAATTAAAATAGGTCATTATCGGCTTTCCCTAATCCAGCAGGTTTAGGGTCCCACCTGGTCCGACCCGACACAGCTCGAAAATGCAAATCAATAGACGATAAGAAGTAACGACTACCTGCGAGGTATATTTTACTAAATTTTCCTTGTAAGCTTTAAACCATTGGTACAATTTGCTGACGTAGATTTTTGTGCGAGATCGAGGTGTTTGCTATCTTCTAAAATCATACGTGGATGTGGTATAACGTTAATTTTAAAATCAAATTTATTAGTTCATACAATGTTTAACTTTGCTTTTCTTTAACTAACTTTCATAATTTCTTAAGATTTTTAAATATTTTGTTCAAAGTAATATTATAAATCACGTCTCAACGTATCTGCCAGTCTCTATAAGTTAAAATTCATTATTGGCCATTGCTTCTACGGGTATTCAGAGCATGCGCTGAGAAATTTTCTTTTATGAAATGATGAAAGTCTGGCTCTCCAAGGCTCTTGATCTATTAGATATATAAACAGGAAGCACGGTTGGTTGAGTTATAAAATTATAATGTCACTCTTAATAATTTCTTACTACTAAATATAAAATAGATACCTTAGTTGGAAGTTCGTGTTTGCTCAGTTTTCATTGTTGTATAAATTTTTAATCTAATGCTCCTCCCTGAGAAAAGTTGGAAGGTATGGTACCTTCCCATAAACTAAAACGGTTTGTAAACTAACAAATCATCAGTGTTTAAAATCTACTAAAAAAGTATTTTGTTTGTTAGTCGCCTAGTTTTCCGAACACAACATTTTTATTATGCTTCTACATAAAAATGCTTGAAGATATTTCAAGTTTTTGGTCATAAAATTTGACTTATATGAAGAGTTACATAATTTGGAAATACATAGTATTAAAGTAAAAGTAAGAAAATATATTGAGTAATTGATTGGTATTATTACAAGGATAATCGGATTTACAATCAAAGTATTTCCGCCCTGATTGAAACGATAAGCTCAACCTAAGAAAACAATAACAAACAGTTCTCGGCAGCCATAGCGTGATATAAGCACTACCAATACATACAATATCGAATAAGGTCAGTAAGGTCAATTGCGTATAATATTTCCAATATCAATTGGGTATTTTAAAAACTTTTAAAGCTACAGGCATTAACTCTAATTATATGGTGACTAATCGTTGACGCAGTTTTGCAGTAATCCTGTTTTACAGTTCAACCTATTGCAGTTCACTGCTGGATATAGGCCTCCCCAAGTTTGCGCCAGACATCCCGGTTTCCCGCAATCCTCATCCAGCCTACACCGGCAATCTTACGTAGATCGTCGGTCTAGCGAGCCGCAGGACGTTCCACACTGCGTTTGCCAAGACGCGGACACCAGGACACGTCTGTTCCAACGGCCATCGGTCCAGCGACACAGGTGACCTACTTTCCACACCGGGCTTTTCTAAGTTTCGATTCCCACCCCGAGTCTGGTTGTAAAAGATTTTTATTTCTTTTTATAAAAAAGAAAATAATACTATTCGTAAATGATATCCAAGAAAATTTCCCATTGTAAAAATATTCCTGACAACGCATGAGGATCGCTCGTTGGCAACTAAATAGGAATCTTTAGATAAAATCGACATCGTGTTGTAGCTATTGTCTTTGAGAGAAAGGCAAGGCGCTTCGAAGTTAAGAATCGAATTAACATTTTAAATGCGAATCAATTATAGCCCTAACTCTTTGTTCTCGATTTTCAATAGAAATTAATATAGCATTTAATTTGACATCCGTAGTAGTCGAGACATTACTGTCTCAGAGGTAGGTACATGTATTTGGCCTTTTGTATCGTGTGTGTCTTCAGAAGCCAGACATAGGAATAAATTTTGATGGGGATCGTTGACTAGTCGGTTCTTGGTTTTTAATTATTTTATTTAGTATATATTTTCACGTTGCTCGTAACCGTTAAAAGCATTGGTAAATATTTATTTTATTGAACTTTTCAATTCGAAAATAGAATTACCAATTTGTGACGAACGCAGTTCATAAATATTATTAATACTTGACTGTTAACGTAGCTCGTTTGATACAAAAATATGGTTTTTATTTTGGAATGTTTGCGATCGAAGACCCGTGGTAGTCTATCAATATTTATTCAGTCAATTATGCGTGCGAAGCCTTTAATTTATCGAATAATACCGCCTTGTATTCGATAATCAATTTAAGTTGTTTTCACAACGGTTTTACGAATGTATTTTCTGTGTAAACTAATTACAATGAAATATATTTAAATGGTACACACTTTAGAACTTCAGACATTTGTGATTTACTATTGAGGTTGGTAAATAAATTATTTTATTTGTGATAAAATTTACATATTTTTTATTCAAGCGCAATAAGCACTAATATTCTACAAATACATAAAAGTAAAGTTGAGGAATGAAGTTGTAAATATCTGACAAATGTAATGTTATATCTGATAAATGAAAGATTTAGTAAAAGGTTAGTAAAACGACGTGAGTTGATCAGACTTTGATGTTTACCCTCTATTCGTATTTTAAATTTTAAAGTCAGGATAAAAATTTCATGGTTTAAAAGCATTTTTCGTCTAAACGCAACACTTCAACTGATCATAGATGAGGTTGATATTTCATAATTATAGTGATTCACTTTAATCTATTAGTGAAGTGTTTTGTTTTAGTAACTCTATATTTATCGATACAAGATAGGAAGGGAATAAGGTTAAAAGGTAAAGTCGGTAAGAGCTGAGAAAACGTGACTCATGTTCATGTAAAATAGTTTCCAGCATCAAGTTATTTTTCTTTATTACGAAAATCAGTTCACATGTGTACACATCTCAACCCGCATACATCTTAACGTTTGATCGCGTTATGCATTATTAATGAAAACCGATTGTAATTATGGGTGTTTACAGATTTATTGCTGGAGGCCTTCGAAGATTAGGGCGTTACTTGGAAGGGCGGTGCGTGCGGCCGAGAAACGAGATTGATATGTCTGATTTTATATTGAATGTTGATGAGAAAAGTGAGTTATAATCGAGTTATAACAATGGTAAGGATCAAAAGTGGTATAAGATATTTTATTAGTTTTGAAACGACTGTTCGCTATCTACAGTTTTGTTAATTAATAACAAGATGTAAACAGACCACAAACAGAAACAAATGAAAATATTACATCCTATATTTGTTTTAATACATTTCTACTGTTTTACTGAAATGTAACTATATCAGAAAATTATTGTAATTAAGGTAAGATTGTTGCAATAGTAATTTAAATTTGGTTAGAAACATCGGGAATTGAACAAAGTAATTTAGACGAATCTCGATTATAATCGATCGATTCGAATTATTATTAAAATACTAGCTTCTGCGCGCGACTTCGTCGGCGTGGACTCCACTCCTATTGGTCTTAGTGTGATGATACATAGCCTATAGCCTTCCTCGATAAATGGGCTATCTAACACTGAAAGAATTTTTCAAATCGGCCCAGTACTTCCAGAGATTACCGCGTTCAAACAAACAAACTAACAAACAAACAAACTCTTCAGCTTTATATATTAGTATATAGATATTAGTTAGACAAAAATATTTTATTGATGTTCTTTGATTAGCATCGTGGTCAAATAACCACAGTTATTTACTAAAAGTGAGTTTGATTCGAGTTAATATAATACCTTTTGGAAATTATACCTCATTTTTATTTATGATATCAGTAAAATTATGACTTAATTACTGCGTGTAGAGATTAAGAGATAGAATTTTTTAAGTGGCTAAAGAACATTTGATGTTAAGCAATCGACATTGATTGAAAATTTTGATAATGGCTTAATTTATTCATAATTATGTATATGGGACGTATCTTCTTTTTTATCGACAATGACTTGTCTCCTCCGTAAAAAAGTAAATATATTGCTCCTAAATACCGAATTTCTTATATTTTTTTTTATAAAAATAAACTTGATAAGGCAATAATTATAATATATTCAAAAGAAGATTTTAATTAATCATATTTTTTTACAAAATTAGTGTGACATAGTATACGAAAAGCGTAACGGAGGTGTTTTACAAACAAATAAAGTGTGTCCCTCTATGAGCACTAATGTAAACAAACTTCTGTCGTGAAAAAAAATCACATTGAAAGTTTCTATCCAAAAATATTTACTGAACTACTTAACCTTTGTTATTAAATTAATAAGAAGAAATAATTTTTAATGTTACTATTATTAAATAAAAAAATATTTTATTGGCTGTCTCCCGACGTACATGATTTTTGTTGCTACCTTCTGTCATTCATTTTATGGTACAAAATAATGTGCGTTAACGATTTTGATCTTGGTCACTAAACAAGAGAATAATCCCTCTCCACCCCGGATCCGCGCTATGCGTCCCTCCGCCCTGGCATTACCAGTCAGTCGCTCGAAAGCAGTAAAAGTAGGTGCGAGTGTTTATTTAGCGATCGCTCTGTCACGTAAGTTACTACTTCCAAATGTTATTGTAATTTATGTGATTTGATGTTATTTTATTGATTTCTGATAAATATTTCACATATGACCAGTTTTCTGCGTAAATTATAATTAGGAACATTCTGAACATCTCGAACACTACTACTTTACACGTCTGTCACGAAGCACCTCTGTCCCAAAAATGTGACAAGGTGTTAGACCTCGTGACGGAGTGGTCATTTTTGTATGGAGCTTAGAGCCTTAGTTAATTTTAATAATAGATGATTGTTAATTTTCTTACGGTGGTTATTATATCGTCAATTATTTTGTTAATTTAAAGTGTTACCATCAGATAAATTGAAAAATTGCATTATCTACGGCTGAAAAACAGGACGGTGTCGTGAAACAAGGAAACAACCCTGAAATCAACACAAAATTAAAGAGTAGAATAAGTGAAAAGATATTGCAAGACTAAATTAATATATCTACCGAAGAATGGTTATTGTTTTCTAAAATTAAACATTGTTATAAGGTTGACTTCGTTCGGCGGGTAAACATTATTTACCACTCCGTAGCTTCGTATACAACTCTGTCACAATTGTCCACCTTATAATTTAATTTCAAAGTAATGCATGAACCACTCCACTGGCAAAATTTACAAAAATAACGTTTTCTTGTATTACATGCTAAACAATAAAGGTATTCACTAGATTTTCAAGCTATTTTATTGGGTGACTTTCATAATATTAAACAAATTTTTGTGTTAAGAAGCAAAAATGTGACAGAGTGGTATTGGATATATATATTTTAATGTTTATTTTAAAAATTCCGTCCAATGGAGCTAGATACAAATAAATGTTTATATTCTATATAAAAAAAATAATAAGAAACTGAAGATCTGATTTTAAATGAGAAATTAAAAAAATAAACATTTTTGTGACTGAGGTGTTATTTTTTGATACCATTCCTACGAAATTTGAAATAAAACAAAAATTACACATAATACTTCGATGCATTATATATTTTTGAAATCTAGAATAACGAGGCAATGATTTGAATCACATTTTACTAAACAAATCACATGTTTATTTGTTTTTAAAAATATAAAAATTTGCCGGTCTGATGTCGATAAAAAAGAAGAACGTCCCATATCTACTATATTGTCGTATTTGTAGCAACATTTAGGATATCTGTAATATTTGACAATGCATATTTTTTGGAAGAGCTAAATCCTTTTAAGAGAACACGATTCCTTTTAACGAAAATATTACCTATTTTAATTTTATTTACTTACTATATATTATATTACTATTTTATTTACTATATGTTATAGTGTCTGTCTGCATTATATGCTGTCCGTGACTCCCTTTGCAAATACAATAATTTAAAAAGCCCTTCAAGTATTTAGTAGCTAGGACAGCTCGTACTATACATTAAATTTATGCAGTTACATTGAAATGAATTCCAAAGCTTTATCATGCCTTATAGCCAAGATATAACCATCTTGACAAAAATAAAGATAATTTTTTTTTAGTTTTTTGTATCGATCGCAGAAAACAATCCAAAACAAATCAAAGTTAGATTTTTTTTAAATTGGACCTAATACGTAACTGATAGTAGAAATGCAATAAAAATTGGTCTTATTACGGATACAAAGGTTTTAAGCATGTCAACTCGTAATGGATACAAAAGACAGACGGATGCATAGACATCCTTTGGTATATAAAGTATGTTAAAATGCAGTTATTTCAAGACAATTCATTCTATAATATTACTTATGGAATAATATTTATTACAATATATAATATTGTTTAAATACAAACGACGTTTTCCACTAATGTTCAACATTTATATTATTTAATAAAATGGATTTTAATTAAAAATATAAACTTCGATAGCTAATAATCAAAAAACATTACATTAGAAATTACATCTTAATTTTAGACGGAAGTTAATTAACCTGTTTAGCATTTAAATTGTTCGGTTTCCGTTTAAAGCAATTAAATAACGCATCTGCCATTACTTTAATTAAAAATATAAAGAGCCCGTTAGAGGAAATTAAATTGGAAAGTTCATTTATAGAAATGTGATGATATGTGCGAGCATTATCTTTAGAATAAGATGGCCTAGTGGATATAAAGTAATTAAATGTTAATTATTTTAGAAATGGGTTTTAATTTTTTTTTCTGATATCTTTTTGAAGTAAAACTTCTTAAGGCACGCTGGACTTGGGGAGTAAGCTGTTGCATGCGTGACGATGACGTGTTACGAAAAGTGTGACCGGGCGAGGCGAAAGGAAGTTGAGAGGGAGATATAAGTTAGAGAATATAGAAAAAGAGAGAGTTACGTTTCGTAAGTTTTACTTCAGTCGTATAGTCCAAAGCACACTCGGTTTTTTATGCCTGACGATGCTTTGTCAGTTATGATCTGGTTTTATTTAGTTTTTTATTCTAGAAAGACTACAGTCCAAAATTGAGAACTTGGAGAGGGGAATGTCAAAGCATTAGCTCACCAAATGAGGACATGATGATGACATACCAGAAAAATAAATTAAATTTTATAAGTATACTCACATGGTTTTTTTTGTATTTAATAGTCATTAACTCAATAATTAAATACATACGACAATTACATGACACAGACAAATACATGACATGACATGAGAAATACATATTTAAATTACATGTTTGTATTTTTTTTTACACTTATATAAAATAATCCCTCAGTAGCTGTAGTGACGATTTCGTGTTTCGATACTATGATTATATGATTTAATAATTTAATAATATGTAATTTTATTAACATTAATCTATAAATTGTTTTTTTTTTTTTTTGAGATTATTTAGACAGTCGATCTGAAGGGGTAAACTACAGTCGTGCGTCGGAGCTGACACACACTTTTTTAAAATAGTTTTTAAGATTTGGCGATCCAATAGCGTCTGTGACTTTATTTAAGCGAGAATAAACTTTTCAAATTGTAATTTCAGCTTCATTAAAGATTTATTCAAAAAATACATCAACTAAAACTTCAATTAATTAAACATTTCAATGGAAAGAACTACGACTATATTTCAATTCAAAATGGTAATAACATTTTATAGCGTACTCCAATAAAGGTGTTATAATCGATTTAAAAATATTCGTGCGTTTTAAAATTGCCATACGAAATTTATAGTTCACTGACACGATTATTATAACATCATATTATTGGGAGTTTCGTTCGCGAAAATTCGTTTATAATAATTAACAACACGTTGAGTTCATATCGTTCGAGTGCGGAGTGAATTTAATGTGAATACATTGAATTCGAATATTTTCAGTTATAATTTTGAAGTTAACGTTCCACTGGCTTTAGTTGAGATTTCAATGGTGAACGTCTTTGATGTTTTAAGAACAAGAATTACTAGCGGGTACAGAGTTAGCATGCTGTGTGGATACGGCAGAAAGAATATAGCCCTCTCTTCCCATGGGTGTCGTAAGAGGCGACTAAAGGAGGACAGTTCCACTACCACCTTGGAACTTAAAAAGCCGATCGATGGCGGGATAACCACCCAACTGCTGGCTTTCAAATACACAGGCCGAAGACGGGCAGTAGCGTCTTCGGTGCGACAAAGCCAGTCTTGTGGTCACCAACCCTGCCCAGCCTGCCTAGCGAGCGTGGTGACTATGGGCAAAACACATGAATTGTTGGAACTTGGGCAACTTGGGGAGGCCTATGTCTAGCAGTGGACTAGGATAGGCTGAAGTGACTTGTGAAATATAATACAAGACCACGTTGAACAGCAATATGTACGAGTATGTACATATATATGTAGTATATATGCAAGTCATTTGCCATTGCAACATTATCATCATCATTCACGCGGTTTTGTTTATATCGATTTCTCGCTGTCCCTAAAGAACTACACATTTTTCCGGGTGAGGGTGTTTGCCCTTTTTTGAGCCCTCAGCTGTCGACCGGTCAAGTGAATAACCTGTGAAAGGGTAAAAATCTTATTATTAAACAGTTACGTTCAAACTAATAATATAGAAAACGTTTTATTACAATAACAATTTTCGTAGAAATTGCATTAAATGTATATAAAGGTATAAAAGGAACATTTAGAACTTTGGTTGTCCACGCCTGTACAATACTGTACTGTACTACTTGTGAATACCCCATTGCCTCCCTTTTTGTATTGGAATTGAGATGGCATCCAATTTTCCATGCGAATTCCTGTAAATAGGTCTTCGTTATTTACTATCATTGCTAATAAATACAGCAATAAAAGATCTTCAAACTATGATAAAAAGAGTAGGGTAGTGATGAGTCATATACTGTGGTCGGGCTGACTAATTTACTTTATTTATCTGACTAATTGTTGTGACTTACTATTCCGATATGGAACGGAAAAGGAGATTACTCTCTTCAGTCTTTCTAACGAATCGAACAAAACGAACTTCCGTTAGTTATTTTAAAATGAGTTTTAAGCCACTTCTATGTACAGCTCTAGTCTATGAAAGAGATGGATTAAAGCTATAGCGTTAAAGGGGTGATAGACGTGCGAGTAAGTACGCGAACTTGTGGCTCGACGAGCTTTTTCGCCTGTGTGTCACCCTAAGTACGCGTACTTTAAAACCGCCGAGTAAGTTCGTTGGCGATCCGACAAGTTTGAAATTTTGCTCGTAACCCGCCTCCGCTCGTACGTGTGGCAGCACTGCGAGCCGCGAGCCGCCATTTTTGACCGACTTCCAAAAAAGGAGGAGGCTCTCAATTCGATTGTATTTTATATAATTTTTTATTTTTATGTATGTTAACTCAGAACTTTTGACTGGGTGAATCGATTTTGATATTTTTTAATTTAATCGAAAGATGGTACGTGTCATGTGTTCTCATTTAGATTTAATTTATATCTTACAAGTACTTTTCAAATTGTATCTAATAATGCGTATTTACTTGACTATTTTTTCGTCGAATTACGTTGTCTTATACTAAAAGTTATGCACTTTTCAGGGTGTACGACTTTAATGATTCTTATTTTAGTCAAAATATTATGCTTATCATGTGGTTCCGTTTAAATTTAATCGAGATTTTACAAGTACTTTTTGAGTTATTATATCTAATAATGCGTTTTACTTGACTGTGATTTCGTCACCCTACGTTGTATTATACCTTATAACTCTTTGCTGGGTGCACCGATTTTGATGTTTGTTGTATAAATCAAAAGCTAATGGAGTATTCAAGTTTTCATGTGGTCCCATTTAAATATGATCGAGATATAATAAGTACTTTTTTTAAGTGAACTTTGATAACGCGTATTAACTTGACTACGAGTATTTTTTCGTCTATGTGTTACTTGTCGATGTAATTGAAGTCGGTTTTTTTTCGTTTGCGAGAAAACACAATTATGTTTCGTCAGTCCGTGGACGCGCAACGCTTGTAGCGTAGATATTTGTAGTTTTTGTTAATTTTGATTGAGAAATTTCTCAAAATAAATGTTTTTAAAATGTAATACGATACAATTTCTAAATAACACAAAGCTTCTGCTGTCGACGACATCGCAATACAGAATGAGTAAGCTTCACGTGTGTCACCGACGTCGAGCCGAGTAAGTTCGCGATCTTAAAAACCGCGTACTTTAAGTTCGTACGTCTATCACCCCCTTTAGAGCTACAGTTTTGTACAGTACTTATCTGTAGCATTGTTATTGTTCCAAATGAAAACAATTTTAATCGATAAATATAATAAAAATTTAACGGATCACTGTCTGTACATGGAAGATATATGAGAAAAAATATTATTGGGACTGATTGATAGATTTTTTTGTATGTTTGTCTGTGCGTTTGTGCACACGATTTAAATATGGTTTTCATTAATAAATTGTCGTTATCTTTACTTAGCATTTAATGTTTGTTTTATGTCAATTGATTCATAAATAAAAAAGTAGTGCTAATTTAAAGAATCACATTGAACATGTATGTAAATACCCAAAACAAGGACGAAGTCGCAGACTCAGCTGGTCATTATTAAAACTCAATTATAAGCATTAAAAATACTTATCAATTTTAAGCCGTAACTTTAGTTTACACGTTAGTAAACTTACGATGCTCATTTTACAATCTACCAATGCAATTACCTAGTCAGCCATAAAAGCAAATACTTAGTCAACATTCTTCTCAACGTTCAAACAAGGATTAACAATATTATTTAGAAGGTAACCATTTTATCGAATATCTTGTAGCATCTGAGTGGGGTCGAAAATTTCGCCAGTTTACATAATTACATAACAATACAAATGCACCGTCATCGTCTGCGATCGACAAATAACGAGCTCATTAACTGTTTAAATCCGATTTGTTTGCAGTTAAAAGCGTGTTCGCCCTGATTGGGTTAAGCTGCGGTAAATAAATAGCGATTTGAACACAACTAACGGTGACATAGAACAGATACTAGATAGAGGACTAAGCTGGTGGATTGAAGTTTTTACACTCTACCTCATCAAAACATCATAATAATATATGATTGATTGGTATCGTAGTCTATATAATAAAAATTAATGTTGCTAAGCGCATTACTGGAGAATGTCTCGACCGGTTTGGCAACTTTTTTTGTATGTTCCTTCAATCTCACGGAAGATCTTTATACAAAAAAATAAATAAATTAAAACTATTGACAGAATGAAGTCTGTCAGGGCAGCTAGTTATAAATACTTAAAAACCTATTACTCTATACTATTTTAATACTTATTAATATTTTGTGATAACTTTTAACTAAGTCTGATTCTGGGTTTCTATCTTTTGTGATAATCTAAAAAAATTGTACACTTAATCTGTAAGCTTGATAAACAGCATAAAGATGGCAATAGTTTGCGTCTCGCATTTATCGGCTTCTTTCGTAAATACAAAATGCGCGATAAATAAAAACGCTGGACCGTGTATATACGTGTGCATACACAACCCAGAGCAATAGATATTGACATAATAATAATAATAATAACTCTTCATTGTACACTAAGAATGAGCAAAATTACAAAAATAAAAACAGGAGATAACTACAAAAGGCGGCCTTATCGCTAATGATCGATCTCTTCCAGGCAACCTTTGGGCAGAGAAAATGATACTTAGGTAACACATACAATATATTTAGACCAATAAATAATTTAAAAAAATAATAATAAAGCAGATGTACACACATAGCATATATAAATGGAAAGTTTTAATAGACATATACTTTATTATTAACATCATCTATTATTTAAACTAAGCGTGCGGTGTCTATTTTATTATTTTAAGAACAATTATCGCTATGTGATCATTCCGCGTTAACTTCGACGTACCCTTAATCCTCGATTTCTATAAACACTCCAAAGATGCCAATGTTCGGCGCCCACGTGCAATTAACTATTAAGATGGAAGACAATATTGTGAACGGGAATAAGGAACCAATTTGGTGATAAATTCTCAGTTTACAATTTGTGCAATCGCTTATTTCGTTAAGGGTTACAATTGATGATTACAATCATGACGAAATTGTTATTTTAATTGATCAACAAATGGTGAAATTGCATAGTTATAGAAATATTACTAAAGAAACATTTTTTTACACTCGGCAATTGGAATAAGAAAGTCATAGACAAGAAGTTATGTCATAGACGCCGCGTTGGCGCAGCGGTCACAGCACTGGATTGCGATTGGCTGTTGCGCGGGCGGTTGCGGGTTAGATCCTCGCAGACGACAGCATTTGTATTCTCCATACAGATGTTTGCCGTGGCCTGGGCGTTTGTGCAGTCCTTGTGGGTCTCCCCACCGTGCCTCGGAGAGCACGTTAAGCCTTCAGTCCCGGTTGTTATCATATACACCTGATAGCGATCGCTACTCATAGTAGGGAATATATCCGCCAACCCGCATTGGAGCAGCGTGGTGGAATAAGCTCCAATCCTTCTCCTACATGGGTAAGAGGCCTATGCCCAACAGTGGGATATTACAGGCTGAATCGTTAAATTTTTATCGTTAGTCAAGGCCTGCATCTGGTTTCTTTATCATCTTTCATTAGATGTTATGAAAGTGCCAATTTATTGTTTGATTTACAAGATTGACTTTTGATATTATTTTTACTTTTATATTAAACATTGATATATACATTGGGTCTATAGGCTATTTTAACTAGCACTAGCATAGGAGTGAGATAAAAACCGTAAAAATTTATATTTTTAATAACTATTTGTTTCTTTAGAATTTAAATAAAATTTTATTCTTTTAGAGAATAAAGTAGTGAATGTCATTGACAGATAAGCTATGAAATATTTTATCATTTTTACAGGACTTAAAAGGCCATGTGTAGATTCGTTTTACGTTTAAGGAAGAAATAATTCAATAAGCATTTTGTAAGAACATTTTCAGTGCAATAAAACTTACATCGGTAAAGGCTTCCTTGACATATTTCCGTTCCATTGATTTCTTTTAACGTGTCAAGTGTGCGGGTCAGGTCGGGAAGCCGGCTTTATAGTTAGCATCGAGAAGTATTGAACTTTAGTACGGACTTATTAATTTTAGCATTTCATTTATGTATACGAGCATATTAAAAAGTTGACACACACTTGAGTTAGCGCCAAAGATGGCGCGAACTCATGTGTTTTGTCCATAGTCACCATGCTCTGCAGGGGGTTTGCTGACCGCAGGACTAGTCCACCATCCAGTCGATTCGAATCCCGCTGGATCGAAATTTTGATATAATAATAAAAAAAACATTTTAGAATTTCCTCATGTATATAAATATTTATATTTTACTGATTTATTATTAATCTATTTATTTATTTCATTTATAATTAAAAAAAAACTAATAAATGAATAAATAAATAATATTTTTAAACTAAAAATATTTCATTAAATCGATTGAAAGCTCTTCCTAAATAAAATCTATTATTATTTCAAATCGAATCAATGACGTATGAGGCAGTTACTAATTTCGAAATTTCTTTAACTGTCAAAAAGATAATAAACGGTTGAACGGAGTCATAGTATTATTTAGCTGTGATCTTTAGTAAGATAGAGGTTCATACATGATCAGTCGGTCAAATAATTTACATAAGAAAAATACCTATAATTACGTAAAAAGAATAATTAATCTAAGATTAGATAGCATATAACTGTACTCAGCTATCGACAATAACGAAACTAAGAAACAAATTTCAATTACTTCACTAGATTAATATGCTAATGCATCAAATAAAAATTGATTTACCGATTCAATCGGCTTTACGTCTCAATCATTAAAAAAAAAACAATTAAAATCGATAAAATTTTATTACAGGCCCGTTACTATTTCCGTTTTATTTATGGTTGATGTATTTCAATAAAATGTTATAATTACAAGTTATGTGTAATAATAGAGTCATGGATACGTTATAGATTTTGTTGGGGTATTGAATTTATGAGGTTTATATTATAATTTGATGGTTTTCCGTTCCGGCATCAGAACTGTCAACACCGCAGTGATAAACTCCGAGTGAAATTAAGCGAAATAAAATAGTAAACGTAATTTCTGGTTGCTAGTATTCGTCGATACAGTACTGGGACCTCTTGGAAGCGATTAAAAACATACAGTGAAGTGCGATTATTGGAAATCACCGTGAATCTACAACCACAATATCAACTATTGGATTAGAGGTTAGAAAATACGAAAACAACTAATCGTTCACTCAGTGACACTTGTAGTAAACGTCAATAGATCTGACATATTAAACAGTGTTGCCAATTGTGAAAAATATTTTCTACTATCTTCTACTATTGCGTCTCATTACACGTACTTAAAAAAAATAAGATGGAAGGTCAATTTCAAATATTATTTGAAAAAATGAAATTAGAGATGCAAAGTCAAAATGCTGAATTGAAAGATTCTATAACAAATAGCATTATGGAAAAGATGGATGATAAACTAATCCCTATTATAGAAGAAAATAAGAACCTGAAAACTAAAATAGAAAAACTGGAAAAAGAAATAGATTATCTTAAGAGGGCTGAGAAAAACAATAATATTATAGTATTCGGCTTAGAAGAAAACGAAAAATCCTCTTATGAACTAATACAAAAGCTCAAAGAAACCTTCAATCAAGATTTGAATATTAAAATAGAAGAATACGATATCAACAAAATTTATCGCTTAGGAAATAGAAAGAGAGAGAACAGCAAACCGAGGCCGGTACTGTGTTCATTTATAAACAACTGGAAAAAGACAGAAATTATCAGAAGTAAAAAAAACCTAAAAACTATTTACATTGCGGAGGATTACTCGAAGGATGTGTTACAAAAAAGAAAAGAGCTGCAAGCCAAGTTAACTGAAGAGAGACAAAAGGGCAACATAGCATATCTGAAATATGATAAATTAATTGTAAAAGAGAACAACTACAGCCAAGAGAGAAGGAAAAGGGAAATATCCGCTTCACCCTCTTCAGATAATAATCAACCAAAAAAGCAACAAACCCTAAACGCAACGAAGAAAAACAGGACAAATGCTTTTGATTTAATGCGATATAGATCCAGCTCCCTTTCGAACATGCCTAATACTAATAAAAACCAATAGCAACTAAAGAACGGCGTACGGAAACCAAAACCAACCAAAGAAACTGCCAATAAAGAAACAAAAAACCAACGAACTCCCCCAAGCCGACTGGTCCTCGAGGG
This sequence comes from Melitaea athalia, assembly GCA_905220545.2. Lineage (NCBI taxonomy): Eukaryota > Metazoa > Arthropoda > Insecta > Lepidoptera > Nymphalidae > Melitaea > Melitaea athalia. Next base: position 20,560,732 of record HG992180.1, read on the forward strand.
GGAAAGCGACCACAACCCTCCAACCCCTAAAGACAACAATCACCGAAAATCAGTAGTTTACATAGGATCCCTCAATGTCCTCACCCTGGGAAAAGAAGAAAAAACAGAGTGGCTCAAGAAAGAAAGGAATGGAAGAGGTTGGAGGAGGCCTTTGCCGACTGGCAAACAGATCTAGGAAAGATAACCAAACAACAAAATATATTAGTCTAAATTTGTTCATATCTATTAAGTTTAAGATTTTAATGTTAGTTATTTACATCAGTTTAAAAAAAAAACACTGCAAAGTGATCTGAATAAAGGCTATATTATTATTATTATTATTATATTATAATTTGATGGTAGATTTTTGATTTATGGGTAATTGTACGGGTAATTGTGCTAGGTTTCAATCTATAGCTCTCTTGTATATGATAATAAGTCATGATTGTATGTAGTTATACGTATGTGCCATGGTTTTAAAATATGGATATTTTATCTGCTTTGTTCCAATAGGATAAAATATCTAAATAAATATAAATAATAAGGTGCCGTACCTTGAGATGTTCTTTAGTTTATAAAACTCTAGAAAATTTAGACTTCCAAGTATGAAATCAGCTATCTGCATCAAGGAATATAACACAGGCATTAAGTTGCGTTGGAACAGACAACCGTGTGTATGTTATTAAATATTTATTTATTATTTATAAACAAACATACAACATCATTAAGAATCGGTCAATAAAGAGTTTAATTGTTTTATCTTAAGCTTAATGAGCCGAAGTCTATTTACGGGTAAGGGGTTATTGACATGTTAAGTGATTTTTTACTCAGTAGACTGTAAAGTGACTATAAAAGTCTTGTAATGGTATAAGTAATAAATAAACTAAGGTAACTGAGGCACAGGAGGAAATTTCCTGCTCAAAATATGGAGCAGCCCCACTGACTTCGACCTTACAGAAGATCACAGCTAAATAATACTGTTTTCAAGCAGTATTGTGTTTCTGTTGGTGAGTAAGGTGACCAGAGCTCCTGGGGGGAATTGGGGATAGGGTCGGCAATTCGCTTGCGATACTTCTGGTGGTGTAATAGCTTACCATCGGGTGAGCAGCTGTATGCTTGTTTGCCGACCTAGTTATATAAAAAAATGTGTATGTCAGCTTCGACGCATGACTGGAGTTTACTCCTCCAGATCGACTGTCTAAATAGGCACAAAAAAGGCTTACTAGTCTAAGAAAAAGATTAATACCATATCAAATGGTAAATAAACGAATCAAATAACGCCATCGGGCGTTAGGCGTTATTTGAAAACGTCGTCGTCTATCGGAACCCTATTGAGGTCCAATAGATGGCGTTACGAGAAACGCAACGAGGTCATTCGTTCAATAGATTTTACTCCTCATATTTTTTTTCATACCGAGGTCGTTATATGAAAATCGATTCTTAAAGAGTAAACTCCAAAAAACGCTCCACACTCAACGGCCCCCAGTAGGATTCTCTCCTGGGTCACACACAATACACAAGCACAAACGCTTAAACCACAATAAATATCTGTATGGCTAATACAAACGTGCCAATGCGTCGTCAAAAATTAAAAACATCAATGTTTTCGTACAATATTTTCATCTAAATCACTCAATTGAGAAAACCTTTCTCTATCATAATATTTGTCTGTAAAATACACTAATTAAAACCGACTTTAAAATTATACTTGAGAGTTAAAATCTCTTCTAAAAATTCAACCCTTAATACGATTTCAATTTAACCCTCGTCATAATAAAAGTCTTAATTTTTATTAGTATTGATCTTAGCGTAAAGGCGTGTTCATATTGTTCCTTAATTTTAAATAATGTGTAGCAAAAAGATTTTTTTATGTTTCGCTTTGAATGAAGTTTTGTTTTGTTCTTATGGTGCTATTTAGGCGATAGATATATGTTTAATAGATCCTCGAATTTTTTTAAGTTCGATAGTTCTCGACTTTAAATGATGCAGTGCCGCGGGATGTAGTAGTAATTAAGATACTTTCCAAGACCCAATAAAACCCAAAAAATACCATAATGAGCCGAGGCGTTAAGGACAATGTCAGTGACACACACAAACACACACACTTACGAACTTATGTATTTGTATACTTAAGATATACATTTTACTGTACCATACACTTTTATTGTACATTGATAAGTAACTAAGTAAGTGATGATAAATAAGTAAATCAAATTTCAGGCACAGTAATGTTTATATTTTCCTAACTTGCAATAAACTAGACATAAGAAATGCTAAATTTGATAATAGCCACATCTTTTTTAATTCAGACAGATAAATTGTTCAACTATTCAATCATAATTATGTCTGAAATATCTTTACTTTAAAACACACACACAAACAAACACGACATAGATCCTTCCATTTATCGAACCACGAAACAATTTTTAACGTTTCAAATATAAGCTTGACTTTAATTTTGGAGTTCTCACCGTATCTGATCAGACTGTCATGGAGGTTTTTATAATTTAATTCCTAGTTCAGAGCGCGTCATGATTAGGGTTGTCAATTTACAAAATAGCATTTAGAATACCCTGTCTTTTAAAAAAATATTTTGTTATTTTAGCCATTATACCAAAGGATTTATGAATGAATATATTTTATTTAATTTTCGAATAGAACATGACCGGTTATGTACAAAAAAAAAAATTATAACACTAAAATTTTGTTATACTAGGTATATATGAGTTTTTTCTTGTTTTATTATACATTTACAATTAATCAACAATACTTACAGACAAATTGTTTCGTTTTACATGCTTCATTTTATAAAAGAAAAAAAAAACAAGTTCTTTTAAATATAACATATAAAGAATTAGAGCGAAAAAAATGTATTATTGTGAGACAAAAACAAACAGATACTGTATCAATATTTATCACATAAAGAATTCAATATTGTATAGTTTAACTTTTGCAGTGGAATTTGGCCTTACAAAAATTTACCCTAAAATTTAGGGTTTAGAAAATACAACGCTGGCAACACTCCGTGATATATGGTAAGCGATTAATGATAATGAAAATCGGGCGGATCAAAGCGTCGAGTCAAACGAATGACGCCGATGTCAAGAATTCATTGTGGGTGGTAATTAATAAAGATGTGTTTTGTTTAGTTTTACATCGGTGTGGGGTTGGTTTTGTATGTGTTGTATGTGCATGTATGACTAGACATCTCCGCAGCTTTACCTACGATGACATTATTTTAAAGTTACTGCTTTGTTCCAATAGGACTAACTAATTAAATAAATATAAATAATTAGATGCCGTACCTTAAGATGGGTTTTAGTTTATAAAACTCTAGGAAATTTAGATTATGAAGTATAAAATCAGCTATCTGCATCAAGAAATTAAAAAAAGAAAAACGGAATGTCATTTTCTGTGTATGTGTACTTGATTTTGCATGGACTGCTGACGGACTGATTCTTCTTCTTGCTTTGGTCTTCAAATTAAATGCATCTGTCACAAAAAGCACCCCGCACACGACAAAATTTGTATTGGCCATACAGATGTTTGCCGTGGTCTGGGTGTTTGTGTAGTCCTTGTGGGTCTCCCCACCGTGCCTCGGAGAGCACGTTAAGCCGTCGGTCCCGGTTGTTATCATGTACACCTGATAGCGATCGTTACTCATAGTAGGGAATATATCCGCCAACCCGCATTCGAGCAGCGTGGTGGATTAAGCTCCAATCCTTTCCCTACATGGGGAAGAGGCCTATGCCCAATAGTGGGATATTACAGGCTGAATCGTGATCGTGATCGTCACAAAAAGAAAGCGTATAAAACCAAGGTGTTTGATACATACAATTATTATGTAAGCAATCGGTATTGAATGAGTTTATAGGATGGATTACTGAATAACATATAGACATAACTTAGGTTTACCCAAGCTTTGTAACTGAATTGCAAAAACTCAGTAATATGAGGGTCGTAGAAGAATATAGGTTGTCTTGGTAGTTTATAAAAAACTTTGAGAAGCCTTGCTTACGTTAGCACGTAGCTACTCCAATTCTTAAAAATAAAAGTTTGTAGAGAGTACTTTGTGTATGATAATCGACTATAACAACGTGTGTTTCCATCTTGTCATATAGTTTTAAGCATATTAAAAAAGTACATAAGCAATTTAAAATGTGACTGCACGAAAAACCATTGTTTAATTCATCTTTATTTATCATACATGTAAAAATAGTAAAAAAAATGTTTTTGATTTACAGTCGACAAGACCATCATGTGACTGTTAATTTTGAATTTTTATTTATTTTCATCCACATTCAGATTTGTTTCGTTGTTTACCTCTTTTTTCAGCTATTTAATTCATTATTATGTACAAACTGTTTCATTCGGTCATTTTTATTTTTTTAACTAGCTTCTGCGCGCGACTTCGTCGGCGTGGACTCCGCTCCTATTGGTCTTAGCGTGATGATACATAGCCTATAGCCTTCCTCAATAAATGGGCTATCTAACAGTGAAAAAATTTTTCAAATCGGCCCAGTATTTCCAGAGCTTACCGCGTTCGAACAAACAAACAAACAACCAAACAAACAAACTCTTCAGCTTTATATATTAAGTAAGTATAGATAAGGAATACTTTGTAGTTTTTTTTATTCATTTTTCAAGCTGTACTTTGTCACTATTTAGCAGCTATAATGTTACATTTTGTAGCGTTAATGTCGCGTTTATAATGCAAGTGTAGTTACATCTTTAACGGCTCTTAGTAAACGGAAAACAAAGCCGTTAACCGCGTGCTTCCTGGTGCGATCAAAGGTTAAAATAAATAAATATCTCTTTTACGTTCTATTTTACACCATATGGGCGTTACTTTGAAATTCATAACTGTGAAAATGAATATAATGTTTGTGGTTTAGTCTTTAATGTCTTCTTAGATATGTTTATAATAGTTACTTTAGAATGTATCGGGGGGCACGGCAGTGCCCCCGCCAAGTCGAGCGCGAAGCAAACACTGCCGTACCATCCTTTACCCGAACCATTTCGCAGCATTTTCAGGCCCCTATTTAGGAACCTCTGGATAAGACCAGAACGCTGAAATTTTCGTCATCGAGTAAGCTATAATCACATACATAAAATCCAAAATTTCAAGTCTGTAGGTCATTTAGTTCAGAAGTTAAGCGAAAGCAAAGTTTCGCATTTACGACACTCACTCACTCATGATCATCAAAATAGAACTAGTACTTCCCACAAACTCAGAGAGCTGAAATTTGGTACAGAGTTAGGGTTTAATGGCTACATAAAGGGAAAACTATAAAAACTAGGATAATCGAAGATCTGGAGTACCTGGTGACCCTGATTAAAAAACACAAGAGCCCAATCAAACTATTAGAAGAGATCGATATACCACTTTTACATAAAATATAATGCGAAAAACAGGGTGTAAGGGGTTGAAAGGTGGGAATGAAAATTCGTATGGAAGTATATGTATATAATGTTCGTGTTTCGTAACTGTCAAACATTTAATGTTCATCTCGTCGATATGGTAAACTCTACCCTTAAATTAAAGAACGTATTTAAATAAAGGTTTCGAATCGACAACATATATCCACAATATACGGATATTGGCGTATTTTAGATTTTAAAAATTAATATAATGTCAGTAATGAAAACGGATTGACATTATACATATTGGTTGTCAAATATTTATTTATGCGAGCGTTCAGAAATTTATTTAGTGTAAACTAAGGTAAATTATCAAGCTACTTAAATATACAATAAATAATAAATGTACAAAAGAATTAGATTACAAAATAAGAAAGTTCAATTGATTGAATTAGATACAAAAAAAAAGTTCAATTGATTGGTCTCCTTGAAAAATTCCAGATTATTCTGTCAATCCAATCAAAGTCTTAAACCATATAAATATTTTCGCCGCGGAAGTGTAAAAGATATGTTTTATATATCTTAATCTGTACTAATCTATACTAATATTGTAAACCTGAAAGTTGAATTGTTTGTTTGTTTGTTTAAACGCGCTAATCTCAAGAACTATTGATTCGAATTGAAAAATTCCTCTGAGGTGGATAGCCTATTTAAAGAGAAAGGTTATGCTTTAAGAAGAAGGAACGCTATTTTTTTCCTCAAATCACAGTGGGTGGTACATAAAAAATCGACTGTCATTGCAAAAATCAGATCACATCTTCTAATTTAATCTAGCCTATAGCGTCCCACTGCTGGGCGAATGCCTCCCCTCTGCCTGCTCTCTTAATTCTACTCGAATATTACACAAATTACACTAAAATATTAATTTCGCTCAAAATTTGGTCAAAATATAATGCATTGGACTAAGAGTGGTGGTGATACCAACACGTCAAGTACAAGAATCAGAACCGGAAGAAAGGAAAAGAAATATTTGTATTGTAATAATAAAAAAAACTGTTACTAAAAAGAAAAAAAATGTGTCAAATAAAAAATTCTAAAAAATAAATCAATATGCATGAGCATGAATATGCCCACGTTTCTACTTTCTACAAAAATAAGTGAAATCCCACCAAAAACATTCTGTAAAAAAACTAGCCAAGTCTCGATAGAGCTGCTTGTTTATCTCTAAAAAGTAATGAAATCTAGACAAAGTCGTACCAAGTCTAAGGTTCATTACTGCGATTTCTTTATTATTATAGTTAATGTTGTGTGACTTGGCCGTTGAAGGGTACACAAGGGTACAAAACCAGGTGCTACATGACACCATTGCACCAATCTGTCGCCAGAACCGCTACCCATTGACGATGGAAAATTGCCACTTGGAAAACGTTGATTGAATAACCAGTCTATTGTAGGCTTGATAAAGCTGCGTATTTCAATAATACTTTTGTATAGTCAAGCCTGAAACAAACTGTATAAAAAATTATTTCCAGTACCAGCGGACTTCTAATCATTGATAGAAGTCCGTCTGTACGTCTATTTTATGTTAGATCGGTGGTCGATTTAAGGCTCCAAAAATAAGAGAACAGAAGTCAGCATTGTCAATGCTGAATTCATGTGTTATCAACAACCGCCTAAAATGAGACACTAGTGTCCCATTACCAGTATGGGATATTATTCTTAGTTTTGTACCCTTGTGTACCCTTTAACGGCCAAGTCACACAACATTAACTATAATAATAAAGAAATCGCAGTAATGAACCTTAGACTTGGTACGACTTTGTCTAGATTTCATTACTTTTTAGAGATAAACAAGCAGCTCTATCGAGACTTGGCTAGTTTTTTTACAGAATGTTTTTGGTGGGATTATTATTACAAATATGTAAAGATTATTTGGACAATGTGTAACATTGATTTTAAATGTTCTTTTTGTGTTCGAAAGTGTGCTTATCAAAGAAGTTTATTGGCCATAAAATATCTCGTTATCTCGTGTAGAAAGAGATCACTAAGCATAAATGTCAATGTGCGTGAAACCATGTGTAATCTATATATATAAAAGAGATTTCCACCCATTGACTCATCACGATATCTCTGGAACCATAAGGCGTAGAGACTTGAAATTTGGTAGGAATATTCCTTTCGCCAAGTAGAGGTCAGCTAAGAACGGATTTTATGAAATTCCACCCACAAGAGGGGGTTGCGGGAGTCACATCACCTATTATTTTTAAATCATTTTATCACCTGTTATTTTTTTTATCTGGGAAGCGTGATATAATATCACGCTTCCCAGGTAAGGTTTGAAAGAATATTTTTATTTTTACTATTTTACCTCAAATGTACACAGAGCCAAATTGTACTCTATGGTCACAAAATTCCTTTTAATGTCCAGAACATATATAATATCCCATGTCAAATCGTATTCTATTGTAACGGACTAAGAACTATTTTCCTTTGAATGTCCAGAACATTCACGTTGCGTATAATATCTTAGCTTAGTCTCATGTCAAATTGTATTCTATTGTAACTGAATAAGAACTATTTTCCTTTCATGTCTTTTGAAATTAATTTTAAAAATATTTTAGTTCGTATTATTATTTTTATTATACTACACGTTAGACTTATTTTTTTCATATTATTTCGTTTTGTTTAACGGTTAAATTTTCAGTATGGACAACGCGTTTGTTCTCGTATGATGTTCGTCATTTTCGAGAGTTTATTTACGAATTTTACGATTGCGGTGTTGCGTTTTGAGAAATTGTAAATATAATTAATAATTATAATTGAGTTGTTTATATAATTAAATATAGTTCTTTATATAATTAAGTATAGTTGTTTAGTGAGTAGAGTAAAATGCCACGAAAAGGACAAATGTGGAATTATTTTGCTGTGGTGGATGAAATTGCAAAAAAAAAAAAACGGAATGTAAATATTGTAAAAATATACTTTCATTTAAAACTACTATAACGAATTTAAAAAAACATATGAAACAAAGGCATTTAATTACATATATATGAAGAAATAAGTAGAGAAAATAACAGGAATGAAAATAGCGGTAAGTTTATTTTATCTTGTATCTGTAAACGAGTTACGTAATTCTTGTAGGTATTTATTGAAGTGAAATTTCTTTAAAATCGTTATGATTTCAAACCGGATGCAACGGCAAAAAGACAGGGAAGGACGAGCCGCGCTGCAAGCCGCTAATTTTAAATTAGTTTTTTTTAATTAGTTTGCCATAGAAGTTTCACTTCTATCGTGTGTGAATCGCACACACACCTTTTTTTTGTTATACTTTGGATATCTCAGAAACGGCTGTAACCGTTTTGATGAAATTTTGTATATAGATAGTCTTTCATTTTAAGTATCCTATATGTAATATGCATTTGATCTCACAAATAATAAGAGTTGACCTAAAGGTTGTAATTACCAGGTCAAAAAATCCCAAAAAAAAATTTGATCTCACAAGGGTTTCACAGTTGGTAAAAAAAATATATATATTATCACGTAAAAAATAATAAGTGATTTAAAAGTAGCGTAACGTTATAACGTAATATCAAAATGTAGCCGTTACGCCCATCTCTAGGTAGTATGAAGGCCTTAGAGCTTTTTTCCTACTAAGAGTATCGATTTTTACTTTACCTATTTATGATAAAATATATGGGATGAATGGTTTTACATGTTTATAAGAAAATATGGTGAGAAAACCCACAAGAAACAAACTACAAAGAAATATTTATGTGTAATGTTTTATAAAAAAAATCATTCTTCAAATTTTGCATGGTTATACTGTTCTTTTTAGATGTGTTGTAATCAATTTATTTTTGTTATTTTATTATGAGAAATAATCACCATAGCGCACGTTTAGACAATAGATGAACTTTGTGAGTCATTGCAGCTTTTGCCATGGATAATTACTATAACGCTTGTCAGATAAGCCCTGTGGATAAGCCTGTTTTAATTATTACTTATAGAATCGGTCGAAATTAAATATAATAGTGGCATTTTAAATTGCTACATTATACTGTTATGACTAAGTATCGTTTTCTAATAATTTGTATTCTATTTTAACTTTGGATGTCTTTGTCTGATGATTATGAAACATTTTTGTGAATTTAATAATAATTTATTAAGGTTTTTTCGGCCATGTCGAGAGAATGAGTGAAGAACGATTGACGAAAAAAGTGTATAAGGCGAGTGGAAGTGTTGGAAGGGGTAGACCTAGGCGGACGTATCAAGATCAAATTAGGGACGTCCTGAAAAAAGGCCAGGTCAAGAGTACCTTAAACCGAAGAGCATGTATGAAAGGAATAATGAAAGTGGACGAAGCGAAACGAGTATGTAAGGATCGTAGCAAGTGGAAAGAAGTGGTCTCTGCCTACTCCTACGGGAAAGAGGCGTGATTTATATGTATGTATGTATGTTTTAGATTTAATATTAGTTAACATTGTTACTTTTTGTCCGAGTAACTTCGCGTTGTAGTTTCATTTCGATCATTTTATTATTTTTGTGTGAAAGAGTGAAAACGTTTTACATTCATAATAAAGGAAAATAAAGTTTAAAAGTCATCAAAAAATAAACAAATATATTTCTTAAATTTAAAGGATAGTGAGGTCGTTACCACATGTTTTTTGTATTTCATTGTCTCTGATTGTTGCGAATGCTAGCATGACTCACGCGATCGTGGGTCGTGGAGCTACGGATAAGGATTTCTTAGGTCTAATTTTTTCGCTACAGTTCATGTAGCTCTAATTGATTTTCCTGGAAGCTATTGTTGCCAGGATATCTCCTTAGTTTAATTGAACGTGTTATATTATAAATTAGTTTGTTTTCATAATCATTTCAAAAGGCAGGTGAGTAGGTTAATTATAAAACGCAACATGCGTTAATTGGTGCTTTTAGAAAAATAAGTTTACTGTTCATAATTTCTGATTAGAAAAAATAATAATAATAGAATGTGTGCTAAAGACCGCGTGGTAGAAGTGAAAACTACATTAGCAATCACAATCAAGCAATAAAACAATAAGTCCCGAGTTCACCCGATCGAGCCTTTCATCAGTCTCAGAACGCGATGGATCAGCCGACGGTTGACGGTTTTAGCTTACTACATGTAATTAACATGAGAGGGAAAAGATAAACAATTTTTTTAAAGTATTATTATTTGCAGCAGGCTTATGGTGGCAGAGGTTGTTTTTATAAATTCACAATATTAAAATCAGCCTATAAAAAGTGGTTTCATCTAATTAACAGATGAGGGAATATTTAGCTATCTCGGATCTTAGACACACACAGACAGAGTTTAGCCTGTAATGTCCCACTGCTGGACATATACCTCTTTCTCCACATAGGAGAAGGGAGAAAACTCGAGTATCTTAAGTAGCCGTGCGAAGTTTATATCACTGAAAAGATAAGAGAGATATATATCATTTTGATCTTAGGATATATATCACTCAATTGTTTCTTCATCTCATTTGGCTCAGTGAATGACAACTGACAAGTGTTTCATCGTATGATACAATATGAATCGAAAAGATACAGAGCTATAGCTATCTCTCTCTTTCGTATGATAAGCGCCATCGTCCGATCTCGTTTTCTCTGGCTCAGTAACAGAGTTACAGCTGTCTCTCTCATTCGCATGATAAGCGCCATCGTCCGGTCTCGTTTACTCTGGCTCAGTAACAGAGTTACAGCTGTCTCTCTCATTCGCATGATAAGCGCCATCGTCCGATCTCGTTTACTCTGGCTCAGTAACAGAGTTACAGCTGTCTCTCTCATTCGCATGATAAGCGCCATCGTCCGGTCTCGTTTACTCTCTCTCAGTCCGTCAGTACCTCGAAAATGAATCATAACCCTAGTGAGCTGGAGATACATTTGAAATGCAAGTGAGCTGGTGAAAGATTTGCTCAATTGAAAAGAAATGTTTCATTTATATCTTTCTCTCATGAGTTACCCATGTCTAATCTTAAGACGAATAGTATCTCAAATTTGGATATGGAGTATGCGATTGAAATGTTTTTAAATTATTTAATTTAAAATGCTTTAATATTGTCGGTTTAAATATATATGTTATAACGAATTCCAGTCGTTAGGAAAGAGCAAGTATTGTATAATAACATCCACATTCATACATTAAAAAAAAATAATCGTTTATATTTAAATATAAAATATACTCCTTTCAGAGACGATAGTGTATTTTCAAAACATTCAAAACCTAGTAAAAATAATAACTACTAGGTCTAGAGCACTTCAAGTATGAACATTAAAAATATTTCTCATAGTCATACAATGCAGTCTCCGTTGGTGGCCCGTCTTATCAGCTATCACTGTTCTCGATCATTAGGGCATGTTTGATTATACGGTGTGTGGTAAAAATCATCCGTTTTATCTCTATTGCATCGGATAGGACGATCGTAAACATGCGTTGATCACTTTGTATCTTCACAGATAAAACAACATGCTGGAATTGTTTGATTATTTCAAGAAACGGATAGATGTTTTCGTCATAGATTTTTTTTTAATAAATAAAATATTATGATATAAAAGAAATGTGGCGTTACTTTATTATGTGAACGCACATATAAATATTAAATAGTTTTTGGTTTTTTCCATAAAATATGGTGTAATGGAAGATGGTAGTCATTGATTTTGAATAAGGCCTATCGTTTTAAATTGAAATACGTTGTAGTTAGAAAAATATTGTTCTTAAGTTTTGACCGAAATAATAGCTAATTTTATTTTTTTATTTTTATTTTATTTTATTAGTAAAGCATACAGTGATATATTTTAATTGCTTAAAAAAGAAAATATCTAAGCACCATTTAGTTGCTTACGCAAGTACAATCAACTATCACCTTTTTATTATTTTTTTAAATTACTGATTTGCCTTTCGTCATTAAAGACAGGAGCTCATTCCAGAAATGAGACTTTTACGCACTATTTTCATTTCAAAATATTTTGCACACTTTGCTACTACTATGTTGCCTCTGGTGGTCTCATGCGTATATTTTAGACGGAATTTTACAAGGGACAAACCCTTAATGCAAACGAGGCTGTTAGTGAATTCATGTAACATGATTATATTCTGCTTGTAAATTCTAGGATAAGAATAAAGAAAATCTTCGAATTAATTTCGTTACCGAATTCATCTTTTAATTTGGGATTTTTTAATTATTAATGTAATTTATATGAACTATACATGCAAAATTACGAGTTATATAAATATAAAAATGAGTAAAAGCTTTAACAGTCTTCTATATAGATTGGTCTATAAACGTGGCCCAATAGACAACATTTTCCTATGTTATTTTACCTATCTTGTTCGTTTGTTTCCTAGGCAAACTGAAGTTTAGGCCAGCACTGCTGAGATTAGAACTACAAAATTTATATTCATGTGTTTGATGTAAAAGAAATTCTTGTGATAAAACTTATATGTAAATCTTCTGAGAAATTCTGTATCAGGTACAACGGAACACCAGCGTGGACCTAATCGAAGATCACATTCTGATACTTATCATCACGATTCACGATTCAGCCTGTAATATCCCACTGTTGGGCATAGGCCTCTTCCCCATGTAGGAGAAGCGAAATCCACTACGCTGCTCCAATGCGGGTTGGCGGATATATTCCCTACTATGAGTAACGATCGCTATCAGGTGTACCTGATAACAACCGGGACCGACGGCTTAACGTGCTCTCCGAGGCACGGTGGGGAGACCCACAAGGACTGCACAAACACCCAGACCGCGGCAAACATCTGTATGGCCAATACAAATGTTGTCGTGTGCGGGGATCGAACCCGCAACCGCCCGCGCAACAGCCAATCGCAATCCAGTGCTGTGACCGCTGCGCCATCACGGCGTCGTACTTATCATACGTCGTACTTATCATACACAGAAGAAAAGTTTTATTTCTAGAAGTGAGGCATAGAAACTCTGTGAATGATACTGGTTGTAGATGTTTACGAATCAAGTATCATACCACAAAATTATCGCATACTAGACGCTTTACCTTATTTTAGAAAAGTTAATTTGCCTAAATTGTTTTTGATTATTGGTCTTATTCTAACATTCATAGCACTGTTTTTTTTTTAATGTTTAATCAATAAACCATTTTATTAGATCCCGAGGCTAGAGAGTAAAAACAAACAATAGCTTCCGCTGTATAGAATAACGTTTCTGTGTCAAATGTATATTATTAATAAACGGTGTGGTTTTTTTTTGTAATTTCACAAAAAAAAAACTTAGTGTAAAACGCAAGTTAAAAGATAAATCTTAGTAATAATAAAATGTAACAAATAATGATTATTTTTAATATTACTTTACTTAAATTCCAATTTAACAAAAATTAAAAAATAAAATACAAACAATTTTCACTAAAAATACTCGAATCTAAGTAACGGTATTTATTTTTTTGTAATCCAGTTTAATCCAGTTCTAAAAGTATTCTTTGAATTATTTTCACTGCACCAATAACATTCTCTCACTCGAATGTTTACCGTTATTTTAACAGCAATGTAAAATGTTAGGTCATTTCCACATTTTCTAAGTTCTCGCTGGGAATTTTCAATCAAGATCCATATCTCCAGCTCATTAAACTCAAAACAAACAGTATCCACTCTTAAATTAACAATTGTAAAGCCACTCGCATCATTCTTCGCCCACTCCTTTGTCCGAGCTATTTAGGATACGGGTTTAAGGGTAGAGATTCAGCGATTTTATTGCTTTATTAGCCACTAGTTTTTAATCCTAAAAAATAATTTAAATAAGACACCTGATAGTCATCTTAAATCATCTCGCAAAACTAAAAACTTATTTTGTACCTAAAGTACTGCTGTTTGACTGATTTTATAGTACACGCGGTTCCATCTGTATATTATCATATAATATTTTCCACTTTTATAATTATATTTTAGTAGATTATAAAGATAATGAATATGCAAGCAAGTAAATAGTTAATATTGATCTGAATTTCCAGTTTGTTAAGTAAAACTCTAAAATTTGTAGTTAAAAATATCACTTTTCTGAAACTTCTTTTTTGAATAATAGCTTGATATTTTAGAGTATATTAAGTAAGGTCGAGGTACTTTCTCAGTTGGGCTGCTGATATTATATCCTGCTGTGCCCTACCTCACATAAATGTTTATTTTTGATTTGCTTCAAAAAAATAATTAACCGATAGATCTTTTATTTAGAATTATTAGAAAATTGCTACCTCTTATAAAATGTACCAAGTACCAAACGTGTAAGGTAAGTCACGACCGGCCACCGAGCCAAAAGCGACATTTGATAATATCGTTCCCGTTTTCTATTGACCCCTTACGAACCTTTGAACGCCATCGGACCCCAGTTTGCATTTGGCTACGTTCCGCTAAAATATTAAACCATCTAATGAATTAGTTAAAGGCATAACAATTTTAGCAAACAATGGTAAAATTAGCTGCAATATTGCGGTTCAGTTTATCTTGCAACGGCTGGTAATTGTTCGCATTTTCGGTATTGTAATATTCAATTATGAATTAATAAAGCATGTAATTTGAAATTACATGTTACAGTTCCTGACATTATGAAATAAAATATTATATTTATTAAAATTATAATTTAAAATTAATGAAATGAAATAGTTGGTGTTGTTTAAATTAATAACTTAATTGAAATAACACCAACAGAAATGTGGATTTGTAAAAATGTTTGCGAAGTATTTTTTACATTATATAAAAGAACTAAAATGAATAAAGTGTCACTTTACCTTGTAAATAGCGTGTGAACATCTTTCTGTTCGACAAATGACTCGTTATTATGTAACACTTCTATAAGAGGTGTTAGACAGCTGTGTTACATAAACGGATAAAAAATATGCTTCGCTGAAATGAACAGTACCTATAACGGATAAGCATCATTGAAAGTTTATATAATTTATGAACATTGATAGACAGATATAAAATTAGACATGGAGTCAGTTTATAAATAGATAGTTATTTTGGTGATTATTCGAATCTAAAGCCAAAATAGCGCTGACGATTTACTGACAAATTACGGAAACCTCACCAATCGTAATCCAATCGAGGTTCCCAATAACGTAACGTAATTTACGTTTGCAATCGATCATCTCTACCGCTTTTGACGAAGAGTGACGAATCCTTCACGTTCAACACACTCAAAAGCAAATATCACTTAGTGAGACCTAATAAAAATTACTCACTCAATCGATCAAAGCCTGATAGCAGAAAATGACACAACGAACCACGCTACATGACTACGAAATTGACGCCGTAATTAATTTGCCACCTACAAAAAGGGCTCGCAGGAAGTCCCTCCTGACCTTCCGTTGATGAATTACCCTTCTTAGCCCTTTGTCGCTGTCGATAAGGGCTCGTGCCCTTTGCGATTGATTAGCTGACATTTTAGGCCTTTTCATTTGTAGGGCGTCTTAGGAGAAGCCGCACAAAATAATGCATAAGCGACCCTGGTTTCGGCTGCGGTGTGCATAAAAGGCTGTTTTGTGACATAAAGAAAGGTCATTTATATATGGCGTCTAAAGTCAAAGAGCTTTATAAAGGGGATTCGGTCAAATTAACACAACATGATCAGGGTTGCAACGCCAAAATAATGTAATATTTATTCTTTTACTTTTTAAATCAAAATTTTTAGGTCGATGCATTTTTGATACGTATATTTTAGTTGTAAACTTTATTTACGTGAATAATTGTGTGTGCTCGTAAAAGAAAAAAAAAACGGCTTTAATTATCTCGATAACTAATACAACATAGGTACATGAAAAAATAGTCAAGTAAATACATTTGAAATTATCAAACATTACACAAAAATTAGTCATCAGATATCTATCAAATTTAAATGAAACTACAAAACAAGCATCAGCTTTCGATTAGTAAATAAAGTATTATTTATAAATGAAATACACATTATTAAATATAACTCGAAAGTACTTGTTAGATGTCAATTAAAATGGTACCATAAAACACGCACCACATTTCGATTAAAAAAATCATCGAAATCGGTCCTTTCAGAAAAATTTCTGAGGTAACATTATATTTAAAAAAAAAAAAAAACAGTCAAATTGAGAAAATCCTTTTTTTGGAAATCGGTTAATAAAGTAATAGTACAAACATAAGATTTTCTTAGTATTTATGTGTGTAATGTTGTTATAAAAAAGTTATGGTTTCTATACATCTACATAAATTATATGTTCAACTTTTAAGCAAATCGCATTATAAAGAAAATTATTGCACCTACACTCCCTATCATTCTAGAGCCTTTTTACTATCTCCATATTAAAGAACGCCATAATCAACTCGAATTCAACAAACATTCAGACAGAGTTAATGTCGCGTTTGTTACGTGGTAAAATTATAGGTATATACTATATATAAGACTCAAGTGCTCTTAAAGTTAGCGAGGAGTATTTAATTACTCAATAAATTAAATCTCCGAGTCAATAAAAGTTTATAACAGCGTAAGTGCCAATAAAGGTGCTGAATTTAAAGAATTAATTACATTGCTATAAAGTTTTATAATTTGTAAGCTAATTAAAACTAACGGTTGCACATGGCTACCGTCATATGGACTATTTACGACTCTCGCTATTCCAAATGTCATTTTAATAATGTATTCAAATATATTCCCAAAAATTTAAGTAAAGGCATGGTGCCTGTGTTAGTGGGAATATTTAAAGTAGGTAATGGCTTCTGTTCTGTGTGTTATAGATATTATAAATATGGTTGTCCATTTCTGTTTAAATTTGGATGTTGTAAAATATACAATATTTATAATACTAAATTATGTCTTCTTAAAAAACCAAATTGAGTTTTTGTTTTTATTTTGTTAGTGTAGACATAGATCCTTTATTGTTGCCATGAAATAAAATAAAATTCAATATTTAGGAATTCTTTTTTAAGGACGAAATGGTTGAATAAATAAACTTCACTTTTAATCGACATATCGATTTTATTCCTAGACTTTGTTGTATATAAAATATCACTTTTTATTTGAGACCTTTCGTTGCTGTTCGCATAGCCTTACACCGCTGTCACTATCGCCACAATAAAGTCAATTAGTCACTGCTCTGACGTGTGAAGCAACAGACCGACACACCTGTTCAATATACAAAAACACCGGTCTAACTCTTTGCATTATAAAGTGGGTCTATTTATTTTTGTCAGTAGTCAAATTATTACTGCTATTGAACAAAATGAACTCATAGAATTGTATGCTTATTTGTTATATATGCTATAGAACATTTAACGACTTCAAAAAAGGAGGAAGTTCTCTATTCACCAGATTTTTTTTTTTAATTCACAGAACTCAGTTCTCAGAACTTTTTACTGGGTGGACAGATTTCGATGATTCTTTTTAACACGCTTTTATTAGATTGACCTGTATGTATGTATGTATGTAACGGAATCTTTGAACTTCATTTTCACCTACTTCTAGGAGTAACTTCTAGATTAACTTGGAAATTTGCACAGGGGTCAAGGGCCGATGACAATACAATATAACACGCTTTTTTTTAAATTGTCGTCTTGACACTAAAAATTCACAAAATAAATTAAAGTTTAAAAAAACAAAAAAAAACCCGCTTTAATAGCAATCGAACTAAAAAGTAGAAAATAAAGTGAAAAAGCGTGATAAGTTGTGCTTTTCATGTATGTGGTCCCATATAAATTTAATTGAGATCTAACAAGTCGAGTACTTTTCGAGTTATATCTAACAATGCGTATTTACTTGACTATTTTTTGTCACCCTACGTTGTATTATACCGCATAACTTTGTACTGAGTGTACTGATATTGTTAATTCTTATTTTAACTAATTAATCTTAATTGAATCTTAATCGAAAGCTGATACTTGTCTTGTGGTTCCAATTAAATTTGATCGATATCAGATGACTACTTTTTGAGTAATCTTTGATGACAAACTACTTGACAATTTTTTCGTCGACTTACTTTGTTTTACTTGGTAGTTTTTTTTTTTCATTAGCAAGCTAACACAATTATGTTTGTAACAACAAGTTGGTACCTAATTTAAAATTTTTGTTTTCTGTTAATATAATTACATTTAATCATTTTTATTCAATTGTATTTTATCGAATACCACAAATTCGTTTTAAGTTAGTAGTTACTTATGGCGATTATTTTGTTTCTCTAATAACTTTTTTGGTTCCGTAGACATTCTAAAAAGAAAAAAAAGTGTATTGAAACCAAAGGCTTATTGGAGATTAAATTTTAGCAACAAAACTTACTTATTTCTAAAGTAGGTACACTGTACTAATGACATGCCTTGTACTTATATGTATTCGGTCTACAAAAAGCATATCAGTTTTTGTTTAAATATTTATCATTATGGCTGAAGCGCTTTGCCAGTTCAGCTTAGTACGTATCACAGTATACATATTTCAAGTATCGTGGCCTAAGTCTTGATAAATGAGGTTTCCGTACGATTTTAAGCGCTTTTAGCGCTTTACGCAATGTACCGCTGTAGTATATAAGTATAATGATGTACTATGTACCTATATGTTTTATAGTTTGTGTTTACTTTTAGGAATTTCGGCGTCGTCTAAAATTCATTTGCAATCGCTAACTATTATACTATCATATTGTTAAATTATCTTCTTCTGTAAACGCTATTATGTGAACTTAATTTAATTATTATGATGAGATAACAAGACAGATCGATTGTAGGCAAAAAGTCCTTTCTCTTTTTACCCGACTGCCAAGGAAGGGTTATTTATATTACTTATTTAAAAAAATTGTGATATAAAATTAATTAAAACTAAATTATGCTTGAGCATGTAAAAAATATAAACAATATATATAAAAGAAACTTAAAATACTGAATTAATTTCTTCTCACTCCAAGTTGTTACGAAGTCTGTTAATTAAGCTATGAGTCCAATTGTCCTCTAGAGCTTAATTTAATCTCTTACTACGGTTCCTTTAACATAGTACTATTTCTAGTAATCATTTAAATTCTAAAGAATAAAGTCCACAAAATACGTTAGTATGTAGTAAACCTTGTTTGATATTTAAAAGAATTCTTTAAACAAACTACTAATAAACTTGTAAAATATAACTAGAATTTAATTTGAAAGCTTTTTATTATACACATCTGTATAATTACGTAATAGAAGCGAAAAAATTGTGTCTTGGGATGCACTAATTTTTGTATCAGCTACTAGGCTCCTTTAAAACATTTCTTTTTGGTTCTTAAAAGTATCTATTGAAAAAAGTTATGACTGTGACAGAGGTGTTAAAGGCTCTAATGTAAAGTAGTAGAATTAAAGTGAGATAGAGCTAGACACGAAATGTCAAAACAGTCTAACAAAAATCACAACGCAACGCAGATGATACCGCAGCTCCTGTAATAACAAATATTTAGTGACGATTACCAAAACCCTAAATATCATTGTATTTACGAACTTTTATTTGGTTCAAAAATATATTCCCAGTCGTCTTTAACATGGCTTATTGTAATCGGAATGTTAAACGTTACAAATGCGGAGGTGTCACGGTCGATTTAAGAATTTTCTCGCCTGTCACAGCTATGAGTTTTAACTCAAAGCTTAGGTATGTAGGGTTTTAAGTTCGAAAATGAATATGCATATTGGGTTTGTTTATTTTTCTGTTGGAATTTTCGTTGTTCTGTAAACTAAATGACTGTGGAAAGATGTGTATGTTTCTGTACTCAAAAACTTTAGGAGTTTAGTTTAGTAGTTTCAGAATCAGGTTACCAAGAGAGATAGTAGGTAATCTGCCTAACGACCATTCACAGAGTATGGTAAGTAGTAACAAAATCTTGACTTGAATTTAATAGATATAGCATTCATAGATATAGTATCCTATTTTTAATTTTGTTTATTGTTAATTCCTTTCTGAGAATGCGCTATGATATTACTATATAAAATTAAATTTGGGAAAACACACTCTGCGTATGGGAAAACAAACTCGGTGTAAGAGTTTGCTTAAAAAAAAATTACTGAAAGAGTTGTAACCACATGTAACCAATATGGAAGATTTTTTTTTTTTTAATTTAACAACATATTATGGAATCCTATTCCGGTGATTATGTACAGTAATTATTGACGCTTTGATGTATTTTGAATGAGTTTTGTTGAAATATAAATAAGACTCTTTCTTCGGAACTAAAAGTTATAGATATTAAATAGTAAGTTATTCTTTATTGACTACACACACAAAATAAATTATAACAATAGGTATCCTTTGCTTTGTGACACAAACAGAAAGTTCCTATTATGAGTATGTATGTATATATAAACTGTGTAGCTGAACTATCTATACGTACATAATATGTCTCACACCATAAACTGCGTTAATTGGTGTCGTGTAAGTACACTTTAATAACAATTAACTTTCGTTTACCTTTATTGTTTTACTGTTCATACTTACATACTTACTTGGATGACTTTGTAAATATTCTACTGTGCACATTTGCATGCCAATTTGGAGGACTTTGTCATTATTAAATAAAATTAAAGGTACATAGTAACTCTTAGCTCGAATTTTTTTATAATATTCATTTATTTATGTTTAAAATAAGTACAATTTTGCTATATTTAAATATTAATCTACATATTTAAGATATTAACTAGTGCACAGCAGAAAATCTCCTGCTCAAAATATGGAGCAGCCCGACTGGGCCTCGACTTTACAAAAGATCACAACTAAATAATACTGCTTTCAAGCAGTATTGTGTTCCTTTTGGTGAGTAAGGTAACCAAAGTTCCTGGTCGGTAACGCGCTTGCGATGCTTCTGGTGTTACAGGCGTCTATAAGCTACGGTAATTGCTTACCATCATGTGAGCCGTACGCTTGTTTGCAGACCTAGTTATAAATTTTAAAAAAAATAGAGCTTAAGTAAAAGTTTTAGAAATATTCACGATTGCTGACATTTTTATTATAATCTGTGTCTCAAAATAAAAATTAGTTTTACGTCAAGTAATAGTGAGATTTGTCGTCTAATATCGTCAAAAAATAGGTACTAACGAAAGGTTCCATTTGTAATATGTCTGATAGTAATGTTTGGTAAATAAAAAACAATATTCACAGTTAAACATAATTTATTTCATATTATTTTAATTATCACAGATCCATTTATTTTAAATAGTCATCACGTTAACAAAAATATATATAGTCTAAATGTGGTGACGATTTCATATACTTACAAAATCATGTTTCACTATGTTGATTCTGTAGCACTACTTGTTACATACGAGTATTTACATTATATATCGTTATATACATACGGTAAGTAGAAAATTGTATTGTGATTTATATCTAAAACGGCGTTCGAACCAAAAACTTTATCGTAGATATTTTGAAAAAACGTAAAGACATTTTGTAGCGATTGTCGAATTTATTGAGGTTATTTAATACCCTACTGAGAAATTCTTAAAGTTAGATCTTTGAACGGAAGTGTAGAAAAGTTTTTGGCTCGCACGCGAGGCAGTGACCGTATAAGTGAGATAAATGCATCGGACAAAGTATTTTGTCTAACGATAGATATCTAACATTACTACATTTCGACAGTTCAAGCTCAGCATAGTGCGTACAATTTTAATTATTGCCAAAATTAATGCTGCGACATCGTTCATTTGGCACGTACTCTTAAATAATCAAAACTCGATACATTAAAAAATAATACAACATAAGTGAAATAAACGTTTAAAAAGCGATACAATTTCGTTACAATGAACACTCAAACACTTATAAAAATTAACAAAATAACCAACCGCGCACCAACCATAAATCGTTGGTATAATTCTTTAAAAGATTTTAGGCACTATTATTGCTACTATAATATAATTTATCCACCCGCTTATCTACAGCATAGATAGCTCTATACAAAATAATCTACCACGATTTTACAATTCAGACCGAGGGTCCGCGGAACTAAACCTTTATCTAAATAACATTTAAACTACACATACCAACAAACGTACGTTATAAATGCACATTTCAACGTTCACTCCAATATTCGGGGTTGTAGATTCATAACCAAGACGGTCTGCCGTGCAGTAGGTCGGCCGCGTCGTGGCGGTCCATCTGCCGCAGCGCGGCCGCCAGCGCGGCGGTGGCGCCCGGCCCGCGGTCGCGGCACTCCCACAGCTCGAGGATAGCCTCAGTGGGCGAGCTCTTTGTGGCGAACCACGTTGTGTAACGATCCACTCCCAGCCGCGCCGCGAGAGCGCGCCAGTCGTTACCGCGAGCGTTCGGCGGATCCAATATAGCGCATAGCTGCCTCTTGACTCGCATGCTCAATTTAAACGGGCTCTCAGCGCACTCGTTCGTGCCAGTTTCGTTAACGGTCACGCTCCTCTTGGCGCTACCCTCGCTCCCTTCTTCGCTCCGGCACATCCTAGATTCAAGGAGATTTTCTGTGATATTAAAACTTCGTGTCGATTCTCGTGGCGATCTGCCGCGCGGCGATCTGCACCGCAAATCGTCGATCGATATTCGGAATGTTTGCTTATGTGATGGATTAGTTCTCTGACATGCTGAGATGCTAAAATCAATATTGTCACAGTCGTACGTCCTCTCGAGATTGAAAGTGCAGTGTAGGGCGTTGTAGTTCGAACCCCAGACGTGATTGAATGGAATTTCCTGGTAACCGATTCCGGGCTTGGCTTTCCAGCCAGGGCTGAGATGTTCCAAATTTAAACAGAGATTCGATCCTCCATCTTGGAATAAAAGTGTTTTCGGGCGTTCAAGTAGCACTCCACCCAATTTCTTTTCCTGCTCTTGACAGTAATATGGAGCGCACGGCGTGTCTTCGAAGACATATAGCCGTATAGTATATTCAGTACAAGCCTCAATCAATGACGCAGGTGCGTAAATTGCTAATTGAAGTGTCTTAACAGCTTTTCCGTTAAAACTTTCACCGACAAGTACAAATGTAGAAAGCATGTCCGTAACGAGGAATATTTTGTCATTGTCAAGTTGTGTAAAAACCGGCGTATTAATTGTCTCTTGACCGAGACTTACGACTTTCTTCCACTGCGGTTGGGCGTCTGTTTTTGTGCTGTTATGATCTATAGCATAAAGGGCGAGATTCCAGAAGCCGTGTTTAAGACTAGCGCAGTGAGGAATTTGAAGGATAACCGACTTATTAAGCTGGAGACGAGGCGGGCCGCATTTAACTACTGGGCTCAGTTGCGTGATACCTGCGGGCAAAAAATTGTTTTAACGAAATGTTCTACGATGTTACCGTGGTCGCCCGGGGCGCGTTTGATATTGCGTTGCATAAATTACGCATTTCGTTTTCATTTTATAATTACATAGCAGACTTAATTGTGTAGACTTCTTTATAGTTACAATCTAGGTATGTTTTATAAGAGATGCTACCTAAAGCAATTTATAGAGCACCTGGCCTTTATCTGTTATTATAAACGAGATTATTTACATTGGTCGTTAAAATAACAATTTGTAAACCTATTATTTTTTTACTCAATTACATTTTTTTTTGCTACCTACTAACATTATACTACTTATTCAGACTAACTATTAAATAAATCTAAATATAATATAATTTACCTTTTCCAAGCTTCAATCTGTATCTATCGTCCTTGACAACAGCCACATATATCTGTTCTCTCCGTCCTCTTGTGAAAGCACCTTCTGGTATTGAAAGAGCAACACCTGCAGCTGGTAATGCTAATCTTGCTCCAGAACTCGATACAGCCAGCGATTGCGATATAGGTGAGTTCGAAACGAGTTCCGCTAGTTGCAATGTTACGGATTCGTTTGCCGCGTCGTACATAGACCCGGCTGGAACAAGGTCTTTTATGAGACAATTGTTGGTCGTTGAATTTCATTTGTGTTTATTTTGATGCTATTCCAACTACATATACTCTAGTCTGTTATTTCCTTTAAAGAACCATTTGGAACCTTTATTATTTAAATGTATATTGTAGATATTGAGTTGTATATTATGATTCTTACAAATAATAACAGTTTTAAATTTTATTACATCTAAATATTAATAGTTTCGGGCAATTGGAATGATCTAAGAGTTATTAATAATTAAAATTAGTTCATCTTTATAGACAGATGCCACAATCCAACTTCTATAGTTTAACTTTTATTAGTGATAGCTCACAGTAGAATGAAGGTGTTTGGGTAGTTATAGGTTTTTGAAGTAAAACTTCTTTAGGGGCATGAAGGGTAAAAATTGAGCGACCGGTAACGCGGCAGCGTCAGGGACGGTCAGTACTGGGATGGGTGACCGCCTGGGAACACCGCGTGAAGTTGGCTTTTTGTTTTTTTTTCAACTAGTTTATTTTGTATTTTTAATTCTTTTTTTTAAATTAGTTTGCCAAAGAAGCTTCACTTCTGACATGTGTATTTTATACTTACAGCTAGTGAAGCAACTGGATGCTGAATGTTCAGATTCTGTGTACGGCTTGCTGTCGTATTCGTCACTGGGGCCTTTGCTCGAAGCACACGGAGTCGTTTGGTGGTCTACTGGCGATGCGTAACTATTGACAAATTATATTATTATGAATTTTTTTATATTTTATTCAAATAATTCAAATAGGTATATAGGATGTTTTAGATCCGCTTCTTTTAACTTTGTTGTTTTGTGTTTTTATTCTATCAAAAAATAGTTTTTAATACAATTGAAATTCTAGAATCAAAAGAAACAACAGTGTTTGATTTAATTTAAAATTAAATACCCAATAATTATTTATTATAGGTAAATGAAATATATATAAAAATAATGTAATATTTTTTTTTCATCGTTTATTTGATGACATATATCAAAAGAAAAATAGTTTGATGGAAACTTGAACTGTAATTAAAGAATATTTTGATATCAATTTTACCTGTTAGTCAGATGAGGTACGTCATAGTGATGCTCAGTTCTTGGATCTGGTTGAGGATGCTCGTATCTCGGGGGACGATGCTGCATTAGATCAGGTGCCAGAGACAGGGACTGCTTCTCCACGGTTGGATACATTTCCGGTTGAAAATCTATGACAATGACGTGAAAATATTATTTTGATCGAAATAGATTTAAAGAGAATTAAAGTATGTATTTTATTTTATTTTTATTTAAGATTTACCAACAGATATACCTACATCAAATATAGTATTAAGAGTACAGTGTATATAAATCGTCATTTTAGGATGTAGATCCAATTACAGTCAAACACAGTATAATGAAAAAGAAAAAAAGTATAATATATATAAACAAGTATAATGTTAAAGAAAACTTAAAATAGGTAATACTAAAAGTACATTATGTTTGTACATTATATACAATGTACATAATTGAAGGTAAGTAATTACATAAAAAGAAAAACAAAAAAAACACAAAAACGTTAATGTAACGTCTGCTATCGCAAGATTACATTTAATATTTAATTAAATGTCAAGAACATACTACCAAAAATCTAGACGACTTAGGATTACAGCTTAAATATATATTTCTATCTAAGTATTTTTTCTTCTAGTCCTGATTTTATCACAATTAAAAAAAAACCTCAAACAACCTGATTATATGCTAATTTAATGACTGTATAAAGCATTCTTATTATTTATTGCCTTCGAATCTTTCATAAAATTAGGTGAATAATAACCAATACAATTTCAGAACCAGATTGGTAGATTTTAAGATAACAAAGAAATAAAAGACTTTGAAGTTAGAGCAGTGTATAGTAATATTATAATATTTTATCGACTCAAAAAGGAGGAGGTTTTATGTTCCATTGTATAATTCGAATTAATAATAAATTAATTCTTAAATAAACACTTCTTGCGCTGTTTGCCTCGCTATATGAAACACTTACTCATGACCATGGGTTGACTGGAAGTAATCTCTTTCAGAGATGAGTCCACCTTTGCCATAAACCTTACTATTATGTTACGTTTCTTTATGTATTTTCAAGTGCAATAAAGTATATAATAATTTTAACGTTTTTTGTCTATAGTAAATAGATTAATTCTTTTGAACTATAAGATGGTTTATAATATATTTAAAATTAATGAAAATATGGTACATTTATTCTATACACTCACCAGTCCTGGTCATCGTGTACAGGGAGTGGTCTCTTGTCTTCCTCTGCAGTAATTTGTAGACCACAGCTGCGCCGGCCAGGAATACGACCACGGCTACCGCTATACCGATGTAAAGTGGTATATCGCTGTGAGCCGCAACTGTCAACGGAATCTTAGATTAATTCATAGTCTTCTTTACAAACTACAAATGTTTAAGGTTTTATGTATTTTTCTACTTATTCTAGAATATGAGAAAATAATTAATAAAAAATATATAAGCTAACTATGGTTTTATTAAATATAAACCCTGTATTACATTTACAAAAACAAACAATTTTTTAAGTTATAGTTATAATTATAATACTTCTAATAATATAGTTTACTGACAGTAACTTCAGTCTATTTTGGAAGAATTTTTGAAAGCATATCAATAACGAATTTTGGATGACTCGATTGGCCTATATGTCCGAGGCGATGTTTTGTTATGACGTTGTCACGTTAAACTATCGTTAACCAACTTTACAGACAACCAATTTTATAATAGATTAAAAAAAAGTAAAGGTAATATCATAAATGATAAAACTAACACGTTCCTATAATCCATTATTGTTTGTATTTGTTTTAAGAAAATTGAGTTTCCAAGTATATTTTCACTCGCTTAAAATGTTGTGAACTCGAGAAAATGCGGCATAAATTACGAACTTCGTCGTGATCGTTGCGAAGTTTTATAACAAAATATTGCTGTACAACAGAACAACAGCCAGATATTAAAATTACATTCAAACTATAATAAACGTAACTGTATGACACTTCTTTTAAAGCTTTACGAGTTTATCTATAAAACGAAAAATACCCTCGACGAAAATAATGACAGAGCTCACCGCTGAGTCGTCGTTGCGGCTAGAAGATAAGGTATAATATAGATGCGGTAAAATTTTTATAAAAAAAACGTAAAGTTGTCGGGAGTTTTTATTGCATTCGAATGGTATAGGCATCGAGTTTCTAGCAGCGGGCTTTAATATTATTTATGTCAACGCTTCTCCAACTTTACGATTGGAGTTGCGGCGCATTTTAACGAGTTTATATATATATATATTTTTTGTGTAATTTGGTGCGGTGAAAAGGACTAAGAATTGAGGGACGTTTTTAGTTAACCATTTTATTGGTTCGGGAATCGCTTTTAAGACGCTCGTCCTTTTAAGGGTTTGTCGCTTTTATGTACAGTTAACACGAATATTCTGTTCACGCGGTTGTTAAGAGTTTTCTAAGAAATAACTTTCTTTTGTATTTGAGCGACATGTTGGTTATTATGTTTCAAAAACTTTTCTCAGTAATTTAAAGCTTTGTTACATAAAAATCGAATGAAAGTTATGACAAATATACAAACATAAATAATAGTATTAAATGAAATGCGGTCCTGTTTTATTTTTAACATTTATTATATGTTTAAGAATATTCGAATTTGTAATACCTACATGTTTTTTTTTTTTTTTACTAGAATATTATAAATTTTCTTTAGTTTTTTTTTTTTGTTTTTGACGTGACAACGTCTAATAAATCGATGAACAGCGGCTGTATGCAGTAAAAAGGATGACTCATTGTAGCGTTACGCTCATTGTACACTTGCGCCGCATCTATCTCTCTTCCACTCGATTGGCCTATGCGTCCGAGGAGATGTTTTGTTATGACGTTGTCACGTTAAACTATAGTCCCTAAACCAACTTTACAGACAACCACTTTTTTGAAATTACTACGAATTACGTCGACCAAAACATTTAAAAATATTATATTATGTATTTAGCTTATACGTATATACTAATACATCTGTTTCAATTCAGTTAACAATGTACGTACCGATAAGATACCCAACGTAATATACGATTCGATTAAGCACAATTACAGCGACGGAATTTATAGATTGAAAGAGTTCTTTCCAAAATTATCTTTTCCAACAATCAAGAGTTACGATGAAGCGGTCTCGTTCGATACTGATAGAGATCTTAAGAATTGACGCTTGGTTAATTAAAAGCGAACATTTTAAGGTACTTATGTAACGCTAGTGAAATCCTGTGGTTTTGTCTGTATAGTTTTCGATTCTGTTATTATTTTTTAAATTTATAATAATAAGCTTTTGCGAGATAATGTATCAATTTTTACAAGCATTTGATTTATCACTATAACTGAAGCCGTTTTTGGTGCGGTTTTGTTTGGTGTTGATGTTGTGGATTAATTTCATTGAAGTAAAACTTCTTTACGCACGCTTGACTTGGGAAGTAAGCTGGTGAATGCGTGACGAAAGCGTTACGAAAAGTGTGATCGGGCGATGCAAACTGAGCAAGAGAGATAGGTGCGAGCACACATTTTCTTCCTCTCTCTCATAGCTAGTTACGTTTCGTACATCTAAGACACAGTGCGGGCCTATTGTGCAGAAGTTTTACTTCAGTCGTGTGGTCTAAAGCATACTCGTTTTTTTTATATAATTGTATTATTCATATTTATCGAAAAATAAAAATAAAATATGTACCTATATGGTTATCAATAGACCTACCTATAAGAAAAACATTAATTTACCTGCCTTAGAAATAGACAAGTTATTGGTACATTTATTTATAAGGACTATATTTTAAAACAGAAAATTGCATTGGATGTAGTAAAAAATAAACTTTTAACTAGCGAAATGAAATAAATTTGAAAACGTAAACGAATATAATTCGATTTCGTCGAAAATTGAAGAGTCAAAGATTTTAAAGGCTGGCCTTAACGAACCGGTCGCAATGAACGTTTATTGAATATTGTATAATAAAAAAAAACTGTTTAAAACATAAAATTAAATTAAGAACACAATATGAGTAACGTTATTATTTGTATGTGTATTTTTAAATAATTATAATACAGTGGAAAAAATCAATGTGTATTTTATTATTCATGCATTTAATTTGTAAAAAATGCTTTATATAGTAGTGATTTTAAGAAAAGCACCATTTCTTTTGATACATATATTTTTTTAAATATAAAACAAGGTCGGAAAAAAGAGTACAGTTCACCTGATGGTAAGCGATTACCGTAAGGGCACAACACCAGAAGGATCGCAAGCACGTTCCCGACCCTACCCCCCAATCCCCCCAGGAGTTCTGGTCACCTCACTCACCACAGGAACACAACACTGCTTGAAAACAGTGTTATTCAGATTTTGAGCAGGATATTTCCTGCTGTGCCCTGCCTCAGTTAAAATACATCACAACAAATTTCAAATTAACTTATGATTTCAGTTTTCCCTAGTTATCTCTCGCGTTTACATTTTTAGCTACAGTTAAACAAAAGTGAGTGGCAATTATAGTAGAGTTACTCCTGATCCTTTGTAAGGTTCCTACCAAAACTGGAAGAAAATGTTGTAATCTATTGTTTAACTCTACAGATTTTCAGACTCATCCAATTTAAAAATCTGTAGAGTTAAATAAATAAGCACATCTTAAAATAATTACAAATCTTAATATATATAAATCTCGTGTCACAATGTTTGTCCTCAATGGACTCCTAAACCACTTAACCGATTTTAATCAAATTTGCACACCGTGTGCAGTTTGATCCAACTTGAAAGATAGGCTATATTTTATTTTGGTATATGTAATTATTATATTTAAGAAAGAAAAAAAGGCGGTACGAAGTTCACCAGGTCAGCTAGTTTATTATATTAGTATAAGCACTGTTAAAAATTTAATTTTAAATTCGACGGTTATTAAAATTAAATTCACAGGTAAATTCGATTCACGTCAACACAATAATTTATGCACAATTAGTCAAAACAGAAGGTCCATATCAATGATTCATAAACCACAAATTTGATTTCTATAAAGTTAAGTTAAGATCTAAATCAGTCCAGATTTACTATCAGCTCGGCAGCAGCGAGCTTTGGCTTATTTATTAACGCTACAAGTCTAGGCACTTTAGTTTTATCTAGACCCAATACAGCACCAATTGTCACACAATACACGTTCGACCTACATATAAGAGCCAGAGATTGCTGAACTTAATACATTGTAGGTATGTCACTGGAAAGCTTTAATTTTGCTCTTACAAAGATAATTAAAAAACGTATATAGTTAAAATAAAAACTAGTTTTAGTTTATCGATTTGAAAAAAACATTTCTGTATTTCAGAAAACCTGTCTATTGAAAAAAATTATTACTGAGCTTAATACGTTATATATCACTGGAAAGTTTTTAGTTTCCCTGTCAAAAATCAAATTGAAAAAAAAATTCGTATATCGCTTCAGTACGTAATATCCCACAGCTGGGCCTATTTCCCCATTTATGAGAAGGATCAGAGCCTAATCCACCACGCTGCTCCAACGCGGGTTGGTGGATATTCGTATATAGTTTGTAATAATGTAATAAATTGGTATATAATTGAACGTGCTTGTCTCTTATTTTAGTGGACCGCTTTAAAAAAATGATTCTTGTGTTAGAAAGCTTGCCTATTGATAAAATTTATGGGCTATAAAACATCACACTATGACTAATAAAACGAATATACTAATCAATAATATCCACTAACCTGAAGCATCGATACTAAAAGGACTAGGTCTCTTAATCTTGTGCGTCATAATTTACTATTTTACGTTCATAGTATTTACTTAAAAGATTTTCTAGATATATAATTTACTAGCTTCTGCGCGCGACTTCATCGGCGTGGACTCCGCTCCTATTGGTCTTAGCGTGATGATACATAGCCTATAGCCTTCCTCGATAAATGGGCTATCTAACACTGAAAGAATTTTTCAAATCGGCCCAGTAGTTCCAGAGATTACTGCGTTCAAACAAACAAACAAACAAACAAACAAACAAACAAATAGACAAACAAACAAACAAACAAACAAACAAACAAACAACCAAACAAACAAACTCTTCAGCTTTATATTTTAGTATAGATTAGTCATAAAGTGTAATTGTCTTTCGTTTTATCTCGATATCGGAAATCTGTTCATGAGAATTATATTACTGGTTTGACAATAACACGATTTTACTATCTCTCAATCAAAATTACTGTAAGTGTCCGCTACCACTCTTAAATGGAAATGTTATAGCTTATGTGAAGTAACAGTGCTATTAATATTTATATCGGTCGTATTTTTGGTATTATTACAATAAGTCCGTTGGGAACACAAGGGATTATAAATTTATTGAAATATTACATACCTATAGGCTTTAAGAGATTTGTTGGTAAGTCTGTCGTATATAGCAAAGTTTTCTCAAACTGTTAGGGTAAGATTGTTGCGACTTAGCTACTTCAGTTATGTTAAACTCGTAAAGTAACTTGAAGTAATATTGTTAATAAAAAATTAAATTCGAACTGTACAAAATTCGATACAATGCATTATAACTTAATTTTAGATTATCTATTTATCATGTTTAATAAAGATTTTACTACAAAATTACAATTTTTATTGGAAGTCAATTTTTCAATTTTTAACATCATTGATGTTCAAAATCTTAGAATAATTTCATAGTAGGCATATGTGTAACAAGAGGATTTATCTCTGTCATCTAAAATATTCACTAAGTGTTACCTTTAATGGTATAAAAAATTAACAATGTGTCCACACTTCCATATCTATAAATCTCGTATATAAACAAGTTCCGTGGTTCTATGGGTTTTATGGTGGTTTATCGCTATAAATTATTATCCATTCGCTACTAGTATAACTACGAGTATATATAACTGTAGTATCGTAAAACTTTGACGATACTAGAATTAATTTGTGTGATAGGTACGTGTTATTCGATTAACCCTTTGCAGGCTAAGGTATTGGGTACGTGCAGGCCTTTATGACCCATAAGAATAATGATGCACATATATTTTGTCGTCTGGTTTTCATGTAGGTATACATCCAAATGTAACCGTAAAACATAAATTATGAACCAAACCTTCGTGTCATCAGGTCGTTGTTATATTTTTTAAAATATATTAATAGGCAAGCATACACATACTTTAATAGTAAATAATAAATAAATATCTACACAGTACACACGGTCGTCTGTTCCTAAAGTAAGCAACTTAATGCTTGTGTTAATGATAACAGCCGACTGGTCTAGTTACATATTATATATATATTTTTTTGATAAACATACTTATAAATAATACATAAATAATTATATAAATAAATATGTAATACACCCAGACTCGGGGTGGGAATCGAACCCACAACCCCCGGAGCAGAAAGCAGGGTCACTACAAACTGCGCCAACGGGCTAGTAATAATAGAATTAAGATGGTTTTTTTTTACTTAGAAGTCCAGGAAACATAGTATTTTTTATAAATAGGTTATGTTGCGCTATAACAAATCAAATAATTTTATTATGTTTACGCATAAAGAAAAATTATTGTCAATATAAAGTCAATATTAAACGGTCGGGGTAAAATGCACCCCGCTGGTCTATCTGAGGGTTACGTTGAAATTTGTACACTGTGTAAACATTTGTCAGTGCCAGCCGTATATCCGAGTCCACTGCAGAGAGATTTGAGATACTGAATCCAATCGAAATCTACAAACCCTTGTCGCTTAGCCATAACGTGGTAGGAGGCCATTCTGAATTAAATTCTCAACCTCAGCTGCGCATCGGAATATCGTCCTATTGCCATTGGATATAATGGTTATTACCGTACGTAATGTTTAAAGGATATGTGAATGCAGTTTGCGATCACCCGCTGAGCTCTCTCAACGAAATCACAACAAATCATTTACGGAACCCACCTCCAGTAATGAGAATTGCATCGTACATCCCTTTACTTATTTCGTTCGTATTAAAAAAAAAAATAGCGATTCAATTTATTTCAGTCCCAAACAAATGAAGACATATATTTCGCAAACGTTCTTTCGATTACACCTACGTTTTGTTTAACATACATTTTTTTATATAAAAACTATTTCAAAATCTTTAAATGTCTATGATAAAAGATTAATTGCTTTGTCACTTGAATAAGCGCAATGAAAAGATTTACAAGCATAAAATTTACATTTAAAAACCTCACGAGACATAAATGATCAATAAAATATCTCCGACGTAAATGATAAAGAACACGAATTCTATAATAAATCACTGAGAACAGATTAACAAAACACTTAAAAAGCGGTAAGAGCATTAACAATTCAAATATCTAACGTCTTCGCATGCCTAAGCGAACGCTTCGTGAAACAAACGGTCCACTATTTTAATGTTTAGGCAACAAAAGATGAAAAGAGGCTATAAAATTTCACCATTTCCCCTTTGTATGTTGGCAATTAGGCTAATGAAGAGGGCGCTCGCCAGTGCAAATGAATGGAGTCTTTTCCACGGTCTTCGCATTCACCGGTTCACCTTTCATGTGGGCAATTTACTGATGCTCCAGTGTTGCTTTACTTGAATTAGTTAGAGCAGCGTTATGAGATCCTACTGACCGCTTTAAGCCTTTCACGAATATAAATTTAATTAATGCAGCCGTATTTAATTTCTGAGTGGTTTCTAGATTTTTATTTAAATAAAATTTTTATTACCCTGTTCATCTCGGAATATTTTTTATTTTAATTTTTAATTTTATTAATAAAATCACCAATGGACTTTCATTTAATAATTTATAGTTAAATCTGTTGACGTATTGTTTTAGCTTTTGCGTTAATAGTTAATTACTAAAAAAAAGTGTTTGTGTGTGTACACTTTACACATGGCAGCAGTGAAATTCTGAAAAGTAGTATACCCTGTTTTTTTTCAGTACGGACTAAATTGACACATGCAAATGTCAATTTTCGAAATAATGATACCAGCTTTTTAGTGATAGTGTTGTATACCGATTTTATGAATACGATACCGGTATTATGAATCGTAACTTTTTATTTTTACCACATAATTTTATTATTATTTGACAATGAATCTTTTGAAAATCATGGTAACTATGGAGCATCACAGATAAAAAAATATATATTTATTATTACTTATCATTGTGTCCATTAATTCTTAATAGTATTGTTAGAATTTAGTAGGGAAGTGGACCAAGGGTGCCAATCAAAGAACCAAATCATAAATTATACGACGTTTCGTAAAAATATATTTATTAATTTTAATTACTTATTAGTTATTACACTAAGTAAATACAACAATTATTTATTTGTAATTGAATAATAGGTACGCAATAACAAGTTTTTAACAGGAACTATACTAGAAATGGGTCGATAGACTGTAGCACGAAGTATAGATACAAAGAATCCGAACGTTATAGGCCTTTCCATAGTATTCATGGTACACAATAATAAAACCAGATCTTAGTTCTCTTTTCTGACACTGGCTGCGTTAGAATTTAGGACGTCTCGTGTTTGTCCTGATCACTTCATGGTCTACTATTGCGTTTTTACCTTGTATATGATTTTAAAAAATTTAAAAGAGTACCGAGAGTCTTTTTCTTCTGGCTTTTTTTTTCTCTCGGCCTACACTAGGGACATTATGTTATTGATTGTAATATTTAATAAAGCCGAGGATGAAATAGATAGGTAATGTCTAACGAGACATTAGAAATTTTGAGTAAATTTAATATTTTAACATTTTGACCAAATTAAGGTTGCTTATAACACTGGGTACATTATCTAAGTTTGTAATGTACCTAATGTTAAGAATAAGATATTAAAAAAAATGTTTA
This sequence comes from Melitaea athalia, assembly GCA_905220545.2. Lineage (NCBI taxonomy): Eukaryota > Metazoa > Arthropoda > Insecta > Lepidoptera > Nymphalidae > Melitaea > Melitaea athalia. The sequence goes on from HG992180.1 coordinate 20,595,795, forward strand.
TATTTTATTTTATTGTTTGATATTTTGCTACCTTAACTTTCTTTTAGTATTGTTTAGTTTGTTTTTTTTTTGTAAATGACATTTTTTTTTACTTTCTTTAAGTCGGTGTATCACCATAATGCGAAATAAATGTTTTCATTTCATTTCAATTTGCATGTGATTACTAAGATTAATAAATACTTAAGAAAATAAGTGTTTTTCATTTATCATAAATGTATACATTAGCCATACAGGTACATTATATAATGTTATGCCTATATAGGTATGCCTATAGATACATTACGGTTGTCGCCACACTCTAAAATTTTAAAGACAAAGATTTTTGTAATTATTACTGAAAAACGATACTAGATTGTAAATTACGTAAAGTTACGGTAGTGGCACATCACTATTAATGATTTGCAAAAAACCAGCAACACAGCTTATGTCAATTTAGTCCGTACCGAAAAAAAACAGGGTATAGTAAGTATAATTTTATTCACCGAGAATATAAAATACTGTGTAATGTATTCTATCTCATTCTCTCCTATACATTGATGTGTTTGTTTCTTTATAGTGACGCATTTTCGTTTCATCGAGTTTTTAATCACAGCGGTTCTAAAGAAGTTTCAATTCTATACCTAATACGTAAAAATGTCTACAGAAAAATCGAATGTAATACAAAAAAAATAAAATAAAAGGGAGAATTTGAAAACACAATAAATGATGAGGAAGACCAATAAATAAGAAACGGAAGATAAACAAAAGCTATTTATAGACAAATACGTCAGATTGCAAATTTATTTAGCGTGAAAGAAGGCGCTTGTGGATAATGTTAAACCAAACATTGGTTGCCCGCGGCTATTTATCAAAATGTACGATAAACAGAATAGGAAATTGAAAACGAGTCACGGGGGCCACGAAAGTGATTTATTACTATTATAAACAAAATATGGACTGATCATTTTCATTTCGGTGTATTGGATTGCGCCCATCATGGGAATTACGACTTCCGAAAATATATAAAAAATCCTCAGTAATGATTGATACGCTTTTAAAGTAACAGTTCATTAGTAAAGATTTTCGTAAAGTGTAGTAAAGTTAACCATCAAGACGATGAATTACAAAGGGACAATCAAAAAGAGTAAACGAAGCATAATATGGACCCATTAGCACGAAACACTTAAATGAAAGCGTGAGTCATAAAGGAACTGATTTTAGGTGTAAATTGCTCGAATTATTTAGAGAACGCTAGTGAAATTACATAAATGTATTGTTGGCACCCACTAAGGACATAAATAAAAGATATGATGCTTTTACTTTAAAAAAGAAAACGAGACATCAGTCTATCCAATTTAACTGTAGAACATAAAGATATGAATTTTTAAGTCAATGTTATGTAAGTTAACCATAAAATTTTAGGTCCTCTTCTATATTTAGACGGTATGATACGGCCCAGATGGTCATGGCACCCGATTTTAGTATCTCTCCAATCTTTTAACGTGACCACACAAAGCGGAGCCTCAGTGTACCTTATCTACGTGTTTAGCTCGTAAAATTTCATGTACTCGCAGAAGGTACGACGGCTCAACTCGTGCTGGTAGGTTAGGGTTACAACCGATAGCCTGTTATAAAGAGACCAGTCTGTGTAACATTTCATAGTTATGAGCGTGCGCGGAAAAGGAAGTGTATTTTTAGCCTTATGGCATCTGGTTGGACTGAGCCGTATGTTTTTCATAGAATCAGCTTAATTAACATGTCCCTTGAGGAATGGTTACATAACTTGGAGTACGCCAACCGACATTGGATCATATACATCCGAATCATCTAACCGATATTTATTAAAAGTTTAAATGTTATTCCTAGTCGGAGCGTGCAATAAACTTGAAATGTTGCGTAATTTTGTGCGTGTTGCAGGAAATGAAGATGCAATAAAGTTCTTAAGTTTATGAAAGTGTGATCACAGAATTTCAATGGACCTTGATAACTTCCTCTTACTCGATCTGATCTATGTATATGGGCCGGGGAAAGTTTCTTTGAAAACATCAAGAAATATTTGTCTAAAAGGCGTAATAAAGCTGATGAAAATATAAATAAGAGTAGGGTTTCTCTAACAAGTTTTAAATAAATGTAATAAATATCCATTAAGCGAAGACCTTTTAAAGAACATTTTATTGCCGCTCTAAAATAAAGTAAGTCATAAAGAATATAAAAACGCGTAGTATTAATGGGGATGGTTAGAATTAGATGACATATGTTGGTTATAAGTCAGTTCACCTACCTCCGTGAACGCCGCAGTAGTCCCCCACACAGTCAGAATGTTGGACTTGGGCTCCGGAACACGCGTCACCCATGCAGGAACGCCGTCTTGACTGTCTGCAGTCAGATCCACAGACAGACCACTCCGTCCATACTCCCCAACGGCCGGGAGACGCTGAGAAAAATAACAAAAAAATCATTACCTTCATCAAGCAAACGCTTACCAAAATCTACATTAAAGAAAAAAAAACGTATACAGTATCATCCAGTAAGACCCGTGAAAAAATATTTTACTTTTCTTTTTAAGGTCAATTTAGTTCAAATTTGGAAAAATATTAAAAATGTATATTATTTGTCCGTATAAAAGTTGCACTGAAATTCAAGAATGTGTTTCAGACGACAATTCTACTTTCTTGAAGTAGAATGCGTGATAAAATCTCCATATATTTGTATGACATTACGACATCTTTAATTTCCAATTCAGACATGAAACATTTGATAATAACTTGAAGCTTATTGCAATTATTAGCAAATTACGAGTTTCACAAAATATTCAAATTCTTGTTTTCCAATCAAAATTATAATGCGATTCAATTTCGCACCATATGGTTCAACTTGTCAAATAATTTCAGCGTTAATTCCAGTAATTTATACAAATACGATATTTGTGGTTGTCAAGCTTTGGATTAATAATAATGTAATACCATAACTATTCGAGTTCGCTCAACTGGCTTAATCAATCGACTTCCCCTTTAATATTCATGCCGTAATCCTAATCGAGGACCACCATGCATTTATGCATATTGCAAGTAAATTTGGAATACATTATTTGTTTAATTTAATCTGTCTTTGAAACTATTAAACTGATTTTAAGATTCTTTCACTAATAATATGCTACGTTTTTTTTTTTCAATATAAAATAGCTTTTTAGATACTCGGCGTTTCGGATACTTTACAGCAACCATGGTCACGGGAGAACTACTTACTGTAAAGTATCCGAAACGTCAAGCATCTAAAAAACTTAGTAAACCGCGATTAAATCCGAAAAAGTTGTTTCATTATAATGAGTGAAATTCGCGTAAACATTAGAAAATAATACCTAATATTACATAAGCTTTGAAATATCACGCATAACTCAAATTGGAATAAATCTGAGAGATAAAAATGGAAGGAGTTCGAATAGGTTTACTACAAACAAACTTTACTCAGCATTTTGAAATCGAAAATGTAACTCCTGCTTCATTATTAGTACTTAAATCATCTAACATAACTTGAAGCAAAGAAGAAATACGCACAATACAGAAATACATTAAAAAATAGAACATTTGCCAAAAAAATTAACATTTACAACCTAGACTTGATAAAAATCTATAACTATAAGCCGTATAAAAAAAATTACGTTTTCGTGATACGCTACGATACGTCCTAATAATAACAGAGTACCGAAATATTTTGTATCGAATTTGCAAATGGTCAGATCGCATGTTTTTCCATATTAATAATATTGCACGAAACTTACGTAACATATCAATTTCGTAATAGGCAAGCTCTGCTACGGTTATAGGTTAACGTTAAGCTTATATTGTTGCTGGGTCTATGTTGGGTTTGTTTTTTTTATTATTGAGAGAATAGTATAGCCTATTTTGTAGCGTATTTTGACATTTAGTGTAGTAGGCTTTGGTATTTTAAATAATTGCCTTCATTTCCTAACCAATAATAAATAGATCTGCGTAAATTGGACTAACATTTTCTTATTGTATGTGGGTAATGCATTAGTGAAAAATTTTTAAGGAAAAAGAAATGAAAACCGAATAGGAAACCACATAAAATTTATAAGTCAGTTCACAAACACATGCGAATTATGACATTGTTTAATATTACAGATATGTTTTACCCGTGTGTGTAAATAAGATACTATTCAAATGCTCATACATCTTTGTCGCGTTATTAATTGTATCTAATAATACAAAACGCGTTAACTCATAAAGTATTACCCTATAAATTGAAATTAAAGTACTCGGAGACGCTCGAGGGTCTTACAGCGGGGATAAATCACATGTGCTTTTTTTACAAAAGAAATAATAGAGTTGAGAATTCGTCCTGGATTGTGGTACAAGTTGAAAGCGATTATAAGTCGAAACTATCTAATTGACAGAAGATAGACATGAGTTAGGTGATGCTAAAATTATTTTATTATATTGTTTATTAAAATTAAATTATACCACAAAGCATTTTTTAATTATGTTATTATGTATTGTAATATGGGAGAACAAGAAATGTTTAAGACTAGACAATGTTGCGTATAAAATTCCTTCTCAGAATTTTTTTTTTTTTTTGAAAATGACATTTTTTCTTTCTTGACTTTCGTTAAGTTTGTGTATCACCTTATGGCGAAATAAATGTTTTCATTTATCATTTATACTACGTTTAACTGTATTTGTATGGAAGCATTCAAAATTAATACAAAAAAAAAAATATTTTATAAAACAGTTAACTATAATATATCATCCTCGTTTTCATTCAGATATTTCTAAATCAAATTTCTTACCTCTGTTATTGCAATATGAATAGTCATAACTGCATTTACATTAAATCAATTTTCTTGTAACTTGTACCCATCAATAACTCACTCCCCTCCGCGTGGGTGTTACATACGCATATTAAACTACATATGTGTGCAACATTTCTTATTAATTAAAACACATATACATAAATCAGTCGAGGTTCGTTAGAGACGGAACAATGTGAACTTTTCATGTTCCTCTACCGTCTTCGACTTTTTAGAAGTTTTTTGGATCATTTTGAATGTTTTATGGTTTAGAAAAAGTAGTTAAATGTGAAAAAAAGTATGGTAATGTGACATTAATCTTGTAACTATTTAAGACAAAATATATTGCTAGCTTTCAAGTTGTTAAAAATTTATTAGTGAAGGAGGTTGTACTAATATGACAAATAAGTATTTAATTTTGCAGTTATAAACATTTTTGTTTTATTTTGTTATGGAATGGTCAATAAATTCTATTAAACTTTTTTCAATTTCCTTTTCTTTCAAATCACCAGACTATGTCTGCGGTAACGTTGCTTTATCTTTAAACTAGCTTCTGCGCGCGACTTCGTCGGCGTGGACTCCGCTCCTATTGGTCTTAGCGTGATGACACATAGCCTATAGCCTTCCTCGATAAATGGTCTATCTAACACTGAAAGAATTTTTCAAATCGGCCAAGTAGTTCCAGAGATTACCGCGTTCAAACAAACAAACAAACAAACAAACTCTTCAGATTTATATATTAGTATAGATTTATATATATACTATAATAACCAAAATAAACAGAGACAATTTTAATAACGAAAAAATCAAAACCAGCTTTCACTTTAGAGTTATCATATTATGAAAGAAATCTATACTAATATATAAAGCTGAAGAGTTTGTTTGTTTGTTTGTTTGTTTGATTGTTTGTTTGTTTGTTTGTTTGAACGCGGTAATCTCTGGAACTACTGGGCCGATTTGAAAAATTCTTTCAGTGTTAGATAGCCCATTTATCGAGGAAGGCTATAGGCTATGTATCATCACGCTAAGACCAATAGAAGCGGAGTAAACGCCGACGAAGTCGCGCGCAGAAGCTAGTATTAAAATAAAAAAAACAAAAAAGTGTGTGTGTGTCAGCTTTTACTCTTTCAGCAGAGTTTACTCCTTCAGATCGACTGTCTACATAGGCACAAAAAAGGGCTTTCGATTTAGCCTGTAACATCCCACTGTTGGGCATAGGCCTCTTCCCCATGTAGGAGAAGGATCGGAGCTTAATCCACCACGCTGCTCCAATGCGGGTTGGTGGATATATTCCCTACTATGAGTAACGATCGCTATCAGGTGTACATGATAACAACCGGGACCGACGGCTTAACGTGCTCTCCGAGGCACGGTGGGGAGACCCACAAGGACTGCACAAACACCCAGACCACGGCAAACATCTGTATGGCCAATACAAATGTTGTCGAGTGCGGGGATCGAACCCGCAACCGCCCGCGCAACAGCCAATCGCAATCCAGTGCTGTGACCGCTGCGCCAATGTGGCAAAAAAGGGCTTACTACTTATTTACCACTTGATTTACTCAAATGGTAAATAAACGAATCAAATAATGCCATCTATCGGAACCCAATTGGGTAGATTGCGTTTTTAGAAAACGTAATAAGGTAAAGTAAGGTAACGTCAAGGTCATTGGTTCAGTAGATTTTACCCCTCATAATTTTTTTTACACCGTGGGCCTTATAATTATGAAAATCGATTATTAAGGAGTAAACTCCAAAAGAAAAGTTAGGATTAACTAAAAACGTACCACTTTATTTACAGCTGCGTAAAATTCGAACACAGTAAGTGACAAATTTTAACTATCATTTCACTCAGTCCACGGACATGTGTTAGCAATTACAGACACAATGCTCTGTCACTGAAATAAACTTGCTTGATTAGATTTTATTGTTTACACGCTACTGTTGGTCTACTTCGAACAAAACGGTGTATTAATACGCGTTTAAACTTACATATATTATATGTAGTAAAAGAAGGTTATCATGACGTATTTGCTGACTTCAAATAATTTATTTACAACTGCCTGTTTTTTTTTTGTTTGTTATATAAAGTAATTGTTAATTATTTGTCTATTTTTTTGAGTATATTTATACTTTGTATTTGGTCTTAATTTAATTTGAAAAAGAAAATACTACCTTCAAGAGTAAAAATAGGCATTCTTTCTATAAGGCTGGAATTTTATTCGTTTCAAAAAGCAAAAGTTTATTAATAAAGAATCATTCCAAGAATTTGTATTGTTTAACTATAATTATCATAAAAATAGTCCTAACTAGCTCTGCGCGCGACTTCGTCGGCGTGGACTCCGCTCCTATTGGTCTTAGCGCGATGATACATAGCCTATGGCCTTCCTCGATAAATGGGCTATCTAACACTGAAAGAATTTTTCAAATCGGCCCAGTAGTTTTAAAGATTACCGCGTTCAAACAAACAAACAAACAACCAAACAAACAAACAAACAACCAAACAAACAAACTCTTCAGCTTTATATATATTAGTATCTATAGATTTAACTAAATAAAAGAAACAAAATAACTTCGTATAATTATTTAAAGCTCTACATCTCATACACAATATGTATCATATCGAATCTCTTAAATCTCGCTCGTAGTTCAGTCATCATTATGAAACACTTAAACTCTTTGATGTGAACGACCGCTGTTTTATGCCTAACGTTAAACCGCGGGATTTTATAGTTTACCAGCGGTTACATACCTTTTCTTTTTTAATATTGTTTAGGACGTGATCTTGTATGAGAACGAGTACTACTTCAAAGGTACAAACATATTTTTCGAGAGCTCTTTATATGTTATTACATTTTCGAGATTTTAATACTGTTTTATAATTATGTTCTTTTACAAATTAATATTGCATATAATTAATATTGTTATAATAAAAGAAGAGTTACATTAATTGACGAAAAGCAATGCCTTTTAACGCCGCGTTGGCGCAGCGGTCACACTTGTGGCACGGGCGGTTGCGGGTTCGATCCCCGCACACGACAACATTTGTATTGGCCATACAGATGTTTGCCGTGGTCTGGGTATTTGTGCAGTCCTTGTGGGTCTCCTCACCGTGCCTCGGAGAGCACGTTAAGCCGTCGGTCCCGGTTGTTATCATGTACACCTGATAGCGGTCGTTACTCATAGTAGGGAATATATTTGGGTTGTCTGGAAGAAATGGTTAAATAGCCATAAGTCCGCCCATTGTACTTCACAGTCTATAAATGATATTTGTAGTTGTGGTGTACAATAAAATATAAATAAATAAATAAATAAATAAATCTTAAAGGTTAATCTTAAGGTTAAAGGATTAAGCGCTCTAATCCTTCTCCTGCATGGTGAAAAAGGCCTATGCCCAACGGTGGGATATTACAGGCTGAAGCGATAATGCTTTTTAACAAAATTAAATGTATTTTTTTTTGTTTCATACAATAAAAAGTCAATAATTATATCCCACTATTATAAAAACCCCTGTTATACAAATAGGCTGCAGATACAAAGGTCGATAAGAAATTCGGGCACGTGCAAGCTGTTGACACGATTTTCGAAGTGTGTTCCCGTTTCTTTTGTTTTAATTCATCGTTTCATTATAATTAGAGATGTGCCGACTACCACTTTGACCGACTAGCCGACTAGCCGACTAGTCGGCTGTAAAGAGGCCGACTAGTCGGCCGACTAGTCGGCTAGGCCGATCTCGGTTTCGGGGATTTCACTTGTTCACGACTTTGTTCTCAGCTTGTTCGCGCGCTAGTTGCAACCGCCGCCCGTGAGCAGGTCGGAACCTGTTTATGCGTGTCGTGTTTACTTCGCTAAAGTCGCTAATAAGTTCGCTAATAATATAAGTTCATCTTTACTTACGTGCGAGTCATAGTGCTGTTTAAGTGTAAAAAATAAAGTTTTTGTGAATAATGTGAATATACTACTGCGTGAATATTGTTGTTGTTCATTGAAGAAAAAGAAATTCAATCATGTCCAAATGCGAATCCCGCGTATGGATGTTATTTGACGAGGCGAACAATGATTTTCGTAAAGATAAGTGTAACCAATGTCAAACAATTATTTCTCGTGGTGGGCAAGGTAAAGCGGCAAACACTTCAAGCATGTATAACCATACTAGCTTCTGCGCGCGACTTCGTCGGCGTGGACTCCGCTCCTATTGTTCTTAGCGTGATGATTTATAGCCTATAGCCTTCCTCGATAAATGGGCTATCTAACACTGAAAGAATTTTTCAAATCGGACCAGTAGATCCTGAGATTAGCGCGTGCAAACAAACAAACAAACAATCAAACTCTTCAGCTTTATTATATTAGTATAGATAAAACACCGACATCCAACGCTGGTACCTCAACTAGGTTCTATGATCAAAAGTTTAGGTACAGAGGATTCCTGCGAGTCGCAAACCCAAGCCAAAGATAGTTCCTATGTTTCTTTTTTATTTTCTTGAAACAAAAAGTTCGTGTTTAAAATATTGAATGTTTATTTTTTAATTTGTTGGTAATTAAAAAATACCTACTTTTTTATTTGAGTAAGAATTAATAAATGTTTATTTAAGTTAAGAAGATATTATTTTGTTTTTTAATTAATACCAATTTTAGGAAGGTACCAATTTTGTTTTGTTGATGTTATAATATAAGTACCGAATTATGTATGTCTTGTTTTTAAGCCAGTATTTTTTAGAAAATTATTACTGAAGAAAAGACTGGTTTGCTTTACTTGTCGAAATGTGTAACATTGGTTATAAAATCCAAATAATAATGAATAATCAAGGTTTTATTTCATTTCAGTTCCCCTGATATATGTAGTACATATTAATGAGAAATACATACAAAGTAAAAAGCCGACTAGTCGGCGTTTTTTGCCGACTAGTCGCCGACTACTCGCCGACTACAAAAGCGGCCGAATAGTCGGCTTAACCGACTAGTCGGCGACTAGTCGGCACATCTCTAATTATAATGCTTGAAGTGCTTTAAACAACCAGTTGGTTTTATATAAACGTGTTAAAAATATTTTTAATGGGGCGAGTCTCTTTGTCGTTTGATTATTAGTATTGTTGAGCTCTAGTTAATTTTGTTATTTATTTTTTTTTTTAACACTAAAAGGCTGTTGGTATACTGCAACACCAGCATTAAGCGAATCGTCACAAGCGCACCGAACTGGACCTGAACTGGAGCTTGCAATGCTTCTGGTGTTGCAGACGTCTATAAGCTACGATAATCGCTTAAAATCAGGTGAGCCTTACGCTTGTTTGCCGATCTAGTTACATAAAAAAGCAATATTATTAAGCTATAATTTGATAACTTAAACCAAAACTAACTAACACTTAAACTCTCAAAGGAAGGCTATTGGTTATTATTTCTTTAAATTGACGCGCGTGGAACCGCGTGGTACAACTGGTCTTAAAGTATGCCAACCGAAATAAATAGTACGGTATATTATATGTGTCCCTATATAGATATAAGTTGAAATATTTGTAGTACCTAACGGTCTGTTCTAGACGGTCCGCCTCGCACTTATACGTCATTATATGAGAGACAATGATGAGCTTTTAAGTTTGAAAGCTTCAACATAGCATCGTGAAGTTTGTTACATGTTAAGTTTGATATATGGTGATGTTTATGCCTTAATGAGACAACATGTTATGAACGAAACATGAATTTTTCGTTAAGTTATTTAAATCCAAATTACTTTTTGGTTTTCACTACTTAAAAAGTCATTTCTAAAATAATATAATGAAGGTAATATTGCATGTCTACATTAAACAAGTTTTATAAATTATAGTAATTAATTAAATTTAATATATGAAAATCGGCATTTTTATGTACTAATAAATTTTAATATAATTTTAATGAAGGTCTATATATGTATAACATAACTGATCTAGAACTACTTGCAAACTTAAAAATTTGCTATTTTCCTACAAGAGTTTTTATTGCTATGTGGTGTTTGTGTTTGCCTGTACACACACACACTATGTGTGATGTACATGTTCGTGTGTGTGATCTTATTAACGAAAACAATTAGAATTTTATGTATGTAGTATATAAATAACTACGAGTATATAAGCTGGATGAGGATTGCGGAAAATCGGACTGTGTGGCGCGAACTTGGGAAGGCCTATGTTCAGCGCAGTGGACAGCAATAGTGTGAACTGACTGACTGACCATATAACTTACCTATTAACAGTTGTTGTGTATTATCATACACTTGAAGATCCATGTTGTATCCGTCTTCAGGATAAGCATTAAAAAGTGAAAAAAAAAATTAGTTATTTAAATACCTTCAGTATACTAGCAAAATCTTCAGATACGTCATTTTATCAAATTTCAACGTTTACCATTTATAGTAAAAGTACTTATTACAAAACGTAAGAAAAATTTGCAAAACTCCATTACCTCTAGGAAATAAAACGCAAAACCGAAGTAAAAAAAAAAAAAAAACAGCAAGAAATAAGTAAAAGTAATATATGATACATTATACCAGTTATAAATTCTTTGATCTTAATATAACTCCGAGGGAATTAGAAATACTTCATTTCGTATGGATCCATTAATCTTATACGGCTATTACTACGTAAATCTGACATCCCGTACTAATTATACTCGATATGTACCATCAAAGAACTCGCAGGTCTATCTGTAGGAGTCTTTCATTGCTTGTAATTACAATTTCTTGGTTCTGTATTGATGTTCGTATCTTTGTGACTTGTAAGAGATCGATTTTGTATGGTGTTTGATAATTATTGTAAATCTGGTTTGAACTAGTTTTAGCTGGTTTTAGCGATGTACATGTCAATCCTTTATATTTTTGTATACGGCTTAAAAATTATGTATATATTATTGATGATATCTTTGGTTTTATAATTTTTAAGGTCTCTACTATAGCCTCAAATGTAAATAAAATACGTCAAGGGCATAAAGAGTCCCATAACTTTAACCATCCCGTTATCAAGAGAAATAAAGTCAAAACTTTCGTTACAATTAAAAGTAAAAAGGGCAATGGCCTGACACAAAAAGTAATGAGATTTTCTGAAGCGTAAAACGGAGAAAGATCTTTAATTACTTATTCAGTGAATCTATACAAATAAATCTCGCCAAAGTTCCCAACGGTCTTTGAAAAAATGTTCAAGGCTCTCGTTTAGCAATATTATACATACTAGAAGTCCGGTGCGTTTCCACCTGCTTTGAATTTCGATGCGTGACAAATTATCTAGCGTATATGGATGCACATTTATCAGTCATAGCTTAACGCTGTAATGTTTTATACAAAAAGGAGAAAATGAGCAGACAGTACTACTAGACGTTAAGTAGATACCAAAAATATTATTTTATAATATTAGAGGAGTTGCGGTTGCTTGCCGGTCTGAAAACTGCCAGTATTTGTATTGTATTGTAAGATCGACTATCGATAAAGGTTTTATGGCGTTAAACCTGCACTTCAACGAATCAAACGAGTAACCATAAGCGTCATTTTATAAAAAATGAACGCAGGTGAAAACGCACGATAGATAGAAGTATTGATACAAATTAAAAGTAAAAAACTTTTTTAAAAAACAAACTTATTTGTAAGCGCTAGTTAACCATGCATTTCATCCAAGTTGTATACAAAATTTTAGCTCAATTGGTTGAAGATATCTGCTTCAAAATTGAGTTTCAAGATTTCACCCGAACAAACATACATAAATACATACATACATACATACTTTCATACATACATACATACATACATACTTACTTTTATACATACACACATACATTGCAAGTTAAATAAAAGCTTGTAAAAATGAAACAGCAACTCACCAGTCTGACACAAAACACAGTCAGATGTTTTTTGGACGCTTTGGCCTTGGCAGGGCGCCCCTCCGTTAATAGGGTGGGGGTCGTTGCAGGTGCGCGTGCGACGCTGTCCCGCTACCCTCCCGTTGCAACGGCACTGCGACCACGGGCCCCATGAGCTCCAGCCACCGTTAACTGTCAATTTAAAAGCTTTTAGTATTTAGAACATAGACAGATCGATAATGCAAAAATTTTTAAAAGTACCTACTTTTAGGCCTCATTTACGGAGACGCGGGGCGTCGTGCGTAGCGTGTGGCGTGGCGGAACGCACTAAATTCAAATGTAGGGCGTTGGATGAGTACGTTTACGGAGAAGCGATTTTACACGCGTTCGTTTTTATACATTTAGACACACGCGCGACGCTACGCCACACGCTACGCGCAACGCCCCGCGTCTCCTTAAATGAGGCCTAAAAGTACTCAATTATTAATTCTTTCAAGTATAACATCTTTAAATTCTAACAGTCTACAAACGTCAGTTAAATCTGTCGGATATTTTGCTGAATGTTAAAATTATGTGTAATTTTATTTTAGAACAAAGTTCAGATTTTTGAAAATATTTTCGCATCTTTTTATTAATAACAACGATAACAACATTATAATACGTAATAAAACATATTATATTACCCGTAAATCTCAGTTGTTATTGCTTATTTAAAAATTACTAATTTTCATAATAAAGTTTTTCAATTGTTTCGTAATGACCGAAGCGAAATTTCGCGTTTCATTTTAAAATTATATTCGCATATTTTTGAGAATCACAACAAGTAAATTACCTAATAAATTAGAGTTTAATTGTTGGTAATAATTACGTCTACAAATAACTGTACCAAACCTCCATCAAACAATTAAAAATAACCTCTTAAATACTAATTCATTTTCAAAACAAATACAATGTCAAAAAAAACGCTACAGCTGATGAAAACAAGTGATAAAGTATCAGAAAATTTCCAATTTCGACGGTAAATACGTAATATTAATATAAAATAGGCTTTTTATAAAATATACAATGACGAGGAGAAAATCGTTTACCGAAATTACATCTCGACACGCGTTTGATGTCGATTGAATAAAACAAAATACAGAGGAATATTGTTATATACTTTGGAATTAATTTCTTATTCACACGAAAGGTAATTTAATTTCATAAAGAGAGAATAATATAAATTTGTTGTTATTTAACGAATTATTTATAAAATTATTCATAAAGCAATTATATATTACTAAATATTCAATGACGACGCGTTGGCCCAACGGTCACAGCACTGGTTTGTGGCTGTTGCGCTGGCGGTTGCGGGTTCGATCCCCGCACTTGATAAACATTTGTATTGGCCATACAGATGTTTACCGTGGTCTGGGTGTTTGTGCAGTCCGTGTGGGTCTCCCCACAGTGCCTCGGAGAAAAAGTTTACTCTCATTATTTTTTCCTAACGCGCCAAAAGAAGTGTAAACTTCAAAAAAAAAAATAGTTCAGTTTTTTTTTGTCATTTTACAACATTATACCGAATGTATGACAAACCATATTGTTGCGGTGTTAATAATTTTAAATTACACTATTCAGTTTTTTTTTCAAGACGACCTCAGAAACTAAATTGACATGGTCCCAAAAATGGTCAAATTGGATTTTACCATTTTCGAACACCGAATTCGAGAAAGTCAATATTAATTATATCTTAGCAAATCGATTCATTAATTTCGAGACATAAATAAACATTAATATGTAACGACCGTTAAAACCGAACGTTTAAGAAATTATGCTAATATAACCCACGCGACGCAATCAAAATCAATATAGCTATCAATTAAATGTTAAAACTTAATTTGTATAACGTATAGAGAACTTAATCAAGCCTAAGAAATAGAATAAAAAAAAAAACTGAACACGCAACTGGCATACAAAACATATCTTTTTTCAGATCTCACGTTAGGTCTAACATGCTAGTTCGCGTGCTAGGTGACCTGACTGCGTACCAAGGCTCAAGAAAACCATTCCATACAATTTTTGATTTGTTACGCTGTTTCGACTTAATTGGTTACATTTTATCATTTGAAAATATTTTAATGATTCAATTTTTAATGACCGTAATTACTTTCACTAAAGATTATTAATTTATATCTATTCAGAAGGTAGTGGAGTTATCTTTATTTATCAGAGATAAGGTTTTATTAGTTATCGTTTGGTTAGGAATTTGATTTTAATTACAAAATACCCTTTAATTACTCAATATATCTACATAATTGTTTTTAATTATTATAATTTAATTGGAAAATATTTTAGGTTAATAAGCATGAAACCTAACTCACTTTGTATGTACATAATTCAATAAGGAATATAATAAATCAACGATTTCCAAGCGTTAGTACTTGCCTATTTACCTTAATAAATAAAGATTAACGTCAATAATAAATTACAATCAAGTATTCCTTACGTACTTATTAAAATAATTCTTAATTAAAGTCCGAAATTTGAGATATATTTATTAAGTAAAGTTTAACACTACAAAATTACAACAGAATTAAGAACAACTAAAAGTTGTTTGGTTAACATCAATATTAAGAAATTGGGATAAACGATTTCCCAACAGTAAATATAGTCTGATAACTTAGTTTACCTACACACGCGGTCAGTTATTCCTAAGATAGGTAATTGTATGCCTTCGACAAATATATAAACAATTACATAATATGATCACATATACATACAAATAGGACTCGATCACTGCAATAGTTTGCAAACGCCAACGCTCGGGTAGTCATACAATAATTCAATTTGATTTGATTCCGCCTGTAAAATCCCACAGCTCTCTCCTTGTAAGAGATGGGTCAGAGCCTAATTCATCACGCTCTTCCTTTTTGGGTCGGCTGGTATATTCCTAACCGTTGGTACCGATTACTATCAGGTGTTTTTTTATAGCAATGAGGATAGACAGCTTAACGTGCTCTCCGAGGCAAGGTCGAGAGATCCTCAAGGACAGATATTCAGACCGGAACACAATAGAAATCGAACCCGGGACTGCCGCTGTTTATTCGCCTACAAGCACCACTATACCGGAGCGCTTGTCATATAATAAAGTTACATTTTTTTCCCATCGAAGGATATTCCCTAAAACGTCGTATAATAGCGGATATTTCCCTAAATTACACGTAATGGGGGTTACATTATCTTAACGATTATAAATTGTAAGACTTCACACCACGCCACATGTTGCCCGGGGATTAGTATTAATGGCTCCGTTTTTTTTCCTTCGAACAAAACGAACATGAATTTACGTAATGATAAAAAATTCTTTCAAATACAGTTTTGAGAAAATGATAATTTTTATAAACGGTTGGTGAATAGATACATATTATTACGATAAATTTAAGTGTGTGGTATGTTTGGATGTATGGATGAGTTTAATGGAACTACATAATGTATTTAGATTGAAGAAGGATAAGCCAGTAAGTACTTCAACACTTCAACTACTGGAATAGTATACAAATAAGTCAATAATCTGAAAAAAAGGCTTAAGTATGGCTTAACTTTTTAACCGACTTCCAAAAAAGGAGGTGGTTCTCAATTCGACTGTTTTTTTAATGTATGTTAGCTCAGAACTTTTGACTGGGTAGACCGATTTTAATCAATTTTGTTTTAATTGAAAGGTGTTGCGTGTCATCTGGCCCCATTTAAATTTAATTGAGATCTGACAAGTACTTTTAGAGTTATATCTAATAATGCGTATACACTCGACTACTTTTTCGTCGACCTACGTTGTATTATACCGCATAACTTTTTACTCGGTGTACGGATTTTGATAAGTCTTACTTTAATCGAAAGCTAATACTTGTCATGTAGTCAGATCAAAATCTGATTGCAACTTTTTGAGTAATCTTTAATAGCGCGTAATTACTTGACTATTTTTTCGTCTTATTACGTTGTATTACTTGTCGATGTAATTGAAGTCGGTTTTTTTGCGTTTGCGAGCAAACACAATTATTATTTCATTAATTTAATTTTCTTTATAACTAGCAAAACAAGCAGGAACCTAGTACTAAGTAGGTATATTTTACTATAAATATGACTTCAGTAACTTTGTGACTTGACAAAGGGCAACCCTTATGGAAGTCTTGACTCACAGAAGCCCTTTTAATTTTCTAATTTCCGTTTACCCGACCGTCTGTCACAAAAATTTCTTGTCTTGCGATATCATATTATGTACATATGTGTGTTATGTGTCTGGCGTACTTTGTGCACATATGAAATCGTATAGATAGTTAGTAGGTAGCATAATCTGATTTAACATAACTATTGACGAATAACTTTATTATAAAATCAACAAATTAATCTGTAATTTTGGTAAATTACGAAACAATACAGATTTCAATTTACCCAATTTTTATTTACTTTTATTTGACTTTGCAACATTGGGTTACCGGGACAAATTTAATTAATTGAGATTTAGTTTTAATATTTACAAAATGCTATCTGAATTAATAGATATTAAAATAGATAAATTTTAGTACAAATATTAAAACAATAAATGTAAGTTGATATATCTATAAACAGCTATAAAATGTATAAACTTAGAAATAGTGTAAGTGAACAAAAGTGCTATGTACAATAAATAATGCTTGACGTATGTAAATAGTTTTTGAATCTTTAATTACGAATTAATTTTTACAGAATATCGAACAGTGTATCTACGACCTTGTTTTCAAAATAGCTGTGCCCGAGCCTGTTTTGTGTCGTATTAAAACTTGTCGATTGGTCTCGGTTAACCTAAGAAAAGGCTTAATCGATTTTATCGAAACTTTCTAAAAGTAATTAGAATAACTTTGTAAACCAAGATATTAGTGTTCTTTTGTATTTATTATAAAATCCTTAATCCCTAATAATACGCGTATTTTAAAATAATGTGAATGTAAGTTTGTTTGTTACGCTTTCACGCAAAAACTATTTAACCGATCATCATGAAACTTTGCACACATATAGACATAAATAGGATACTATTTATTAAAAAAAAAATCAATGCGAGCGAAGCTGCGGGTAAAAGCTAGTATTAAATAAGGAATGGGTATTTAATTGTAATCGACAGACTTTGTGAACAGATTTTATTCCTTATTTCAACAGAAGACTATTTTATTTAGAACTAACATAAATTAAACGAGGCAACAAAAATCACTCTCAATAAAATTTATAGCAATAAAGCTGTATTCATTAACTTTATAGCGAGTGGAACAACAGGAGACGCCTAGTTACAGTAAATGCGTATTATATAAATACTTTAAAAATTAAAATCTAACCGATGCGATGTGTGGGCGTTTAAAAATTTAGCACGTAAAACTTAGCATGCGAATTTTATAAATTATAGTAATTGTTATAATTTAACTGATACATCTTTAAGCTTTTTATTTGATAATACGTTACCATGGTCCGTTGACCACCCGCGGGGTTATTTTGATCGCATACGATAAAATTTAATCACCCATTACATCTTAGCTTTACTATTAAGTATTATAAATAAAGATAACATAACGGAGATTTTTAAAAATCTATTGAGACTATTAATTATGGTATTTGGCTTATTTAGATGATGATAATTGGTTGGTTTAAGATAATTAAAATGTTACGTTGCCCGCTTAAATATGTTGCATTCTTTGTATCTTAATGAAATCATCTTTGGGTTTATAATTGTTTTGTGTTTTAATTGACATTAATAGACAAACCAGTTTTAGTTAAACTAGGATTTAAGAAAGATTGTGTAAACTTTTTTTTATTTAACCTGCAGTGGGCAGTGTGATGGATCCGATCCTGCTCCTATATGGAGAAAGAGGCCTATGGCCAGCAGTGAATTATTATAGGCTGTATCGTGTACACATTTTTGAACAAAGTGTTGTTAATGTAAATAGTGATTTATTTGTAAATATATTACAGGTTTTTAATACGCGTACGATTGTTACATTTTGAAATTAAAGCTTTTCATAAAGAAAAGAAACATCAGACTTTAAAAATGTTCAGTACAAGTTTTAACATTATATTTTTTAAACATTTGTAAAGATTTTGATTTAATTTACAAAGGTTATGTCACTCACCCCATCATCACTATCTGATATATAAAAAAAAGTTGTAAGAAAAAAAAGATAAATTGGTATCGCATTACTGTCCTAAAGTCTCATCCATTGTCTCACATCACATAGAGCATTAAATAATAACTATATACAACAATATCACAACAATAAATTATCAAAAATCATTAATTTTCATTAAATACAAACATTTAGTTAACGTTTATGTTTTCACAAAATCCGTAGTACGCCATCCATCAATTACGCCGTGCGTGACGAAACATAGTACAAGTTCAGAGTATTTGTTTTATGAACAAGCTTATAAAAGGCTTACAACAAACACGCCGGGTTTTTAGTTAAGAATATTTAATATTTCAACACGAACAAAACGAATTTGATTATAAGTTGATTGATTGTCATGCGATGTTTTGGCATGGATTGTGGATATCAAAAGAATAATTTTCTCGTTCATGGAATGAAAATTATTTTAAATCGGGAGACAAATAAATTAATCTATAAAAGAAGGGTTTTGTATTTGATATTCGTTGTATGTTCCGAATCCGAAAGCTATTTTACTTATATATTAAGTTATATTTCTTTTCAATATTCAATATTTTTACTGCTTAAGCAATTTAATTGTAATTTTATTTCATAATTATTATGTTATGCTAACATTGCAATTATTTTTGTATATATTTGCAATTACTCTTGATAACAATTAGACCTTTTTCAATAACTAAAATTAAGTTTCGTATTATAACTTATATTTATAAAAAAAATACGTATTTTTTATGTAAAATCATAATTATAATCCAATAGTTATGAATTTAATCAACAATTAATTTTATAAGTTTTTACAAGCATTTATGATAACACAACTAACCATGAAAATAATAATAATCGGAAACAATAAAACTAGTCAACGGAACTGAATTTGATAACAATATCGACCATGTACATACGTTTCTGGACCAAACAAAGGGCTTTTGCCCTCTAATAAACTTAATTGGTCACAGTCTGTACAACTTGATATATAACATACCTTACAGTTAAAAACATAAGGACTATAGTTGTATGCCAAAAAATTTATTTCCACAAACGTTCGAATACATCAAGAACAACTATTCCAATTAGAACCTTCGTTTCCAAAGCGGAATTTAGAGTGTAAACAAGTCATTTCTCTCGGATTCGGTCACTTCCCGTCAGGTACCCACTAACTGCACTGTTTGACTTGTCTGAAGGGAAATTAATGAAAATTCTATGGTTAAACTTATCTATGTAATGATTTTACTATGCTAACTAGTTTTGTTGACCACTCTAGATGATATTTTAGTCTGTGGCGTTTGAATTTGAAGGGTAAGTTTTGGAACTGTCGAGTGAGTTGGTCTGCAGTGTATTGTTTTTGGTTTCATAATTGTTTTGCTTAATTAATTGAGCGCATATATTAGAGGTTTCTGTTAATAATTCAATTAATTATTTTATTTAGATGTTTTTAAACTGAAATCTATTAAGAAGTAGGAAAAGCAATGTGGCCTCCTGCTTTTGTTTACGTCGTGCACTGGCTAACGCAATACTGTGCAACATGTGTAGACATGCATTGCGCTTCTTTTTTCCCTTACACTCTTCCCCGCATTCCGTATAGTTTCGCGGTTATAACGACTGTCACTACCGTACCCTGGCACAACCGTACCCAGTCTACCCTACTGAGTGTTTTTAAAAGACAAATAATATGAATCAAATCGACATCGTTGCGTCTATCTGAAGTCAGCGTCAGCTCAAAGGGTCATTTGTAGATAATATCCTATAGTCCTCTGATAAGAATCTAGATTTCGGACGTGTAAAGTCAGAGGTACTGATTGCAATCAGTTAAGCAGGCGCCATATTTCCAACATGGCGTGGGCGAAGCGGCATCTCTAATGACTCTCCCATGCGCTTGGGCTGCAATAATTGCAAGCCATCGGCGCGTGCCCTTTGATCTCACTAAAGTATAGTTATTACAGGCAAGATAGGGTGAAATGAGCGTTAAAGAGGATCGAGAATTGTCGGTTGTCAGATAAATTATGTGTATATGAAATAATAAAACGTGTTAGACGCCTCGTTATATAAGTTGAGCTGGGTTACACGGTGATCACATTGTGTTACAGATAGCAAGCGTGAAGGATTTAGTAACTCCGTTTCTGTTATGGCGCTAGAGTTGGAAACCGGCGAAAGGATTATTAAAGTGGATTTACAAATAGGCTTATAAGGTTGAAGGGTTGTAATTATTAATTTATGGTAAGTTTGAGGTATAATATAAATCTAATATAAATTTTAGGAATAACTAATATAAAAATTAGAAATTAAAATCTATGCCAAAATTATAAAGGTTGTTTGTTTGTTTTTTGAACGTGCGTTCAAAAAACAAACAAACAACTTTTATAATTATTTTCAGAAACTACTCATTGAGATCATTATTTTTGTGTTCGATAGTCTACTTATCGAGGAAGGCTATAGGCTAACATTTTAGTATGTTTTTTCCTCAAATTACCGCAGGTAAAAAGAAAATAGTTCGTTAATTATAAGCAGATATACAAACTAGTACTACTTCTACTAGTAATAATATAAAATACTTTTCTAGATTAAATTTACTTTTATCGATTTTCCTCATCCGTAACATCAACACCCTATTTTTATCTATCCTTCATACTCCTAGTATTATATCTTTCTTGAATTACAATACACTATATGCCTATATTGCCATCAAAATAGTAAAAGCTTTGAATAGTGAAGATATTTGATTGATAAGATTAATCATAAATATGTATAGTAAAATATTTTTTCAAATCTTTAAAAGTATCAAGAGCGTTGCATGTGTTACTGACACACTATAAATTAGGAACAACGCGCCACAATAACAATAACTCAGCTATGAATTTTAGTTGTATCTACATGTAAAAGTTACCGTATGACCTACTTTGCTCGCCGTAAATTAAACATTCACTCGCTCTATAATTGCTGTTTAACATGAACACTTAAAATTAATTAGTGAACCATATTTAAATTGTATTAGCATAAAATAAACTTACCATAAACGGTTAGCGTTGCTGGCTCAGAAACTCTTCGAGCAGCTATGTTCTCGGCAACGCAACTGTAGTTGGCAATGTCCTGTTGGTAAAATTAAAAATTTAAATTGAAATAAATCAAACATGAACGAACTAGAAAACTGTTGAAGTGGAAAAATGTTGAATCTATGTATATATATAAAAGAGAATTCCACCCATATATTGTTGACTCATCACGATATCTCTGGAACCATAAGGCGTAAAGACTTGAAAGGTCAGCTAAGAACGGATTTTACGAAATTCCACCCACAAGAGGGGGTTACGGGGGTTAATAACATATATGAATATGGCAAAACAATGTTTGCGGGGTCAGCTAGTTAAATATAAAAGAAAATCAATTTGGGTAACTGTACCACAATGTTTTAAAGCACTTTAATTCTGATTTATATCTTTGAAAATTACATTTAAAAAAATATTAAATAAATTAACATATAACTGAGGTTTGCGGGTTCGATTTATGTCCAGAGTGGATATTTGTATTAGTACAAATATTTGTTTCTGGTCTAGGTATTTGACTTCGTTTTGTCCTCCTAATGTGCCTTTGAGAATACTAAAAGCTCTCGATCTCGATTATTAATATCCTAATCAGGTAATTACAGTGAAGCGAGGGACTAAATTTCAAAACTCTTCCAGTATGGAAAATGCCATACGCTAGTTCAGAACTATACCAAAAGCGAAATGTAACCAAAATCATATAACGTAAGAAATGTATACCAGTAGGTAAATTATATTCTAAAGGAGTATGAAAGTAACAAAAACACCAACGTGTTTATATTCAAACAAAACGGGTGAGTCCAAAGAAACATTAGATGAAGATAGCTTTGAACGATGTAAACGCATGACTGTAAAAGCGAAATGTAACTAAAATCATATAACGTAAGAAATACCTATATACCAGTAGGTAAATTAAATTCTAAAGGAGTATGAAAGTAACAAAAACACCAACGTGTTTATATTCAAACAAAACGGGTGAGTCCAAAGAAACACTAGATGAAGATAGCTTTGAACGATGTAAACGCATGACTGTAAACATTACATTTAATTAAGAAAATGGCTCCAACACCTACAGAGATAATGTTACGGAGCGAGTGACACTGGTTGCAATTAATCCATGCCTTGCCGCAAAGGCTAATTAGTGAGCGCTCTGTGTAGGAAACAGGAGATGGTGTGAGTTATTTGCAATTTTGTCGTCATGGTTCTGCGTTGAGTTGATTACAGTGGACACCGGACCGTGATTGTAATTATGAACATTCATCTATAACTGGATACGTATTCATTAAAATGATTATTGTAAGCGTCGAAGAAAGTTAACTATGACTATAATTGATGGAGCAAAAATAATAATTGATCAAGTTGAGTCAGTTATAAAAAAAGAAAACTAAAGTCTTGAAGTATGTCACAAAACAATATTTTACGCATATGTTGGGAATTCGTAAACAGAATAATATATTAAAACCGACAACCGCAATAAAATTAAATTAATTACAGAAGACAAATGCCCCTTCCCGTAAAATGTAGAATTAAATTAACCCCAGCTCTCAGACTTTTATCAAGCACCGTCCAGTATGCTTTGAAGGAGTGTAGAAGAACGTGACAAAAAGGTGATTTCAACCGGCGACACCGACTCGTGTCGCAATTAATAAATGTCTGTCGCGCTCGACTAATTAGTCGCAGTCGGAAAGATAAATAAACATTTCGCGACAAGATGCTGCGATTGTCCGCACCGACACCGAGGGATTGGATGTAAAGTAATAAGGACTGCTGGTCTTATCAGATTTGAATCTTAAGTGAAGAAAGCACCGACGTTTAATAGCAGGCATTCAGTAACGTTCATTGCATGCTTTTACCCGATAAGACGTCTAGCAGACTATAATGGAAGCGAAAAATTGTAACTTTGTCCTTCCATGTTCCATTCAGTACGAAACATTTTTAAATCCGTGAATCATGGATCGTATCAAAATAAACAAACGATGATAAAAACAGTAGCAACTCAGCTGAAAGTTTTATATTAGATTTAGGTAAAAATAATACCATTAAAACTTCCATAGCAGTTGAATGAAGGGGTGTAGCGTGTGTCAGAATAACTGACTCACCATCATGAATAACCAAATGTAGAGACCACGCTTAAATTAGGATTTGCGACTCTCTCATCTTAACGATTAATGACAATTTTGTTCCACTCATACTTTGAGACAATATGTAAGTCTTGACGCTTAATCAAAACACGTGTTTTTAATATTTGAACATCAAGCGATTGTTTGATTTTGTGGCTTAATTAACGGCGAAGTTGTTCTCGTTTAAAACGTGTCATAAATCATTGAACAAAGAAATAGTTTTAGGATTAAGATAACTATGTGGGAATGAACAGTTTAAACTTTATCATAATTAATGAAGAATTAAAATGCTAATGAGGTAATCTGTCACAGTATATCGCGTTTATTAAGACATAAAAATGTCAGGCCACGCTAACGTGGAATAAATTAAAATGGGAAACGTAATAAAACGCTATGAATATCAAGAATCGCATTTTATATTAAACTTGGAAGATTAATGATATTAAAGGACGAGTTTTAGAATTACATAGACAAGAATTTTGCACCTTAAATATACCTATATTTTTTATCACATCACATTTATAGGCACGTGCGGTAGTCACATCTAATTTTATGGCTTATTATTGTAAAATGATTAAGAGTTGTCAGTTGGCATGAAGTTGTCATTTACACAGTTTAGATTTATGATATGATAGGAAAGTGTTGAGAGTGTGTGATTTTATTGTCATTATGTCAATCATCATAACATAAACTGTAATATTAATAAACACAAATTCTACATTTTTGCAATGTACCTATTAACTATATTTTTCATAGTATTAATTTTTCCAAATTGGTTAAATCAATTTCATGACAATGTTAGAAAAATTGAGAAGTTACTCATAATGTTACGTTTAGGAACTAACTTAATAAGTACATAGAAAACAAAAAAGATCCAAAGATTTAAATATTTAGTTGTCGTGTAATATGTCGATATTGCTTCAGATATCAGTAATGAAAATTTACCTATTCAATTTTATCTTTTGAAATTAAATAAATGTAAGTTAAGAATGGAATACACAGTATTCAATAAAGTATATTGTAAAAGTATCAATCTTGTGAATGGTGCGATTTGAATGTATTTATGTAAATAAATTCGTATTTAGCGGAAAAGCAACTTCAATATGCAACGTTGTAAGTTGTTTTGCAATTCAATACGTTTCCAGAAAACCGTGTAAATGTAAAACATATGCAAAATATTACTGTATATGTTTTATTTGCGGGTGATGATGATTCTCGTGAAAACGCTTTGAAAGGCCTAAGCAATTTCAATTGAAGATTGTCGCAAAACTCTGTTACTATACAAATCCTGATTACTATAATTTTTGTTTTGCTATTATTACTGTATGCTATAAAAGATATAAGTAAGAGGATTTAAAAGATCTTGAAACTAAGATAAGCTAAATTAGGGTCCAATTTAGTTCAGAATTTATTACCAATATAAATCTGCATCCGACTTTCATTAGCACGGATATTTTAAAATGAACCATTAATTTCAGTAATTTTGAATGCGACGTTGAATAGTTTTATTCTTTTGATTCCTCTTTTTTAAATATAATAATTTTATCACAATCATATTTAAAAAAAAAATAGTAACAGTTCCATATATGTAAAAAAGGATTACCTGTAAAGTTGCACGAGTTACGAGAAGATTGCCTTCAGCAGATATCAAAACGTTATGGTCCTGCTGCAATGGTAATCCATTCTTCAGCCAAGTTACCCTCGGTGGAGGCACGGCAGCAGGAGGCGAGCAACGTAAGGACGCAGGAGAGCCTTCTTCCACAGACGTTGGTGATGGTGAAAGAATGAATTGTTTCTTGATATCTATGAATAGGAAAGATAAACTTTTATTAAATTTTGAAAATATACTATAAGCATAAGCTCAATAGCAACATGTAGCATTTAGTGCCCTTTTTATTGCTATTATTTACTTATGTAACCTTTTATGAATAAAAAGAGCTTGATTGAATTCCCTTGGCACATTTTGAAATTTTGAAATTTGTTTCCATTTAGCGTGTCAGGGAAGGACATTAATTTTATTAAGCTACAATCCTTATTCAAATTCAAATTCAATTTCTTAATTCAAATGCCTATTCATCAAAATAATATCAGAAAAATAAAAGAAATGCTATAAACTAGATTGACATTTTCAAAATTACCGAGGATACTGTAGCTACTACTACAATAGGAAAATAAATCGGTATTATAAACAAATTACTTCCATAGCCCATACAAAAAAGATTAAAGCTATTGTATGCATATGTAATATGAATAATCGTAATTAGATCGAAGCCCGCATAACGTCACAAATTTTATCGCACAAAGTTATCCTCGATAGGAACATCAAACGTCAATATCACTTTATAGGTCACGTGATATCTAACAGAATAGCAATTGGATAATTGTTGCTATTCTACAATCTTCTATTGTTGGCACTTGGCAGCTTACGTTATCTTTATCTTTGAACCAACGTTAAACGATTCCCGTTTCTGTATTATGTTATTGCTTAGACGAAAAATGGTAGAAATTAATTTAATTTTTTTTTAGTACAAAAATTTTGTGTTCAATGTTGAAAATGTTGGAAGAAATAATCATTTTTATATAAAAAAAATGTTTTTGCTTCTGAACCGATCAATTGCATCTTTGATGTCGTTGGTTATCGTAGCTATTACTGTATTACTAAAATGTCGGAGAATTTAATGATGTTGAAATAAAATGAAATTTTATTCTTGAAAACATTTTAAAATCATGTTTATTAATGAAGACTATAATTCAATTCGGTTCCGTTCATTGATTGCGTAATTCAATAGGATCGCTTCTCACGTCAATCTTAATAAAAAACCTAACGAGACCAACTATTACTTGATGCAGCGCAAGTTCCCTCCCACAAACGATAATTGCTCTTCATTAAACAATTAACCGCCATTTTGGCGTGTTTCAGGCTATCAATATTTAATTAAATATATTGGCATCTTGTAAGATCTAACATTGACAACTAATTATTATTAAAATTAACTTAGTTTACTAAAATTTTTATGCTGCCAACCCACTGCAGGAGCAGTGTGGTAGATTAAGCTCGGATCCGTCTTCTAAATATGTATATGGCGAAAGAAGTCTAGGCCCAACAATGGAATGATATAGTCTAAATCAATCAAATCAAATACTCTTTACTATGAGAACTTTGATACTGTCCATAACATATAAAGGCAGTGGGGAAACGAGTAAATAACGCTGTATCTATCGTGACTCGAAACCAATCGTATTTTACAGACGCGACAGAATGAGTTATTCATTAAAAGGTGAATAATGAAAATTGTGCAGTTTGAGAAATATGAAATCGCTCGGAGACATATCCAAGAATAAGAACAGTACCGAGGAGTGGCACATAAATATCAACTGTTTTGAAACGATCGCGAGCGAAACTAATATTCTCTAGTTCGCGTACACTCGGTGCAAAATGAACGTTTCAACTCTTGAGTGCTTTAAGCGAAGCGGAGCTATAAATCTGGCGAGTGTACGGTCCATTACTCGTCCGCGTACCGATGCTAGTATGCACGTTGTGATATGTTTGCTTAGCTGACGGCCTCTGTGCTGCGGTTGTTTTAAAAGAGATTTGCAAAGTCTATTGTTTACCCTGTATGCATTGAAAACAGACTAACCTTTTTTTGCTGTCCACGTTTCAGTCAATACAATAACACGGTACATAGAGTGTTCAACTTTTTAAATATTCATTGACAATCTTATTCCGTTTTCTGTTCATTACAATTAAGTAATTACTACCTTTAAACATTGGGTATTTATTGATAATTGTTAGAAAATTGATGATTAAAACATTTATTTTCCAAAAGTCTCTTACCAAACGCGTTAACTCAAATGGTCTATTAATAGAGACTTAATGAGAATATACAATTTTGTGCCCAGTTGTAAAAGACATTCAAGACAGATGTTGTAAATTGTAAGCGGACTTTATTAAAAGCATTTTAAGTCACAACAGATAAATCCACGACACAATAAATTATTAGCCACTAAGTATCGTTTATTTTTTAGAGCACTCACAGTTCGCAAAAACAAGCATCTGGTGTTTATATAAAGCGACATAAATTCTTTTATCTTGATTATGTTTAAAATTAAATTGATTAAAAATTTTCGCACGTTCGTAATGGATTTCGTGAATTTTGTTACAGATATTTTTATTTAGAATTCAATTACGCATTAGTAAACTTTATAGCTAGTTGTACATGGGTGAGCCTTGATAACTTGACGCAAATTATTCATCTTGAAACTTGTACTACTTTTTATAAATTGAAACAACTTTTGTTTATTTATATAAATTGAATTTGATTAGTTTAAAACGTTTGTTTTTAATCCTTAAAGGGTAATTTCGAATTTAAATTGTATGGTTAACTTATGTTTTTCTAGTCTACTTTGAAAAATCCCATTTCAAACATTTACCTCCGTACTTTCAAAGGTTTAAAAGGTAGTTAATAAAAGCAGCAAACATTCTAAAGCAAAGAGACGAACTAACAAACTGTTGGCATGCTACCAAATGTTCAAGATTAAGTATACTTTGGCATCAAGTTTCAACACTAAACGCAACTTCAAACATCAAGCACTAAAAAAACTTGGCGAATTCGGTGACAGCGGCGCAGAGCATACGCAGTTGAAACTCGTAAACGTCTAAATATAAACGAAACTGAATCGTGTGAGACATCTCCACTCTACTAATTGCGCGAAGCAACCGTGTGTAATACAAACGCCTCTAAATTTCAATTCCGACAGTTTTAATTGTTCCGTGAGAGCTTCAAATACGCTCTCAAGTGGTATACATGTTGCTATTAATGATGATACCTACGGTGCAGTGAATGTAAAAGTGTCACAGCTAAGTCTTCTTGTTAAAGATTTACATGCGACTGGCGTACTTTACTCAATCTCCTAAGTATCTACGGAGTTTAATGGCGTAACATATGTTGCAGTTAAGAGGATGAATATTAATTGAAAAAAAAACAAGATTTAGATGTAACTATTGCGTGCCTAAATTTAAAATTCGAATACGTAACAACTTTTAAACGATATCGTAAAGAGGATACATAAATTCTCCGCGTCTAATTAAACTTTTCAAGAGAATATTTCACAATTTATAATTTTGAATGAAGAAATAACATTTCATTAAAAACTTTATGGTAAATGTAGAACTGGTTCAGCTGATGGGCGTAAATGATAAGTGGTGGGTAACACCGGTGGCGGGGAGTTCGCGCAAAGCTATAAATCCAGCCAGCTACGTTTCATTTCCTGAATAAGATTCGCAGTAAGTGAACCGTATAGATATAGCGGAACAAGCAAATAATTCTATGCATGACTATATTATGAAATGTGCTTTTACTTGAGATTTATTACTGTCTGAAATAAATAGTCCACTGCATATGAGAATATATTTAATTTTTCTTTTCCTAATATTTTTTGAGTTGAATCTTCTTTAGGCGCATGAGGGTAAAATTTGAGCGACCGGTAACGCGGCAGCGTCATAACGTTCAGTATTTGGATGGGTGACCGTCTGGGAACACCGCGTGAGGTTGGCTTTTTTTTTTTTTTGTTCAATTAGTTTTTTTTTTGTATTTTAAAATCGTTTTTTTTAATTAGTTTTTAAATTTAGTTTTTTAGTATAGTTTTTTTAAAATTAGTTTGCCAAAGTAGTTTCACTGCTGACATATATGTACTTTGTACGCACGCAATTTTTTTTTAAATATAAATCCAAATACAATATTTCAGATACGTTTTAATTTGGTTTAAACTTTAAGTTATGAGTTTAATCTGTGATATTATTTAAAAGAAATTACGAAATTGTCTATACCACTTAATCATACTTCACATAAATCTGAAGCGACCTCCACCGACATTCATTTAATATTCACAGAAGATTTACTTCCATTTTAGATTGAATTTAATTGAGGCTCTCTGTAATGGATTTTTATGAAATAAAGAAACGTTTATTATTATGCGACCAACCATATATCTTTGTTGAACACCACTTTGATGGCTTTCTGAATAGCTTCGGTTACACTCATTTGTCTTGTCAAAATAAATCCAAAATTATCGTGTTTATATGGAAATCGACATTTTTATAGCGTGTATAAACATGTGTTAAATGTGAAAGTTTTTTCATAATTATATATTTGTGTTCCTAATGTTATTGTAAATTATTTTTAGTTATGGCTTTTGTTATGGCTTTTGTTATGGTCTGGCTTCCGTGAAATCGATTCAAAAAGTTCTTTCTTCATATCGGTTTGTTGAATTCAATATGCATTTTTCGTCGCTTTTTAAACTAAATAAATGCAATTTAAAGGATTTTATAAAACGTTGAAACGGAAATATAATTCATAAAACGTTGTAATGAGGTCGTAAACCAAAAATCCTTTTTAAGTATTTAATTTTACTTTTTAAAACATTTTTTTTGCACTGCATTTAATCATATTTTCCAGTTTTGCAGCGTTTTTATTCGATATGTTAATTAAAATTTGATTTTTTTTCTTGATTTTCATATTCGAATATCAACAAAACCCAAGAGAAAAATAAAATATGAATATAAAAATAAACAGTTTCACACGATATTTATAGTGGTCAATTTATTTTCAGCAATAAATTTTAATTCTAAATTATACAAACTTAAATAAGAAAGTTTCGTCGAGTTTCTTTACTTAATCATTCGTATATTTCATAGTGAGAAAAGCTTCCGTCATAGTTATAAGACAGCGGCAAACGACCGATAAATGTAGGTTAGACGTAAATAACCAACGGAAACACTCAAATTATGAGTTTTGATGAAATACTTTTACACGCTCAGTTAGTACCGGAAGTATAAATTTACACCTATTTATATTATCCAATAATATATTTAAAATAACTTTATTGGTGTTACTTAGTTGTTTATAATATGAGAAATAAATAAACGTCTCACATTCACAGTTCCCCTTACGGGTTCCCAAAACAAATATACAAAAATATCTACAAGAAACTATTTATGGATATTTATATATACTTAATTTTTTTATGAATAAAATACAAACACGCTGGCGCTTGTATAGATATAAATTTATCGACTATTATGCCAATCATTCATAGTAAAAATGGTATAAATTCTTTCGCATCATCAAAATATTCATTGATATAATTTATTTCCCAATATACATATTTGTTGTGATACGAAAGCTATAAAAGTCATGCCTAAATTAAATTTACATAATATTATATATGGAAATTTTGAGCCGACAGAAATCAAACGACTATAGCAAATGTGGACAGCTACAGATGTTTCATTTGAAT